>CM039136.1:29951695-30551695 GCA_022036555.1 Microstegium vimineum | reverse complement strand
CGATATGTCCAGAAGTCAATTGGTAATCTATGACTCATTGAGAAAACCACTGGGAGATTACCAAGACATGATAGACATTATCAAGGGATAACTTTGATCTTTAAATATGGACTCATGCTCTTTAACTTTACTGCAATAGTTAATTAATTAATGATCCAATTATTGAGCAGGGTTTGGACTTGGTTTGTTGAGAAACACCGTTTGGATCTGGAAGTGCCACTTCAGGGTCCTATCCTGCTAAGTGTAAGTCCTACTAGCTCTCATAATCTATTGCCTTAGCATGCTTTAACATATGCATATGATGACGATACTAATTTTTTTCATATCTTACAGTGGGTTCTAAGGCAGCCACAAGGCAATAATCTGTGTGGATACTATGTTTGCGAGTTCCTCACGATGTATGCAAGAAGAACTCTTACAGAGAGACTAAAAGTATGTAATATGTATATATAATAAATCCATTTTATTTATTTGTTGCTATTAAATAAATCTTATGTATATTAACACTTGTTTCTTTATAGGGCAAATTGAAGGATGAATGGTTGAAGCGACAAGTGTTGGATATCGTTGTTGGTATTTCTTAACGCACACAGATAAATCTGCAAGCGCACGGATACCGCTGTAGCTTTCAACCAGGAGTATTTCAAAGGGGTATCGATTTCCACAGGGAACATGAAGTGTATTAGAGAAGAACTAAGAGCGTCCAAAGATAGATAAGATATATTATTTTGGTGGTAGATAATATAAATGGGTAGAGAATGATAACTAGGTAAATAATGATAAAGAATGATAACTAGGTAAAGAGAGATTTTAGAGTTTTCTAAGGGGTTCTATCTAATCAAAGGCCCATGATACTCTACCTACTTTGGAGCAACAGTACCTTCCCGACTCTCGATAAAGACTAGGAAAAAGGTAGTCGGGAGAGGCTGCCAAAAGCTCTACGAAACACCAACCCAAATGTGGTGGACTACAAAGGCCTTATAGAGCTATCACCTTTGGGGCTACCACAACTATCCATGGGATTGGGCGCAAACTCAGGTAATCACAAGACTAGGCACCACGCCTAACCTATTAATTACCACGACTAGAGCACTCAATACGAGCGGAGATCCCATAAATAGAATAAAGCAAGAACTAAAATAAGATACTTAGAAATAATAAATGAAGAACCTGGAGATTGCTCCGAACCAGATGCTGCAAAAGTACAATGTTGAGGAAGATCCGACAGATCCGTCTCCTCCTAGCTCTCTCCTCCTCTCTCTCTCTCACCTCTAATTACAACTAGATGAACTAGAACTAGAAGAACTAGATCTAGACAACTAGAGGGACCTCTCTCCTTCTCTACTTATAATTGAAACCCTAGTTTTTGCTCTGGAGAAGAATAATGAGATGAGATGGTCTGGAGAGGGGGGGTCTGCCCCTCTATTTATAGTCCGGTGGGGTGCACGATAGCCGTTGGATCAAACCGACTTCACGTAGGGCCAAGATGAATCCTAGGAGGCGGTGGAGGAAGCTTCCAAAAGGCGGCGCCGAGTGGGCCCAGGGCCACGCCGGCCGACCCCACCTGGCAGCCTCTCGTGTTCCGCTTTGCTTCGGTGTCTTCTGGATCCTTCTTGAGTAAATTGGTAACCATATCTCCACGGATTTATTCCTATATTTATTCTGATTTGCTTTCCTTATTACACTTTTCTGGAATAGTCCCTGGAAAATAATAGAATACCAAAACTCTTGGAATTTGTTAGATAACCCCCTATGTTTCTATTATTTTATATGTGATTGATCCATTTATTATGTTTATAATTATATTAAAAATTGATGTTAACGATCGTCAAAAAGTTCCCCCAAGCTTAACTGTGCTATACCCTAAGGAAAGCTAAACTTAACAATGGATCAGGAGTTGCTACAATGCTTTCACGCCTCAAAAGAACACATGCTTTTAAGAAAAAATTCTCCTCCGGATTAGAGTAAACTATTCTGACTTTCAAACTTACCCATATTACCTTTAACCATGGGGCTTATAGCCATGACTTGGGTCTTGAGCAATTGAAAGTAGAATGATCAAATTGAGCACTATGTTTCAAGCTCTTCACTTTACCTTCATCCTGGAGTTTTTGCAAAGTTTTCAAAATAAAACTCAAAATCTCTTTTGTATGACCCTCTCAAGTCTCTCAATATGTGGTATTTTTGGATCCTCACCAAGGCAACAATGGTGTTATGCCTTCTCTCTTCACCCTATAACTAATAGGCAATATATGGAGTTCATAGGTGGGGAGAAATAGCGCACACATACTTGTAAAGCATATATTGTAAAGTCAATAGAATCCTAATTGCCTCTAATCTTGCAACCGGTGCATAAGTTTCTCCAAAGTCAAGACCTTCAACTTGTGTGTAACCTTGAGCTACCAATCTTGCTTTGTTTCTCACAACTATACCATCTTGATCTTGCTTGTTTCTAAATACCCATCTTGTGCCAATCACATTGTAGTTCTTGGGTCTTTCAACTAGCTCCCAAACTTGATTTCTTGTGAAATTGTTGAGCTCTTCATGCATTGCATTTACCCAATCAACATCTTGTAAAGCCTCTTCAATCTTGGTTGGCTCTTTGGATGATACAAATATATAGTGTTTACAAAAGGATGCCAATCTTGATCTTGTTTGCACACCACTTGTAATGTCACCAATTATTTGATCAATGGGGTGATCTCTTGCAATGTTGGTTGGTTGGAGCATAGGGACTTGATTGCTTGAGCTTGGTTGAGATGAACTAGCAACTTCTTGATCTTGCATTTGAGAACCACTAGCTTGCACATTGGGTGAGTTGAGCACTTGATCTTTGTCATCTTCAATGTCAATCACTTGTCTTGGCCTAATATCATCAATATCCATGCTCTTCATAGCATTGGCCAATTGAGATCCACTCATATCTTCTAGATTCTCATTTTTAACTTGAGATCCATTGGTTTCATCAAATTCAACATCATGAACCTCCTCAAGCACACCACTAGCCAAATTCTACACTCTATAGGCTTTGCTTGTGGTTGAGTAACCAAGTAAGAACCCTTCATCACATTTCTTGTCAAACTTTCCAAGTCTTGTGCCTTTCTTCAAGATATAGAATTTGCATCCAAACACTCTAAAGTATGCAATGTTGGGCTTTCTTCCATTCAATAGCTCATATGGCGCCTTTTCCATCGTTGGGTGACAATATAACTGGTTGCTAGAGTAGCAAGCGGTGTTGATAGCTTCGGCCCAAAAGGAATGACTCACATTGTACTCACTAAGCATAGACCTTGCCATATCAATCAATGTTCTATTCTTCCTCTCAACAAGGCCATTTGATTGTGGAGTGTACTTGGCTGAGAATTGATGTTTAATTTCTAATTCATCACATAGCTCATCAATTCTTGTGTTCTTGAATTCACTTCCATTGTCACTTCTCACTTTCTTGATGGTGGTCTCAAACTCATTTTGACATCTCTTGACAAAAGATTTGAATGTGGAAAATGTATCACTCTTGTCATTGAGAAAGAATACCCATGTATATCTTGTAAGATCATCAACTATCACAAATCCTTATTTGTTGCCTCCAATGCTAGTGTATGTTGTTGGTCCAAACAAGTCCATGTGAAACAACTCAAATGCTCTACTAGTGCTTATCATGCTCTTCTTAGGATGGTTGTACCAACTTGTTTGCCGGCTTGACAAGAGCTACAAAGTTTATCCTTCTCAAATACAACATCTTTCAAGCCTCTTACTAAGTCATGCTTAATCAATCTATTCAATTGTTTCATTCCAACATGACCAAGCCTTCTATGCCATAACCAACCCATACTTGATTTAGTGAGCAAGCAAGTAGACAATTGTGATTCACTAGTATTGAAATCAACTAGATAGAGATTCTCATATCTAAACCCTTTGAAGATCAAGTTTGAACCATCTACACTAATGATCTCAACATCATCTATTACAAATATACACTTGAATCTAAGATCACACAATTGAGCTACCGATAGCAAATTGAAGTTCAAGCTCTCAACTAGCAAGACATTTGATATGCTCAAGTCATTGGATATTGTAATCTTACCAAGACCTTTGACCTTGCCCTTGCCATTATCACCAAAAGTAATACTATCAATGCCATCATTGGTGTTGGAGTTGATTGATTTGAACATTCTAGAATCCCCAGTCATGTGTTGAGTCCACCCACTATCAAGCACCCAATGCCTTCCTCCAGCTTTGTAATTGACCTATAAAACAAATTAGTTCTTCTTAGGTACCCACACTTGTTTTGGTCCTCCAAAGTTAGGCACCCAAATTGCCTTCTTCTTTGGGCCAACAATGGGTGTACCAACATACTTAGCCATGATACCATCTCTACCCTTGGTAAGCATATAACATGAACCAAAATGAATAGAGGTGGCCTTAGCAAACTTTGTTTGGCTCATGTTAAGTTTGCAATATTGGTCAACATGTCCCACTTGCTTACAACTATTGCAATACTGACCATTGTGATGACGACTGGCCCGATCTTCGGTGAGGTAACTGGTAAAATTCGACCTGTGGAGATCTCAACATTGGCGATCCGGCTTCAAATCAGACACGATTCGAACCCTGCAACCGTTACACCACTGCTATGTTCGTTATCAACCAAGCACAACTTGATTGACCTTGCCAAGAAGGATTTTCCTACAAGCGAATCGAAGAACACAAGCAAGAAGGTATAAACACGCAATCTGAAATTGCAAATATGAATGATGTGAATATCAATAGAGGGTTCAAGAACTCGGTTCCAAAGGACTAATCGACACAGTGGAGGAGATCAAGAACGGGGCCCCTGGATCACTGTAAAAGGACTAATCAACACAGTTACAATGAACGATTCAATTTCTCGATGGAAAACTAAACTCTAAAATAAAACCTGAATCCTAAAAAGAGTGGCGGCGGCTGGTTATATCAGTATTAGGGTCGTCACCACCCCTGGACATGCCCCCTAATGGGCTCAACGATGATACACGGCCCAACGGACCAAAAACAGTGACACAACACTGGAATAGATTCTGGACGCTGACTTGTTTTGACATTTCTCGATGAATCAGAAGGAATTTGTCCCTTAAACCAACTCCATTGGTTTCCTTATGAAATTATTTGTCCCTTAAACCAACTCCATTGGTTTCCTTATGAAATTATCTTTCCATCTATGGGTGGATCATCAAAAACGGAGTCCAGATGCGTCTTGGGCGTCTGTTTTACTCCTTGTTGACCCCGGACTCCAAAACAGACTCGAAGTCGACGTGGCACCTGAGTTGCAACTTGGGAAAGACGATGGTATAGGCGTGTCCAGCGTGGCGATGTCCTCCTCATCCTCCTCTTATTGAATTGGAGTCATCCTCGACTCCATCGTAGCTATGTCCTCATCATCCCCTCCTTCTAGAATTGGAGTCATCCTCGACTCCAACCCATCAACGAACTCCTGCAAAAGGTTAGTGGCAGCAGGCAAAGCATAAGACATAATAGGTTGACAAAACATGGTATAACATGGTGCATCAGGATTATCACATAACTCAGCAGCAACAGAAGTTGTAGCAAGAAAAGCACCTCCTGGTAACTGAATCCCATTATTTTTAACAATGATTTACAGAGGTTTATTTTTAATCTCTTGCGCTTGTTTAACAACATCCGTAGGAGACAAAGGTAGCAAAGTAATTTTCTTGTCCTTATGCATGAAAGTGTATGTATTAGTTATACCATGGTGTAGAGCATCATTATCAAATTCTCATGGACGTCCTAACAAAATTGAACAAGCTTGCATAGGTACAACATAAAAATCAGCAGAATCATGATAAAATCATGTGAAAAAGCTAATGCGGCTGATTTAGTTACCTTAGTCTTACCACTATTATTGAACCATTGAAGTTTATATGGAGTCGAATATTGTCGTGTGGTCAAGCCAAACTTCTCAACCAAATCTGAACTCACCAAGTTGTTGCAACTCCCGCTATCAATAATGGTGAGAACACGAGAACCCTGCACAATGAGATACATGTGGAACAAGTTGTGGCGCTAGATCTGCATCTCTTCTTGATGTCCCACACGTGAACTCAACATACGCTGCACAAGAAGGCTAGGGTAGCTTGCAGCGGTAGCCACAGAATCAATGGTCTCCTCGTCTTGATCGCCCTCGGTGAAATCTGCAGCAATGTTAGCAGCAAGGGCTAAATCATCTTCAACATCACTAGCACTTACATATCCATCCTTAGTAGCAATGAAAGCGCGACGACTGGGGCACTCCTTAATGACATGTCCCATGCCTTTGCATCGGTGGCAAATGATTTTAGAGTTGGAGGAGTGAGATCTGGTAGAAGCACCCGAGTGGCACCTTTCTTCGACTGTGGAAACTACACATTAGACAATTTACTTACCCCGGAAGAAGATGGAGGTGTAGATGGTTGTGGTGCTACAGGATTCATGGGCGTATCTGACTCGGAACGCTGCTGAAATGTCCGCCTAGTTCTAGATCTGAAAGACTGTTGTTGTTTGCATCCCTGTACTTCTCGTTTGGCCTTAATAGCAAGATGGTACAATTGGGAAAAATTGCGCCATTCTTTGTAATCAAGAATGTTCTGTGTATCATGGTTTAAACCACCAAAGAATCTAGCACTAGCATCATCTTTATTTATACCACAACATGCTAAACCAATAAGCAATTCTTGATAGTATGCTTCTACGCCTTTATCGCCTTGTTTTAAATTTGTAGTTTCAAACGTAAATGACGTTGGTAATAAGGAGGAACAAAACAATATTTCATACATTGCTTTAAAACATTCCAAGTTTGAGGCACAACATCAGCATTACCAGCATTGCAAAGATCACTCCACCAAAACAAAGCAAAATTAGTAAATTCACTATTAGCAAGTCTAACTCTATGCTCAATAGGGACATTTTGAGAATCAAATTTTTGTTGAACAACAAGCTCCCAATCTAAGTATGCCTTAGGATCAACATTACCAGCAAAAGGAGGTAGGCTAAATTTAATTTTATCAAAAGGATCATTATTACCATGATTATTACCTCCCATACCACGACGATTAAAGTTGTAGCAGCGATGGTTGTGTGCATCACCGTCAGCATCCGCATCTCCATCATCAAAAACATCCCCATCCTCATCATTATCACAAGGAGGCGGACGACATTGCTCAACCTGCTCAATGTGGGTGACCAGATTGTTCACGTTGTGCGTCAGCTCGTTCATAATATTGCGTTGTTCAGTGATGAACGTTGTAAGCTCGCCCTTGGACACAAACTCATTGAAATCCGTCGGAGATCTTGCCATGGTTAGAAGATAGGAAAAGATAACACCAAAGTATTATCCCTATCAACTAAAAGGAATCAAGTGGTGGTGGTGGTGAAAGTGGAATTCAAAATCACAAGCAACTTACCACCATCTTACAAGTGTTCTTACCAAAGCTAAACAGGAGAAAAACCAAATTGGCGAAGCAATCTGTTGTTGAGCGTGTGAGGGATCTCTAGTGTTTTGGGTAATTGATGAAACCTAAGTACTAACCTAGCTCTAAAGTGTTGAGTAGGTTTAGTACACTAAGGTGAAGTGAGGATGACAAGTGGTGGAGCAAGGATGGAGGCTAAGGAGAAAGCAAACAAGAGCTCACACTTAGAGAAGAAGAGAGAAGGAGGAGACCCTAAGCTAAGCAAGGCAAAGGTATAAGTTAGGGCTCTTCTTTTTTGGTGATCAAGACACCTAGTGGGTGTGATCACACTTTGGATAGGTAACCGTACTATTAAGAGGGGAAAATAGTATGTGGTTATAATTGTCAAGTGCCATTAGGTTTATCATGAATTGCATTGCATCTAATCCTAATCAAAAACCCTTGTAAAACTTGTTAAAATATGCCAACACACGAGCACAAGTGAGTGAAACACTTGGTTGTGGCACATGAGATCAAGGGAAGAAAAGAGAAGGTGTTTCTCACTGAAAAAGGACCTCCGGACCAGTTTACATAGGAGCTCCGGACCATAGGAGGTGGTCCAACGGCCTGCTCCCAGCACTGGTTGGTTCACTGAGGAGCTCCGAACAAGTGGTATGGTGGTGCTCCGGACCATTGACCAAGGGTCCGGTTGCTCGGTCAAAGCAAAGCAGAAGTCAAGACAGGCTCCGGACCAGAAGGTATAGTCCGGTGGTAGGCTCCGGACGAGTGGTCCGAAGGCCAGGAGCATACTGTGTCACTTGGTTGAAAGTCTGACGAAGCTCCGGACCCGGAGTATTGGTCCGACGGTGACCTCCGGGCGACGTGTCCGGAGCATGGGTGCTTACTGTACTCGTTTGATGGAAGCCTGGTGGAGGTGTAGGACCCGGCCTTCGGACCAATGGAGGTGGTCCGATGGTGCCCAGAGCTGCGCGCCAACAGCTATTTTCAAACTAGACGCGACACGTGGCAGACGCAGGAGGCGTCGGACCAGACGCTATGGTCCGACGGTGCTGAAAAGTGGTCCGACGGTCACGATTTCAGCAGCCCAAGTGCATAACGGCTAGCACTTTTGGCTATTGCATACTCTTGTGAGCTTGTGACACACACTCCCACTCTTCTCATCATTGATTGATCGTCCATTTGAGAGATTTGAGTGTTCTAGTGCATTGCATGAAGTGAGTTCATTTAGTGGCACTTGGGAGTTGATACCACTGCGGTTTTCTTGTTACTCTTGGTGATTGCCATTACCTAGATGGTTGGAGCAACGGTGTGGACTTGAGAAGCTTGGTGATTGTGCTTCGTCGACCACAAGTGGTGATTGTAAGGGGTTCTTGTGCCTTCCCCGTGGGAGATCGCAAAGGTAACTCTAGTGGATTGCTCGTGTCTTTGAGTGCCCTCATCTTGTGTTGGTTGTGCGGCACCCAGTGACAGGTTTGGCGTGTGATGCCAATTAGCTCGTGAACCTCCAAGTGAGTGAGCCGACACAATGAGGACGTAGCTAGTTGGCAAACTAGTGAACCTCGGGAGAAAAATCAATTGTCAACCTTGTCTCCCTCTTGTGTTTGATTGGCTATCTCGGAGTTCTCTATTTGATTGGATCAATCTCCTACACGGCGGTATAATCACCCTACTCATCTCTTGCATTACCTTATTCATTCTTGCAAGTAGTATATTAGGTTGTGCTTAGCTCGTAGTTTGTTTTAGTTGGTAGCTCCTAGTCTTATTAGCTTGTGTAGGAGTTGAGTGAACTAGAGCTATTAGGTTAGCATTTGTGGTTAGGAGGCTTCGCATCCCCTAGTAGGCTAGTGTAATCCTAGCTTTGCCTCATTGTTGTCTAACTTGTTGTTGAGTTTTGTTTTAGAATTTCAGATTAGGCTATTCACCCCCCCTCTAGCCTTGGATTAGGACCTTTTAGTGTGGTAATAGTTGCAAGATAAACCTGTGCTTACAGAAGTATTTGTGTAGCTTTGGGAAGCACACTATGATTAGCAAGGATTGGCAATTGATGAGTGCAGATGTAGCTAAGTTCAATAAGTATCCAAAGTATAAATCACAATTGTTGGCTAAGAAGTGTGTAGACGTAGCGCAACAAAGTGAAACAAAGGACAATGGAAAGAACTCACAGAACAAGCAAACAACCTAGATTTTTCCTTTTTCCTGAATTTCCCCGGATTTTCCCAAAAGGTACTAGTAGGATCAAACTTTTTTATTTTTTCACTATTTTTTTTTATATTTTTCTCGGAAGAAGGATCATAAAAGATGCAACCAAAAAAATTAGCACCTACAACTGAGGTGGGATGTGGTCTACAGAAATTTCGCACGTTCTCTGAAAAGCGTGCAAAAACTTTGATAATTTTTTCTTTATTTTCCTGATTTTTTTGGCAATTTTGACGAAACCAAACAGACCGAATGGTGTCAAGCAGCTCCACAGTTTTTTTAGATTTTTCTGACAAACGAGTGAAAAGTTATGCCTGTTTTACCAAAGGTATGTCAAGGTATGTTTTCCAGAAGGCACAACACGACAACGGTAGCAGTTAGGGCAAAGTGTCCCTAAACTTCAACACCGATCACAGGATCAAGCGTCCCTGTGACTAACAATAGTAGGTATTCGCTAGATGATGTAAGTAGGGCTGCGATGCAGGAGAAAATAACGGTGGCTGGCAACCTATCTAGGGTTAGCGCGGCGGCGAGAGATCACACAAGGTGGCTAGCGGTGGCAAGTCGAGTAAATGGTGGTTTCAACTTGTTGTTTGGGAACGGTGGATGGGATAGCGTCAGAAACAAAAAAACAGCAACGATGCAATTGAACTACAGCGACAACACAAATGAAACCAGCAACTGGACTCAACCACGGACACAAACTCAACAAAGCAAATTGAAAACGAAATTGCAAGGCACAAAGGGTGATAGGACAACGACGCCAGAAATGTTTGTTGGTATTTCTTATGACTATTGGATAAATCCACAAGCACACAGATTATACCGTTGTAGCACTTCACCTAGGAGTATTCCAAGGTATCGTAATTTATATTTTCCCAAGGGAAAGCGATAGTTAGAAATGATAATTAGAGAGAGATCCTAGAGAGCACCTCAACTTAGTACCAACTAGTATAGGGGGTAACGTATAATGTGATATGCAGGTGATGAATGAACAAGCCAAGGTATAAGGTAACTAAGAATAACTAGTAAGTATAGCTAGGTGGAAGGACAATGATAGAGATAAGGACTCCTATGTAATTCACTTCTACTTCAATGTACTTAGCAAATTAATTAGTCTAAACATAACAGTTTGCGCCTCAAAACAAGTATATATGCTAGGTGAGAGGATAGATCAGTAGGAGATAAAACTCCTACCGGATCGCGCTCTCTTTTTATGGGGGGCTTACCTTTTAAGAACTTGCCTAAGAACACGTGGTGGAATACAAAGACTAGACAAGGCTGTCACTCTCTTGCTAGCTACCACAAACAATCCGTGTGACAAGCAGTAACCAAGGGTAAGATGATGTATAGCCACCACGCTTACACACAACTCACTACTTTAATTGTGATCTACAACCAAAGCAACCTATGACAGGCAATGATCGCATACAAGAATGGCCACGAAGGATCATAAACTATTAATATGAAGGCTAGTAATAAGCAAAAGCACAAAACAATACTATAACAAGTATAGTAATGCTCAAAGTAAATACTAAGTAAAGTAGAGGAAAAGTAATATATTAAATAAGATAAGTCTTATAGAAAAGGAAAGGTACAAGAGCTATAGCAGACTCTCCAAGAGATAATTCTGGAAATCCCAAGCACAACTCAACTCTACTCTAACTCCCACACTAGACTAACTACTAAGATAATTCTAAGTGATTGAGCTTGTAGGCTTGTCCACCATGTGTAGAGAGGGGGGTATGAGCCTATATTTATAGTGGGAAGTGGAGTAGGGGCTACTCCATCGCCATGTCTTCGATCCAGGAGACCTCCATCTTGAGCCGTTGGATCCACCGCCTTTGAACCGCCTCAGATTGAATGGTTCTGATCTCCATCACATGGGAAATGTGATAAGGAGTCACTAGGAGCTTCGGGGGGGGGGGTACTTAGGGGGGGTCGACTGACCCCCCGTAAGACATGTCCCTGGGCTTCTAGAAGTAGGCCCCACAGCTGAGGGAAGAGCTGGGAGGCTGTGGGCCTCTTAGGGGGGGTCAGCCGACACCCCTAGTGGTCTAGGGCCCACCACCATCTTCTAGAAGGTGGTCCTACCTGTCATGGAGCGTGGTTGACTCTTTAGAGATGTTTGTCATGTTGATTCTCTTGATGTGGGCCCATGGATCCTTGTGCAGAAAAACCATGCATTCATTTGCCCTTCATAAGATACATAGATAGATAGAAACGAGGGTAAACCTATTTGAGTAGGAGGTTAATTGGTTAATTGATCTTTATTCATTTGCATATGGTTATCAATACTTCCTAAGTTTAGATACCTTCCCCGGTAATGGCGTCAAAAATGCTTGTTGACATTTCTAACGTCATCACCAAGAACCAAGGTTCCTAGCAATGGCACCAAAAATGTATGGTATGTAATTAACTTGTCTTTAGCAACTAGCCACTATCTTTTACCTTATACTCCTAAGCATGGAACTAGATTGTCATCCCTAATTATAGAGCTAGGAATAATTAATGGTACTTATGAAATATTCTATTTTATGTGTGACTAGACAGAAATAAATAATGATGGATATGAAATTATAAAGGACAAATGATTCTGCAAGCGGACAGATTAATACACCATTATAGCATTTTACCTAGAGTATTACTAGGTTGTTGATTTATATTTTTACCACTGGGAAAGTCTAGTTAAAATGATAATCTATAGTATTGATAACTTGCATATGAAATGAATGAAAGGATTAACCAACCAAGAACTCTACTCATAATAGGGGTAAGTCACATGATAAATATATATATGATAAGGGTAATTGATCAGTCATCATAATAATAAAGATAAAGTTCTTAGAGCACTCTAGTCACTACACAAGTGTCATCCAATACAAGCAATAAAGACATAACTCCTAATTATTCTAGCTACGGTCAAAGCTATGCTAGTTAGTGCAAGTACATCTAGTAATCATCGTTAAGTAATACTATCAATGTTCCCAACCACAATGGGGCCATGAACAGGATGAGTTGAGTTCAAAAACCTCAGATATAACAAGATATCCTCAACCTAACAATCCCTCCCTACCAAACCACTGCACGGGGGAGGCCTACAGAGGACTCAATGGACCTGTCACGTCCACAATCTACCCCATGACCCGGCACAGATGGGGACATCCACAGATAAGCAATGTATCTAAGCACGACGCCTACATACTGCCTACCACTCACCAAACAATCGAGTAGACGAGCGCTATACGAACATGTGCATGAACTCAATAGCAAACTAACTATACTAGAAATATTAATGTAAGCAATGAACAAAGTAACAAGAACATAATAATGAAGAATAGTGTTGCCCATAAATATCATACAACTATAGATAAACACAATAAGAGAGAAGAAAATAAGAACTATACTAGACTCCAATCTCTTAACAACGTCAGGAGTCCAAGATCGATTGACGTATCTTGACTTCCTCTACTCTTGATCTAACTAAGCTATGCTATGAACTAGAGAGGATCTAGATGAACTAGAATTTGTGGCTTTGGATGACAGATCTCAAATGACTTAGACTGAATGGAACTCCAGTTGCCCCGGGGGTGGGATCTGCCCTCTATTTATAGCCCGGTGGGGTGCACGGCGTCCGTTGGATCAAACCTACTTAATGTAGGGCCAAGATGACTCCTCAAAGGTGGTGGAGGAACATTCCAGAAGATCGTAGAAGGAGGCCACGGGGGTGGCCGGCTAGCCAGGGGTGGGGCCGACCGGCCCCACCCGGCGACGGCTCGGGCCCCGCTTCTCTCCGGTGTCTTCTAGATCCTTCTTGAGTTAAATGGTTAATATATCTCCACGAATTTATTCCAATATTTATTCTAATTTGATTCCCTTTATTACTCTTTTTTGGAATAGTCCCTAGAAAATAATAGAACATCAAAACTCGTGGAAATTTTCCATATGGTTGATCCGTTTATCATGTTTATAATTATATAAATATTGATGCTAACGGTCGTCAATAGAAGACTGTTAGTATAAATTAGATGCACACGGGTAAGTTAATTATCCGCAAGCGCACAGATAAATACCGATGTAGCACTTCACTGAGAGTAACCTAGTTTTAAATATCAAACCCAAAGGAACGGTGTTATGAGGAAGACTAAGTCTATAAACTTAACCCGTTTCACAACCAAGTATAGAAACTAACGATAACGAGGAGAAAGAATCAATGACTATCTAATTCTGGTCACTGGGTAAGCTGTATATTTTATGATCTTTAAGGGCGATGACCTAAATAGGAGCAGAAAACAGAGTTCTCTCCTACCCAGCACCTTTGTGCCTACCAAACCTATTACGGGAAACGGACTACAGAGGAATCAACGAAGCTATAAAGTCACCTTTGCGAGCTACTGTTGTCTAGAAAATCAAGGGACATTCACAAGTAAACTTAGCCTAGGCACCACGCCTACACTATGAATTACCACTTCAATCAAGAAGCTACCAAGATCAAAACACTCAAGAAGATTTGCAAACAATAAAGAACAATAAGGATAATGTTGCTTACTTGAACCAGAAGTCGAATACCAGGGTATCTCGAAATACAAATCATGGGCGAGAGGACTTGATCCCAAAGAATACAACAATGAAGAAGCACCAATAGGCCGGAACTCCTCCAGAACTACACTCTCCAACTCTATATCTCTAATATCTAAATAGAAATAGCTCTAGATATAACTAATCTCTCTTGATTGTTGGCATAGATCTACTAGATAGGAGTTATGGCTTCATGCTCTTGAGCTTCAGATCTGGCTTGCCTCCAGGGGGGTGCATGCCTCTATTTATATCCTGGTGGGATGCACGGCAGCAGTTGGATCAAACTGACTTAATGTAGGGCCAAGATGACTCCTCAAAGGCGGTGGAGGAACACTTTAGAAGGCCATAGAAGAATTCCACGTGAGGTGGTCCACCTGCCAGGGATGGTGTTGACGGTCCTTAAGTACCAATTTTAACCGTCAACTAAACAAGGAAAAGGATCTAAATAAAACCAATAGCTAGAATTAGGGTTTATACTAACAGAATTCTATAAGTTTTGGTGAATGTCTATATCTGCAGGGGGTCATCAGGAAATACCAAGGAAAGGCCCACATGTCATGTTTACATAGAGATAATTATCAACCGCACAATTTTCTATACTCTAGAGGGTTCCAGAAGACACGAGAACGAACGGGAAGCGGATCGGGCCCGAAGCCAGGGCGCCCACCCTACTCCTGTGGCCAATCAGCGTCAACTTCGCGGATCGTGCTCCACCGTCTTTGAGGATCAATCTAAACCCTTCGCCTAAGGTCGGTTAGATCTGACGGCCGATATTCATTTGAGGAGGCTATATAAGCAAGGCCCCTGGCCCCCTGAGGATCATCTCATCTCGTTATTCTTCTCTAGAGCAAAAGTTAGGGTTTCAAATATAGAGAAGGAGAGATGTCCCTCTAGTTGTCTAGATCTAGTTCTTCTAGTTCTAGCTCATCTAGTTGTAATTAGAGGTGAGAGAGAGAGAGAGAGAGGAGGAGAGAGCTAGGAGGAGCCGGAACTATCGGATCTTCCTCAACATTGTACCTTTGTAGCATCTGGTTCTGAGCAATCTCCAGGTTCTTCATTTATTATTTCTATGTATCTTTTTTTAGTTCTTACTTTATTCTATTTACGGGATCTCCGCTCGTATTGAGTGCTCTAGTTTTCATGGGATTAGAGTAGTAAGCGATAGTGTAGACGTGGTGTCTAGACTAGAGTTTACCTGAGTTTGCGCCCAATCCTACGGATAGTTGTGGTAGCCCCAGAGGTGACAGCTCTGTAAGGCCTTTGTAGTCCACCACGTTCGGATTGGCGTTTTGTAGAGCTTTTGGCAGCCTCCCCCCGACTACCTTTTTCCCAGTCTTTGTCGAGAGTCGGGAAGGTACTGTTGCTCCAAAGTAAGTAGAGTATTCTGGACCTTTGATTAGATAGAACCCCTTAGAAAAATCTAAAATTTCTCTACCCATTTATCTTAACTATCCTTGGACGTTCTTAGTTCTTCTCTAGTACACTTCACGTTCCTCGTGGAAATCGATACCCTTTTGGAATACTCCCGATGAAAGCTACAGTGGTATCCGTGCGCTTGCGGATTTATCTGTGTGCGTTAAGAAATACCAACAAGCTTTCTGGCACCGTTGTCGGGGAACGGTAGCTGGACTAGTTTTGAACCGAGTTCATTTGTTTACCTTTTTCCTTTTTATTTTTTACCATCTTTCTCACCTTACCATATTCATAAATATTTTACTCCAAAGGGCGACTTGTTGGAGACTCCACCATCTTCACACCCTATTCTTATAAATGGCTATGAGCTTCGCCCTGCTTGTATAGCCATGGTTTGGGAGAAATCTTTCTCTAGCCTTGGTTTAGTTTTAAATCCAGTTAAAAATATGAATCATCCAAGTATAGAGGAGGCCCCAAACAAGACCAATTTGAGAGTTACCAATCCAAGTGGAATTTTGAACATCCATCTAGAATTAACCATAGGGATTGGAGAGGAAGATGATATCTATGAGCATGAAATCTATTCCTTAACAATCTCTTTAAATCCATGCTCATATGAGACATCTCCCATACCCATTGGTCTCTTTATTACCATACATGACATCTTCAACACCCTCACACTTTCTGTTTACAAATACTTGAAAAGGGTGGTTGTCGATGCATATATTTATCATAAATATTGCAGATCTCATTGTATTAAATCTTGAGATAGGTAATAGTAGGGAAACCGTTTCACTAAAAACACATCTTAAAAGGTTTCCCAAGGACAAGCTTAGTGTCCTAAAACAAGCACCTCTCAGATCCTAACATAAGTGTTCACCTTTATGTTGCCTACCCTTGTAAATTGAGCATAGAATTATATGATTATATTCCTTTGGGCATTTTTGTCACTAACCTTTCCAGGTATAGATCAGAAAGAAAGAAGGAATGATAAGCATAAGGTATGTCCAACCAATTATTATGCAACATTAAATTTCATTCATCCAATCTTGATTTTTTACAAAATTCAAGCTTGGGGGATAACCCATCGTAAAAACACCTTTTGCCATGTTGCAACATCATCTTATTTGTACCTACCTTTAAGGCATGCTCAAACTACTAAATTGCTAATCATGCTCTTTCATCATCACTTGAGTAAATCTCTATAATACTTTCATGCTACCTTTGTCTGCTATAGTATATGTTTAGGTTTTGAAGTATATTCATACACCTTTTAAATTATGCATGGTGCTTAGTTTAAAGGTATTTGGATATTACTTCTAAAGGCTTTTTAATTTAAGTGTAGTGCTTAGGTTAAAATGTCCTCCTAAATCAAATTAGACGTGGTGTCTAGGTTGATTTTTGAACCGATAGTATACTAGAGTAGATATTGAATATTTTGTTAGACTAACCCCTGCAGGAAAACTTTCAATATCAAATTGGGAAGTCCTGAGATGAACTCACACTAAAGATGAAAAAAGACGCATGAACTTCAACAACCTTCACAAGAGAGAGGTAGCTAATTCATCATGATGAATTCCACGAAGCAAGGAGAAGGCGAGTGACAAAGGACAAAACCTACATCCGCTCAATCCATGGAAGAGGATGAACAAAACTTCAAGACAAGATCAACAAAAATTTCAAGATCGGAAGAATAAGGATGAGAGGAGTGGAACAAGAAGACAAGCTGTTAATGCACAACCAGTTCATCAAGGGAAGTTTCCATGAAGGTACGATGCCATCATTCTCCAATGACAAAGGTAAAGGTGAGTAAGCATCACTCTAAAAGCCTTTCTTTGATTCTGATATTCACATAAATAAAGATCTAAACATGTTTGAGCTGCAACTTTACTTGATCCAACCTGATTATCTCAACACGTTAGTTCTTTAAAGCTTGATCCTAGTACCATTTCTTAATCTCATAGTCTTAACCATCTAAAATGTTGCACATCCAACCTTGGTAGATGATAATCTCAATCATGTAAAAATAAATTAGATAATCTTTCCATGTGTTAAAGCAATCTAATATGCCATGTGTTTATGAAATGCTACATTCATGCTCATCCTCTGGACTGATCACTCATGTCATGGCTAAATAAAATACAACTCATTCTTGCTCAAATATATTTAGGTTAGAGATGAATGTATAAACTTTTGGTTCTGTTGGTGTTTTTTCACCAGCAGAGCCCATGCACTTGATCTCTGCCTTGTTTCTATGAGCAGGACACTTCTTCACCATGCCATCAAGAGCATGGGTGGATGACACCCTACCAATGAAGAAAGGAGATCTAGGGAGACCTGTCATTCCCATCTCCAATGGAGCTTACACTTTTGAAGAAGTGGTCTGTGACCTTGGAGCAAGTGTCAACATCATGCCAACTTGCAGATCAGACACTATGCTATCCCAAGGGAGTTCTTGAAGATAGTTTCATAGGAGTTGGACACTCGTCTGTATTGGCAGACTTTGAGGTTGAAGAAACAGGTGGAGTGCCAAGATATATTTCGCAATCAAGGATGAGAAGGAGAAGTTCACTTCCAAGAAGCCTACACTCAAGGTTCCTACTCATCCTCAGATGTCGTAGACCTACGAGGATACAACTACAGCTACAAGGAAGAACAACATCAACAATAGAAGAGGAAGAATAAATCTCAACAACCAAGAGAAGACTCTGTGTGGATGATCAACATTATCGATTCAGGGTTTGATCACCTCCTTCTATCACCATTACCTCACTAAGCTAGATGATCCAGGAGTACCTACCATTGATTGCAAGATCAAGGAAAGTACATTCTACAAGATATTCTGCGATATTGGCTCAAGCATCAACATAATGTCTAAGAGGGAATAACAAAAGATGTTATGGTCAACATGATAGATCACTATGTTCTCACCAACTTCATGGTTCAAGACATGAGAGATGAAGATGAAGTCCACCTCATTCGAGGAAGATCTTTCCTCAACACCACTAACACAATCATCTCCATGAAATCATGAGAGATCCACTTCCAATTTCTTGAAGAGAAGAAACAAGCCACCAAGGATGGATGGACAGACTATCTGGGAGAATTAACAAGATATGAAGATCAATTCAATAATAAAGATAAGATTTCTCCTGAGAAAGAAGTCATACCATCAACAAAGGATGTATCACCTGCTACAGAGGAAAGAAGAAGTAGAACCTCAAACTGAGGAAGTGTGGAAGAGGAAAGAGACTTCATCGGAAACACCAACACAAGAAGAGCAAATATCCAAGTATTCATCAGGAGTGGATCATGCTCCTTAAGACATTTGAACCAGAAGAGAGGTCCGGTTCAACGAACCTAAATCTCTGAACCTTAGCCGGAAGGTAAACTCGGTAAGTTATCTGCATATTTATTTCTCTGCATTGCATTAGTTGCACTCTAGCATATTTACTTTCCATAATTATTTATGGCACTATTCATATATCATTCTTAGTCTAATCTAGTGCATAATCATCTTTATCACATCATATGTATATTTCTGCATTGCATTCAAAAATAAAAATCTTTAAGCCCCATGTGAATAAATATCCCAACTGTTTACTGTGGAGGCATAAAAAATATTGCATATAAAATTGAAAATCCAAAAAAATATTTGAACAGAAGAATTCTGTAAGGCTCTAGGCAATCATGGCATAAATGGTTTACCGCTAACGCTTAATCTATTCCACGAGCTTTGCTGTCTATTTGAGTTTAGCAGGATTTGGAAAGACTAGACCAGATTAGATATCTTCAACTACTTTGAGAAGTACCACTACATCAACTATCATCTTTGAAGTCTCAGAGAAGTGAAGTAAGTCTACACTGTCTAAATGAATGACTATGTCAACATCCAGCTTGGGGGAGAGCACCCCCATGTATCCAGGTAAGTATTCTTGCCCACTTAGGTTTACTTTTACTTAGATATTAGTTACATAAATTAATTCGAATAAAAAAATGTGAGCAGATGAAGGTTCACACCTAAATAATTACAAATCACAAAACTAACAACTTAGATATTGTTTATCTATGGTATTTCATTGTCTATTTTATCCTTAAGTGAGTTTTCTATTTAGTAATAATAATAGGTATGCTTAGAAGTTTCTAATAATAAAATGAAGAACTCTGAAGAATATCTTATACATGCTCAAATGCTCAAAAGAGGTCCAAAAGGTGGCTTCAAAATGATTTATCATGGCCATACAACTGAGGTTCCTCTTCCAAATGAGAAACACTGGTTGTATAGGACCCGCCAACTAACCCTTGATTTAGATCAAGGACTGGGCAAAGAGGTGTTGCAGGTTCCAGCAGGAGAACACATGAGGAACCACGGTTTGCTCATTTTGAGCAAGGTGGTCCTTCTCGAGGAGTTGTTGGTGAGGAGGAAGATGACGCAACTTCCAATGCCATGGACACTTCCAGTGGCATGCCTCCTCGACCACCAGGTCCTCAAAGACCACGAGCATCCTTCTCGTGCCCACGAGATAGGGAGCATCGTGAGAGGAGGCAACAAATGGACAATCTCACCAATGCCATAGGCGAGCTTCGCGTTAAGCATGGTGTGACAGCAGGTATAGTCTAGCAAAACACCGAACAACTCCAAGCACTTCAAGAAGAAGAAATCCAGCGATGGAGGATGTGGTGGCAACAACATCCATATCAGCCACCACACTATTAAGAAAGGGCTAAGCTTGGGGGAGGCTCCCTCCCCCACTAAGGTAAGTGTTGAATTCCAGCATTTACATTCATGCATTGTCTTGCTTATCTTTGCTTGCAATTAAAAAACAATCTCTAAATATGATAAAAAGAACAAAAAGACTTCTCTCTACTCCCATATGTTCCATGAATGTTTATCTCTCTATGAAAATGATGAATAGTTGCTCTGCCGTAATTCCTTTCAAGTACCTAGTTTTCAACCTTGAATTCTCCTGAGTTTTTAGACATAACTGTTTTAACATAAGATTTACTCTGAACCTGAAACTTGTGGGTTGCAAATGCTTGAGCTAAGCCTAGGTAGTTGATAGGTATGATATGAAAAAGTCTGAGCTGCTATTTATCTTGTTCCTAGCAATACTAGAGTTCTGGAGAATTTATCTTTTGAAAATTAAAAATATTACATAATGAGTCTTTGTATGACGAGAGCTTGAATTCCTACCACAGCCATATATACATGCCTGGTAGATTAGGAAAACATTCACTATCATATTTACTGCTTGTATTTGCATTGAGTTTTGTCAAGCTTTGTTGACCCTTAGAGACTTGTCATGCTTTTAAAATCAAGATCACGTACACTCCACTCATATATGTTCTATCCTGGAGATACGCATCCACATATATGCCATTCAGATCCACCAGAAAAATGCTCTACTCCTACCTTGGGAGTAAGTAACCAAAAATATCCCAGTTCTCCACCTATCCATATATTTCATTACCACAAATGTAATTGCTCCAAAGATTTCCTTGTTACCATCTCTCAAAAGTGTTATTATAGAAAGAGACTTGGGGTTGTGAAAAAAATTAAAATAAATAAAGAGAGTAAAACATGGACAAGTGTCCTATCAAAACAATGGGTACTTAGATGCCCGCCTCTCTAAAAAAAAGTGAAAAAAAGCAAGCCCAAGTTCTCTCAAAATTCCAAGTTCCAAAAGAGAGATGTATTTATATATGTATTCAAGGAGCAGAGTAAAATTAGGTTTCCATCATACACCCTCATATATCCACCATACACCAATATCCACCACATATCCACCCTCATACATCCACCATATATCTCATACACATGCACATCTTGATTTGATTGTATGTCCGGTTTCTCTGGATCCATTGCTTGACTTTACAATATGTGCTTTGCAAGTATGTATGCGTTGTTTCTCCCCCACCTATGAAATCCATATATTGCCTATTAGTTATAGGGTGAGAGAGAGAAGGCACATTGTTACTTTGCCTGTTCCAAATAATATTATGAGAGAAGACATAACACCATTGTTGCCTTGGTGAGGATCCACAAAAACCACATATAGAGAGACTTGAGAGGGTCATACAAAAGAGACTTTGAGTTTTATTTTGAAAACTTTGCAAAACTCCAGGATGAAGGAAAAGTGAAGAGCTTGAGACATAGTACTTGGCTTGATCATTTTACTTTTCAATTACTCAAGACCCAAGTGATGGCTATAAGCCCCATGGTTAAAGGTAATATGGGTAAGTTTGAAAGTCATAATAGTTTACTCTAATCTAGAGGAGAATTCTTGTTTCAATGCATGTGTACCTTTAAGGCGTGAAAGCATTGTAGCAACTCCTAATCCATCATTGAGTTCATCTTTGCTCAGGGACGAGCAAAAGGTAAGCTTGGGGGAGTTGTTGATGGTCCTTAAGTACCAATTTTAATTGTCAACTAAACAAGGAAAAAAATCTAAATGAAACCAATAGCTAGAATTAGGGTTTATACTAACAGAATTCCACAAGTTTTGGTGAATATCTGTTTCTACAAGGGGTTATCAGGAAATACCAAGGAAAGGCCCACATATCATGTTTACATAGAGATAATTATCAACCGCATAATTTTCTGTACTCTAGAGGGTTCCAGAAGACACGAGAACGAACGGGAAGCAGATCAGACCCGGAGCCAGGGCGCCCGCTCGAGACCCTAGGGCGCTCGTCCTACTCCTGTGGCCAATCAGCGTCAACTTCGCGGATCGTGCTCCACCGCATTTGAGGATCAATCTAAACCCTTCGCCTAAGGTCGGTTTGATCCGCTGACCGACATTCGTTTGAGGAGGCTATATAAGAAAGGCCCCTGACCCCTGAGCAAAAGCTAGGGTTTCAATTATAGAAAAGGAGAGAGGTCCCTCTAGTTGTCTAGATCTATTTCTTCTAATTCTAGCTCATCTAGTTGTAATTAGAGGTGAGAGAGAGAGAGAGGAGGAGAGAGCTAGGAGGAGCCAGATCTGTCAGATCTTCCTCAACATTGTACCTTTGCAGCATCTGATTCTGAGCAATCTCCAGGTTCTTCATTTATTATTTCTAAGTATGTTATTTTAGTTCTTACTTTATTCAATTTATGGGATCTCCCCTCGTATTGAGTGCTCTAGTTTTCATGGAATTAGAGTTGTAAGCGATAGTGTAGACGTGGTGTCTAGACTAGAGTTTACCTGAGTTTGCGTCCAATCCTACGGATAGTTGTGGTAGCCCAAGAGATGATAGCTATGTAAGACCTTTGTAGTACACCACGTTCAGATTGGTGTTTCGTAGAGCTTTTGGCAGCCTCCCCCTGACTACCTTTTTCCCAGTCTTTGCCGAGAGTCGGGAAGGTACTGTTGCTCCAAAGTAAGTAGAGTATTGTGGACCTTTGATTAGATAGAACCCCTTATAAAACTCTAAAATCTCTCTAACCATTTATCTTATCTATCCTTGGATGTTCTTAGTTCTTCTCTAGTACACTTCACGTTCCCGTGGAAATCGATATCCTTTTGAAATACTCCCGGGTGAAAGTTACAGCGGTATCCGTGCGCGTGCGGATTTATCTGTGTGCGTTAAAAAATATCAACAGCCCCACCTGTCAGGCCTATAGGAAATATATATATACACACACAAGACAACGCTATTCTACACTTTAGTTGTAGAATATGAATATTATTCTACACCACAAGGCAACACTGACTTGAAAAAATATTGAGTAGTACTGACCAACGTTCAGTATCAATCGGTACTACACCTAGCATCACAAAAATACTGAATAATACTGACACGTGGCCTAGTATTCCATATAACTCATTTGTGATTCTAGTCAAACAATCTCAGTTCCACGCAGTCGTTCGAAGAAAAAATATAGAATTATGAGAGCACGTAAAGAAATACTCCACAAATTTTATATTTTGTGAAGCTACTCTTTGATGGAGTTTGTGAAGCAGTCCCAAATATTCTCTTAAATACTCTACAATAAAGTTTTTGTTTTGAAACTCTAAATTGAAGTTAGTAGAGTGGAGTTTGTGAGGCAGTGACCCTATTTGGATCCAGGGGTTAGAGTTAGTTTGAGCTACTTTGAGTTTAACTAGCGCAAAATTATCGAACAGGAGGGCTAGATTGGGCTAGTTGTAAGTAGCCCACCAAAAAACTATCTCCACCAAGAGGTAATTATTTAGGTTAGTTCTGTTAGGTCCACTAAAAATTTCTTTTCTTGGGCTAGTTCTAGTGGAGTGTACTAGAATCCCTACTAAGACAAGTATATTTATTATCAATTTAGCCTTTGCATCCAAACATCTTTTCAGTTAGAGTTAATTTAGAACTATTTCTGAGCTAGAAACTAAACTAGCTCTAACTTATAGCCGTTCTAAAGTATCCGGTCCTTGTAAAAAAACACCATCCCGCCGGAGGATAGCATTAGCATGCTAGCAGAGCAACGGACACAGTAGTGGATTCACTACGCGTCCCTCATCGGCTCACCGTGCAGTGGGTGCACACCACCCTCCACATGCCGACACAATTCCACGGCGCCCCCACCACGCGCGGACACGGGGGCGACCATTATTCCTCTTCAGTCTTCGCACCGCCCGCAGCCCGTCTCGTCTGCCGACGCAATCGCATCCTCCCCCTCACTTCGCTGATTTCATTCTCGCTCTCCCAGCCGCAGAGCCGCTCGTGTCGGTACCAAAGGCGAAGGCGAAGGCAAAGACAATGGCACCCCTCCGCGCGTCCCTCCTCCTCGCCGCGGCGCTGTGCGCTCTCGTGCTGCTCGCGGCGGCGCCGTCCACCGCGTCGCGCGACCTCCGCACGCTCCGGGCGGGCTTCGTCGTGCGCGGCCGCGTCTGGTGCGACAACTGCCGAGCGGGCTTCGAGACCCCCGCATCCACCTACATTGCCGGTGGGACGCCTCATCACCCTCTCCCTCTCGTATGACTTGCCTTTGCTTGCTTGGATTCGAATTCGATTAACTTATTTCCCCTTCAACCCTCTGGATCTGGCCCTGCACATACTGGTTGCTTTATTATGGCAATTTTGTTTCGGAGCGCTCCACTTCTCTGGGCGTCTGACAATGGCGTCCAGCCTCGTGCGTCCTTAAACTACAAAAGTCGGCTGCATGTTTAGTGTTGGTTTGTGCACAAGGTTAGCTTTCGGCTAGCACTCGTCCTCCTCGAGTCCTCGTCCATGACAATAGTGCACGTGTAACTTGTTCCATTCCACAGATTTGTTCTAGTTAGATCCACTTGTGATTTCTCTTTTTTCTTTCTCTCTCTCTCTCATTTTTGACGGATATCTCGTTCTGATTCGAAATATCTAGTTGGTCTAGGGGATCGAGCAGATGTGCACTTAGTACATGCTAGCTAAATGGACATGAGCTTTCAATCTATGGATCCATTCGCTTCAAATCTTTCGGTGGTTATGAATAGTCAAGCGAGATTTAGGATCTTAAGCGCTCCGACCATTGTTCATGCACCGTGGATTTCTTGGTGGGGACATCGAATAGTGTATGGTTCAGTGTACTCATTAGTACATTATTGGACATTGGGGTCTGGATTCCTCATGTTTGATGTGCTGCCAATTAATGAATCAGAACCATGAGTCATCTTTAGATCTCTCCACTCTGAAATAGATTAACTATATATCATAGATGGACCAAACATGTTTCTATGGAAATATGGAATGGATGGTTTATCTGGTTGTCTAGGGAGGCAGTCATCACAAAACATGAATAAAAAATTATAAATACTCAATCTTTCTTGTTCAAAATATTAACTGTGAAGTTATTGATGTCAAATTGGACAATATTTAAATGATGCCATAACATGTTTACTATCCCAGACTGACATCCACATCGGATAATATAAAAATGATGTTGACTATCCCAGACTGACATCCATACAAAGAATGGTCTTATATTTGTAGCTGGAGAAGTTTTTCCAAATTTGAGTGAATACGTTAGTTTGCCCCAGGAAGTGCCAAAGTGGTATGTGACTTAACCTGTATAACTGTTGTCATTCCTGGAAGGAGATAATTGCTATCTTTTCAGTTGTATTTATCTCAGGAAATATGTCACTTTATTCTTTTGGAAGGACAGTTACTTTTGTCTTTCAACAGAACTATACTGTAACATAGCATGAAATTCAACTGCTTTGTATTTTCTGAACTGCAGCTGCGCATGATTCATCTTGTCTGTGTACTGCAAAACAAAGAAATGGAATTACTGGTCTTCAAGACCATAGGCTCTTTTAAATTAGCTGCAACTACAAAGGAGTCTTGAGAAGCAATAATTGGCCAAAAGTAAAGTGAAAACATTACATTTTTATATCATGGAACAAATTTTGTAAGCTGGACCAGGCCTCGCAAAACCTGGCCATTATTGGAATATTATATTGCTTAGGAAACAGGGCAATACCTGGTAGGCGTGGTATGCAGGTTTCATCTATAATGTTCTACTATCAATATAACATGACTACATAACATGCATTGAAGACTAAAAGAAGCAGCAGCATTCCTGGAAATGGAATAAACTCATTGCATCGCACATCCCTGTGTGTGCCTTTTTTTTACACATGTTACGTCAGTAGATGTTAGAGTGCGTAGCAGTATTCAGCCTAGCTCGTTATACCTCCGAGCTAGCGCCCCTCAGGCCCAAGTCCATCGGAACCCACAACATATCCAGACCTTAGACCTAACTCAATCCAAAAGACTATCCTAATAGGTGAGGGTTACCCCCGCCTTATATGTCGTGCCCCCCCTACCATCAATTACCGATGTGGGACTAAACCTAACAATATCCCCCGTCACGCATCGGACCTAATTCTTCCATCACATTACACCATGCGATCTCCGGAAGACGTTATCCAGGCCCGAGTCCAACACTCATCACACGACTCATGTGACCTCCGAGGCATTTTTTTTTTTGAATGCGTAGGAGAACTGCGCATCAATATATTAAGAAGAAAAAAGGAGGGGGAAAGAACCCCAGTACAAATGTTACAGGGATAAGGGTCTGTAACACACCCTAAAACAACACAAAGACCTTTCTAGAGTAAAAGAACAGAACACGACCGGACCACAAGACCCAAAAAGGGCTAGGAGGTAGTGGCCAGGGCAAGGAGATAAGAAACTCCTCGAACCCCTGCTTGTGCCCACTACTGTGCTTCTTCCCTAAAGACCGAGATGACCCTCGTCAGATTAGGGGTTCCTCCATCAAACACACAGTAATTGCGATGCTTCCATATTAACTATGCTCCCAAGATAATGATGGAATTGAACCCCTTCTTCTGCCAACTCCCTCCCACCAGTCCACAAACATGAGATCATCCATCCGTGGAGCCACAACTTGCAGTCCAAAAATTTGGAGGATGCTGTACCATATTTGTCGGGGAAAAAACACAAGAGATCAGAAGATGGTTAATAGATTCACCAGTCTTATCACAAAGCGGGCACCGAGAAGGATCGTCAAGACCCTGGTGAGCAAGTCTAGCTATCAGCTGTCCAACATCTGTTATGAGCTATTGTCCACATGAAGAACTTGCACTTCCCAGGATCCCAGGTTTTCCAAATCATCTCGCAAGGACTGAAGTGAATGGCTCCCACGAACAAAGCCTCATAGGCTGATTTATTTGAATAAGTACCGGAGGCTGAAAATTTCTAGAAGTGTGTATCTTCCACTTCAGGCTGCAGCACCACACTTAATAGAAGCCCCCAAAGGCGAAGGTACTCAACTAGAACAAGCACATCTAAAGCACCTCTTATATCAGAAATCCATTTTCCCCCGTAATAGCATCATAGACTGATCTTTTTCTAGCTCTGACAGCTATAGAGTTGAATAAGTGTGGAAGCGCCTGTTGTAAACTTTGACCAAGAAGCCATCTATCAGTCTAGAAACTAGTATTTTTTCCATTTCCTACAATTGTCTTAACAGCCATAGAAAAGAAAGCATGGGCTTGAGATGAGCTTGGACAGGAAAAAAAGCCCAGGCTTTGTTAGGTTCTGTTTTCTGCAGCCATAACCATCCATCTGAGCTTTAGAGCCCATCCCAACTTCTGAAGGTCAAAAATACCGAGCCCCCCCAAGATTTAATGGTCTAGTGACCTTTGGCCAGGCCAGCAAACAATGTCCCCGTCTTGCATCTCTTCTGCCCTTCCACAGAAAACCTCTTCTTATCTTGTCAATTTCCTTCAAAGCCCATGGGGGTAAGTCAAGTGCCATGATTATGTAGACTAGCATTGAGGTGAGGACAGACTTAACCAAGACCATTCTCCCCTTTTTATTAAGCAGATGAGCCTTCCAACTTGGGAGTCGGTCTGCTATTTTATCAATGATGGGTTAGAGCTATTTTTTGGTGAGCTTATAAGGAGAAAGGGGGACCCAAAGGTATTTACGAGGGAAGTCTGAAAGCTGACAAGGCAGGGCTTCCTCGGGCTCCCCCGTCACATGTGAACCCTGAGATTTAGGTTTTTCCGACCATGAGCGCTGATACCACTTGTTAGAGTGTGCAGCAGAATTCAAGCCAGCTTGTTATACCCACGAGCTAGCGCTCCTCAGTACCAAGTCCACCAGAGCCCACAACATATCCAAGCCGCAGGTCTAGCTCAACCCAAAAGACTAGCCTGATAGGTGAGGGTTGCTCCCGCCTTATATGTATGTCATGCTCCCCCACCATCAATTACCAATGACTAAACCTAACAGTAGATGCCTTGGTGACAAATTTCCATGTGAGGCTACGCCATACACACGCATGGAGGTTGTGGCAGATATGGTGCTTCTATTGGAAAAGCGGCCAGACGGCTAGGGGACACCTAGGCGGGCATGGCTAGGAGCAACAAAGTGAGAAACAAAACTAGAGCTGCGATCTCCAAGTAGGATCAGTGTCCATCGGACAAGACAATATTGAGATAAGCTAAAAAGTTCCAAAAAGCAACAACTTTAAATATGTAATTACAAGTTTATGAGCAACATTTTCCTGGCATTTACTAGTCATTTATTTGTTTCTTTGCTGACTGTTAGTGATATAGCATTCTTCTATTTCTTTCTTTGCGACTGTTAGTGATATGGCATTCTTTGTTATTACAGGAGCTAAGGTGAGAGTCGACTGCAAATCGAAAACTACAGGGGCAAAGACATGCAGCTTCGAGGGACATACTGACCGCACTGGCACCTACAACATCCTTGTCACTGATGAGCATGAGCATGAGCTTTGCGAGTCCGTCCTTGTGAGCAGCCCGGACAAGGGCTGTGCTAATGTT
This sequence comes from Microstegium vimineum, assembly GCA_022036555.1. Classification (NCBI taxonomy): domain Eukaryota; kingdom Viridiplantae; phylum Streptophyta; class Magnoliopsida; order Poales; family Poaceae; genus Microstegium; species Microstegium vimineum. The sequence continues at coordinate 30,522,819 of CM039136.1, read as the reverse complement.
GTGGCTGGTCGTGAGAGGGGCCCTGTCTTCCTCACCAGCAACAATGGGGTTGCATCCAACGTTCGTTTGGCAAATGCTCTAGGGTTCCAGAAGGACGTTGCCCTTCCTAGATGCGCACAGATCCTCAAGATGTACCAGGATGAGGATGACCGTGTGTAATTACGCCTGAGTTTAGATGTACTTGGCGAGTTACATATTTATGTGGTGTCTAAAATGTTCTAGAACCTCTATCTATTACTAAGAGCAACGATATTCACTCAAGTCTTATATATTGGCACTAAAGTGTGTGCATGTTTACTGCGGATGTTATGAGCTAATAAATAGAGTTAAATGTACTGTGGGTCTTTAAATTTTTTCCTACTTCTTAACTCGGTCTAGGTAGTTTTTTTTTTCTCGTCTAAGTTCATAAACTTTTTCCTACTTCTCATTTAGGTCCAAATATTTTTTTCCACTCATCTTGGTTTATGAATTTTTTCTCACTTCTCACCTAGGTCCAAATCAGACCACGGGTGCCACATGCTCTTTTTAAAAGATTTATTGAAAGTACAAAATTATATTAAATTAGAAAAATCGTAAAGAAAAATGTAGTTTTGTTAGACTTTACACGAGTAGATCTATGCAATAGATATATATTATGACATGCTTTAGTTTAAAGTTTTTGCTGTAGCTGTATATCAATGGTCCTGTTTAGATCCTAGAGCTAGAGCTAGTTTGGGCTAGTTTGCACTTAACTAGCCCAAAAGTATCCAAACATGAGAGCTAGATTGGGCTAGTTACAACTAGCTCACCCAAAAAAACTAGCTCCCCAAAGAGGTGATTATTTGGGCTAGTTTGGGCTAGTTGTGGTGAAAAGTGGGACCCACCTCATATGCAACTACAAAAAATATTATAAATAACAAACCAAATATCCAAATAAAATTCTGATTACACCATTGAATTCGTTACAATAAATACTTTAAAACTAGATCCCACATGGATATATTTAGATGATTTGTAAAAATAATTTATTATCCAACTAGCCCAAACTAGCTTTAGATCCAAACACCTCCTTGTCTAGAGCTAGTTTGAGCTAGTTTACAAACTAACTCTAACCTCTAGCTCTAGCCGAGCTAGAGTGATCCAAACAGGGCCTATATGTTTTCTGTTTAATTTATAACTACAACTCCTCTGCTTCAATTATGGTGAAATTTCTATGATATGATTCTCATTGTATGCATGAGCTGTGATAAAAAATTCAGCTGCATTAGACAAGGTATGACTCAGCTTCAATACACCAACTATTTATTAACTATTAAATAAGCATAAACAATAACTTAGTCATATGTGCTCTTTTGAAGCTGAAATTTTTACCATTGCTCAAGCATATAATAAATAATATATCATAAAAATTTCTCCCATAATTGAAACACATGAGCTATAGTTATGAATTAACAACAGAAACAAATAGACCTACACTATAGCAAAAAAAATAAACTAAAGTATGTCATATTATATATCTATTGCATAGATCTATTCATGTGAAGTCTAACAAAACTAGATTTTACTTTTTACGATTTTCTATGATATTATATAATTTTTTAAAAATTTCTTTCAGGTGGTTTCTGGATCCTTCCTGAGTATTCTCGCGCATGTTTCCTTCGGCATCAAGTTTCTTCAATTCCTTGCAATTAGATCCCTCTTTTTGTCTTTTCTAAATTACTCCCTAGAAAATAATAAATCACTAAAACTTGTAGAATTTGTCAGTAATAACCCTATGTTTTATAATATTCTTGTTCCTTGTGACAAAAGGTTGACGATTTATTTTATACCTTAATGACCGTCAACAAAGACCAAGTCCAGAAACTAGAGCAGCGCAGCGTTATGCCTCAGACAAGCGATTGGCAGCCCAGATCAGTGAACTACCTACTTGCAAGGGGGGCACAATACAATGCTGATGGGAGCCTTTTCGCTAGTACTAAACCCGTCACTGATCTCCTCCAGAAGATTTCCTCGTTAACTGAGGAAGTGAACAGAGGTAACCGCAAGTCTGATAGAGAAAATGATATGCCCACGCAAGCACTTGGAAACAAGGAGCACCCCGGTCGCACTAGAGGAGTCGGGATTGTTCCTTAGGAGAAAGCATTCAAAGGTGAATCTGCTTCCTATAGGAGCCGGGCGAGGGCTAGAATGCAAAGAGAAGAAGAGCTCCAAAGGTTTCGATGGGAAATCAAAGAGCATGGAAGCACGGATAGCTGGTCAAGTCGATGCACGAGTTATGACAGCTATGCAATCCATGTGTTCGAGTCAACCGCAGGTAGTCCCAACTTTGAATAGCCTAGTGCCCAAGGGCCATAGTAGTTGTGGCTCAACCCCTATGCCTGACGAAGAAGAGATCAATGCTCCTTATCCGGTGGACAACATCAAAGAACCTGTGAATGTCATGATGTACATCCGTCAGCAGTGGACAAAAGACAAGGTGGCGGTTTGAAAGGATCAAGATGCCCAAGAGGGGGGGGGGTGAATTGGGCTTATTTCAAATTTCTAAAGCAAATATGAAATCCTATCCAATGCCAATTCCCCCGTGCCTACCGAATGTGTGCCTTAGACTATGAAAGTGGTAGCAAGCCAAGGAAAGGAAGAACAACCTACACAATTCTAGTATGAAAGTAAGAACAAGTGCGAAATGTAAAGATCTAGGGATAGAAAAGCTTGACACAACGACATTTTGCCGAGGTATCGAGGAGTCAACACTCCCCCCTAGTCCTCGTTGGAGCACCTCGCAAGGTATTGCTCCCCCTCTACCCGCGCAAGGGTAGAGTGCTCTCTACACGCTGGTTCTTTGCCACTCCGGCTCGGTGAACCACCCACAACCGATGAACAAGTCGATGGAGAAGGACCGCCGACAATCCTTCCGGCGATCACCTTCCTCCGAGCACCACCGGACCATCTAGGTGATGTCGATCACCAAGAGTAACAAGCTTGAACCTTCACTGACTCACTCAAGCTTCACAACTCGAGTGGGTGCACACTTGAACTCTTGGATGAACTAGAGAGAGGATTGATGGATGGATTCGCAAATCTCTCTCACTAGGGCTCTTGCTCTCTTCCCAAACCTCTCAAGGTGTTTCTTAGGTATCCAAATGAGCAAAGGCGGGTTGGGAAGACAAGTGGTGGAGTATAAATACCCCCACACACAACCAGCCCATGGGCACATAATTCCTGCATTTTAAGTTGGCATCGGACGCTCCGATGCCCTACCCAACAGCTAGTTGTTGTTCAAAACCCTGGCCGACGGACGCTCCGTCGACTGGTGACGGACGCTGCACCCCAGCGTCCGATGCAAACTCGTTTCTCTCGGGTTTCTAGAAAATCATTTAATTAAATCCAACGGACGCTGCACAGCGTCCGACGGCTTGCCAACAGACTCGTCCATTGCAAACTGAGCCTCTCTGGAACTCTCTGTTAGCCCAACATACGCTTTGAGGATCTTACCCCATCGTTCGTCGCCGAGGACTCCAGCGTCCGATGCCCAGAAAACGACTCTCTCAACTTTGAAACTCGTCGCGATGAAAACGGAAGTTGTTCTAGGATATCTTACGGTCACTATAGGCTTGCTTAGAGCTAAGGTTGTCAAGTGTGCACGACACCTAAGTCATGAAGCTCTCCTAAGTCAAGATACCAATCCAAACCCCTCTTGATAGTACGGTCAAAAATCAAATAAAGCCCTATCTATACTAAGTGCCATTCATCTCCTTATGACACTTAGACCTATCACTCTAGGGTCTTCATCATCTTCTCTTTGAAATTCGAAACGATGTCCATCTTGGGGCAATAGATAACCATATGGTGCCCATTCACATTAGTTACCATGGCTAAGCTAAACATAGCCTCTGCAAAACATATATTAGCCATAATAACACTCTAATGTCGTTAATCACCGAAACCACTAGGTCATGATTCTTCAATCTCCCCCTTTTTGGTGATTGACGACAATATTCCTCGAGTATAAGATATGAAAAGATATGGTGAGGATTTCCATGCGACTTGGATGGAGTGAGCAAGGGTTAGTGAATAAAAGTGAATGAAACTTGCTCATCCAAGCCAAGCCACAACAAGTACTCATAAAATATGAAATCAAGAACATGAGTACCTCATGATATGCTCAAAGGATATATTGGAGTATGTCGCGGAAGCAAAGACATTTAAGCATAGGCATATCATGAACAAGGGACAACTCACAAGCATATATTAGTGAAAAGTAAGAGTATGTCACACGAACAAGTATCTCACAAGCAAATCATCACACATATATACAATTCATAAAGATATATATGATGCATGAGTACGGGGAATGTAAATCGCACAAAGATTCAAATCCCTCCCCCTATCTCTGATACTTGAACCCTCTCTCCCTTTGGCACCTAGAACCAAAAACTAAGCATCTGGAGGTGGAGCAAACAGGGTGCGAGGACATAGGTCGAACTGAGAGTGATCTAGACTCGAGTCACTGTCATCATCTGCTTGACCCTCTATAGCTGGCGCTGAAAGAGGAGCGGTCTGGGTGGATCAACTGGAGTAGACTTGGGGACTAGAGCTGCCGACTCTAAAAGTAGCACTAAAGCAGACTCTAAAACTACTACAGACTCTCCTAACTCCCCCTGAGGCTCTGAAGGTGTGACTGTCTGAACTAGAGCCTCCAACGGTCCTGCCTCGGTAGAAGGAGTCCCAAAGACCCGGCAAGTGTAAACACGAGGCTAGGACACTAGAGTCACTGCTAGCTCTGCAAGTGTCCCTGCTGATGTAACCTCTGTCGGTTGACCCCGAGGCTCAACTGAAACCTGTGACTGCTCTGCCTCTGAGACAACGGTCGTAGCATCTGTAGTGACAACAACTAGAGGAGGGGTGGTCACTATCTAAGAAGAACATTCTAGTCCAACCTCCGATGAGGCAACTGAGGAAAGGTGGGTGCCCATCGCCGGTGAAGGAACCTCTATAGGCTGAGTCTCAATCTCTGCTCTGACAGGGGAATCCTCTCTAGTCAAATCACGTTACGAAGCGGTAAGGTCACGAGTGGTCTCCTCAATGGTAGCGCCCCGGGAAGGTGTGAAGCCGATATGAAACTCACTCGGGGAGGCTAACCATGATGACACCTATGTCATTGGTGTCTGGTAGACGGGTGAAGCTGGTGGCTAACTCTGATGTCCACTGGACGGTAAGGCTGGAGTCGGAACCACCACTGGAGTAGGACCTGCCTGACTAGTAAACTGAGAAGTGCTGGGTAGCCCAAACTGTGGTGTCTGAGAGGGTTCAGAGCTAGAACTGAGAATACGACTAATTAGCTCTGTCTGTTGTCTCTGAATCTCAGTCTGCTACCTCTAGTAAGCAAGGAACTGTAGCTAGAACTCGTCCTACCTAGCCTATGACTGTGCCTAGGCTGCAAGCTGCTGTGCTGCAAGCCTCTGGACCTCCTTTGCTCCTCTACCTGTCGTGACTGCTTCTCCTACATCCTCGCAAGGATGGTGAGAAGTGTGGCCTCTGAAGAGCCTGAAGCTGGAGCTGGAGCTGAACTAGACCTATCGGTCTTGTCGTCGTGTCACTGAGGTGCGTACTCAGGTATGGGCAGGTAGACCTCCTCTGAGCTATCTGACAGGGGGTCCTCTTTGTATGCATCGCCCTCTGGCTGGGTGTCGAGGTCGGTGAGCTCTGACTCAGCTATCCCATGAACTGTAGCGTCCTGCTGCTCCTCTGTGTCTGGTAAGACGTCAGTCTGTCGTGTGTGAGGACCCTGTCTGCATCTGCCATGGCCTCTGCCACTGTGAGTAACCAACTGAGGCATGTTATACTCTGGTAATATAGTAGCTCAGCGAGTGAGAGTAGTAGAAAGAACGACAGACGCGCCACGAGCAACTAACAACCAAGAAATCCAGTGAGCATAGGGTAGCTTCCTGTGACCTCTGTAGCCCTCAGCTATGATATCCTCGATCTCACTAACAAGAAGATCCCAGATATCAAGCTTCTCTCGATGGACTAAGTGAGCGAGTAACCACAACTATAAGCGAGTAAGTGCCTCACGTGCTCCAACTCTGGGAAGTAAAGTGCGCCTCATCACCTCGTTCAGGACACGGGCAATCGGCGTGGGTCACGCGGGCGTTGAATGGACCCCGTCCCTGAACGGCTCTATGAAACATGGTAGCACAAAGTCTGTGGAGGGTACCTATCCATCATGAGATCGACGGGGGGCCTCCTGATCACCGTAGCAAAGAGAGTGGATTCGTGTCTCTGAGGCCTCAAGGTAAAAGATCTCTCTAAATCTGCTAGCATAGATCCTGATATCCTTACCTCTGAAGGCAAAGTGAATGAAGTCATGGTCTAGAGACACCCAAAGTGAGGCATAGAACTAATAAACCCAATCTTCCTGATAGTTTCCTAAACTGCCAATCAACCCTGTCAAACCTGGTAGATAGTCCAAATACTAGATAATCTCTGGGCCACTGACATCTATGATTGACTGAAGTGGACAGACTCTCTGAGCTCTAATCTATACTCTTGTCTCAACAAAGCCTCTGTAGAAGTCCTCGTGCAAGGTAGTGTAGAAGTCTGGACCGACACGTGGGTCACGCTGAGCTAGAAACCAAGTCTGGAAGTCGACAAAGTGCATGTTCTGAATCTGCTTGGCCATGAGGGTGTGAACCTGGTACCTCATAGGGTCTGGTATACATGGTCGATGTGGAGGTCTGTCATTGCGCCTTGGACCTTCGGGCCTAGGTGGCACCAGAAAGCGAAAGCGCATAACTCATTGAGACACCAACTCCTCAACAAAAACTGACTCGGTAGCCTCTGTTTTCTCAGTCTTCTATCCCTCTATATCCTCTAGGGGCTCTGACTGTGCCTTTGGAGTTGCCTCTGTCTCTATCCGAGAGGGGGACTCACAACATGCTCCATGGCGAGGAGAGGAACCAATCCTCAAGCCGGCTCGACGTCCACCCTGCTCAACTGCCTCTGCTACCTCTGTCGCTGCTAAAGCTGCAACTAAAGTTGGATCCATCAGAGGTCTCTATTGCTTCTTGGACACTAGCTTGGCCTTGGCCTTGTCCCGATCAGTGAGGGACGTGGTGGAGGTGGAGGGTCACCACCACTACTAGGAACAGGGCCAGCGTTCTTCGTGCATGCCTGTTGACGGTAAATATGAGCCATTTTATCACCATCAAAATACCGTCAACATCCTTGTATTCGAAGGAAAATAAGCATAACATTAACATATTTCACCCAATAACTAGTTCCACATGTTCCTTGACTACTTGAGTGCAGGTAATGACAAATGGGGACTTTTGGGAGCTAGTGGGCCCACTTAGGGGGTCGGCCGACCACCCTGTGGGCCCACTAGGCATCCCAAGCTCCCATGATCCAAGTAACACCCTTCAGAGCACTTTCTACCCCTTGGATCCAAGTGTGTTTCCTTCCAACGGTTCAGATTCACATCACGAGGATCCATGGGCCCACATCAAGGAAATAGGTGTGACAAACAACCTAGAACAAACATCCAACGCTTATGACAGGTGGGACCAGCATACAAGAGGCAGAGGTGGGCCACAGACCCCTATAGGGGGTCGGCCGACCTACAGGTGGGCCCAATAGGCCCCCACTTGGTCCCGACTAGTGGGACACCAACCAGGAGGAACATAGGGGGCCCACAGGCCAGTAGGGGGGATCGGCCGACCGCCCCTATGGCGGTTTCAACCCCCTCAACCACCTCACTCACTCCCCACATGGTGGAAATCATCACCCTTCAAACTAAGGCGGTTCTAAAGTCGGTTGGATCCTACGGTGGTTGATGAAGGTGACGTGGATCGCTGACGTGGCACCAGAGTAGCCCCTACTCCACCTCTACCTATAAATAGACCCCTAGAGCTCCCTTCTCATTCATGCCTCATTGGAGAAATACTACTCTCTAGTCTCTTAGCGGAGCTCTTCAGTAGTGTTATGCTAGTTGGAGGAGAGTGAGGAATTCTTCTGGAGAAAGCCCCGGATCTGTCGGGAATCTTCTCTAGAGTTCTTCCTCAGTGGATGCGAGTCTCTTGTAAGTTTAGCGCTTGTAAGTGACTTCTTTTGAGTTCTTTATAGTATTCAGTATTCTAAATCTGGTTTAGCTGTTATACACCTTTTCACGCTTGATCATCGCTTTGCTCTGAGTAAAGTGCTTTAATCTTAGGCCAGGGTTAAAGTAGTAAGATAAGTGTAGACGTGGTGTCTAGGCTAGATCTTACCTTTGTAAACCGTTTATCGCACGGATTTTTGTGGATACTAGTAGAAGGTGACAGCTCTATCTAGTCTTCGTATTCCAGCACGCGTGTCAGATAAGTTCTTAAAAGGTAGGGCCTCAATACAACTTGGTGGTGCGGTCTGGTTAGAGTTTTGTCCTCTTTCTGATCTATCCCATCACCCCCTGCAAGAGAAGGGCTGATAAAGCCAGTATAACCAGCTATACCTTGTTAGATATCTTTGCTATATCAAATCTCTCAACCCAGCTATCATAATCTCCCTTGATCCATCATAGGACATACCCATATTCCTAGTTAACTCACTTCTCGTTCCCTGTGGAAAATACGATATTTGGAATACTCCCGGTGAAAGCTACACTTGACAATCGTACGCTTGCGGTCTTTTTCCGTTTGCCACCTTTGGTGTCAACAAGCTTTCTGGCGCTATTGTCGGGCAACGGTAGCTGTTTTAACTAGTATCCTTTGGTCCTATTTTATCTTTGTTTGATTTCATCCTTTCATTCCACATACACATATGGATCAAACCCCACTTTTCGAATATGGTGCTCCAACGGGCGCTAGCTTGGATCCACCTAAATCATCTCAGGCCGTTTTGGCCGTTCGTTATGAGTTTCGCCCGAGTCTCATAGCGATGGTTCAGGAAAAAGCATTTTTGGGGATGAAGACGAGAATCTCTATACTCATATACGTGACTTTGAACAACTTTGTTCATGTGTCCACATCCAAGGGATGAGGCCAGGTACCCTTAAGTGGAAGCTATTTCCGTTCTCTTTAACGGGAATAGCCAAATGATGGTACACTCTCCATGTAGATGACGCTAAGGGAGAATGAGACAAATTGCTGCCTAAATTCTGTTTAGCATTCTTCCCTACCCCTTGTGTCATTCGTCTTCGAAAAGAGGTCATCAATTTCTCGCAAAAGGGGAAAGAACCTCTAGGTGAAGCATGGGCCCATATGGTAGATCTAGTATCTTCAGGCCCTGATCTTGCTATAACCGAGCCAACAATATTACAACATTTTTACGGCGGTCTTAGCAGAGATTCTGCACAACTCCATGATATATCTTCTTGGGGAGCCTTCCTGTGTTTACCTGTTAGTGTAGGGAAGAGTCTTCTCACAAAGATTCTTGATAACACCCCCTATAGTAACGTATTTTATAAAGAACCCACGGAAGAACAAAACCCAACCCCCAGAATAGAAACAACATCGATACCCGAAACTCTTCCCTCTACATCTCAAGATCCTGCTATCGAACCTGAACCACCAAGGGAAGAAGAAATTCGTCCCTTGGAATTCCTCCTTGATATCAAGGCTGATTTGTTTTCCAATTTTGGAAATGCCTTGAATCAATCTGTGCAAAAGAAGTCTTTTGCTCGAAAAGCTCCGAACCTTCAGATTCCCAGCCGCATAGAAGAAGCCTATCTCCAGGAGATGGTTCAAGAGCTAGCTTCTATCATGAGCAATGAGTGGTTAGAAGAGGCCGAATCTTGATTCGAGCCAATTTGAATTCTTTCTTCCTCTACAACCACTCCTTGTCAAATCAATAGAGCAAAGTTAGACTCTCTTTACGATCCTGCCGTTGGAGTTAGCATTATGTCTAAGTCATTAGCTAATGCTATCCTAGGCAATGTAGATCTAACTCCAACCAATAAGTTCTTGAAGCTTCCTTCAGGACAATTGATTGAGAGTTGTGGTATTGCACAGACCATTCCTATGCTAATTAACAAAGTCAATATCCTCCTGAATTTCTTCATATTTGATATAGAGGAAATCGACTTGTTAATTGGACATCCACTCATGAGATTTCTTGATGGATCTCTTGATGGAAGTCTTAAGGGTCATCTTGGGAGTAACATCAAACTCTCGATTCCGCTCACCAATTCCATAAACACCATGATGGAATCACTCCCAGAATCTGACCCCGTAGAGGAAGTGATGGTTGCATCTCTTGTATAATCATCTCACCCTGATCTAGAAGTAGAAGCTAAAGATTTCATCCAGGAAGAAGACTATCTAGAAGAACCCATAGAGCTGAAGAAATCTGAGCCCCCATCTAAGCCCTCTATAGAACTTAAACCCCTTCCAGCTGGTTTAAAGTATGCCTTTCTAAACAATGATCATGAGGCTCCCATGATCATCAGTGACAAGCTCTCTCCTGAAGAGTCCTTCAAGCTCCTCACTATCTTAGAAAAGCATCAGTCAGTCTTAGGCTATTCTCTTCAAGATTTTAAGGACATTAGTCCCGCTCTTTGCACTCATCGCATTCCCATAGAACCTGAGGCCCTCCCATCTAGAGAGCCCCAGCGTAGATTGAATAATGCGATGAGGGAAGTAGTAAAGAAGGAGGTCTTAAAACTCTTGCACACGGGGATCATCTACCCCGTTCCTCACAGTAAATGGGTTAGCCCTGTGCAAGTTGTGCCTAAGAAGGGAGGTATGACGATCGTTCAAAATGATAAGAACGAGTTGATTCCTCAACGAACCATCACGGGTTGGAGAATGTGTATAGATTACCGAAAACTTAATAAGGCTACAAAGAAAGATCACTTCCCGTTACCTTTCATCGATGAGATGTTGGAACGGCTTGCAAAGCATTCTTTCTTTTGTTTCCTTCATGGTTATTCGGGATATCATCAAATACCAATCCACCCCGATGATCAAAGTAATACTACGTTCACATGCCCTTATGGAACATATGCATATAGGCGAATGTCTTTCGGCCTGTGCAATGCTCCTCCTTCTTTTCAGAGGTGCATGATGTCCATTTTCTCCGATATGATCGAAGAAATCATGGAAGTTTTCTGAAGGACCGAGAACGGCGACCAGAGGGGGGTGAATGGGAGCCTCAAATTTCTCTCAAAATATTCGGGCCACTCTTCCCAAAAACCAAACCTAGTTGCTGGGTGCTCAACTGTTTGCATTGTGTTGAGTGATTTGGAGTTGGTCAACACAAGCCGCAAGAACATGATAGCCCTCATTCTCACAGATCTCCCATATGTTCGAATCAACTCCTTATAGATAGGCGGACATGCGCACCTTCCAGTAGGAGAAGTTCGTTCCATCGAAAAACGAAGGTTTGCCAACACCTCGCTCCATGTCGCCTTCGCGGATCAAGAACCGTTTAAGGTGGAATGATCCTTAACTGTCTCTGATACCAATTGAAGGACCGAGAATGGCGACCAGAGGGGGGGTGAATGGGAGCCTCAAATTTCTCTCGAAATATTCGGGCCACTCTTCTCAAAAACCAAACCCAGTTGCTGGATTCAGACGAAAACGAGCAAATGAAAGCTCACTCGCAGTGGAGGAAAACTCACCGAAACCCCTCAAGAAGAGTTCTCAACCCCTATGAGAAAGAGGTAAGAAATCCAAGCAAATCAGCCAGAAAAGCAGGCGATGGACGCTGGACAGCAGGGCGACGGACGCTGAAAAACAGCGCGACGGACGCTCCAGAGCAGGGCGTCGGACGCTGGCGACGGACGCTTAGGCGAGCGTCCATTGGCCTTCCAGAGAGCCTGACAGAGACTGAAAAACTACCGAGGCGACGGACGTTCGGCAACGGACGCTGTGAAGACCGTCTGTCGGCCTACCTGAGAACAAAACAGAACTGCACAGCGCACAAGACGCGGCGGACGCTTGGCGACGGACTCTGGAAAGCGTCCGACGCCAAAATCGAAGGACGCCGATAAGCGAGGCGACGGACACTGACGTCAGTACGTACCAGCGTCCGACGCAAACCCTCGGAGCGTCCGACACCCCCGACAAACGCGCAGTAACCGCGAAAATCGTTTTCTCTCCGCCAAATCTTCCCAAAACTCAACCAAATGAACTCCAACTGCAACCAAATTTTGTAGGCGTGGTCCTTGTACAGTTGGGGAGCTATCCCGAACAAATCATTGCTCAATTTGGAGAGGATAAACGGGAACACTCGGATTTGGGGGAGAAGAGAGCAAAACGAAGAACGCTACAAAGAAATTGTCCGATCTACGCACTCATGAGGTTTGAGGAGAAATCCTTCAGTGCAAAGATGCTCCTCACGAATACGAACAACTTGGTTCAAACGGATTTGCAAGAGCTACTCCCTACAAAGAGAAATCATCTCGGGAAAAAAAGAGGGAGCAAAAGCAAAACGCAAAGAACACAAGCAAAACGGGGACACGATCAAGAAGTCGAAGCCACCATGGCTTACGGAGGTTACGGCCTCCGATTCCTCGCAACAAACTCAAGTTCTTACAGAGGTTGGTGAAATCAACCTAGGGATCTCATGAACTAGAGAGAGGGTAGAGAGAGAGAGTTGGGGCAAATGATTAGGGTTCAAGAGATGGGATGAGGATACCCCTTCATCCCCTATTTAACAGGGCTTTGGCTATTTCCCGAAGACCCCCCTAGATACATGAGTGAACTACCTAGCCTAAGCATTGCAGTCCAAGCTCCAGAAAATATCTTCCTCGATTTGAATGGACAGCCCCGCTTCCTGCCAGGAGTTGCCGTCGCCTCGACGCAACCTCCAGGATTCCGCCACGTGCCATCCCCGCTTCCTCGGAAGCTCCGCCCGGGTTTTGAGGCCCAAACCCGCGAAACCCGCCACCGGTAGCTTTCGGCTCAACTACCGAACCCCGAGTTTTAAGGCCCAACCTCGGAAACCGTCCTCCGGTGGTTTGGCGGCCCAAACCACCAAACCGCTCGACTCGAGCCACCTTGTCCTCGCCCGGTCGGACTCCGAGTCCCATGAGCCTCCGCTCGACCCGCTCGTCCGCCGTCTTGACTCGGTCGACTCGGTATACCTCCATGTCTTCTCGCACTCGCCGGTGCCAGGCACTAGCCACCACAGCTAGTCCGCCAGCGCTCATGGTCCCTCAGTCCGAGCCCCGCTTTCGCCCTTCACAGCTCTCAGTCCATCGGCACGGCAAGCGTCTACTCGACCTTCTCCACGCCATTGACCACTGTCACTACGCATAGTACCTGCACACCACAAGCCGATAGACAGGCACACATTTGCTTTCGCAAAGAGGTTAGAAGTAAACGCTCAAACTAAAACACTCATGTGTTGGTCAATCACTCATCATCAAAACTGAGCATTCATGGGTACTTATCTACCATGTGTTCGCAATCTCCCCCTTGATGAGTGCATTGTCAACACAAGTGCATTTCAGATTTGAGCCAACAAGGTAAAGCTCTCCAAATGACCAAAAGCTAAGAAAGCCAAAACGGGGTCACTTGAGAGAAGCAAAACACATCCAAAACTTGGTTCCCAAAGAGATGGGCAACGGCTCAACGCAACCAAGCAAAACAAAACTAGCCCTCAAGAAGAGGCAGAAAACGGGCTCAACACCGCTAGTAAAGCAAGATACCAATCAAAGCTCAGAGTACCAATTGAAGCACTAAGGGAGCTCAAAGATACCAATTAAAGCGCATAAAACTCACGAAGCCAATCGAAACCTGTCGGAGCCAAAACACAAGCTAGACCCTCCAGAAGAGGCAAAGGCTCAACACATCTAGCAAAAGCTCCCCCCTGGGCGAAAGCATACACAAGATACCAAGAAAAGGTTAAAAGAGTCACATTTCCCCCTTGAACACATATCTCTCCCCCATGATTTCTTCCCACAATGCACAACTCTCCCCCTTAAGTGTGCGTAGATGGAGTGAAATGCACATCTCTCCCCCTTGTTGACACATGAATCTCATCAAAGCTCAAAACTCAAGAACCGGCCACAAATGCCATGATATGCAAAATGAGTGCAACAAGCTTGATACATAGAGCAAAGACAATGAAAGGATGCTCTAAGTGATGTGATCCTATGAGAATAGGAAAAGCTCTACGTGCCCAACAAAGACTCAGGTTGAGCTAAAGATCACTTTAGAAGCTAAAATAGAGAAGATTACATGTGTGAGCAAGGAATGGATATCACCTCCTAGAGACAACTAGACATGGCAAACAAGATAGGATCTATCTCAAAGCAATCTCATGTATAGAAAGTAAAACTATCCCTAGCAAAGTTCATACAACAATCCAATGATCCAACTGAAAGAATTTTTCAAATTTCAGAGTTTCGCAGTCAAAATTCAGTTTCAGGCACATTTAAGTTGTATGCGAGTGGTTGTAAGCAAAGTGATGCCACTGCTTACCAACCGGGTGAAGTCAAAGGACTTAACACACCGGTTTTGGTCATACATGACACCGCTCAAGTATCAACCCATATGGGAAGCAGTCTCGAACACACGGTGAAGTGCTCACAATGCAAACCCAACTCGATCTTTCCAATTCACACAACAGAGAGCAATTTCATTTTAGATCAATTTTAAGCATGGTGCTCAATGGAAGTGAATGAAACAATGAAGAGCCATAGTTACAAGCTATATATAAGGCAGCCAAGAAGAATATTCAAAAGCCTATACATGCTAGTGCCATTTTAGAGGTGACATGGGGAATTAAATTCAGTTTTAAAGCTTTTCTAAATTAGCTCTATTGCATATCAAGAGATCAAAGAGAGTCTAAGTTAGGCAACACCATAGACACATAAAGCACCTCAAACAGAGCATAGATTCATTATATCGGCTATAGGTATGAAGCTTAAAATGAGCTATGTCACAAATGCAAATGAGATGCAAAATGCAATGACACCAATTAACAACTAAAAAGACACCAATTAAAAGAAAGAGAAAGAAAAGGCAAATAAGAACCAAAAGAACTATGATACACAAAGCTTTCCTCCTCTAAAAAGGAAAGCAAACACCCAACTCGCCCCGAAGACAAGAAAACGCAGCTTGATCGAGAGGTTTTGTGAGAATATCCGCAAGCTGGTTTTGGGTATCGACATGCCAGAGGTCAATGTCGCCCTTCTCATAGTGATCTCTCAGAAAGTGAAAACGAACCTCAATGTGCTTGGTCTTAGAATGAAGCACAGGGTTTTTGGCCACACTAATGGCACTCGTGCTATCACACAGCAGAGGCACTTTAGTAAGCTCAAGACCAAAATCCTTCAAAGTCGCAATCATCCAAAGCAACCGCGAGCAACAACTAGCGGTAGCAACATACTCAGCTTCGCAAGTCGACTGAGCCATGCTAGACTGTTTGCGAGAAGACCAAGACACAAGAGAAGACCCGAGAAACTAGCAAGTCCCTGAAGTGGACTTCCGATCAAGACGAGAACTGGCAAAATCCGCATCTGAATAACCACAAAGACCAAGAGAGGAAGAGGCGGAAAACCACAAACCAAACTTAGGAGTGAAGCGCAAGTACCTCATGATGCGTTTCACCGCCTGCTTGTGCGAAGTTCGTGGGGACGCCTGAAAGCATGCACACAAGCAGACGGCGAACTGAATGTCCAGTCGAGTTGCTGTCAAGTACAGAAGCGACCCGATCATGCTTCGGTACTCCGTCTGATCCACCATCTCTCCTTCCTCGTCCACATCCAAGGCAGTCGTGGTCAACATGGGCGTCAAGAGGGGCTTTGCCTCGCCCATGTCAAACTTCTTCAAGATATCCTTTGTGTACTTGCCTTGGTGCACAAACGTCCCTTCCCGGGTTTGCTTGATTTGCAACCCGAGAAAGAAATTCAACTCTCCCATCTTGCTCATCTCAAATTCCCTGCTCATAAGATCTGCAAACTTGGCAACAAGAGCTTGAGAAGAACCACCAAAGATGATATCATCCACGTAAATCTGGACTAGGAGAGTGTCTTTGCCTTGCTTGAGGAGAAAAAGCGTCTTATCTACCGATCCCATTTTAAAACCCTTAGCAAGCAAAAACGTTTTCAACCTATCATACCATGCTCTAGGGGCTTGTTTCAAACCATACAAAGCTTTGTGAAGTTTAAAAACATGGTTTGGAAACTTGGCATTTTCGAAATCGGGAGGTTGTCTAACATACACTTCCTCCTCTATGTAGCCGTTTAGGAAAGCACTTTTAACATCCATTTGAAAAAGTTTAAAAACCTTAGAAGCCACAAAAGCTAGGAGGATTCTAATGGCTTCTAAACGAGCTATTGGAGCAAAGGTTTCCTCATAATCTATTCCCTCTTTTTGACAAAAACCTTGCGCTACCAACCTAGCCTTGTTACACACTACCACCCCATCCTCACTTTGTTTGTTCTTGAAAACCCACTTGGTTCCTATAGGGTGGCAACTTGGTGGTGGTGGCACTAAGACCCAAACGTGGTTTCGCTCAAAGTTCTCTAACTCCTCATGCATGGCATTAACCCAATCCGGATCCATCAAAGTGTGTCCAACATCTCGGGGCTCAAAAGACGCGACAAAAGCCGAATGAGCAAAGTGAGAGATATAGGACCTGGACCGTGTGACTCGACGGTCAATATCATCGATGATGTTTTCCGGCGGGTGCTATCGCTGGATGTGGCGGGGAGCCTGCCTAGACGAAGTGGCCTCCCCCTTGATAGCAGATGGAGCTGCCTCAGGTGCAATGGGCATCGACTGAGGAAGCTACTCGAACAGCCCCCATGTAGAGGAAGTAGTCGGATCGGGACCGTGAGCCGAAGCGGATGTCGCAGGGTCGATGGGGGCAGCCAGTGGAGTTGGCTCGGGATCACCCCAATCGGCATCATCCTGCTCCTCCTCCACAAAAATGCTAGTGTTCACCTCATCATCACCTGCAAGCTCAAAAGCAGTGGAAACACAGGCCATAGTTTCATCGAATGTAATCTCACAAGTCTCCATCACTCGGTTAGTTTCTAGGTTAAGTGCACGATAAGCACGAGAGTGAGTAGAATAACCAAGAAAGATACCATCAGAAGACCGTGATTCAAATTTATCCAACTTACCGCCCTTTTTGAGGATGAAACACCTGCACCCAAACACCCGTAGGTGACTTACCTTGGGTGGTCTCCCAAATCGCAGCTCATAAGAGGTCTTTTTCTTGAAAGCTCAGAGAAAAATGTGATTGGAAACATAGCAAGCAGAACTGAGTGCTTCGGCCCAATACCGCCTAGGAGTCCAATGCTCATCGAGCATCGTCCTGGCCATCTCAACAAGGGTCCGATTCTTGCGCTCAATGACACCGTTCTGCTGGGGAGTGTAAGGAGAGGAAAATTGGTGATCCAAACCCAAAGAAGAGCAAAGAGATGCAAATTGAGCATTCTTGAATTCTATGCCATTGTCACTGCGAATAGCTCTCATGGCATGCTTAAGTAGCTCATTTTGCAATCTCAAAATCAGATCATGCACATGCATAAAAGCCTCATCCTTACTCTCCAAAAAGAACACCCAAGAGTACCTCGAGTAGTCATCAACGACTACAACCACATACCACTTCCCTCCTTCCGACCTAACCCGAGCTGGATCAACTGTGTCCATGTGTAAGAGCTCGCCGGGTTGTGAGGTCATAATTTGAGTTACGGGAGGATGGGAAGCAACAACCATCTTGCCATGTCTACAAGGATGGCAAACCAAATCCTTCTCGAACTTTATCTTTGGTAATCCTTGAATAAGGTCCATTGAGCTAAGCCTTGCAAGCAAGTCAAAACTCAAATGTCCCAATCTCCTATGCCACTTCCAAAGCTCGGAAGAAGAACCGGCAAGAAGACAACGAGAAGGTCCGGAAGAGATAGAAAAATCCGCACGAAAAACCTTCCCGAAAGGTAAAATCCGGCAAACAAGCTCACCACGAGAGTCCAAAATCCAAGACAAGTTTGGCTTAAAGCTCACCTCAAAACCGTCTTCAAGGAGTTGCGAAACCGATAGAAGGTTAAAATGCAAATTCGCAACCAAAGCAACATCCTTGAGGACAAAAGACGAATTAACTCGGATGAACCCCCGGGAGACAACCTTACCTTTACTCTTGTCCCCGAAAGTAATGTACTCGGTGTGGCGTACGGGGTCAAGGCTGGAGAACCACTTGGCACTTCCGGTCATATGGCGTGAACATCCGGAATCCGCAAGCCAAGTCTCCTCCAGTCCTCCTTCCTACATCAATAAAAAGACATAGGGTGAACAAATGGACCAACACTGGGGTTAGTAAATTGTGAAGGATACCAGTGTTGTCCCACTTGCCCAAAGAATGGGTTAGGAGAAAAACCAAATATCTTCTGCCCCATGGGGGAATAGCGATCACCACGATAGGGAAAACATGGTCCGCTAAAGAAGGGTGGAGTAAAGCCACTGCCACGAGGCCCGTAGTCGTATGGATCACGACCGGTACCCCGTCGGGCACGACCACCACGTGGTCTCACCTCCTGAGGCCTAGCACCTTGAGGCATTGTACCTCTAGGCCTAGAAGTGCGCCTCTGAACTTCTGGTTTAGGCACCCCAACTCGTGAGTGGTACATGTCCCGGTTGTTCAACTCAATCTGCCTCCGATCATCTCTCTTCCTCCTATAGCAAAACTCAGCCAAGTGCCCATCCCGCTCACAATACTCACAATGGTACCTCACCACACTCTTGGTAGGCACTCTCTTTTTGGGTTGGGTGGCTCTAGCTTTCTTAGGAAGGGGATCACTAGAGATGTCTGGCAGCGTGTCAAGTGGGTTGTGAAGATGGTTCGGTTTCGCAATCCACACTTGCTTCTGTGGAGTGATTTTGGGTGGCTCTTCAAACACACTATCTCTCACAGGAAACTCAGAGGGGTTGGTAGGCTTAGGTGGAGTGATCTTGGTAAGCTTGGGAGTTGTGGTGGGTTTCTCACTCTCGCTCAAACCACTGAACTCAACGATCTTACCGAACAAGCTATCGTCCTTCCCACCTATAGCAAAGCCTACTCCCGTGCTGCCAGCCCTTTTGCATTAGCTAAGCATCATCCCCAACTGTGGCTCTTGGCAAGACACCCAGCTCAAGATGGATCGAAGGTATGTGTTTTCTTCCTCGGTACGCATCTTGTCGTGTCTGCACGACGCGATCTCAAGCTCCAAAGACTCAAAGCGATCCGACTCTCTAGTGCCATCTGAGCTAACCTTCTCTAACACAGTGATCCTAGCATCCTTCTGTGCCAGCTTAGAACGCAAGCCTAAGCAAGACTTACACGCACCAAGTAAGCTAGGCCTAGCCTTCAGCTCACTGGCCTCCTCAAGTAGAGTGCCATACTTGTCCTGGAGAGTGACAAGATCAGACATGTGAATGGCGCAAGCATCACACTCCACCTCCTCGGTAACCACCACTTGTGCCTTAGCAAACTCTAGCTCATGAAGCGTGCTAAGGTACTTTGCCTTGAAATCGTTCCTCTCACAAGCGGCACGCTTGAGCAAAGCATCCTGACTAAGCAAGGTATCGTTCAGAGACTCAAGCTCGAGAGAGAGGGATTCGATGGTGGGTGATACCTTGGGGTGTGTCGGAGTCGTAGTCGTAGTCGGGGCCATCCTTGCGCTTCCCGACCTTGCCTTCTTCAATCGCCTTGGTGCAAAAGCCACCGTGCTTGGCATCGGCGTAGAAGCAGAGGTCGTTGAGCTTGTCCTCAACCTTTCCCTTCGACTCATCATCGCTTGAGGAAGAGCCCCTGTCGGAGGAGGCATCGATGTCGCTGAGGGAGGCGAGGGAGGCTCGGTGCTTGGCCTTCACCTTGTCGATCACCTTCTTGGAGGACCTTCGGTTGTAGCCGCCATTGGCCTTGTGCTTGTCCTCGAAACGGTGCTCGCGCTTGTCCTTGAGCTTGGTGAAGTCACCCGCAACTTTCTTGGGGCAGTTTGCGATGAAGTGATCCTCATCACCGCAACGGTAACACCCCTTGGCCGAGCCACCACGTCATCGGTTCAAACGGTTGTTGTGAAACCGTGAGAACTTAGTGATGACCAAGGCCAGCTCATCATCTCCAAGCGCCTCCACTTGTTCCTCTGTCACAGACATCAAAGACAAATCGAACGAAGAGTGTGAAGGGTTAGAGGAAGAAGAAGACACACCGCTGGGGCTAGAAACCAACGCCATGGATGGGCTCGACGGGTTCTCAAGCTTGGCCCGGGTCTGGTGGTCAATCTCCGAGGACTTGAGCTTGCTGAACAGCTCGTCCATGGTCAGGGCATCATAGCCTGGTGACTCCTGAATGGCAGCCACCTTCATCTCCCACACCCTCCGATCAAGAGCATGCAAAAGCTTGATAGCCATCTCATGATCATCATAGGGCAAGTTGGCTCGATTAGCACGCATCTTGTTGACGATAGATTGGAAGCGAGTGAACATCCCGTCAATAGATTCGCCGGCCAACTGTACGAAGTTCTCGTACTGCCTACAGTATGTGTCGAAAAGTCTGGACTTGATCTGAGGATTACCCTCATGATATCGCACAAGTGTTTGCAAGATCTCTCGCGCCGTAGTGAGATTCAAGACTCGCTCAAACTCAGGAAGTGACAAACTCGAGAAGAGGATACTTCGTGCTCGACTGTTTGGGTTGTGTTGAGTGATTTGGAGTTGGTCAACATGAGCAGCAAGAACACGATAGACCTCATTCTCATAGATCTCCCATATGTTCGAATCAACTCCTTGTAGATAGGCGGACATGCGCACCTTCCAGTAGGAGAAGTTCGTTCCATCGAAAAACGGAATGATCCTTAACCGGCTCTGATACCAATTGAAGGACCGAGAACGGCGACCAGAGGGGGGTGAATGGGAGCCTCAAATTTCTCTTGAAATATTCGGGCCACTCTTCTCAAAAACCAAACCCAGTTGCTCCTTGTAGAATCATGGACCCTTGTGTTTAGGCGATTAACGACAATACTAGATCACTATGACTAACGTGTGTTTTGTAGAGACAAAGTCATTTATGTTAGGTCATGAGTGATGCATTTTGAATGGGCTTAATGGATATTCATGCCCCCAAGATGGAAATCGTTTTGGTTGCAAAGGATGGAGATACACGACGAAGACTAGGCTAGTTCTTAGATCCATAAGGTTGAGAAGGGCACTAAGTATAGCTAGGGCTTTTGTTTTTCCTTTGACCGTACTATAAAGGGGGGTATGAGGTTAGTAGCTTGACCTAGGAGAGTTTAGGAAAGTGGGTATATGCACACTTGTCACAACTAGTCCTAGAGACCTTGCTTTCAGCCCTTGATAAACCCTAGAAGTGGTAGGAGCAAAATCCCTTAAGAAACCTCAGCGAAAACGGTTGACAAAGGGGGAGAAAGAGGCTCCGGACCACTCTGCTAAGTGGGCATCGGACCAAGGAGAGTGGTCCATTGGTCCCTGACTTAGGCAGTCTTCCAGCTCGAGGAGCTCCGGACCACCTGTCTGGAAAGCACCGGACCATAGGAGAGTGGTCCGGTGGCTTGGTTCAGAGAGTCAGAAGGCTCCGGACTAGTCCGACGGTTCGTCCGACGGCTAGTCCGACGCCTCTTGATAGGGGTTTGGTTCTATGCAGAGAGCACCCTGGCTCTGGACCAGAGCGTCGGACCAGGGCACCGGACCAAGGAGAGTGGTCCGGTGGTGTGTAAAAGAGAGATAGGTTTTCACTCAGAGAGCACCGAGGCTCCGGACCAGAGCGTCGGACCAAGCAGAGTAGTCCGGCGGTGCGTGAGTTTGAAACGAGAGTGAGCTCCGGACCAGTGTGTATGGTCCGGTGGTGTGAGCTCCAGACTAGTCTGGTGGCTACGCAGAAAGAAGAAAAAGTGAAAAACGGCTAGTTTTGGAGGTGGGGACTATTTATAGTTGCTCCCTTGGTCCTTAGAGGTCTTCTTGGCCATTGTTTCAGCTGGTGACACCTTGAGAAATCTTTTGGAGAGCCAAGAGTCTAGTGAGGGAGAGATTAGAGAGAGTTCATCTTGTTCTTCCCTCCTAGAGTGATTAGGAGTGACTTGTGTGCATCCATCCACCTTCCTAGCCTTGAGTGGGTCAAGTGAAGGTCTTGTGCTTGTTACTCTTGGTGTTCGACAGCACCTAGACGGTTTGGTTGTGTTCGGAGGAAGTGACCGCCGGAAGATTGTTGGCGGCTCTTCTCCAAGCTCTTGTGATCGATTGTGGGCGATTCACTGAGCCGGAGTGGCGAAGAATCAGCCCGTAGAGAGCAATCTACCCTTGCGCGGGTAGAGGGGGAGCGATACCTTGCAAGGTGCTCCAACGAGGACTAGGGGGGTGTCGACACCTCGATACCTCGGGAAAAAAAATTGTTGCGTCCATGAGATTTTCTTTTCCCTAGCTCTTTACTTTTCCGTATTGTTTTTACATTTCCTACTAGAATTGCTTAGGTTGTTTTTAATTCCTATGAACTGCTACCGCTTTCTAGTTAGGACACACGGACGGTAGGCACTAGGGGGTGATTGGCATTTGATAGGTTTTTATATTTTCTTTAGAAATTTAAAACAAGCCCAATTCACCCCCCCCCCCTCTTGGGCATCTTGATCCTTTCAATTGGTATCAGAGCCTTGTTGCTCTAAATTAGGCTTCACCGCCTAGAGCAAGATGCCCCATGGGGATGGACCGCCACCCATGTTCGATGGGATGACTTTCCGTATTGGAAAGTGCAGATGGAGGCCTACCTTGAGGTCGTGGATGTCGGCGTTCACAAAGCCGCCACCCAAGGTGGATCGGTGTTCGCTGAGGACCCATACTTTGAGAAGAACAATGCCAAGGCAAAGAATATTCTTTTTTGTGGCATTTGCAAGGATGTGTTCAACCGTGTGCGGAATTGCAAAACCGCGCATGAGATTTGGAAAAACATTTGTGCTCTGCACGAGGGCACTAAATGTGAAAGAGAAGAGCGCTATCACCTTATCATTGCTAAGTTAAATGCTTTCACCATGCTATCTCATGAAAAGGCTAATGAAATGTATTCTCGCTTGAATGTGCTTGTAGAGGAGTTGAATGGCCTTGGACTCTCTCAAATGACACCGGCCGATGTGGTGCGCAAGATACTTTGTGTCCTTCCAATAGACAAGTATAGCCACATTGTCACGGTTCTTCATCAAGGCGATCTCTCCGCAACTACACCAACGCAAGTGTTGGGCAAGATCAATGCTCATGAGATGTACATGAAGATCAATGATGGAACTTCATCATCCTCCAAGAAGAAAGAGAAGGAGGAGAAGAAGGACTTGGCTCTCAAGGCATCCTCCAAGGAGAAGTACAAGATTCAATATGTCGTTGAGAGTACAAGTGATGATGATGATGAAGACAACATCGCTCTCATGGTGAAGAAGACCGCCAAGATGTTGAAGAGGCTAAACAAGAACGGAGTCAAGTTTGACTCAAAGAAGAAGAAATTCTTCACAAGCTCTTCAAGAAATCCAATCTCCCAAATGAAGTGCTACAATTGCGGCACTCTTGGTCATCTAGCCCATGCATGTCCCGAAGAGAAGAAAGACAAGTTCAAGAACAACAAGTTCAAGAACTTCAAGAAGAACAAGGGCGGCAATGATGACTCAAGTGATGATAACAAGAAGCAAGACAAGCCATACAAGAATTGCTTAGGTTGTTTTTAATTCCTATGAACTGCTACCGCTTTCTAGTTAGGACACACGGACGGTAGGCACTAGGGGGTGATTGGCATTTGATAGGTTTTTATATTTGCTTTAGAAATTTAAAACAAGCCCAATTCACCCCCCCCCCCCTCTTGGGCATCTTGATCCTTTCACTCCTCACGAATACGAACAACTTGGTTCGATCGGATTTACAAGAGCTACTCCCTACAAAGAGAAATCGTCTCGGGAAAAAAAAAGAGGGAGCAAAAGTAAAACGCGAAGAACACAAGCAAAACGAGGACACGATCAAGAAGTCGAAGCCACCATGGCTTATGGAGGTTACGGCCTCCGATTCCTCGCAACAAACTCAAGTTCTTACAGAGGTTGGTGAAATCAACCTAGGGATCTCATGAACTAGAGAGAGGGTAGAGAGAGAGAGAGTTGGGGCAAATGATTAGGGTTCAAGAGATGGGATGAGGATACCCCTTCATCCCCTATTTAACAGGGCTTTGGCTATTTCCCAAAGACCCCCCTAGATACATGAGTGAACTACCTAGCCTAAGCATTGCAGTCCAAGCTCCGGAAAATATCTTCCTCGATTTGAATGGATGGCCCCGCATCCTGCCTGGAGTTGTCGTCGCCTCGACGCAACCTCTAGGATTCCGCCACGTGCCATCCCTGCTTCCTCGGAAGCTCCGCCCGGGTTTTGAGGCCCAAACCCGCGAAACCCACCACCGGTAGCTTTCGGCTCAACTACCAAACCCCGAGTTTTGAGGCCCAAACTCAGAAACCGTCCTCCGGTGGTTTGGCAGCCCAAACCACCAAACCGCTCGACTCGAGCCACCTTGTCCTCGCCCGGTCGGACTCCGAGTCCCCTGAGCCTCCGCTCATCCGCCGTCTTGACTCGGTCGACTCGGTATACCTCCATGTCTTCTCGCACTCGCTGGTGCCAGGCACTAGCCACCACAGCTAGTCTGCCGGCGCCCATGGTCCCTCAGTCCGAGCCCCGCTTCCGCCCTTCACCGCTCTCAGTCCATTGGCACGGAAAGCCTCTACTCGACCTTCTCCATGCCATTGACCACTATCACTAGGCATAGTATCTGCACACCACAAGCCGATAGACAGGCACACATTTGCTTTCGCAAAGAGGTTAGAAGTAAACGCTCAAACTGAAACACTCATGTGTTGGTCAATCACTCATCATCAAAACTGAACATTCATGGGTACTTATCTACCATGTGTTCGCATTTTCATGGATGACTTCTCTGTCTATGGAAAGACTTTCGATGATTGCCTTGAGAATCTGGATAGAGTCTTACAGAGATGTGAAGAAAAGCACTTAGTCCTGAACATGGAGAAATGCCACTTCATGGTTCGTGAAGGCATAGTGCTAAAACATAGAGTGTTCGAACGTGGGATAGAAGTGGATAGAGCTAAGATAGAAGTTATAGAACAGCTTCCACCTCCCACAAATGTCAAGGGAATCCGTAGCTTCCTTGGCCATGCAGGTTTCTATAGGCGGTTTATCAAAGATTTCTCTGAAATTGCCCGTCCTTTGACAAACCTGCTAGCCAAAGATGCACCCTTTGACTTCAATGATGAGTGCTTAGACGCTTTCTACATTCTCAAGAAAACACTCATCTCAGTTGCAATCATTCAACCCCCTGATTGGAAGCTTCCCTTTGAAATAATATGTGATGCTAGTAATTATGCTGTCGGTGCGGTGTTAGGCCAAACCAAACATAAGAAGCATCATGCTATTTCATATGCTAGCAAAACCTTAACAAGGCCACAGTTAAACTATGCAACAACTGAGAAAGAGTTGTTGGTCGTGGTTTTTGCTATAGACAAGTTAAGATCTTACTTAGTTGGAGCAAAAGTAATCATTTATACCGATCATGCTGCTTTAAAGTACTTGCTCACTAAGAAAGATGCTAAACTACGTTTAATAAGATGGATCTTGCTACTCCAAGAATTTGGTCTTGAAATAAAAGATAAAAAGGGAGTAGAAAATTTTGTTGCTGATCATTTGTCTAGAATGCAATTCAAAGAAGCACAGAATTTACCCATCAATGACTTCCTCCGAGATGACACACTCCTCAAGGTAACAAACTCCAACCCCTGGTATGCAAATATAGTCAACTTTATGGTTGCAGGCCATGTCCCACCAGGGGCAGATGTAAAGAAACTAATTCAAGAGAGTCAAGTGCATCTCTAGGATGAGGCATACCTCTATAGAGTATGCAATGATGGGTTGCTAAGAAGATGCGTACCTATGGAGGAGGCGACCAAGATCATGTAAAGATGCCATGGAGCAGAATACGGACGTCATTATGGAGCATTCAGAACTCATGCCAAGATTTGGCAGAGTGGGTTCTTCTGGAAAACCATGTATAAGGATACCCATGACTATGTCAGAAGATGTGCAAGATGCCAGAAGCACGGAAACATCAATGCCCGAGATGCCATGCCTCTCACCAACAACTTACAAGTCGAGCTCTTTGATGTATGGGGCATCGACTACATGGGGCCCTTTCCTCCATCGAAAGGGTACGAGTATATCTTAGTAGCGGTGGACCATGTGTCCAAATGGGTAGAAGCATTACCCTGCCCCAAAGCTGATGCAGCCAATTCAAAGAGAATGTTCCATGAAGTGATATTCCCCAGATTTGGAACCCCGAAGTTAGTCATAAGTGACGGGGGATCTCACTTCATTGACAAAGGCTTCCGACAGTTCCTCACTAATCAAGGAATTTGGCATAATGTTGCAACTCCATACCATCCTCAAACAAGTGGTCAAGCAGAAACATCCCACAAACAAATCAAAAACATTTTGTAGAAGACCTTGGATGAGATGGGTACGGCTTGGAAGCACAAGCTACCAGAGGCACTTTGGGCATATAGGACCGCATACAAGACACCAATTGGTATGACACCATACCAACTTGTATATGGGAAGACATGCCATTTGCCTGTACAACTGGAGTTCAAGGCACATTGGGCAATTAAGAAATGGAATATGGATCTGCCAGCCACTGGAAAATTCAGTAAAATGCAAATCTCTGAATTAGAAGAGTGGAGAGAGAAAGCATATCACAATGCCAGAATATACAAGGAAAGAACCAAGAAATGGCATGAAAAGAGAATCAAGGTCAAGGAATTCAAGCCAGGAGATAAGGTCCTGTTATTCAACTCAAAGTTCAAGCTCTTTGGTCATGGGAAACTGAAAAGCAAATGGGAAGGACCATACCTCGTCGTCAATGCCGTGACTCATGGAGCAATCACACTCCAGGACGACGACGGCAAAATCTTTAAGGTAAATGGACAACGTCTTAAAATTTTCCATGAGCATGAAACTCTTGAACAAGAAATTGATATGATAGATTTTCTTCTTAATCCAAATTAGAACTAAAATCTACATGTTTTAACTTTTTTGTTCAAATTTCAAGTTTGACCTTAGACTTAGCTTAGATTTAGCCTTGACTCTCCCCTCGATGAAGCCCGACCCTTTTGGCCACTTAAGGCGGTCGGCCGACCGTGCTTTTGGGCCATTCAACCTGAGGCTTCACGACCTAACTCACCTGACCCGAACAAGATCAGAACTTGGTTCGGTCGGACCATAACTTTCAAAAAGCGATCGGCCGACCATGGTTCGAACTCGTTCAAAGTTCCCATTGCACAGGAACGTTAAGCCAACTTCCCCCTTCTGTTTCATCGCGTTTCGAGCGAGAACGAAGGCCCTACACGTTCTGTTTCTCCTTCTTAACCCCCTCTCCTTCTTCTTCTTCCTTCCACCTTGCTCTTCTTCACAACCAGCGGCACCAATACCACTCCTTGCACTCTTTCACACCCACCTTGATCACCACCCTGGCTCCACCAAGAAACAATGGCCAGATGCCACTCATCCCCGTAAATGGAAGCCCTTCCAAGGTCCAAGACCTCATCAACACCGACGCCATGGCCATCGAGGTCCTCGACATCGCTCCACTAGCCATGGCGCCGCCACCTGTACAGCCGAGCACCCCTAGGGGGGTCGGCCGACCGGGTCCTCGAAGTCGGAGCAGATGCGGGACATCGCCCAATCGGTGTCCCCTCGCCGCAACCTGAACAAGCCGGCGGCGCGTTCAATGACTCCCAAAAGGCCGGCCACCAGCCAATTGGGGGTGAAGAAGGCCATCGTATCCACCTCCGACGGTGACACGAGCACGGGCTACACCCACTCGTACTCACCATCGACAGCGCCATGGATGTGCCTTCAGAGGGCTCATGGTGGGCCGGGGATAGGCAAGGTGCTCATCCCTCCTCTCACCTCCGAGGAGCATAGGGAAGCATGCAACACCCTTGAGACAGAGGAGTCTCGCAAGTCGGTCCAGCGGACTAGCAACCCGCCGTCCATCTCCGGCCCTCCAGGCCAGTACCAGGAGGAAGATGAAGAGAGTGACATGGAGAAGCTGCTGCGCATAGTCGCTAGGCTTAGTGAAAGCAATACCAAGCTAGCATAGCGGGCAGCAGAGGAGAGAATGGCGCGCTTGGATCTAGAAGACAGCTTCAATTATTTCTAGGCTTCAATGATCTAGAGGAGAAAATTTCTTGGCTATGCTTTCCCTGGCAACGGCGCCAGAAATGCTTGTTGGTATTTCTTATGACTATTGGATAAATCCGTAAGCGCACAGATTATACCGTTGTAGCACTTCACCTAGGAGTATTCCAAGGTATCGTAATTTATATCTTCCCAAGGGAAAGCTAGGATAGAAATAATAATTGGATAGAGATCCTAGAGAGCACCTCAACTTAGTACCAATAGTATAGGGGGTAAACGATATATGTGATAGGAAGGGGTTGATGAATGAATAAGCCAATGCAAATGATACTTAGAACGGACTAGATAGAATAGCTAGGTGGGAGGACAACGAGAGAGTAAAGGGACTCCTGTGTAATTCACTCTACTTCAATATACTTAGCTAATTAACTAGTCTAAACACTATAGTTTGCCTCCTCAATACAAGTATGCTAGGCAAGGGGACAGATCAGCAGGAGGACAAAACTCCTACCGGACCGTGCCCTCGTTTTACGGGGGCCTTACCTTTTAAGAACTTGCCTAAAAACACGTGGTGGAATACAACGACTAGACAAGGCTATCACCTCTTTCTAGCTACCACAAACAATCCGTGCAGCAAGCGATAACCAAGGGTAAGATGATGTATAAGCACCACGCTTACACACAACTTACTACTTTGACTACGATCTATAATCAAAGCACCCTATGACAGGCAATGATCGCATACAGGAAAGGTCACAAGGATCAAAGACTATTGATGTAAAGGCTATTAAAGAGCAATAGCATATAACAAGACTATATCTAGTATAGTAATGCTCAAAGTAAATACTAAGTAAAGTAGAGAGAAAGATATATATTGAATAATATAAAGTCTTACAAAGAAGGAAAGATACAAGAGCTATACCAGACTTTCCAGAAGACAACTCCGGAAATCCCGAGCGCAGCTCGACTCAACTCTAACTCCCACTCTAGACTAAACTACTAGAACAATCTAAGGAATAGAGCTTGTAGGCGTATTCACCATGTGTAGAGAGGGGGGTATGACCCTCTATTTATAGTGGGGGCGGAGTAGGGGCTACTCCAATGCCACGTTAGCGATCCAGGGCCTTCAATTCTCCACCCTTGGATCCAACCGACCCTTGAACCGACCAAGGGTGGATGGTGGTGATTTCCACCATGTGTAGAGTGGTATGGCGGTTGGAGGGGCCAAACCGACCTAGGGGGGCGGTCGGCCGACCCCCCCCCCTATGGTCAGTGGGCCCTCCTCTGGCCTCCTAGAAGTGGCCCCACTGGTCAGGGACCAGGTGGGAGCCAGGTGGGCCCAGGGGGTGGTCGGCCGACCCCCCTTGGGGTCTCTGGCCCACTTTGTCCTCCCTGGTGTTGGTCCCACTTGTCATTGAGGTTCGTTGTTGGTTCTGAGGTGGTTGTCACGTTTATCTCCTTGGTGTGGGTCCATGGATCCATGTGTTATTCTTGTGAACCGTTGAGAGGAAACACAGAGTGATCCAATGGTTGGATTTCACTCTAGAGTGCCTCTCTTGGATCATGGCTGAGAGCGGAGAGCTGGTGGGCCCACAAGGTGGTCGGCCGACCCCCTATGTGGGTCCCACTGGCTCTCCTTTGCCCCCATTTCTTCATCCCTGCATTCAAACACTCCATGGACATGTGGAACTAGTTATTTGATAAATTATGCTCATGATGTGTTTGTTTGTCCTTGACCCTGAGGTTGGCGGCTTCATTTTAGTTATATAAAAGTGCATCATATTTTGTGCCAACATTTTATACTTTGAATAGCATAGTCTTGTTAACTTTTAACCTTTACTCGAGGATGAGCAAAGAGGTAAGTATGGGGGATCTTGTTGACGGTAAATATGAGCCATTTTATCACCATCAAAATACCGTCAACATCCTCATATTCGAAGGAAAACAAGCATAACATGAACATATTTTACCCAATAACTATTTCCACATGTTCCTTGACTATTTGAGTGCAGGTAATGACAAATGGGGACTTTTGGGAGCTAGTGGGCCCACTTCGGGGGTCGGCCGACCACCCTATGGGGCCACTGAGCATCCCAAGCTCCCATGATCCAAGTAACACCCTCTAGAGCACTTTCTACCCCTTGGATCCAAGTGTGTTTCCTTCCAATGGTTCAGATTCACATCACGAGGATCCATGGGCCCACATCAAGGAAATAGGTGTGACAAACAACCTAGAACAAACATCCAACGCTTATGACAGGTGGGACCAGCATACAAGAGGCAGAGGTGGGCCACAGACCCCTATAGGGGGTCGGCCGACCTACAGGTGGGCCCAATAGGCCCCCACTTGGTCCCTGACTAGTGGGACACCAACCAGGAGGAACATAGGGGGGCCACAGGCCAGTAGGGGGGATCGGCCGACCGCCCCTATGGCGGTTTCAACCCCCTCAACCACCTCACTCACTCCCCACATGGTGGAAATCATCACCCTTCAAACTAAGGCGGTTCTGAAGTCGGTTGGATCCTACGGTGGTTGATGAAGGTGACGTGGATCGCTGACATGGCACCAGAGTAGCCCCTACTCCACCTCTACCTATAAATAGACCCCTAGAGCTCCCTTCTCATTCATGCCTCATTGGAGAAATACTACTCTCTAGTCTCTTAGCGGAGCTCTTCAGTAGTGTTATGCTAGTTGGAGGAGAGTGAGGAATTCTTCTGGAGAAAGCCTCGGATCTGTCGGGAATCTTCTCTAGAGTTCTTCCTCAGCGGATGCGAGTCTCTTGTAAGTTTAGCGCTTGTAAGTGACTTCTTTTGAGTTCTTTATAGTATTCAGTATTCTAAATCTGGTTTAGCTGTTATACACCTTTTCACGCTTGATCATCGCTTTGCTCTGAGTAAAGTCCTTTAATCTTAGGCCAGGGTTAAAGTAGTAAGATAAGTGTAGACGTGGTGTCTAGGCTAGATCTTACCTTTGTAAACCGCTTATCGCACGGATTATTTGTGGATTCTAGTAGAAGGTGACAGCTCTATCTAGTCTTCGTATTCCACCACGCGTGTCAAATAAGTTCTTAAAAGGTAGGGCCTCAATGCAACTTGGTGGCGCGGTCCGGTTAGAGTTTTGTCATCTTTCTAATCTATCCCATCACCCCCTGCAAGAGAAGGGCTGATAAAGCCAGTATAACCAGCTATACCTTGTTAGATATCTTTGCTATATCGAACCTCTCAACCCAGCTATCATAATCTCCCTTGATCCATCATAGGACATACCCATATTCCTAGTTAACTCACTTCTCGTTCCCTGTGGAAAATACGATACCTGGAATACTCCCGGTGAAAGCTACACTTGACAATCGTACGCTTGTGGTCTTTTTCCGTTTGGCACCTTTGGTGTCAACAGTGCCATTGTCGGGCATGAGAAGAACTAAGTCAAACTGTCGCTGACAAGAACAACTGTCACTGCAAAGAGATCCCACCAAGAACCACTTACAGCTAATCAACAATCCTCTAACAAGTCAGTGCAAGAATGACTCTCTAAGCCCTGGACTGTCCCTCTCAAGGCTTTGCCTCGTTCCGTACTCGCGGGCTTTGCCCCGAGTTCACTGTTACTGCCAAACTGAAATCACGAACCCTGCTGCTCGATAGAATAAGATAGAGAGTATATAACTTCTATGAGTAACTACGGATGAGAATTGCTAATTAGAAAGCATGAATGAGATAAGTACTAGATCGAATCTGGAACACTACCTCAAACACGAGAAAAGTAGAAGTAGATGAGAATCCTCGGTCAATTCTCAACTCCAATCCATAAACCTAACAACAAGGAATTTTAATTTAGGTTGCTTTTAGAGTGATGGCATATAAGGGTGGTGAACAAGATCAAACCCTAGGAAATTAAGATTGGAAACAGAGGTATGATCTACCTTGAGGGTCTCGGCCAAAGAGGGAATCACGAGACACCCGAAGACTGAGAACCTTAGAGAGGAAAGAGCTTCGGCGAGGAGAGCTGCACGGCGGTGAGAGGGCACTGTTGGGTGGCGTAGAGGTCCTCTATTTGGCTAAATCACGTGAAACAGAGATGCGGTAGGCACGAGAATGTAGTGGCATTGGCACTGGGAGTGGATCTCACCGGCGGTGAATGTTCCGGCGAGAGAGAAGCGCAGGCAAATGCGTGAGAGTGTTTGCTAGGGCAAGTGGTGGCGGTTACGACGGCGTGGCATACGGACGAGAACTGAAACTGACCAAGGAGAAGACGGGGTTTTGAAAAAACATGTCGCTCGGTTATATGGCAATGGTCACTCCGTTGATATCCAACGAACGCTGAAACCTAGCATCCGATGTCCATACAGACGCATCGGACGCGTCTGATGCCCTCGCATCGGACGCTGGGGAGCGTCTGATGTCCCTTGGCCGAGATTTTTAATCCACCGGATGGTCGCATCTGACGCTGAGGCAATAGGGGTCGAGCGTCCGATGGCAGCGTCCGACGCCATTTTCAAAAGGTTTTTCAAATTTGATTTTTGCTCCTTTCTCCCAACCAAGTCCCAATCCTAGTAAGAAGCAAATAACACATGATTGGACTTGATTTGGGAACCATCTCTCAAACCCTCATTTTCAAATATTTTGCCATAGGCTTTAGACTAGTTTTTAGCTCAAAATAGTCAAATGGAAGCGCAAGGAGACATCATAGGGCCACAAGAGGGGTATAGTAACAAATTAAGCTTGGAATGCTCCCCTAAGTGGATGAACCTAGCGGATGCTCAAACTTAACCGAAAAGAAACGGAAAACAACACATGCATATGTAATGCATTACTTGGAATTTGAATCTAGGTTGCTTGCAAGTTTAAACCGCGGTTAAGCTTTGTCACACGCTTTGAGGGCGGTTATCTTAACCGCGTTAGCCAAACCTATGTGCATTACAAGATTAAACATGTTATATTACATATGAATGCATGGTTGGTTCACACAAGCTCATTTTTTAGTGAAGTTAGAGTGATCAAGCACATTCAACTCATTCCTCAACCTACAAAAGGTTGATTCATCAAGTGGTTTAGTGAAGATATCCGCCAATTACTCTTCACTTCTAACTCCCACTAGTGTGATATCCTTTTGTGCCACATGGTCTCTAAGAAAGTGATGGCGAATATCTATGTGCTTGGTGCGAGAGTGTTGAACCAGGTTGTTTGCAAGTTTTACAGCGCTTTCATTATCACACAAGAGTGGAACATCTTTTAAAGCAACGCCGTAATCAAGGAGTGTTTGTTTCATGTATAAGATTTGTGCACAACAAGCTCCCGCGGCTATGTACTCCGCCTCGGTGGTTGACAATGCCATGCTATTTTGCTTCTTGGAAGACCAAGAAACAAGTGATCTTCCTAGCAAATGGCACCCTCCAGAGGTACTCTTCCTATCAACTTTACACCCGACATAATCCGAATTGGAATAGCCCACAAGTTGGAAGGGAGCCCCTTTGGGATACCAAAGGCCATTGCTAGGGGTGTGTCTTATGTACCTAAGGATTCTTTTTACGGCACTTAAGTGTGATTCCTTAGGATTAGCTTGAAACCTTGCACACATACACACACTAAACATGATATCCGACCTAGATGCGGTGAGGTAAAGTAAACTACCGGTCATAGATTGATAGAGAGTTTTATCAATTGGTTTACCTCCCTCATCAAGGTCGAGATGTCCATTAGTAGGCATGGGGGTCTTGATTGGCTTGCAATTCTCCATCTTGAATTTCTTGAGCACATCTTGAGTGTACTTCTCTTGTGATATGAAGGTCCCCTCCCTCAATTGGTTCACTTGGAAGCCAAGGAAGAAGGTAAGATCACCAATTATTAACATCTCGAATTCCTTGGACATCAAGTCACTAAACTCCTTGCAATGATCTTGGTTTGTTGACCCAAATATAATGTCAGCAACATATACTTGGCAAACAAAGATCTCTCCATTAAGCTTCTTGGTGAAGAGTGTGGTATCAACTTTCCCGATCTTGAAGCCCTTCTTGAGTAGGAAGTCCCTTAGCCTCTCATACCAAGCATGGGGTGCTTGCTTCAATCCATAGAGTGCCTTGGACAACCTATACACATGATTAGGACAATTTGGGTCTTCAAACCCGAGAGGTTGTGAGACATAGACAAGTTCATTAATGAAACCATTTAAGAAGGTGCTCTTCACATCCATTCGAAAGAGTTTCATCTTGTGATGTGAAGCATACGCCAAAAGGATACGGATGGCTTCTAGTCTTGCAACTGGGGCAAAGGTCTCTCCAAAATCAAGTCCTTCTACTTGAGAGAACCCCTTTGCCACCAATCTTGCCTTGTTCCTCACAACTTGACCTTGATCATCTTTCTTGTTCCGAAACACCCACTTGGTGCCAATGATTCTTGCTCCTTTGGGCCTCTCTTCAAGTGTCCACACTTGGTTCCGCGTGAAGTTGTTGAGTTCTTCATGCATGGCATTCACTCAATCCGGATCCGCAAGTGCATCTTCTACACATGTAGGCTCAACAAAGGAGACAAAAGAGTAATGTTCAACATAAGATGCAAGTCTAGAACGAGTCATCACTCCCCTTGATGGACTCCCTATGATTTGATCATGGGGGTGAGCTTGAAGGATAGGTATTGATCTTCTATCAACCACTTGAGGAGGGGATTTGGTGCTTCAATATTTTGAGCCTTGGCCTCGGCTTGATCTTGAGGGATGAAAGTATCTTCTTGTACTTCCCTCACTTGTTCTTCATCAACTTGAGGCGTGTGAGGTGGAGAAGGATCTTGATTAGCTTCATCTTCAACTTCTTCCACCTCTTGTGGGTTGATAGCACCAATTGGCATGTTCTTCATTGCCTCCCTCAAGGGTTCATCACCTACATCACATTTCTTAAGAGCTCCTTGGGAGCCATTAGTTTCATCAAACTCCAAGTCATACGTTTCTTCAACTAAGCCGGTGGCTTTGTTAAATACACGATATGCCTTGGATTTAAGCGAATAACCAACAAGGAAACCAATGTCACACCGCCGTTGGAATTTACCCAAGTGTTGGCGCTTCTTGTAGATATAGACTTTGCACCCCCAAACACTCAGAAGAATGATATATCCAGCTTCTTCCCATTCAAGAGCTCATAGGGGGTCTTCTTGAGTAGCCTTCGGATGAAGAGGCGGTTTGCCGCATAGAAAGCGGTGTTGATGGCCTTCGCCCAAAACTTCTCCGGAGTGTTGTACTCATCAAGCATAGATCTTGCTAGATTGATTAGAGTCTTGTTCTTTCTCTCTACAACACCATTTTGTTGTGGGGTATATGTGGCGGAAACTTCATGCTTGATCACAACTTCATCACAATAATTTTTAATTCTTGTGTTGACAAATTCGGTGCCATTGTCACTTCTTATCTTCTTGATCTTCACTTCAAATTCATTTTGAGCCCTTGTACCAAACTTCTTGAATAGATTCATTGTCTCTCCCTTGTCTTTAAGGAAAAATACCCAAGTGTATCTAGAGTAGTCATCAACCACCACTAAGCAATAGAGATTGCCTCCAAGGCTAGCATAAGTGGTAGGTCCAAATAAGTCCATGTGTAGAAACTAGAAACTCTAGAACTCTTGAGGTTGACATGAAAGCTTTGGTTGGATAGGTGTTTGCAACTTGTTTGCCCGCTTGACATGCACTTCATAGATTGTCCTTCTAAAATACCACATCCTTCAACCCTCTAACCATTTCCTTCTTGACTAGATTCTTCAAGGTTAACATGCCCACATGAGTCAATCTTCTATGCCATAGCCAACCCAAAGAATTCTTAGAGAATAAGCAAGTTTGCAAACTAGCTTCATTTGAGGTGAAATCCACTAGATAAAGATTGTTGTGCCAGATTCCCTTGAATATCAATGATGAATCATCTATCTTGGTCACAACAACCTCACTTGGAGTGAAGAGACAATGAAAACTAAGATCACATAGTTGACCAACCGATAGCAAGTTGAAGCTCAATGATTGTACTAGCAAGACATTTGATATTGATTGGTCATTTGAGATAGCCACTTTACCAATCCCTTGTACTTTGCCCTTTGAATTATCACCAAATGTAATCTTGTCTTGACTTGCACAATCTTCATCAAGTGTGGTGAACATCCGGGGGTCGCCAGTCATATATTGAGTGCCACCACTATCAATTACCCAATGGCTCCCACCAATCTTGTAGTTCACCTACACACAAGCAACTTGGAGTTAAGCTTGTTGTTTGGGAACCCACACTTGGCAGGAACCCATAGCCTTGTCAACCAACTCCTTATCCACCCATAACACTTTAGGCTTGTTCTTCATCTTAGGACCAAGAAACACAACTTGAGGTCTACCCTTGGAGTCCTTGTTGATGATGAAGTGTGCATCATGAGCAAATGGTCTTGTGTGCTTGGGCAAGGTCTTGGGTGGTGGAGTCTTGCAATCATGAGCAAAGTGTCCGACTTGGCCGCACTCAAAGCATCTTCTTGGCTTAGGCTTTGGCTTCTCTTGATTGTTGCCATTGTACTTGTTCTTGTAATAATTTCTTTGCTTGGTTCTCCTTGAACCCAACATCCATCTTGTCATTCTTCATGATAGTGTTCATCAAGAGCTCACTTTGGAGGTTGTGTCCCCTAGTGAACTTCTCCATCCCACTAGCAAGCTTGATCTTCTCTTTCTTTAGCCTTGCATTTTCTTCTTGGAGATTGTTGATCAAGATGGTTGCATCCTTGTCTTCTTCACTAGCCGACTTGATGGTGAAGGGATTGTTTGACTTGATATTGATTAGCTCTCCCTTGAGCTTTGAGTTCTCTTCCTTCATCTTCATGTAGTAATTATAGTTGTCGGCATCTACCACTTGCTTGCCCTTGCACTTGGCATTTTGCTCACTAGCAACTTCATCAAGCAAGTCCTCACAAGTAGTAGCTATGTCAAACTTAACAACCGGGTTAATAGCAACATGTGTGACAAGATATTGATTGAGCAAATCATATGCAATCACAAGAGTACCATGCTCATCTTTTACTTTGGGGTAGTCATCTTTTAGCAAGTTGTACCTTGTTTGGAGTTCTTGGGATGACCTCTCAAGCTTATCATGTTTCTCACTTGCTTGCTTGAGTGAGGCTTTGAGCTCCCTAGTGCTAGATGAGAGAGTTTGGTTTTCACTTTTTAGTGTATCATTAGCACTAGACAAGTCATCAAGCTTAGCATGCAAGTTTTCATTTGCTTCCTCTAGTGATTCACTTTTAGTTTTGTACTTCCTTATGATCTTGGTGTATTTGTTGCAAATTTTCATCAATTCATCATAGGAAGGTGCTTCATATTCATCATCACTATCATCACTAGAGGAACCACTACCATCATCCTCTTTTTGTACCTTCTTATCACCTTTGGCCATGAGGCATAGGTATGTAGAGAATGAGCCCGATGATGATGGAGGAGGTGGTGGTGGAGTAGAGGAACCAATCACAAAAGCGGCCACCTTCTCATCTTCACTTTCATCATTGGAGGAGTCACTTGAGTCCTCAATGTCGGTGAGCCAATCACCAACAATGTAAGCTTTTACATTCTTCTTCTTCTTGTGGAAGTTGAAGTTCTTCTTCTTCTTGAATGGCTTCTCTTGCTTCTTATCATCATCACTTGAATCATCTTGTGCACCCTTCTTGTTCTTGTAGTTCTTGAACTTGTCTTTCTTCTCTTTGGTGCATTGATGTGCTAGATGACCAAGAATGCCACAATTGTAGCACTTCATTTTAGAGATTGGCTTCCTTGAAGAGCTTGTGAAGAATTTCTTCTTCTTTGAGTCAAACTTGACTCCATTCTTGTTTAGCCTCTTCAACATCTTGGTGGTCTTCTTCACCATGAGAGCGATGTTTTCTTCATCTTTATCATCGCTTGTGCTCTCATACATCACTTGCACTTTGCATTTCTCCTTGGAGGATGCCTTGAGAGCAAAGTCCTTCTTCTCCTCTATCTCTTTGTCTTTGTCTTTCTTCTTGGAGGAGGATGAAGAGCCATCGTTGATCTTCATGTACATCTCATGAGCATTGATCTTGCCCAACATTTGTGTTGGTGTAGATGCGGAGAGATCGCCTTGGTGAAAAACCGTGACGATGTGGCCATACTTGTCAATTGGCAAGACACAAAGGATCTTGCACACCACATCGGCCGGTGACATTTGGGTGAGCCCAAGGCCATTCAACTCCACCACAAGCACTTTCAATCGAGAATACATTTCATTAGCACTTTCATGAGATAACATGGTGAAGGAGTTCATCTTAGCAATTATCAAGTGATAGCTCTCCTCTCTTTCACA
The DNA here is from genome assembly GCA_022036555.1 of Microstegium vimineum. Taxonomy (NCBI): domain Eukaryota; kingdom Viridiplantae; phylum Streptophyta; class Magnoliopsida; order Poales; family Poaceae; genus Microstegium; species Microstegium vimineum. The sequence goes on along the minus strand of CM039136.1, from coordinate 30,484,386 downwards.
TTTAGTGCCCTCGTGTAGAGCACAAATGTCGGTACAAACCTCATGTGAGGTTTTGCAATTCCGCACACGGTTGAACACATCCTTACAAATGCCACGGAAGAGGATATTTTTTGCCTTGGCATTGTTCTTCTCAAAGTAAGGATCTTCGGCGAACACCGAACCACTAGTTATGGTGGCTTTGTGAACACCGGCATCGACGGCCTCAAGATAGGCCTCCATACAAACTTTCCAATAAGGAAAGTCATCTCCATCGAACATGGGAGCGGGTCCATCCCCATGGGACATATTGCTCTAGGCGGTGAAGCCTAATTTAAGAGCAACAAGGTCTGATACCAATTGAAAGGATCAAGATGCCCAAGAGGGGGGGTGAATTGGGCTTATTTCAAATTTCTAAAGCAAATATGAAATCCTATCCAATGCTAATTCCACCGTGCCTACTGAATGTGTGCCTTAAACTATGAAAGCGATAGCAAGCCAAGGAAAGGAAGAACAACCTACACAATTCTAGTATGAAAGTAAGAACAAGTGCGGAATGTAAAAAGCATAATGTAAAGAACTAGGGATAGAAAAGCTTGACACGACGATGTTTTGTTGAGGTATCGAGGAGACGACACTCCCCCTAGTCCTCGTTGGAGCACCTCGCAAGGTATTGCTACCCATCTACCCGCGCAAGGGTAGAGTGCTCTCTACGAGCTGGTTCTTCGCCACTCTGGCTCGGTGAACCGCCCACAACCGATGAACAAGTCGATGGAGAAGGACCGCCGACAATCCTTCCGGCGATCACCTTCCTCCGAGCACCACCGGACCGTCTAGGTGATGTCGATCACCAAGACTAACAAGCTTGAACCTTCACTTGACTCACTCAAGCTTCACAACTCGAGTGGATGCACACTTGAACTCTTGGATGAACTAGAGAGAGGATTGTTGGATGGATTCGCAAATCTCTCTCACTAGGGCTCTTGCTCTCTTCCCAAACCTCTCAAGGTGTTTCTTAGTTATCCAAATGAGCAAAGGCGGGTTGGGAAGGCAAGTGGTGGAGTCTAAATACCCCCACACACAACCAGCCCACGGGCACACAATTCCTGCATTTTAAGCTGGCATCAGACGCTCCGATGCCTGGGCATCGGACGCTCCGATGCCCTGCCCAACAGCTAGTTGTTGTTCAAAACCTTGGCCAACGGACGCTCCGTCGTCTGGTGATGGACGCTGCACCCTAGCGTCCGACGCAAACTCGTTGCTCTCGGGTTTCTGGAAAATTATTTAATTAAATCCAACGGACGCTGCACAGCGTCCGATGGCTTGCCAACGGACACGTCCGTTGCAAACTGAGACTCTCTAGAACTCTCTGTTAGCCCAACGGATGCTCTGATGATCATACCCTAGCATCCGACGCCAGCGTCCATCGCGATGGACAGCGTCCGTCGCCGAGGAATCCAGCGTCCGATGCCCAGATAACGGTTCTCTCAACTTCAAAACTCGTCGCGATGAAAATGGAAGTTGTTCTAGGCTATCTTACGGCCACCATAGGCTTGCTTAGAGCTAAGGTTGTCAAGTGTGCACCACACCTAAGTCATGAAGCTCTCCTAAGTCAAGCTACCAATCCAAACCCCTCTTGATAGTACGGTCAAAAATCAAATAAAGCCCTATCTATACTAAGTGCCTTCATCTCCTTATGACACTTAGACCTATCACTCTAGGGTCTTCATCATCTTCTCTTTGAAATCCAAAACGATATCCATCTTGGGGGCAATAGATAACCATATGGTGCCCATTCACATTAGTTACCATGGCTAAGCTAAACATAGCCTCTGCAAAACACACATTAGCCATAATAACACTCTAATGTCGTTAATCACCAAAACCACTAGGGCCATGATTCTTCACGGTCGGACAAGCATTTCTAAGAGGAACAACATCATTCATGGCAAGCCAGTGCCACTCAGGTATTCCAGGGTCAGCATTGATAAGATCTTGGACAAGAAGTACAATAAGATACATATTGATTTCCCAGTGGAGGAAGATAGGCCGTGTCTAGCTCACAACTTGGGCACTCATGTCGCTTTGCGCAAATGCTCCATCAAGCTGGATGAGCAGGCATCTTCGGGTGATGAGGATGACAGTGAATCATCGGGATCGCCTCCGCCAAGTGGTTTCTCTTCTCTTCAAGATGTTGGAGGATCTCCCTCTGCTGCCTCGAAAGAGAAGACAACACCTCCTCCACTGCCAAAGGAGACAACACCTCCTCCACCACCAAAGGAGAAGACTCCTCCTCCACTGCCAAAGGATAAAACTCCTCCTCCACCGCCAAAGGAGAAGACTCCTCCTCATCCCTCCTCCACCACCAAAGTCCAAAGGAGTAGGGTCTCGACCTAGCACTAGATCAGGTTCGACCTCGCAAGACAAGAGATCATTAGCTTTGGTTGGTAATGCTTCCGAGACAAGTAAAAAGAAGAAGATTAATGCTAGCATTACGAGTAAGATGAAGGATCCGACTAAGGAGCATCCAAGTAAGGAAGCCAAAGTCAAGTTCTTTAACCGAATAACCAGTAAACCTAAGTGGTTAGCACAGACCCAATTTGAAAGGCAAACTAAAAATGTGGGTAATCAAACCAAAGATAGAGAGAAATACACACCAAATATTTTCTAGAGATATAGAACTTGGCCAACAACATGGGCATATCCATGGAGAGGGCCACTGAATACTATTAAGGAAAAAGTGAATTTGAAACAGACACGGTCGCATACAAGTATGAAAAAGGCAAGCCTTTGGTCGCCACCCAACAATAGTTTAGAGATTTGCCAATAAACCTGCGACAGTTACATGATTATTACTCATTGGATACTGCCAGAGGAGACTGTGTCGTTTTTGAAGTATGCATCCCTCCCGGACTGATTTTTAATCATCCTGAAGAAATGATGCATACTATTAATTATGAAAGACCTCTTTAAGCTCTATCAACGACGCTCGCTCGATACGTAGATTATGATGTTATGGACTATGTAAGTACTGTACCCTAACAACGTTATAATAGACTACCTGATCTGCATTTGAATATATCCTATGTTTATTATGCATGATTATGGCAAAATGGTGCATACTAAGGCGAGAGAGCAATACAGACTTATTAGACCCCATGTATGTAAATGAGACAACATGCACCGCCAATCTTCAAGATGACTATGTACGAAATTTTTTGAAGATTGAGTTTGAAAGTATGTTCAAAAAAGGAAAAACAAAAGTACTCCTACCCTACAACTGCGAGTACGTGTTCTCGACCCTTATTTTAGTGCTTCTTTTCTTGATATGTCATTCAATAACATGGACTTTGTGATTGCAGCAACCATTACGTCTTCGTAGAAATAACTCTTAAAGATTCAATTGTCGAGGTGTGGGACTCAAGGAAAAAGCCTTTTTCTCTTACCGACCCCCTAATCAAAGTGCTGAATAAGTAAGTGAACCCAATATCACAACACTTTCTAATCACATAGGATATTGTAATGTCCTCGGCCTTCACACTTCATTTACATTGTCACATAGATTGAGAATTACCTGATTGGAGAAATCTAGATAGCGAGATGCAAAATAAATGGAGAGCCCCATTCACAGTGAAGTATATGGAGGATGTCAAGACCCTAGATCAACCAATGGGGAACAACGAATGCGGGTTCTATGTGATGTGGGCAATGATGGGCTACTTTGGCGCAAAAACAAATATAGGAGATGGCATGGTACGTAGGCGTCCCATTTCTATTGTTTTGTCTTACGTATGTGCATCTCAATATCATCTTGCTTCAATTCTAGCGCAAAGAACAGAATCACAACATGTTGCTAGATTTTGAGATAAGAGGAGCTCAAGAGAAGATAGCAACGTTTGTGTTGGACGAGGTATTGTCCAAGAAAGGAGCATTCTCCATTGCGAGGACTAAGAAGTACAAGGTGGATTACGGAAGAGACTGCATCGATAGGCTATTGTAATGCGATAATTAATTTGATATTTTAAGTTTTGTTTGGAACTTTTGTAATATAAATGTTGATGAGTTTGTATTGTCGCTGGTCCACAACCACCTTCACATCGATATCAAATGGTTCAATTGCAACCACCTCCCCAACCTCCCACCCCACCACCTCTAAACCCTAAACCCACCCCCTCTATCCTAAATCCTATACCCAAATGAAAATAAAACATTTAATAAAATATAAATTGTAAAAAAAATTCACTGCCGGTTCAAATAAAACCGGCAGTGATATATATCATCTACACTGCCGGTTGGTTATAGGAACCATCATTGATGACTCAAGCATCACTGCCGGTATAACCGACAGTGATGTGATTAGCTCATCAGTGCCGAGTTGGTTATGGCAGTTCAAAATCCGCCAGTCAAGGGGGTTTTGAACCGCCAGTGATGGGCTAGTCTGGTGTAGTGTGAGCTATAATCTCGGCTCGGCTCGGCTCGACTCATTATCTTAACGAGCCGAACCGAGCTAGCCACAAGCCGAGCGAGCTAACGAGTTTCGAGTTTTCGTTCGGCCTTACGTAAGCTCAGTCGTCTTCTCAGAGGAAAAGATCTCCCTTATCTCTGGCTTCTGAACCTGATAGGTTAGATTCTTCTTATTGCCTTTTCTATTAAAGGGAATTCCTCCCTTGTTTAGCAGTTCGACTACTGTCAAGTTGTCCATCCACTAAATCTGAATATATGATATTTTTAAAAAAAACAAATATATAAAATTAAAAAAATCATGATGTCTCTATGAAATTTAGAACTCACTAGGATCTGCTTATCACAACATAAATACGTCCGTGTCACACGGCTACTGGTAAACTAAAAGATACAAAGACTGGGATGCATTATTATTTCTTAACCTGCTGCAAGATGATTACATTATGAAATTTCCATAATCTTAGACTATATTATTAGTAGAAACTGTAATTAAAATTCTAGCCGCCTTGATTTGCAGTCTTTTTGTGCTCATGATTCTTAACAACGAGTAGGTGGTCTTTCGGTTGATGAAAAAATATCTAATTTCTCTATCACCCCCAAAAAGAATTATCCGTGCATGCATTATTGGCATCCATGCATACGAACAATGGAATGTATGATCAGAACGAAGAAAAGCCTAACCCTAGCCTGCAATGCGATGACTCAGCTGCCATTTGTGCTGCTTCACACGTGGAGACATTGATGGCGGCGCCATCCTCCTCCTGTAGGTCGACATTGACGTCGACGTTGGCGTTCATGTCCATCGCCTTGATGTCAACGCCAATGCCGGAATTCACATCCACCGCCGTCTTGATGTCAATGTCAACGTCCGGCTGCAGCTCCGGCCGCATGTCAAACGCGTCGATGAGTGACGCCGCCTTTATCTCGAAGTAATCCTTGTGGTCAATCTGGCCGCAATTCACGTCCGCCGAAGTCAGATCCACTTTGTCGGCGGCGGCGCAGCTATCTTCGAAATCGAATGGTTGCATGTTGTCGAGGTTCATGTCGATGGTAGGCTTGCTACTGGCATCGTCGCTGGCGGTGGTGTTGTAATATAAGCAGTCGAAGAGCTGCTGCTGCGCACCGTGATCATCCTTGGGGCTGTGGTGGTGGTGGATGACCTCGTCGGGTTGAAGGATGGCCGTGTGAGCTTCGTGGTTGGCGGTGTAGATTGCGTCAACGACCTCTTGCGGAGCGTTGAGGAGGAGCGGCTGGTTGGAAGGCGTGACGTCGAGGTCAGCCATGCTGCCGCCTTGCTGCTGCTGTGGCATTGCGGTGGCTGCCGTGGTAGCCTGGCGGCAGAGCGCCAGGTGGTGGAGGACGGCGGAGAGCTCGGCCGTCTCGATCTCGAGCTGGCGCTCTAGGGTTAGGATGAGGCGGTAGCAGCCGCCGACGGGGTCCTGCGCGCGCATGTCGGACTGGTAGATGAGCGTGCCCATGGCGTCGGCGCAGAGGTCCGGCCTGAGCTTCTTGAGCGTCTTGAGGATGTTGCTGACCCCGAAGAGACGGTGCGCGTTGAGGAAGCGCCGCTGCTGGTCGGCGGGGAAGTAGGGCGCCAGCGGGCAGTCCGGGTTGCACTTGCGCCGCTGGTACTTGCACGCCGCGCACGCCTGGTTCGTGCTCCCGCTGCCACTGCCGCTCCCACCGCCGCCACCGCCGGTGGTGCTGCTGCCGCGAGGGGAGCTGCTCGCCGAATGCGGGGAGGAGCGCGCGTTGCTGGGGCTGTGGTTTGAGGAGGGCGATGTGATTGCCGAGGTCCCGGTGGTGGCGGTGGCGATGGTGGTAATATGCAGTTGGGAAGCGGCCGTGGTTGGGGATACGGAGGAGGTCATTGTCTCGCCTCGCGCGCGCGCCCGATGGCGCAGGTAGTGGCGGCAATGGCGTCGTCGTGCTACCACCACCGAGGTCGGGGGCGTCGGTGGAGGGCTGGCCCCGGCGCCGTCGTAGGAATAGGAGAGGCGCCGCGGGCTGTCCGCGCCATTAATTAGCTTCCGTCTGCTGCGTGATGCCTATTAAAAGACATGATCCATGCATGGGTCGTCTGTGGATGGGTGGACTCGTCGAGAGTGGGAGTTATTGGATGGATGGCTGTGGTGCTGGTACAGGATGCATGCCCTGTGACTGTGATGCATGCATGAGTGGTCTGAATCGGTCACGATAGGGGATCGGCCACTCCGAGCATGCTGGGCTGTTGATCTACGACAGGGTGGTGGTGTTCCTTGTACATGGATACATCATGCTTTGACGGCATCTTTAGTCCCCAGTTCTATAGTTCAACTTTATTATTCGTTTAACTTATTAATCACGTTAAAGTATTTTTTGACCTCATAACAAAATAGTAAAAAACAGTATCACTTAGTTTATGAGCGGCAAAACGATCAACCAAATAAGTTGTAAACCGGAACTAAATTAAAGTCTGTTGCTAACAGAGACTATAGCCAGTTTTTTCTACTAGTGATGTAACAACCGAATCCATGTGTTTATATGAACTAGAATTTGTGATTTGCAAATAGTCACTATTTCCGGATGCAGCCGGCTTTTGTGCGAAATGGTCTCGGTTCATAGTTCATTTCCATTTCCGGAGAGGGTCGGCCGGGCGGTCAGTACAAACTTTGTGGCGTCTAAATTGTTCTCCCTTTGTCAATAAACTACAGAAACAGTCGGGCTAAAATTAATACCCATCCCTGTGAATGATTTTCACAGAACAAAATATAGTGTGCTTCCTAGTATTTGAATTCATGATCTAAAATCTAAGAAGTTAGAATACACTTTTGTGTTCTAAATGACTTCAAACAAAAACAAAGTTTCAGCTACAAAGTTATGGTTCACATTGTGAACTACGATTTTAATAAAAAAAATCTTGTCAACTACAAAGATGTAGATGTTATCGAGCTCAACAATTTTAGTATAAACTAGCAAACACGCCCGTGCGTTGCAACAGGAGAAAAAACTGAATATTAATTAAAAATACATGGAGTATTGCATATTTATTTATATTTTATATTTTTTCTATTTTTTGCATCATCAACTCATTGAATTGCTATTTCCTGAGCTAAATACATGTTCTTTTCTATTTAGATTTGAATTAGAATTAGGATCTATATTTATCCTACTCGGAGGTATTTCATTATGAGCCATGTTGGAATAAAAATTGTATGGAAAGTTGGTTGTTTTCGAGTTCAGATCATATATGCGACTCAATAGATTTTGAAATCGAACTCTGTATCATGCTAAACAAGAGTTATTGAAATTTGTATAAACAAGAATTATATATATAGAATTAGAAATAAATCTCTGCTCTTGCGCCTTTTACTATTTAGATTTGGATTAGGATTAGAACTCCTATTCATCTTATTCGGGCGTATTCTATTTGAATTAGAATAGGATCCTTAAATATACTCGTGTCTAATCCCTATATATAAAAATAGGAGGTTAATATACAAACAATTAGAGACATTTTGCCTCTTTATTATTAGGTATAGATATAGACTTAATCTTCTTTAGACTTCACATAAAAATTGTAATTTTTTTTAGAAAACTATCTTTAGGGGTATTGCCGCACAGTTGTTATGTATCAACTTGATAGAAATACTTGTGAACTCATTTCTAGTCTCTCTACTTAAAAAGACAGCTTAACAAACTAAAGAAAAGTCTAGAACTCTAATGACTATTAATTCTAAGACTAGATTACCACCCATATGTCCAAGAGAAAAAAAAACTTGACCGCTAGGGCCTATTGTTGCAAATGAAATTGCAACCAAAGCCCATGAAGTAACTTTTAAGAAGAATAAACCATGTGTGGAGCCCATGGGTAACAAAATATACCACATGTAAGAAGAATAAACATATTTCTTTTTAAACATCCACTATTAGAGAACAGGCCTTTTATTGATGTTCAATATACAATAGTCTCGACAAATTTTGTGTCCAAGACTAATAGACCTTTAATCCTGGTTGGTGTTACGAACTGAGACTAATAAAGGTCCCTTGATGGGTTGATTCAAAAGGAAAACGTCTCATTCATTTGTCAGATGTGTTCTGTAGGTGGGATGGTAAGTTATGTACGAGGTAGTGCATGAGGTAGTTTTTTAAGCTAGGAGGACTTTTAGTCCCAATTGCCACAACCGGGAGTAAAAGAAAATATCTTTAGCCCCGACTAAAAGACATCTCTATACTATGGATCAAAATCGTTTTTATATGTTAACCATTTATAAAGACTACGTTAATAGGCCCACATATGAAAATAACCATTTGCAGATGAGGTATTTATTTACAAAGAAGCTAGATTGCCTTATTAGAACATCTGCCTTATAATCAATTAATATGATATATGTTCTAAGAGCAAGTACAACAATTGGTTTATAGCTAAACAAATGCTGATGTGGAGGAAAGAGAAAAAGAGAGAGTTGAGAGCTTGGCTCTCATGCAAGCACTAAGTTGGACACAGGAGCCTAGGTAACAGTGGGTCCAAATAGTAAATGTTATGAGGAGAAGTAGGAAAGAAAAACTTTTTAGAGTCAAATAAGAGACAACTTATTATATAACTTGTCTCTAATAACTTGACTTATAGTCAAGCACTTGGCTCTATTATTGATCTTGCTCTAATATGACTGCTTAATTAATGATTAACAAAGGCAAGTCGTCCTAGAATACCAAGGGGTGGGTGTTCAGTTGCCTGCTGCCCGTCTCACCATTTTCCCATATGACGACTACTGCTGCCCACCTCTATTATTTCCCATATGGCGACTACTGCTGCCCACCTCTATTATTTAGCGGGTTTGTCTATTAAAATTGTTTTTGTAGCAATTTTGATTGAGCATTGAAACATATCATAGCAGAAGTAGAAGTAAAATCCCTAGTGCCAATATTTTTGGAATCAAGCATCCAAAACGAAAATCACATTGTATTCTTGTGTTTCTTGTTATAATTGCTTGAAAACAAGATCACACACTCTCTAGTATATCTTAATGACTTTTGATAAATAACTTCATAACAAAAAAATGCTTTTGCTACGTTACAATTGACTTGCATAGTGGAGCTCAGAAAAAAAAAAGAGTTATAATGATGTCAATGGTGTAAATAAGCATTCATGGCAGACAAGGGTGAGCATGTACTCCCTCCATATTATAAAAGAAATCGTTTTGGATAATGATATGCTCTTCAGAACATAACTTTTACTTCATATTTCTATAAAAATATTTATTTAAAAATAATAAATTACACTTTTATGAAAGTATATTTTAAGTCAAATCTTTTCGTATGGTTTTCATATTTTTAAGCTCAATAACTTAAAAGTTATTCATGATTTATATTTTAAATATTTGACTAAAACATTATCTAAAATGACTTTTTTTACTATATGAAGGGAGTGTATATATATACATGCAAAGGTGGATGAGCAACCGATTCCCAAATGAGTTTCGCAGTTAGAATGTAGGGGAAAAGCTTTCTCTCTTCTCTCAATGGATGGCCCAATGCCAAACCTCGTCCAGAGAAGAAGAACAGTAAAAATAAGAGTAAAGTCCACTAGCCATTTTTGAATTTGTTTAGTTGTGTCACCCCAGTCTCTAAGCTCATAAATAATTGGTTTAATTAAATTTTTAAACATGTTCATCTATGTTACCCTGATCCTTAAACTCACAAATCTTCTATTAGGTTCTGAAACTTGTTTGATTATATCATCATGGTTTCTAAACTTGTCATCACACGTTTAGATTTCCAAACTTATTTAGTTGTATCATTCCAGTCACTTAATGTTCGGGTATATTTTAGAGCCAGGCTAAATGGGTTTAGACATGTGTTCGTATGAAACATCTTCTAGGTTTCCATAGGTCGTAGTTCCCCTAATCTCTAGTGATGTTGACCTACATGTGTTGCTACCATGTTAGAGTGCCAGCGGAATTCGGCCCTGCTCGTTATACCCACAAGTCGACGCCCCTCACACCCAGATCCACTGGAGCCCACAACATATCCAGGCATTGGACCTAACTCAACCCAAAAGACTAGCCTGATAGGTGAGGGTTGTCCCCACCTTATATGTTGTGCTCCCCCACCATCAATTACCGATGTGGGACTAAACCCAACAATCTCCCTCGTCACACATCGGACTCAACTCTTCCATCGCACTACAACATGCGATCTCCGGAAGACGTTGTACAGGCCCCGAGTCCAACGCTCATCACACAACCCGTGTGACCTCCAAGCGTTAACGGGCTCCCCCGTCACATGTGACCCCTGAGATTTAGGTTTTTCCGACCATGGGTTTCGATACCGCTTGTTAGAGTGCCAGCGGAATTCGGCCCTGCTCGTTATACCCACGAGTCGGCGCCCCTCACGCCCAGATCCACCGGAGCCCACAACACATCCAGGCCTTGAACCTAACTCAACCCAAAATACTAGCCTGATAGGTGAGGGATAGCTCCCGCACCATCAATTATCGATGTGTACCATACCACATTGCATATAGGCATAAATCTAGACATGTTTAGACAGACTATAAGATCCGAACATATATAGATTAATAATCCAAACGAATTATTTATGATTTAGATACTAGGATGGTACAATCAAATAAATTTGACAACCTAAAATATATTTAGTTATTTAAAATTATTCAAAGTCACTCTTATTAAATGAGAATGATACTTTTTTTAAGTGACAGGAGGAGTACGCTAAAGATGGCACGATCAATAAAAAGCTATAATATACAGCAAGGGCAGTTTCAATGAAATTTTATTAAAATTTTATGGACATTAAATATGCTGATGTGAAACTATATTAATGAAGACAGAGATAATATAAGTTTTATGTAAGTATAGATAGTTTCATATTTCCAAAATATGACTATGTTAAAATTATGACATGAGACACTCACTAAGGACGGCCTAAGATGAAGGATATGGCACATGAACCGGAACAGTAATAATAAATAAAAATCTATGATTCAAGATAGGCATCGACAATGTTTCTTCATTCACAGTGTGTCCGTACCTATACTGGCAGGCTACGTACTAAAGCAGAAGAAAACTAATCCCAGGGGCCAGGGCGAATCTTCTCGGTGGTCGCCGCCGACTCGCCGTGGTGGCTGCCAGGCCTACTCGGTTGTGTTGGATTAGACTAGCTAGTTAACTGAAAGCTCGTGTGCCACTTGCCGCGCGCCACACATGCGATGCAAAAGAAGCCAAGCAACGGACAGCGACGCCAACCTCTGCTTTTGCCGTTCCGAGTTGGGAACAAGGACGCGGCGGATCTACGCGGCTTACCTGTCCCGCCCGCCCCTTCACACGTTCCGCGGCGGCAGGCTCAGGCTGTCACCGAACACGCCGTCCTCCAGTCCCCAGCGCCCAGCGCCCGTGTGTTGTGTTGTGTCGCCATATATTGCTCCTACAGCTAGCGACTCAACAAGCACAGCTCGCCGCAGGCAATACCAATACTCAAGCGTGTTCAAGCAGAGCTCTGATCGGATGATGGCGCTTCTAACACTATCGTGGTGGCCGCTGCTGGCGCCGTGGCTCAGCCCCGCCGCGGCGTGGTTCATCTTCTTCAGCGTTGTCGTCAGCGCCATCGCCGTCATGTCTGCCAGCGGCGAGGCCACGTCGTCTCCTCGGCACAGGCTCTGCCGCAGCGGCTCATCTATGGTCCTGGATCGGCTCCGCTCCTTCTTCGTCTTTCCCGTGGGGCAGCTGCCGATCGATGAAAGCAGCTCTGCCTCGGGCTCGCACTGCTACCACTGCTGCTCGCGAGAAGCAGAGGCGGAGGCGGCGGCGGCCGCGACTCAGGTGTGCGCGCAACCTAACGCGCCTGTGGCGATGGCAACAGCGGAGGACCACGCGCCTCCCACAACGACACCAGAGGAGGAGGACGAGGTGGAAGCAGAGAAGGAGCAAGACCATGATGAGTCCACCATCAGCTTGGACGAGGCGTACGCGCTAGCCCAGCGGCACAGCGCGACGAAGCCGCCGCTGGCGTCGCCACCGCCAGCAGCAGCTTCTGCTACCACTGCTGCTAGCGCTAAGGAGACGCCGAGGGCCGGACGCAAGAAGCAGCAGCCAGACAAAGTGGTGGTGGACTGGCGGAGGGTATCAAATGCAGGGGACGCGCTGGAGGGGAAGGCGGAGCTGAACGCGCGCGCAGACCTGTTCATCCGGCAGTTCCGGGAGGACCTCAGGCTGCAGAGGCTCAACTCCATCCTCAACCACACCCACGCCCTGGGCTCCCCAACGGCAGCGAGGTAGCCGCGCCCGCCGCGGCTGCCACGGTGTGCTTCCTCCGTTGTTCAGACGGACACATCCGCTGACACAGTTTTGGAATATTGTTTTTGTTACTAGTTTATACTTACATATATAATACTACTCACCATGTGATACATAAGAACATCTTGTTCGACCAGCTCTGAGTTACGATACACATGAAAGTGTACAAAAAGTTTCCAGGACATCACCTGAATGAATTCTTAAAGCTTATAGGTACAGGTACATGCAGCTGCGTAGTCCCTTGACTCCTTGAGCAGAGCAGAATAGTCCCAAAGCAACCCTGCCATGTTCAACATGTCCGTGTTTGGTTCGTTGGGCTCATCGGAGCCTCGCCACTCGCCAGCAAGCCAAGCCTGGGCAGCCCAGGTCTGCTCCTAGGTAGCCAAACAGTATTTGTTTGGTTTGCTGTACAAAGGCTGGCCTGCATACCTTTGGCCCACTTTGCAAAGGCTTCAGTGGCTAGTGGGAGTGTGGAACTCAGACTTTGATTTCAGACAACCAGGTTTGTTTGGAACATAGGAATTTCACAATAATTATTATACAGGAATTTCACAAGAATCAATTCGTTTTCACAGGAAAACCGTAGGAACTGGAAAAAAAATTCAAAGTTCCAAACAGGGCCCAACATCTAGAGTTGCATTACTGTTAGCCTGGCTGGACGAAGAAGATGGGCAGGAAACTAAACACGCTCTTTATGTATAAAAACAAAATGTATAGGACAAAGCTTTTTAAATGTGCGTGATTGATAAGTTTGTACAACAAAAGAAATAAAACAAAATGTATAGGACAAAGCTTTTTAAATGTGCGTGATTGGTAAATTTGTACTACAAAAGAAATATAAAAAACTGTATAGGACCCTGGTGCAACGTTGTCTCAACCGCGCACCCCCCAGCCCCCCCCCCCCTCCCCACCCCCCTCGGACGGACTCAGATTCGGTGCCTTTGCTCTGGCAAGGCACCGCGTAACTTTCGGCCCTCTGAAAGGATCAAGATGCCTAAGAGGGGTGAATTGGGCTTGTTTTAAAATTCTAAAGCAAATATGAAAACCTATCAAATATCAATCACCCCCTAGTGCCTACCGGTCGTATGTCCTAGCTAGAAAGCGGTAGCAGTTCATGGAAATGAAAGACAACCTAAGAAATTCTAGTAGCAACGGTAAGAACAAGACGGAACGTAAGTGCGGAAATGTAAAGAGCTAGGGAAAAGGAATTCTTGACGCAGCGATGTTTTCCCGAGGTATCGAGGTGTTGACACACCCCCTAGTCCTCGTTGGAGCACCTCGCAGGTATCGCTCCCCCTCAATCCCGCGCAAGGGATGACTACTCTCTACGGGCTGATTCTTCGCCACTCCGGCTCGATGAATCGCCCACAACCGATCATGGAAGCTTGGAGAAGGGCCGCCAACAATCTTCCGGCGATCACCTTCCTCCGATCACCACCAAACCGTCTAGGTGCTGTCGAACACCAAGAGTAATAAGCACAAGACCTTCACTTGACCAATTCAAGGCTAGGAAGGTGGATGGATGCACACTTGTCACTCCTAATCACTCTAGAAGGGAAGAACAAGATGAATTCTCTCAAATCTCTCCCTCTCTAGGCACTTGGCTCTCCAAGAACTCTCTCAAGGTTCCTCCAGGTGTAACAATGGACAAGAGAGCTCACTTGGACGAAATGGGCAACTAGAAATAGTCTCCACCTCCAAAACTAGCCGTTTCTTGCTTTTTCTCTTTTCTGCGTGTGCGTCGGACTAGTCCGGAGGCTATACCACCGGACCATGCACACTGGACCGGAGCTCACTCTCAGTTCAAACCTCATCTGAAACAGGCACCTCCAGACTACTTTCAATAGTCCGAAGCCCTGGTCCGACACTCTGGTCCGGAGCCAGGGTGCTCACTGAATGAAAACTCAATCTCATTCTCGAACCTCCAGACCATTTGTATTGGTCCGGAGCCCTGGTCCGACGCTCAGGTCCGAAGCCAGGGTGCGCACTGAGTGAAAACTTAACTCAGCCACGCAGCGTCGGACTAGCCTTCGACCAAGCTGTCAGACTAGTCCGGAGCCTCCTCACTGGCTCACTTTCTCTGACAAGAGCCACCGGACCATTCACCTATGGTCCGGAGCACTTCTGGACAGGTTGTCCGAAGCTCTTTTCTCTGAACTTATGCCTGAGGCAGGACCGTCAGACTACTTTCCATGGTCCGACGCCTCCTAGGTTGTCTGGTTCGAAGCTCTTTTCTCCCCCTATTTCAACTCTTTTCACTAAGTCTCTTTAAGGGGTCTTGCTTCTACCATCTCAAGGGCTATTAGCAGGGTCTCTAGGACTAGTTGTGACAAATGTGCATACACCGACATTCCCAAACTCTCCTAGGTCAAGCTATTAACCTCATACCCCCCTTATTAGTACTGTCAAAGGAAAAACAAAGTCCTAGCTATACTTAGTGCCCTTCTCAACCTTATAGCACTAAGGACTAGCCTAATCTTCAACTTGTATCACCATCCTTTGGAACCAAAACGATTTCCATCTTGGGGGCATGAGTATACATTAAGCCCATTCATCTAGCATCACAAATGACCTAACTCTAATGACTTTGCCTCTGCAAAACACACGTTAGTCATAGTGACCTAGCATTGTCGTTAATCGCCTAAACACAAGGGACCATGATTCTTCGCCCTCTATCAACCGTTCAAAGAGGATCCAACGGCCCTCATAAATTTTCAACATATGTTTTAGCTTTTCCCGTGAAAATGGGGAGCGGGAGCGTCCACTCATCTGCGTGTGCGATGCGCTGATCTCCCGCGCGCTGTGCTCCCGGCGACCGCCGCGCTAGTCCCTCGCGCACCACGGTGGCAGCCGCGTCGGCCTGCCACACGCCACGCCGGCCGTCGGCTGCCAGGCCACTCTCCCCTGCGCTGCGCCCCCACTGCCCAGAGGAGTCGAGTCGTCCCGCGTGCTGTGCTGCCCGACGACCGCCGCGTTGGTCCCTCGCGCACCACGGCGGTAGCCGCGCCGGTCTACCACACGCCACGTCGGCCATCGACTGCAGGCTGTCGGGCCACTCTCCCCTGCGCTGCACCGCCCACTGCCCGGAGGAGTCGAGTCGTCCCACAACCATCGATCTGAAGAGCCACGCCGCGTCGAGGACAAGGAGCACTGACCAGACCAGCATCCTCCGTTGGGACACCTTCCAGGAGCACTGCGTTGCATGGACATCATCGAGGAGGACTGTCCTTGTGAGTTGCTTCACTGCCATCAGATTCAGAATAGAACTTTTAAGTTTTCTGTGAGGTTGTGATGCTATTGACATGATTTTGATTGGTTCTAAGGATGCAAGTCTAGCATTGTCTCTCTGCTATAACACCATTTTGAACGAGTTAATGTAGTATTGTGTCATGAAACTTTAGTATCAAAATATGTAGTAGTTCAGTTACTTTGCATCTATGCACTAATTATTTGTTTGCAGTAAATATATAGCTTGATAAAAACTGCAAATTTGTAAGCACGTGGTAGTAATTATTTGCTGTAAATTTTGTTCTTTGTGATAGAATTTGACAAGAAAAATTGGGTTACATATTGAAAGGCAATGGCAGAACTTGACAAGGGAACACCTCAAGCTGGTTTGAGGTTTACAAATCCAGATGAGGCTTGGCAGTGTTGGGTGGCATATGGGGGGCGTACAAGCTTTGATGTGAGAAAAGATACATAAATTTAAGCAAATTTGACGGCAAGGTGACTTCATGCAGATTTGTTTATGCCAACGAAGGTCATCGAAGAAAAGTGAACAGAGAGCATGTGACAAAGTGTTTCAGAGCTGAGACGAGAACTGACTGCAAAGCACGAATGACAGTTACATTGGACCGAGGGGAAGGAAATTATGATGTCACTGATGTTGTCCTTGAACACAATCACCTTCTTCACTTACCTGAAACTCGACACTTGATGGCATCACAAAGGAAAAATTTTAGAACTACAAGCATTTGAAATCAAGACTGCCGATGATTCTGGAATTAGGCCAAAAGCTGCCTATGAGTTGGCTAACCGTCAAGTTGGAGGGCCATTGAATCTTAGTTACACTTGCCGTGACCATAAAAATTATTTACAGAGCAAGAGGCAGAGGGAATTAGCATTTGGACAGGCTGGTAGTATGTTGAAATATTTCCATGACAAGATCAAAATCCATTATTCCAATATGCTTTGCAAGTGGATTGTAATGAGCATATAACCAACATATTTTGGGCTGACGCCAAAATGATCCTTGACTATGCATATTTTGGTGATGTCGTGACATTTGACACTACTTTTGGCACAAATAAAGAATATCAATCATTTGGTGTCTTTCTTGGGCTTAATCATTTTAGAGAAACCACTATTTTTGGTGTTGCAATTCTCTTTGATGAAACTGAAGACTCATTTACATGGCTTTTTGATACATTTCTAGCAGCTCACAATGGCAAGCAGCCTAAAAACGATTTATATAGATCAAGATGCAGCTATGGGAAAAGCAATAAAGAATGTATTCATTGAATCATATCATGGGTTGTGCACATTTCACATAATGCAAAATGCCATCAAACATTTATCTATGAAGGGCCAAGAAGAAGAGGAGGGTGAGGATGACCAGAAAGATGAAGAACCTCATATTCTCTATGATTTTATTGCTTGTATGTATGGATATGAGGACAAAGAGGCATTTAAAGAAGCATTTGACATTATGAGAACAAAAGTGCAAAAGCAAACTTGGTTGGATAGTATCTATAAGGTGAAAGAAAAGTAGGTTGAATGTTATATGAGAGATGTTTTTAGTTTGGGAGTGAGAAGCACACAACTAAGTGAGAGTTTCAATAATGCATTGAAAATCCATTTGAAATCAGATTTTGATATTGTTCGATTTTTGAGGCACTTTGAGAGGGCAGCGGAAGAAAAAAGATCTAAGGAGCTAGAATCTGAATTTGAGGCAAGGAAAAACATACCAAGAAGGCTAATGTGCACTCCTATGTTGGTGCAGGCAAGTAAGGTATACACTCCAGCTATTTTCGAAGCTTTTCAAAGTGAATATGAAAGATCTATGGCTGCATGTACAAGAGTATTAGGAGACAATGAATATGTTGTTGTTGTTGGTAGTCTCAATGGTGATCTAAGATTTGAGGATGAGCGCACAGTAATAGGTGACCCTTCAAACCAGACAGTTTGTTGTAGCTGTGGAATGTTCAATAGGGTAGGAATATTATGTGCACATGGTCTAAAAGTTCTTGATTTAATGAACATAAAGATGTTGCCAACACATTATATCTTAAAGAGATGGACTAGAGAAGCACGCACTGGAAGTATTCAAGACAGGCAAGGAAGAAATGTGATACAAAACCCAAAATTGGAAGCTCAACTTCGATTGAAGTTTTTGTCTCATAAATTCCACAATTTGGCATATAAAGCCGCCACCTCTCCAGAATGTTGCTTGATGGTTGACAATGCTCTTGATTGTCTTTGCACACAAGTTGAGGATAAACTTAATATATCCAGTTGTGCTGTAAATGAAAAACCAACCAATGAACAAGAAAATGTTGACCCAAATGTGAACCAAAAAGATGATTTGCTTAGTGCTGCAAAGCTGAAGAAAAAGGAGGTTCAGTCAAAAAATTCTAAGAGAAAGAAGACTTGGATCGATAAGTTACTACACAAGAGGAAGCGCAAGCAAGCAAAATCTGTCATACCACCAAAATCTGCCAAATCAAATAAAAAATGAATAAAGGTATGTTGCAAACTTGTAACCTACATATTGTATGCATGCTATTGTCATTCCAATCGAAACTAATTTGTTGAGTTTTTATTTGCAGTCACAAAACAAAAATGATGTTGTACTACACCAAGTTGAATTGGAAAATGGTGGCGGCAACAGAGATGAAATTCTGGGGTCTCAAGATTACAATGTCTTTGGCAGTTTTACTGAGCTCATAACAACTCCAATTTGTGCCGACGAAAACCTTCAGTTCTAGTGTGTATAGCTTGGTTAGATAGCATTTTGGACAAGGCTAACATAGTCTTGAGGTCTAATTATAGTCTTTTGTGGCCTAACTGTATATCTGAAATGGCCAATGAAATTTCAGTAGAAGCACATGTGCTAGTTCAGAAATAGCACAACTTGCCAGGATACATAACCTGAAGGTGCTTTGAATGATTTTGAACTTGTGTACTTTGCTTTGGAAGTGGAGCACACAAATCTCCAGTTTACTTGATCTGTCTACCAATTCTGTGATTGTGAAAATGGCTTTGTTTATTTGCAAGTCTGACGAATTTGGAACTGGTTTTTTATTCAGAGGTGAGTGATTACAGGACTGAAAACGGGAACTCTATTCTCCGTCAGAAAAGCTAACTGAATGCTACTTATACTGGTAGCAATTACAGGAATAAAAACCGCTAAAACTTAGCTATGATCCGAACTAAAAAGGGACTACATGCAACTGCATGAATTATTCTTCAGCTCCTGAGCACCATGCACGCCACCTCCTGCTTCGTTCTGAACCTGAAGATGTGCTCAGCCTTGAAGACTTGCTGCATCCAAAGCTTCTGCTATCCCCACCTGCACATACAGGATTAAGTCCAACATTACTGAATAAGTATCGCTGTGTCTAAACACACCAACAAGGCATCAGTAGAAACACAATCTTGCATTTTCATTTTCAGATTTTAGTACTTCTCAGGTTCAACACAATTTCAATTGATTCATTATATATAGACCAAAAAAATCTGACATGTGTTACAAGAATTGGCTACTATCCAAAAGCTAATTACATTAACCATGGTGGCAGCATGCCTGCACAGTACATCTCCATGGCAGCAAGGACCTCTAGGTTGTGCAGAGTTCATCCATGGAGCCTGCAATCTGAGCTCCATCTTTCCTGGTTGGCGCGAGCTCCATCTTCTCTTGGCCGGAGTGAGATCCGGCCCCTCCGCGGAAGCACAGAAGGGCTCCATTGGTGCGGGACGGGTGAGCTTGCGGTGGCGTGCAGCTCGGGAGAGCTGCGGCGGCGCGAGCAACGGGAGAGTTGCCGGGACGCGAGGCACTGCGTGCAGAGCGGGAGGAGCGGCGGCAGCGCGCGACGCGGGAGGGCAGCAGCAGCGCGAGGCACTGCGTGCATCGCCAGCGCGGGCGGAGCAGCGGTGTGCGGCCCTGGAAAGCAGCGACGACAGCACGGGCGGAGCAGCGGCGGCGTGCGGCCATGGAAAGGAGCGAGTGAGCGACGACCCGAGTAGTTGTCTGTCCGTGAGGAGAGATGGAATTTTCGTCTAAGCCGATGAATTCTCTTCCAACGGTGGATACAAGGCCGAAAGGTACACCGTGCCTTGCTAGAGGAAAGGCACCGAATCCGATGAATTTTGATTGCATCACTGTGTTTTTTACCATAAATCCTTCAAATTAGGGTCTGTTTGGTAAAACTCTGCTTCACTAGAGAAGCTTTTTGTTTAGAAAATAACTTTACGAGCAACTCTATAGGTAAAGCTGAGCTATTTTGGAATAAGTGTTTGACAAAACAACTTCACCAACAACTTTATGCATGGATATGAGAGAGAAAGAGAGAAGAGAGCTGAGATAATCTACTTTTTTTTTAACTTTATCCCACTTCATATCTTTGTGAGAGGGGAAGAAAAACAACTTTAACCCTGATGCTGTTTTGAAAAGAGGTGTTTAGCAAAAAAAACATGTGAGCTGTACCAAACAGTCCCTTAAGATCCACTTAGATATATTTAGAAAAAATAATTATTTACATATATAATACGTAATTACGTAATATGGTAAATACATAGTAGAACATCACATTAACACTACATGAATAACACAAAAATATAGTATACATCATTATATGTATACTACGTAAATATCATATATCATTAAATAAAAAATAAAAAAATAAATTAGTAAGTATTTAATTGTAGCAAAAAGTGAAGAAAAGATGTTGTCGAACATCATGAATACATCTAAAACATCAATATATACTATTGAATATCACAAATCCATCAAAGAAAACCATATTAACACTACACAAACATCATAGAATATATCATAGAACATCATATGCATACTACATGGATATAAAAATATTGTGAAATATAAAATAAAATAATAAAATTAGTGAATTATTAATTAGAGTTAAATAAAAAGAAAAAGAAAAATCACTGAACATCAAAGAATATATCTTAGAACATATATATTTACATAACATTACAAATACATCATAGAACATACTTGTGAGCATCAAAGAATACATTATAGCACATGTATACTACATAAACATCACATGTATATAACAAAAAGAGTAAAGAAAAAATATTAAATTAATTAAGTTGAAAGAAATAAAAAAATACAAATAAAAGCATAAATAACAAATGCTAAATATACAGAATAAATAAATAACTTAAGCAAGAAAATTAAAAATAAAATTAAAAAGATCACATGTATACTATGCAAATATGACATATATCTCACTAAAATATAAAATAAAAAATAAAAAATAAAAAACTAAAGCAAAACATAAAAGGATTAATTAGGGGGAATAGAATATTAAAATAAAAGTTAAAATTTAAATTTAAATAAAAAAGTGGTTGGAAGAATAAAAGGACACATACCAAAATAAAAAAATAAAAAGGAAAAAATAAAATAAAAACACACGATTAAAAAATAAAAAATAAAAAATAAAAGAAACATAGAAAAAGGAAAAAAGAAATAGAAAAAAAATAAAATAAAAAGAGAAACTTAAGTACCGAACATGAAAGTTAGGGCCTGTTTGGTTAGTGTCGTAATCTATCACGCCAAACATTCGATAAATTCTGGCTACCAAAAAAGTTTGACAAAAAATTGAAACCATACTTCTAACAAAGTTTGGTAAGAAAGTGAGTCTATGACGTGTGAGGTAGGGTGCTAAGAAAGTATGCCACATCATAGTTCTGATAGTAAACCAAATATCTCTTAGAAAAATTATGGCACGACAAACATTTGGCGTGGCACATTTTGGCCACGAACCAAACAGGCCCAGCAACGTGCGCCACATCCTGGGCCATCATCGCTCATGGGCTGTCTTCGTTTGGGTTGGACTTTCTAACCTGGGCCGCTCTCGTGGATGGTGAACGGGGAGGGAATCAGGAGTCGGGGAAGATTTCCGGCCTTAAAGCCGATATTTTTAATTTTGAGTTGACTAAATATATTTGAGAGATAATTTTCATAGTGCATAATAAATATAATTAGGTCAATTATTTAATATAATTAGATACAAATATTATTAACATAACTTCTACAAATTTAATTAAACTTAAGAAGCTCACGGTGGTTCTGTGTTAGCTTTATTTGGTCACTGCAGCGTGATGTTCGATGGATGGTAGAGCATCAGCGCGGCGTTTCTTAGCTACCTTTCTTCATGAAGATTTTTATGATCGTGGCCTGGTGCATATAGACTGAGCGGAATGCATGGATCTTCAATAGCGTCCCACCTTTTAAGCATGAAGATAAACTTCATCTGTTTAGAATTTAAAGCTTCACTCCATCAGTACTCCCTCCATATCTACCCTACTAATTCACTATCTTTTTCTTTTCCACATCCATACTAAAAAATGCATCCCGCTGAGAAGTCTCTCGTCCGTCCACTCAGAAAAATGTATCAAAAAAACAACATCTTTAGAACGAACTGTTTAGATTGTTTCTAATATCTTCTCTCTCCTTACTCACTCGGGCTAAGAGCATCTCCAGCAATAGCCCTCAAATCAGGGTCCCTACTTTTCATTTGAGGGCTCTCCCTACTTTTCAGGGGTCTGAATTTTAAGCTGAACTCCAGCAGCAGCCCTCAAATCAGGGTCCCTATTTCCAGTTAGTGTTTTTTCTCGCATATTATATATATTGTTTGTGCAAAAATGGCATAAATGCAAACAAAAAATTAGGAGTTCATGCATATGAATAAATTTCAAATCCACAAATTCAAATACTACAATTCAAAATTAAAAAAGTGACATCCCAAGGTGGTTTCATCACAACCATAGTTTCACAAATAAATTCCATCACCACAATCTTGGTCATAGTCGTATCCTCTGACATCTCCCTCATCCCTCTCATCCTCAATTATCATGTTGTGCATGATCACAGCAGCCGGAGGGAAAAGAGAGTGCGCGGGGAGAAGAGAAGGAGCGGGAACAAGACAGAAGTTCCCGCGCCGAGAATAGGGGCCGCGTTCACGCCCGCGAGAATGAGGGCCGAAGGGTGAGATCTAGGGGCCACTTAAAGTTGAGGGCTTGAGTAGGAGGTCTACTGAAGTTATGTTTTTAGGCTGGGTCCTTAAATTTTAGTTTAGGGGTTTGTTTAGGAGCCTTGCTAGAGATGTTATAACCTCTTCAGCCCCTCCCACCTCCCACCTCTACTTCGGCGTCGGCCCTCCACGCCCGCGCTCGATGGTTCGATTCCTCTTTCACTCTCTTTTTCCTGGAATTTTTTTTATTTCTCTTTCCTCGCTCGTCCGATCAGCCGAACAGGCATACGCGGTCGCTCGCTCTCCTTTGTTGATTCATCGCTGTGCCTTCGCGTTCGTTCTCACGCCTCGCCGTGGCCGTGGCCGATTGGCCGTGCGTGGCTGTCCGGCCGCTCACTCGCTCGGTAACTCTGTTCCCAGCCAAACAAGTAATGTAGGCTATGAAAACGTCCTCACGTGCAGACATCTTCACGTAATGTGCCGTGCCCAATTGCCCCTCTTCACGTAATCGGACTATAGGTGCAGTATTGATCATTTGATCTTGTAATCTCGTATCAGCAGTCAGCACTGTATCGTATTATCGTAATCCCGTATTGATTTATTTACTTACGAGTGATTTCTTAATTCTTATTATTTTAGATTTTTAGTTCATGTTCGTCAATTCGTTGAACCGACCTAATTGTCTACTCACATTTATTGAGAGAGATATTTTCCTCCAAGTTGATGAAGATGATATAACGGAGACATTCATGTCATTGAGAAAGCGACGAATCAATAAGTAATATTGTAAGGTTCTTCTTTAGCTATATTTTGAAGTATTTTGTATTCATTGGAACGCTTTATATGGTTTTAGAATCTTGCTTTACCGAATTAGAATATGGTTTTATTGAATTATAAATGGTTTATCGAATTGCATAAGAATTTTTTTAGGGTCGCATACCCTAAGGTAAAATCATAGGTCCGCCACTGCTCCTCCTGCACGCCCGAAAAGGCAGCCGCCGCGAAAATCACGTACGGGCCGTCGCTCTTTGGGATAGACACGCACTGCCGAGCTGAGGCGCCGCTCCCTGTCCGTCGCAATCTCTGCAACCGAGCGGGTGTCGATGTAGCCACGAGCGCGAAGAAGGACGATGGCTGCCGAGGTGGGAATGGGCGTGGAGAAGATGACCACTGAGGTAGGCTCCAAAGCTTTGCACCGGAGCTTCACGCCGGTGGGACCGCCGGGGTCGCACGTGGCCGCGGCCGCTGCTGTCGGGGCATGCGCGGAGGCGCCCGGGAGGGCCGGCGAGGGCGGCGCGGGGGAAGGATGCAATGCGATGCGAGGAGGCGCGGGGATGCGATGCGAGGGAGTTACGACCTACTATCGGATAAGGTAAGGAGGAAAACAATAGAAAAAGAGAAATAAAAAGAGGGAGAAAAAGAAGAAGAACAAATGAAAAATAAAAAGGGTATTTTGGACCTTTCATTCCTTTTTACTAGAAGGAGAAACTGTTTTGCCAAACGGAAAAATAATAAATACCGGTAATTACTTATCATTTGTTTAAACTTTGATATAACAAGAACACTTATTTGATTTATATATAGAAAATAAACAGCTGATCTTCCACCGGAAATTGCGAGGCTTTCTTGTATACAATTTCATAAAGTTGTGGGATGGTGTAAGATTATCACCGATCAACACTGTAAGCATATATAGTCTCCAACTATATTTTGTACGCTACACAAATATAAATAATAATGTCATGTTATCTGCTATGCACAACTACTAAGACCACTGAAGATGGAATTTTTGGTTGACATTTTGGCGAGTCGTGCAAACGAATGTTATGACAACATCTCTGAAGATCTCTAACATATGATTAAGGTGCTATGAAGAATGTAGCTATGTCTTCTTAAATGCAAAAATATTTCATCTATATTATGTATAAGCTCAAATATTATTGTGTAAAAAGTTCTCTGCAAAAATAAATTGGTTGTTTTTTTAAAATATTTTTCTAGATAAAACCGTTGCGTTAACACGGGCATTATACTAGTCTTAAATAGAGGTCATTTAGGACATGATTACGTATACCAATGAGTGATTAAGTAGAGGTTAATCTTCATGTTTTGCCCTTATTAAATAGAGCTGCGGGTGTTACGTAACAACAATCTGTCTTAGTCCCGAGGCCAGAGCTGAACAGTTGGACGTCTGGCAACCGCGTTTTTTTTTTGCCTGTTGGTGCGCAGGAGCGTTCCTTCGCAGCCGCGTTTCCCGGCGTTGTTTTCGTTTTGGGCTTGTTGTTTCGGCGGTTCTGCGCTCGTTTGCCGGCGTTGTTTTCTTTTTGGGCTGATTACATTCCAACGTTTGATCTCAACGTCCTAGCAACAGATGATGACGAAGGGCACGCTGGACTCGACGGACAGCACTGAATCCGGCCTGATGCCGTCGTCCGCGGCGAGCAGACCTCCTCCAACTCCGGCCAGATGTCCTCCGCGGCGCCCTCCAACTCCGGTCCGCCGCCATCCGCGGCGACCAGCACCCGCGCACCTCCGGTCTCAGTAGCGCTGCTAGTCTCCATGGAAACGAGACCCTTGCCCCGAGATAGAAGTACGTATCGCTCTCTTGAATCGATGAGGGAAGCCGAGCGGACGCGCTCTTGAATCGATGAGGCCGGAGTTAGGGCATCCGCAATAGTAATAGGTAATACTAGTTATTTGGTGAGTTGATGTAGAGGTAAAAGACAATAAAAGAGATTAATATATATTAGTGGACACATATGCTTCTCTCACATGGTCTTAGGCTACGTGAAATAGATAGACTATTTGTTTGTAGCTCTCTCCTACTTTTTACTTGTCATGTCACATCTAGCTAGCCAAATAACTAACCATTGCGGACACTCTTGTGAAGGAGATGAGAGAGAAGCCGAGCGGACGTGCTGCGAGGGGCATTCGCGTCCATAGTACGCGTCGCACGATGGAGCGACATCCTATAGCGCAAACGGCTTCACCTCCAGAACGTCCTCCTTTAACGATAAAGAGGGAGTATGTAATGAATTGACTCAATACTTTGTAATGGGTAGTTTTTTGGGATTCTGTGCTTATTTCCCAGTACCCCCTCTTCCCGGTTAGCTCTTGGCTAACATGGCTTCGTAGGTTCCCTGTATTTTCTTTTATGGTTTATAAATGCATTGCTGGAGAGCTTTTGCTCCACAACTTCTTTCAAAAGAAATTGAGAAAATTTACTAGGTGACTCTCTTTTTGGAGGGAGGAAGTATGCTACTAAGTTGGTTAAGTTATATTCCCTCCATTCTAAATTATAAGTTATTTTAAAAAATTGGAGAGTCAAAACATTTTTAAGTTTTGACCAAGTTTATACTAGAAATTATAAATATTTATGACATCAAACAGATATACTATACAAAATATAATTGATGAAGAATCTAATGATACTTAGTTGACATTATAAATATTATTATATTATCATATATAAGTTTGGTCAAATTTGAGATATTTTGACTCTCCAATAATATTATTGGAATGACTTATAATTTTGGATGAAGGGAGTATCATCTATCATTAATATTAATTTATAGCTATATTTATCCCTAATATTAAATTTATATGATCACCAATATAAACCACGGAAATTTTCTTAGTTTCAGTCCATTTTTGTTGTTCCTTTCTTTCTTTTTGTTTTTTATTCTTTGTGTTTCCTCTTTTCTTTTCAATTTCATATTTATAGGGCATTGTTATGGTGTGGATGTTCTCAATTCTTAAAATTTGATTATGAATTAAAAGTGAATTTTGATCATATAATTTTTTGGTTTTACCAAGGCACATATCCAGGAAAATCACATGACAAAATACTATTTTTGACGCATGATTTTAGATGATTTTTACTGGATTTTTAGATACATTTGGATGCTAAACAGTTTAAACAAAAACTCATTACAACATTTCGGGAAGAAAATTTTATTTCAAAACTACAAAAGCTATGATGGAACATCCATGCAAAATGACTCGTGCTCAAATTTTTAATTGAAAAGTTACAAAAATTTTGGAGCTCCATAATTCCTTCATTTCAAGTTAAGAAAAGAAAATAGAAAATCAAAAGCCACTAGAACTCCAATCGACATTCTAGATGCCGATTAGCTGGTAACTTAGCTATTACTTAAAATAAAATTCCTTAAATAATCTGTCTAATCCAATAGCCTCTGTAAAAATTAAATACTATCTAGTTAAGATGAGCCCACTCTTTATCGTCAAAATAAAAAAAAAATCACATCTATCTTTCCCTTTATCCAAAGAGCACATTTTTTTTTACAAACTTTGATCATGCCTATGGAGGACTTCACATCCTCGCCTATTTTTAGAAAAAAAAAAACTTTATATTACTTCAGATGTCAACATGAGAGCTGAATACATTGAAATAAAAAGTTCGGGATATCATGCAACCACGTACATTTATAATTTGAAAGCAAAGCAAACTTGGTTGTATAATGCGAAGCCATGTTTGCTTCCCCCCTTACATGAGCCAAAATAAAATGTGTGCATTGTCGACTAATAAGTTTCTAGATTTGATTTAGCACTGGAATAAAAGCACACCGATTACTAGTTCTAGAATTCTATAGCGCCACTAATTCTTGGCAGTCTGTTTCAACAATCACCTTTGACAATTCGAGATCCTTTATCATTACCGCTGAATCATGATAAGCGTAAGCTTCTGCAATAAGGGCATCAGATATCGACCCATGTTGTGTTGCATTTGCTGCTACAAATTGACCTTGTGCATTACGTAAAACCACTTCTGAGGCACTTTGATAAGTTTTAGTTTTAAAAGCTGTGTCAAAATTCACCTTAATTACCCCATGAGGGGGAGGGCACCGATGAACTTTCTTTACTTACATCTTCAAAGTTATGCGGTATGCCGCTAGACTAGAATCGATAAGATCAGTTGCCATTTCCCAAGCCTACCTGCAAGCTTGATATGTAGAAATTGAAGTTTCTCCATGCTTTCTTCGGTTTCTTGCTGTCCATATATAATGCCCACATGTCACATAATATAGAGCCACATTTCTCGTGCAAACAGAATGCAGTATCAAGAAGGTCCTGACTCCAAGTAGCTAAATGCAACAGTGGTAATTTAGAGCCACAATTTTTTGAAAGATTTCCAGAAAGCTCGGGTCAAAGTGCATTCAGTTAAAGTATGATAAATTGTATCCTCTCTTAGACTGGATAGTCTGGGCAAAAACTTTGGAAATCTATGTCTTTTGTCTAGGCTTGCATGGACAGGGATAAATTATTGATAACACACCACCAAAAAGCTTTAGCCTTTGGGGGAATTTTTAGTTTCCATAGATTTTGCTAAATTGTGTTGTTTTCCAACTACAAGCAATGTACGACAATAAACAATAATTAACGTCAATGGCAAGAAAAACAAAACTGAGGAAGACTAAAATTATATGATGCACCAGTAAAACAAAACTGCCTGGTACTATTCTACCACTAGACCACTGGTGCTGATTATTAATTTCAAATTGTAAAGTTTCTAGTCGTGAACTCTTTCCCTTTGGGCAGTTTTGCTCAAATGCCGTTGGGGGAATCAAAAACGAGAAAAGGTCCGTTCTTAAAGAAGCGGTTCGTCTGCTAATCCCATGAGTCCGATTTAGAACGTAGACAATCTCCCGTTTTTTCAATATAAATCTGTGTTTAATCTATATCTATATCTAATAATAAAGAGGCAAAATTTTAGCATCTTTTTTGTTCATTCATTCTTTTTAGATCCGTCACCTTATAACTACTCGGTAATGAAGAGTTTTTTTTTCATCTGAACTTATATATATATAACATGTTCTCGTATACGAGTTAGAATAAATCTTGTATCTAGCACGAAACAGAGTTCAGTTAGGAGTTGTAATTGTAATCCAAATAGAGCTCTAAATCCTATATCAAACACATAAGACTTCCAAGTAAACATGAAAAGGAATTCTAATCCAAATAGAAATAGAATAATTAGATTAGAATAGAAATTAAGCAATAAAAAGGAATTCTAATCAAAATCGAAATAGGGTAATATAAGAATAGAAATTAAGCAATCATGTGTTATCGGTACTAATCCACAACACATGATTTAAATGAATAACCAAAGATGAAGCATCTGATTTGGAAAAAAATCATTTACGGAAACATCTCTAAGGGAAAAAAAAGCACACGAAAAAATGGCAAAATAGCCGTTTTGGCCCCCAACTATCACCTAAGGCTCAAATTGGCCCCTGAACTATCAAAACGACCACTTTGACCCCTCAACTATCACCGAAGGCTCAAATTGACCTCTGAACTATCAAAGCGTCCACTTTGGCCCTTGAACTTATGATTTTCGTCTTAATTTCATCCATTATCCCTGATCGATGGATACGCGGACAGATGGACTGTGAAAAGGTCGAAACTGCCCCTCATTATTTTCTTTACTTGTTGGCCGCTCACGATGTCCAACCTCGTCGTTTGTTTTAAAAATACCAAAAATATGACTTAATGTTAGAAAATTCATAAAAAAAGTTTATTTTAACTCAGAAAAATCAATGAGCACAGATCGTTGAAGTTACATAGTAGAGAATAATCTCTTTAAACAAATCTAGTACAAAACATATAACCTGGATACAAATTTGAGGAGTTACTCTTCATGAGGAGCTATCCACATGAGACATGATCTTGCTAGTCGGCGTTGTCCTCCGTGTGGGTCATGTAGTGCATATCGTTATCGTCAGCCACGTATGATGATGCACCGTGGTATGATTTTACAAAACACATATGAAGTTTACCTTGTTAAGCTAGACTAGAATTTACCTCCATTTGCATCCACTGTTTCACTTTTAACCTACTTTTCAATTTTATGAGATCATACAAGCTTTAAATATTCTAAGAGAGTAATAAAAAGGTTAATCATGATTGTAGTAAAAATATTTTTCTAAGGTAAAACAAATTTTTTTATGAATTCTCTAACATTAAATCTGATGTTGGTATTTTTAAAACAAACAGTGGGGTTGCAAACACCGTGAATGGTCAACAAGTAAAGAAAATAATGAGGGGTGATTTCAACCTTTTCGCAGTTCATCGGTCTATGTATCCATCGATCAGGGATAATGGATGAAATTGAGACGAAAATTATAAGTTTAAGGGCCAAAGTGGTCGTTTTGATAGTTCAGTGGCCAATTTGAGTCTTTGGTGATAGTTGAGGGGTCAAAGTGGCCGTTTTGATAGTTTAGGGGCCAATTTGAGCCTTCGGTGATAGTTGAGGGGCCAAAGCGGCTATTTTGCCAAAAAAAAATTATGACGTGAGACGTGAGGCCTCTCAAGCGGTGGCTGAGACGAAAAAAAAATTGTAGTGGTCGTGGACTAAAAAAATCGGACGAGCAGTAGTTGAGACGGAAACAAATTGGACGTCGGGCTTCAATGTCCGACATAGAATCGGTGAGTTGAACAGAATACAAATGAATAATATTCGATTTAATCACCCGTTGCAACGCACGGATATTTTTGCTAGTTCGTATAAAAACCAATGCTCCAATTAGAGGCTCAATTAATTTGTAACAAAAAATTAAGTTGCTCTTGCCCTATTCATTGACTGAACCATTGCATGTTTTTTTACATGTCATCTTCTGGGGGGCAATCACTAAAAAGTCCATTCTAATGTGACCATTGGTGATGTTATTTTCCTTGTGTTTTTTTGTTAGGTGCATCAGTGTTTGATGCTGCAGTTCCAAAAAGATTGTACTCTCATGTTTGGATTAAGTAAAAGTTTTTAAATGTAACTAGATTTATACAAAATCTATCTATAGTATAAACGACAACTACAGAACAACACAGATTAGGTAATAATACGTGATGTAATGAATTGCAGCAGATAGATCCATGGATTGCAGTAGATAGATATAATGAATGCAATGGTCCATCCATGGCAAGCATACGTGATGTCCACGGAATAACAAGCTTCCCTGCGCCAAAGGGTGCTTAGTCTGGTTGCCTAAGTCACTCGAGCGGCACCCCACAGATCCTGAGTTCGATTCTCCGTGGGAGCGAATTTCAGGCTTTGGTTTTCTGGATTTATTTCAGGATTTTCCGACGCTACGCTTTCAGTGGTAGGCGCGTCGACAACGAGGCGTCTATGTCTGCCAGCTCAGTTCAGTATAATTCTCAAAAATAAAAACAAGCTTCCCTGGATCCAATGTAAAACCTGGCATCCGATATTTTGAGCCCAGCTCTGGCACACCAAACTTTCAAGGGAAGTACAGAGCTGCAGGGGCACATGAATGGCCTCCCCGGCTAGAAATTGAATGATTTGCGGCGAGAGGAGAGGTTGCTGCCATAAATGGATAGCCAACAGGGCCAGATCACCACGACAATACTTTCATGATTTCTGTCTCCTCATGATTGTCTTGCCTTGCCTAGCAATTATATTATTACTAATATCAGCATCACATTAACATGCGCATTTTATGGTTGTGGAGGGTGTTGAGCATCTCCAATAACTTAGAAAAATTGACTTGTTAAATCTTATGGTTTGACAAGTTGCTAAATTATTTAGTAAGTGGAAAAAATCTCTCTCTCCAACAATTTGTTATTCCAACTTGTCAAACTTTTGAAAAGAAAAGAAAAGACGGGAGACTAATAACAAGTTGAAAAAATAGCAAGTTGGTTAATTTGTTATTCCAACTTGTCAAACTTTTGAAAAGAAAAGGAAAGACGGGAGACTGATAACAAGTTGAAAAAATAGCAAGTTGGTTTGAGGAGTTGTTGGAGAGGGAATTTTGTGATTTTACCAAATTTATAAGGATAGCAAGTTGGATAGCAATTTGTTAAATAGGCGCGCGGGAGGCTGTGAATAGCAACTTGTGAAAAATAACAAGTTGGTTTGAGAAGTTGTTGGAGAGAGAATTTTGTGGTTTTACCAAATTTATAAGAATAATAAGTTATTTTAAGGAGTTGTTGGAGATGCGTCAGTGCAGAGAGTCCACTTCACAATTACAGGGAGATCACTTCCTAACAGAATTGCTTCCTCCTAGACGAAAAAGGAGGATGGACGGCCACCTAACGTACGCCTGCTGAATTGGCGCGTGGAAGAAGAGTTGTTGCTGCGCTCGATTGAACATTCCTGCAAGCTGGCGCTGCAGACAGAATATTAAGTGCACAATGAATCATCATTTGAAACTCTTGCCGTCTACAGTACAATATTTTGACCATAGCTTTTCCTTAGGCTTATCTGGAAGACAGGCAAAAAAAAAAGAGCTTAACAACAGCAATGCAGTTCTAAGAACACTTTTAATCCCTTCAGCAAAAGAAAGCAAGAAAACGCCTGTTGTTTTATGAATTCTGTTGGCACACCCCAGATTCTCTATTGAATACTTCAATCACTGAGCAAGAAACAGTAATTCTAGCACGGACGCTTGATTAATGAGACACAGGCCCAAACAGTTCAGATCTTCAAAACCAGCCTTGTTCATGATATG
Source organism: Microstegium vimineum (assembly GCA_022036555.1). NCBI lineage: Eukaryota > Viridiplantae > Streptophyta > Magnoliopsida > Poales > Poaceae > Microstegium > Microstegium vimineum. Next base: position 30,451,953 of record CM039136.1, on the reverse strand, counting down.
CTAACTCCAGAGTCCAGACCATGTGACCTGCCCTTCTGGTTGAAGAACATGCGTACCGTAATACAGCTGGTTTTCTTTTCTTTTCTTTTCTTTTCTTTTTTTTTAAGGGATGTGCTGCGCTGTATATGTTCTAGGACTTATGACAAGTTGAGAAAGAGAAGTCTAGGCATCCAGGTTGTATGGGCTAGGAGGTCCTCTAGGTCCCCTACACATTTCAAGCCATTTAATTCAAATGGCCGGAGGAAGTTATGATCTGACCGACACAGGTTCACAATGGGGTGATCTATGCACAGAAAGAAACTGGCACAAGAACTACTGACCTTAGAAGCTACCTACTCCAGTAATCCATACCAGTTCCAGGGAGGCTGATTCTTGTCTTGCCCAAATTTTGTTCCCACCTTGTTCCTGCCTACAGCAGAAACCTTAGAAGGTAGCAGGGTTATTCTTCTCCTCCTGATAGCTTGACCTATGAACTAGTCCAACCATGGTTTAAAAGGATGCGATGGGAACTAATTTGCACACAATTAATGTATATGTGAGATTAAGATTTTTTTCTTAAAAAAATCTTTTACTTCTCTTGTTATTTAGCATCCCTATTTTGTCCATTGATGTGACAGCCATAACATATATGTTTTTCTTTTAAGAACAGTTGTTATGCAAGATCTCTTGTTGGATCTAGAGACATTTAGAGCAACAGAAATAAATTTTACTATCTTTATTATCATTTGGCATTCCAGTTAGTTTAAGGGCTTATAGTAGACTTTAACACAGGCTCGGTTCATATATTTTGCAGGACGGCACTGAAGTCATCGTTTAAAAGGTGATTGTGACGTCTATTTGCTTAGATACTTACATCAATAAAGTTTGAGGGAAAAAAAAAGTTAACATCAATAAGTTCAACCAATGCCATCCCTCCGTCCATTGCTGTCAAATTGAATTGCCTAGGCAATCTAGTACTGTCTATGCTCACCTGCTACCCGAGAGACATACCTACCTTACAATATCACTGTTGGAGGCGTGGCAATGACAATGCATTAGCAGTACAGAATCATAATAATATGTCCTTGAAAACTGAAGTATCTAGGCCACATGATTGGATTATTCAAATAAGGTTTGTTTTGATCTCTCTTTCATGTAAGGTATATGTCTTATTGACATTATATCTGACTGGTATGGGCAAGGATGTTAAGAGATGTGGCCCTTCCTTTAACTAGGCATCTTCCATCATGTTGCTACCTAGTAGAGGTTCCTTGTCAATACGACTTTTTATAAAAAAAAAATAGAAGAGACTTCTCACTTCTGCATATCGCACGGGAGGTTATACCATTCTAATGATATCATATCATAGGATTTAACGTCCAACAGAGCGTTTTATGCAAAAGAAATAAGAGTAGCACACCGGACGCAAAATTATGTTCAGGACATGATATGCTTCGTCCACTGGATAAAGCGTTTGGGTTGTAGGGGTGCTTATGTTTGATAAGAACCTAGAATACATGGATCATGGATGGTTGCTGACATGGAGGACCATAACCAGGCCTTGCTTTGACGTAGTCGAATTCATATCAATCCACATGTATTATATTAGATTAGACTTAATCTTAAACTAAATTACACATCAATCCACTCTGTACATGTGGATTCAGTTGAATCCAACCACATACAAACAAGCTCTATATAGGCCCTGTTTGGTACTACGGTCCAGGGAAACGTTTATCAGATAAGCTGTACAAATATGAAAATGAGCTTATTTGAGAAGCGGGTATGATCCAGCTTCTGCGGTTTTGTGTAAATAGGGTGGTGGGGAGAAGCGCGGCCAGAAAAAGCTATAAAAAATGAGTTGTTTTTTGCTGTTAATTTCACCTTATTTTAGCCATAAACAGTATTTAAGTTGTTTCAAACAGGGCCATAATCTGGGGAAGAGAATGTGATTTTTTTACCTTTAAAGACATGTGCTTCGATTGGATTCGATCAATACGTGCATTACACACATCTCAATTCTAATCTAAAAGTAGATATGCTGGGAGCATATGTCCTCAAGGTTACATTTAACTTTACCTAGGACAGGTTTTAATTATGTAGAGCCATGGCATCTTAATTGTATCTAGCAGTTTTTAGTTCATTATTACAAGGAATAGTAGTCACATCTGAGTGGATCTCTGCAAATTGATTGCCTTCTAAGCATATCTAGTTGGTGCCTTGTACGCCAAGCTAGTCGAAGTACCCGTCCAGTTTGAGCCTCTCTTTGTGCATATGCTTGGCCCACCCTATTCCAGTTAGGCTATTTTTCTTGCGGCTACGGTACTCGGTGCCCATTATAACAAACAATGATCATTCTATCAGCCTAAAGAGTCTATTTTATACACCAACTATGTATTTCTTTTTTCAGAAAAAGACATCCATAACCTTCTACTACCAAAATCAGACGCTTTATTGAATATCTGGGGCACTTGATAAAACCCCAATTGCACTGGGTAAAGGCCACTCAATAAAAAAAATGGTCGGTAAAGCCGTCATTACCGAGTGTTTTATCGGACACATAGCAAAGCGTTTGCTAACACTCGGTAAAGTTCAAACCGAAAAAACCCTGAAGAAATTAAGATTTTTTTAATCGGGGGAGGACCCCACTGGCTAGCACCCGCTCGTCTCACATGTGTCTAGATATGGTTTTAGTTCCCCACATATTATACTAAACCGAGTGTAAATTATTTGTTTGGGGTCCTAAACAAATTTAAATTTAAAAGTTATCAACAACAAAGTTTTATAACGTTTCGAGATCTGCACTTTTTGTTTAGAAAGTTTTCCGTCCAAGATCATTTACAAAATTTGAATTTTAAACTTTTAAAATTCAAACGCAGTTTTGCATGACAAGACGATTTTAAATTAAAAAGTTGCCAACTATAATGTTTCATAACCTTTTGAGATCTATAAAATTTATTTTGGTTGTTTTTTCATATGAGATCGTTTGAAAAATTCAAATTTTAATTTTTTGAATTTCAAACACAGTTTTGCATGACAAGATAATTTCAAATCAAAAAAATTACCAACTATAAAGTTTCATAACCTTTTGAGATCTACAAAATTTATTTCCATTGCTTGATCATCTATTTATCCGACTTGGTTGTTCTAACATTGTTCACAAATCTTATATATCTCTCCTACGAATGAGATATGTAAGATTTATGAACAAATTTACTTTCATTTTGCCATATAAAGAAATGACCAAAACAAACATTATAGACCTTGATGAGTTATATAACTTTATAGTTGAAAACTTTTTTATTTGAATTAATTTACTCCTTTAAAATGTGCTTTGAAATTTTCTTTACCTAGTGAAAAAAAAACTCTTGACAAAAAGCTCTTTGCCGAATGTCTCTTTTTTGAGTGTTAAAAAAACACTTACCAAGGAACATTCGTTGGCAAGTGTAAAAAAAACACTTGGCAAACCAATTATCACTCGGCAAAGAGCCGGATTCCGTTAGTGTTCAGGTGCCTAACTTTTATTATGCATCTATTTTACATTATGTTTAGCTATGTATAACCAATTATCACTCGGCAAAGAGCCGGATTCCGTTAGTGTTCAGGTGCCTAACTTTTACTATGCATCTATTTTACATTATGTTTAGCTATGTATCTAGAAAAGTGAACGAATAGAGTACAAGGTAAGATGTCCAGGGTAGAGATGTAAAAAAAAAAGGGCGTACCCAGTGCCACAGACTCCCGCACTGCGGGGTCTAGGGAAGGGAAATAGCCCGTAGCCTTTCCCGCACAAATGTGCAGAGACTGAGGCTCGAACCCTGGACCTCTTGGTCACAGACGGTAAAGCTCTACCGCTTGCACCAGGGTCGCCCTTCTAGGGTAGAGATGTAACCAAGGTAAAATGACATTGCAGAGGCCAAAGGATAAGATTGAATCCAAATTAGTACTAGTGCTAGTTGTATCCCCCGTGCTAGTGTTTTCTCAAAGATGATTGTATCTTTGTGCGCGTTATGTTATGTCGTGTATCTGTATTTGAGCAACATAGACAAAAGACTATTTTCACTTCATGATAAATACCTATGCAGTTAAGGAAAATGCAAGGTAAAAAATAAACATTTTCCACAATGCATGCATTGTACTGTCACCTATTTAAAAAGATGCTCGGTTAGATGCATGCATGTACTTCCACCTATTTAAAAAAGATGCTCGGTTAGTGCCTTATGACTAATAGGCTGTTTATTGGAACAGAACGACAGACTATTCTTATTTTCCATAAACCCTCTATGAATGCTAATTAGCTTGCATCCACGCAATAAAATATATGCTCTAAATGATGCAAAAAAAACGTACTTTTGGTACTTGCGAGGATTAGTACCACTATACCAGATGTTATCAGCCACCAATATTTCAACGTTGCTGAATGTGGCACTGACTAGTGATGAAGGATGAAATTGCACTCAAAAGAGGCTCTGCTAACTGACAGCTGCCAACCATTCAGGCACAGACATTGGGAAAGCAATTACGGAGTAGAATATAGAGAGAGAGAGAAGAAGCACCCCTGTCATGCCTGTAAATCAGGGCTGGTGGTATATTCACAGCAGTTTAGCTGTGGTTGGTTGGCTGATCATCATCAACATCAACAAAGCCTGTAGTTCCAAATAAATTGGGGTAGGTTAGAGTTGAAACCCAACAAGATACCCAAGTCATGGTTTCGGCACTTCAATAGCTGCTTTCCAGGCAATCCTATCCAAACATAGATCTCTAGATATATCCCAAGCTTTTAAATCCCTATTCACCGCCTCCGTCCATGTCAACTTCGGCCTTCCTCTACCTCTCCTTATATTATTAGCTTGGCTTGGGACTCCACAGCGCACTGGTGCATCTGGCGGTCTCCTCTGGACATGGCCAAACCATCTCAACCGATGTTGGACAATCTTTTCTTCAATTGGTGTCACCCCTAGGCGATCACGTATATCATCATTCCGAACTCGGTCCATTCTTGTGTGACCACAGATCCAACGCAACATGCGCATTTCTGCAACACTCATTTGTTGAACATGTCGAGCCTTTGTGGGCCAACATTCGGCTCCATACAACATTGCAGGTCTAATTGTTGTCCTATAGAACTTGCCTTTTAGCTTTTGGGGTACCCTCTTGTCACATAGAATGCCAGAAGCTTGACGCCACTTGATCCACCCTGCTTTGATTCTATGGCTAACGTCTGCATCAATATCTCCATCCCTTTGTAGCATCGATCCCAGATATCGGAAGGTGTCCTTTTTAGGCACGACTTGACCTTCCAAACTCACATCTCCCTCATCCTGAGTCGTTGTGCCAAAGTCGCATTTCATATACTCGGTTTTAGTTCGACTTAGTCTAAAACCTTTAGACTCAAGGGTCTGTCGCCACAGCTCAAGTTTCCTATTTACTCCCGCCAAGCTTTCATCAACTAACACTACATCATCGGCGAAGAGCATGCACCAAGGGATGTCCCCTTGAATGTCCCTTGTAATCTCGTCCATTACCAAGGCAAAGAGATACGGGCTCCAGGCTGACCCTTGATGAAGCCCAATTCTAATCGGGAAGTAATCAGTATTACCATCATTGGTTCGAACGCTAGTCACAACATTGTTGTACATGTCCTTGATGAGGGTCACGTACTTGTTGGGACTTTATGTCTATCCAAAGCCCACCACATAATATTTCTTGGTATCTTGTCATAAGCCTTCTCCAAGTCAATGAAAACCATATGTAGGTCCTTCTGCTCTCTAAATCGCTCCATAACTTGTCTTAACAAGAAGATTGCTTCTGTGGTTGACCTTCCAGGCATGAAACCAAATTGGTTGGTAGATACTCGTGTCCTTCTTCGCAGGCGGTGTTCGATGACTCTCTCCCATAGCTTCATAGTGTGGCTCATCAACTTAATCCCACGATAGTTATTACAACTCTGGATGTCACCCTTGTTCTTGTAGATTGGTATCAAAGTGCTTCTTCTCCACTCCTCAGGCATCTTGTTCGATCGGAAGATATTATTGAACATCTTGGTTAGCCATACTATAGCTATATCCCCAAGGCATCTCCACACCTTGATTGGGATACCATCCGGGCCCATCGCTTTACTCCCTTTCATCCTTTTCAACGCTTCTCTGACCTCCGATTCTTGAATCCTCCGCTCAAAGCGCCTATTGTTGTCATCAAACGAGTCGTCCAACTGAACAGGGAGTTCTCGTTCTCCCCATTGAACAATTTGTCAAAATACTCTTGCCATCTTTGTCTGATCTCATCCTCTTTCACCAAGAGTTGCTCCCTCTCACCAAATTGGTTGGTTGGCTGATGAAGTTCATAAATCCGAGTTGTACTAGAACATTGCCGCTTGTGCATTGAATGGCAACTAAATGGAGTGGGTGAGCTCTCTAGAATGTGTGGACAATGGCACCCCCCTATACCCCAATTCTGTTGCCTACAAAAACCATTGGAATGCAGACTCATGGTTGTGCGGCGGACAAAATCACAGGGAAACCAGGAAGAAGGCAAGTTCAGAGAATCAGACCTGTCTGGGTGAAAGGGCAAAGGCAAGTAGAGGCCAACTGGCTGAGCTCGGTGTCTCCTCCAGGTTCCTCTCGGAGCTGCCATGGATTTGATCAGCAGAGGGGCGGTTTTCAAGGCCCTGGTGTTCCTCTGCTTCATCAGATCATCTCATGGTACATTTCGCCTATCCCATTCTCTGTTCTTCACAGAGACTTGAATAATCTCCCCTTGAAACACTTTGTTCACCTCCAGTTTTTTGGAAGGGCCTTGTGTGATCAAAGTTCCCCCCTCCTCAGCCATGTTAGAGTTTGATAATTGACAGCTTTCTTTCATTCTTTCTGTCTGTATGTGTGTCAGCTTTTTCTATTTCCCAAGGTTTAACTTGACATTTTGGTTTCACTCAGAAGTCAGAAGTTAAGACTAACCATGCTGCTTGGCATTAGTACTGTCTTATTTCCCCCTCAATTTTACTATTATTTATTAGTCTTTAATAAGTGGCACATTTATAATCTTAATTTAAAATAATGAGAAATACAAAATTGTTAAGTAAAAGCACAAAAAAGTTGGAGCGGGAAAAGAAGGGAAGCAAAAGGCGCACATTTTTGGCATTTGTAACCTGTAGAATGAATGAGTAATAACCAGGGACCTAAAGAATGGTTAACATAACCAGGATCAAATAATAACAGTTCAGAGAATAAGGAGATTGAAATCTTTACTCTGCAACCAAACAGCTTCAGTAAATAACCTGGGACACTTGAATTTGCAGGAAGAGATCATTTAACCAAACTGAATCTCCCTCCCTTCCTGAAGGCAAGCAGGTTTCCCACGTTTCAGCATGAGGCATATGACTATATCATTATTGGTGGGGGCACAGCCGGATGCCCATTGGCAGCCACGCTGTCCCAAAAGTACAAGGTACTCCTGCTGGAGAGAGGTGGATCTCCATATGGTAACCGCAACATCACGTTACTGGAGAACTTCCACATTGGCCTGGCCGATGTTTCACCACAATCGCCATCACAAGGTTTCATCTCCACTGATGGCGTGATCAATGCCCGTGCAAAGGTCCTGGGTGGTGGAACCTGTATCAATGCCGGATTCTACAGTCGGGCAAAACCAAGGTACACAATTGTCATGTGTTCATATACTGTATTCTGTACTATGCCCATTTGACCTCTGTTAAGTTTCAGTTCCAATGAATTTTAATGATATACAAACAATGTGCTGCTTGTACAAACTCAGCTGACAAATAACCAATATGGACAGTCAAAAAATAACCAATATGGAACTGTGGATACTGGATAGAGCGCAATGAAATACAATAGGCTTAACTAGACTATAGGTGTGGTGGTGTCATATTCTCCAAACAGTGGCATATCTTCATTTTTAAGCAAGATTGAATTGAATCCTAGTTTGTAAACTAAAACATAATAAATTGCTCAATGGAAGGAACATAGGAATTTCACAGAAATTGCGTAGAAATTTCACAGGAATCAATTCATTTTCACATGAAAAACGCAGGAACAAGCAAATTTTCCCGCGTTCCAAACGGGGTCTAACTTAGTCTCTCTTCTTTAAAAAATAATTAGGCAGAAGATCTGCCGACTATATAAAAATAAGAGAAAACCTAGACTGGGCAAATATAACAGAGCAACAAAGACCCCCTAAAGTCTAACTTAGTCTAGTAAACATAATCGAAAATGTCTTGGAGCATGTACGTGCTCAGCTGCTATTATCTACACCGTCAAATAGTGATTTCGAGATCTGTGCAACTCTCTATTTCAGTTGTACTTCCCACCTACGTGCTGCCTCCCGCCCCACTCTCGGAGTACTGATGTCTGAGGGGTGCGTATCCCGAGATGGTTTCAACGGCCAGGATAGTAATTGCTGGGCACTTACAGGCCAAAAAAATGCTTTCATCAAACATAATGTTTCAACATGTTTAATGGAAGAAGCATAACTTAGTCAAGTAGACACACTTCTTCAACATATTTACTCATGAACTAACCAGTCACATCAGCTCTTGTTTACACTATAAATTACATGGGATCCATACTGATCATACCAAGATGGATCCAGCTTCCGGCAGACTTACCCATAAAAGTTCCAAATTTCGCACTTACCATAATGTTTATCTCTGGACCTCACAATGTTGAAATTTATTAGGAAATTTAGGAAGCAAAAATAAACAGTGATTGTGGAATAATATAGCATATAAATTCCCATTCGTTACTTGGCTGAATGGTTCAACTTGACTGGAGGAAAGCAGGTAGAGCTGTCTTGCCATGTGGTATCATACATAAGGAACAATTTGGCCAAATTTTGGTAAAGTCAAGTATGAATAACTGCACATAATTCCTTACGTTACTAAAAGTCCTGACGAATGCATACCACTAAATTGGAATGATCAATACCAATTCTCTGAAACTTCTTCTCTAGGTAGTCGTTGCTGAATGTACAATGATTTCTGAACCTGTCATGTCAATAGTGCAAGCAGAATGTTACTGTTATAAGTTTGTAATTAACATTTATGTGCTTGTCCTTTCAGCTTCGTGCAGCAGGCAGGCTGGGATGCAGAGCTGGTCAATCAGTCCTACCCTTGGGTTGAAGAGAGGATTGTTCATTGGCCCAAAGTCGCACCTTGGCAAGCTGCAGTCCGGGATGGGCTTCTGGAAGCAGGGGTCTCACCATATAATGGATATTCTTATGACCATATCTATGGAACTAAGGTTGGGGGCACCATATTTGATGAGTCTGGGTACCGCCACACGGCTGCTGACCTTCTTGCTGCTGGAAATCCTAACAACCTTAGGGTGCTACTTCATGCTAGCGTGAACAAAATTGTTTTCAACATGAATCAAGGTAACCATTGTTTAAGTAACACCTATTATAATCCCCCTAGCTAAGCAGCAAATAAAAGTTATTACTATAGAAGAAGCAAAAAAAAGTGGGCACTGCAAAGACACATTATTTACAGTAACCTCATCTCTTTACACAGGCAATAGGAAGCCAAGGGCTATTGGAGTTCAATTCAAAGATGAGAATGGAGGGCACCACCAAGCCTTCCTCAAAAGGAAGATGGGTAGTGACATCATTGTTTCTGCCGGTGCAATTGGCAGCCCACAGCTGTTGTTGCTAAGTGGAATCGGACCGAGGAATGAACTAAATAAGCACAATATTTCTGTAGTACTTCGCAATGAACATGTGGGTGAAGGAATGTCAGACAATCCACTGAACTCAATCTTTGTACCTATGAAGAATCCAACAAAGCAATCTCTGATTGAAATTGTCGGAATAACGGATGCTGGCGTGTTTATTGAAGCCAGCAGTGGCTTCAGCCAGTCAGATGATAGCATCCATTGCCACCACGGAATCATGTCTGCTGAGGTTTGTCATCTTTTTTTATTTTACTTGCATATGGTTTTCTACTTTCTTATATTCTTACCAGCATCCTGATGCATGACACTAAATATTTTATGCAGAAACAACACCCTACACTATTGATCTTAAGAAAAATAGCTATTTACATATCTTGATGAGAGACAATTTTCCAACTTTTCCAAAGTTGTCGTTCCTTAATCTTAAGTTTATGGATGCTCATGATATAGATATATAAAAAGAACCAGGAATGATTACATGTGCACGGAAGTTTATATTATTCAGCAAATAGATTTTAACTTGGAACAATATACCTCCCAATTGTTAGCACATAAAGTGTATTTATCCGGCACTTCCCTGTTCTAATATTTTCGAACAGAGTAGGGGCATTAGCAATATTTTTGCTGTAAGCATAAGGCGCGAACAAGTTTCTAGAATATTGGGTGTGTGTTGTAAGGGTTATTAAACCCCCCTCCTTCTTTTTTCTTCTTAATACAAAGAAGCTCAACTTTCCTGTGTGTGTTCGAGAAGAAAAAAAAATTAAAACAGAGTTTTCTTTATGAATTATGTGTAGGCAATAAGTTGCAAGGAACAGAACGGAACTCTCTTGAGATAATATAAAGAAAATAAAAGGTTTAGCATATGTTCACTTCCCCATTTTGAGAAGCATGGTAGTTTTCAAGCTTACCAATAATGAGTTTTGTAACTTCATTGCAGATTGGGCAGCTATCAACAATCCCACCAAAACAAAGAAGTTTTGACAAAATCCAAAAGTATGTACATAACAAATATAGCCTACCCAAAGAAGTATTTGATGGAGGATTCATTCTTGAGAAGATCGATGGCCCACTGTCTACTGGCAGTTTAGTACTTGTGGATACTGATATCGATAGCAACCCCAATGTCACCTTCAACTATTTCCAGCATCCACAGGATCTCAGACGATGTGTCTACGGGATAAAAACAATCGAGAAAATATTGAAGACAAACCATTTCACTAATCTTACTGCCAACGGTGCTGGATATCCAATGGAAACGCTGCTCAATATGAGCATATCAGCTAACATAAATTTGATACCGAAGCACACAAATGACACCACATCCTTGGAGCAGTTTTGCAGGGACACAGTAACAACCATCTGGCACTACCATGGTGGATGCCAAGTGGGTAAGGTGGTCGATCAACACTATCAGGTTATTGGCATCTCAGGCCTCCGTGTGATAGATGGGTCAACCTTGTTTAGTTCACCAGGAACCAACCCACAAGCGACAGTCCTAATGATGGGCAGGTACAGAACAGAAACTACATATAGTTATTGTATAGAATCAAATGGATTCTGACTTCACGCGCTGATATTCCTTTTGTTGTATTTGATGATCAGATACATGGGAGTGAAGATTCTAAGGGAAAGATTAGGACGAGCAGCTGGAGTATAAAAGATTCATGGACTTTATCCAGTTCATTGAGTAAGAATGTGACTTAGGAGATAAGTACATAGTAAATTTTGAAGCGATTCATTAAATCGCCAAAGAAAGAAAAGCTAGGGGTCAATTAGTATTGTTATTGTTCATTAGAGATATATGTGTGCTTGTATATTCTCATATCTATAAGGGTTTTCATGCATACGTACATGTACACATCATAATGAGCTTTAGTCCCTTCTACCAAATACGGAAGCTCATTCTTTTGTATCATGGTATCAAAGTTGGTTCTCCTGGTTAGGGCTAGGGTTACCTCGTCTCTGTCGTCGAGCTTCTAGTCCCTGGCGTCAAGCTGCTGTTGCCGGCGCGGTTCATCTCGCCACGTCCGCCGGCTTTTCCTGTAGAGGCACAACTTCTCCTGCTCGCTGGCGGCTCATCCCGCTCGTTTGTGGCGTGGCTTCCTGTGCGCGCCGGCCCGGCCCCATATGCTCCCACACCGACCAACGCCTCATGTGGCCTGCTTGCTCAGCTAGCTCGGGTGCGTCGGCGCGGCCACCCATTTGGCCTAGTGCCTCGTGCAGCCCGCTTGCCTAGCTCGCTCGCGTGTGCCGGCGCGGCCGCTCGCTTGACCCGCTCGGCCCGCTCGCACCTGTGCATGCCTACTCTGCTATGTTCTGTTAGTGGAGTTCTAGAGTATTAAAAAAGAATGATGGCATCCCCTTCGACTTCCTCCGGTGCTGGCAGTGCCTCCTCTGAGACTAGTTGTGCTCAAGTTTCACGGTGCCCAGTAATTTTTAATGGCACAAATTATCGTGATTGGGTTTCATATATGCGGTAGCATATGCGTGGTCTTGTCCAGTGCAGCTGGTGTTTCCTTCAGGAACATCAAAAAATGAACAAAAGAAGTTGCGCAAAACTTATGACGATGATATGGCTCTTATTTGTCTCATTTCCGGGCTCATCGGACTTGGTTGGATGAAGATGCTTGTGTTGGGTTTGTTCTTGTTGCTAGCATGGATCTGCTGGCTAGAAAGGTTATTTGGTTTGATCATGCTTTTCAAATGTGGGCCTTCTTCGCCAGCGCTATGAGCCCACTGGTCAGCTCACTTATATTTCCACCTTACGTCAAGAGCAGTTGTTACAGCAGGGTGACTGCAGTATGGCCTGAGCTTGACACTCTTGGTCCTCGAGCTTCATCGCACCTATGACTTCCTTACTCTTCTATGTGCTACTTGCTCGTGAGCACCGTGTGTCCTTGATGGAGGTTGTCGTTGTTGTTCGTATGAGAAGACTCGTCTTTGTTCTGTTGGTCTACTTCGGGAATTCTTGGTTCTTCTCCCAAAGTGCCTGCTTCCAGTTCATGTGGCCTTCATTGTAATCACTATGACAGAGATGGACATGACGAGGATCATTGTTAAAAAAAAGAAGCGACAGGCTAGGTGGGTGTCCCTCACAGGTCTCAACATACTGATACACAGGGGATACTCATGTTACTTTGTTGTCTTGTTGGCCCTACACCTAATAGAGCTGTTAGTTCTATCACTAATGGAACTATTGATTCTGTCACTACTGCCCAACACTATCTGTTGCTACTTCTAAGCCTTCTAGCATGAAACCACCATCCACTTCAAGTATATTGCCATGGATTCTTTACTCTGATGCTTCTTTTCATATAACGTCTGATAGTACCCGTCTTTCTTCTATTTGCTCTCCTTTTATTCCTGTTATGGATGTTATCGGATTGAGAGGCTAGAGTTGAGGAGTGACGGCGGTTATCGCGCTACACTACCCACGATGCTAAGTACCCATGGGTACTGTTCACGCCGTGGCGGCAGATAGGGTTGTGAGCGAGAGAAGGCGGAGCGGGCAAGATAGAAGGGATTTACTTCTTAATTCTTGCTTGATACATCTTCTATCATTATATAGAGAGGTTTATTTGACTCACAAATAATGCTTACTTGACCCCTAAGCAAACGACTCATATCTCTGATTAGGGAATTATCCCTAACACTAACGGGCCATACCGCTCGACCAAGTCCAATAGGCCCATGACGTACTCTAACACTACACCCCACCTGGACATGCAGCTCGTCCTCGAGCTGCAACCTAACGAACTTATAATGATAACTCGACTCGACATAAACCTAACACCTAAAAAAACCTTTTACATCTCAATTTATTTTATTATTCTCAACCTGAATTGGATTTGGACTCCTTATTTTTGCGGCCTTCTTCATCAAAGGTGGACACCCTCTGTGTGCTAGACATGCATGTATGCAGCCACCTAAATCTCATGGAAACTCATTGTCATCAATTGCATGTGGTTCGGAGCGAAGGGAAAGTGTCCCTCTGATTGGGTGAGATAGGCACAGCACCGTAGCCCCTCAATGGCAATCCGTGACGAAAGGTGACGGCACCTCGTGGAGCACGATTGCCGGTGGCCACTTGCATTTGCCTCATGGGGCACAATTTTCCTCTATGACCACTGAGAGACCATGACCCTACCTTGTTTATTCACACATCACCACGTGGTTGTACTCTTCTTCTTTATGTTGATATGATTATTTTTTGTGATGATTCTGAGTATATTGCTTTTGTCAAGGAACGTCTCAATGAGCAGTTTATTATGTTTGATCTTGGTCCTCTTTGTTATTTTCTTAGGATTGAGGTCTCTCCCACCTCTGATGGCATTTATCTGTCTCAAGAAAAGTACATCCAAGATCTTCTTGCTTGCTCCTCTCTTACTGATCATCACACTGTTGAGACTCTCATAGAGCTTAATCTTCATCTTTGCTCCACTGATGGTAAACCTCTCATTGATTTGACCCGGTATCGCCATATTGTGGGAGTCTTGTTTATTTGGTTGTGACTTATCCTGACATCTCTTATGTTGTGCACATTCTTAGTTAGTTTGTTTCTGCTCCCACCCACATCCATTATAGCCATCTTCTTCGTGTCTTGTGTTATCTTCGTGGGACCATTAATCGTCGTTTGTTCTTCTTGCGTTCTAGCCCTTTTCAACTCCAAGCCTACTCTGATGCTACTTAGGCTAGCGACTCTAACGGTCACTCTCTTTCTACCTATTGTATCTTTCTTGGTGGCTCTCTCATTGCTTGGCAGACAAAGAAGCATATTGCGGTATCTCGTTCGTGTGCAGATACAGAGTTGCGAGCTATGGCTCTTGCGACAACAGAGGTACTTGGCTTTGATGGTTACTTGAGGATTTCAGTGTTTCAGTTTCTGTGCCCACTCCAATATCAGTGCTATCCACATAGCTCATGATCCTATGAAGCATGAGCTCACAAAAACATATTGGAGTTGATGCATGTTACACTCGGGCTCAAGTGCAGGATATGTCATTGCTCTTCGCTATGTGCCTTCCGAGATTCAGGTGGTTGACTTCTTCACCAAGGCGCATATGCAAACTCAACATCGTTTCTTCCTCTCCAAACTCAGTTTCGTGATCCACCCTGAGTTTGAGGGGGTATTAGAGATATATGTGTGCACTTGTATATTCCCATATCTATAAGGGCTTTCATATGCATATGTCTCGCCCAGGTAGGTAACCGCGTCCTAATTAAACTAATATGATTGTATATGGATTATATTTGCATATTATTATTCACTATATATGAAAGACATATTTATTTATTATATTTTTATCGTAGAAGAGCGAGTTTGACTAACGTGTTATACAAAGTAGAAACATAGAATAATGATCTATAGAATCAATTTTCATCTCTCACCCTATAAATCTGAGATAAAGTTATATGTAACCTTTGAAAAATGGTGAAAAGTCACGTTCTAAACCAAATAGATTAATTTATTAAAATAAATTTTAATTCCTCCAAATGAAAGGATCCAAACGCCTCAGACTATCCGCACTCGTCGTACTCTAAATACATCCTCTAAAAGGAATATTCCGTCCTCATCATCGACATTCTCTCCTCTATATTACTTTCTCCCGCACTCATTCATCCTCTATATCTGTACTCTATATCAACTATCAACAGTAGAGCCAATATATTTATAAATAAAATTTATCTAAATATATTCATCTGAGATCTTGTTTTGAAAGATTTATTAAAACAAATTTAATGGTGCTATCGGAATTTAATTTGGATTTTTGGTTTGTGAGTTATAACACTTTTTAGCTAGTTCGAATAGTAACGCACGTAGATCAAGAACGTGGGGCCCACAAAAAGCATCCATGCATGTCAGGATTCCCTCCCTCCGCCGGTCCGCTATGCAGTGCCCTGGCCGCTCCCCTTGGCGCACGGCCGTGCCTAGCGGATGTGAGTGCAGTACGCTCTGCGTAAATTTTTTACGTCAAACTAGTATAGTGCCCGTGCGTTGCCACGGTTTCATTTAGGGGCGCATTTAAAAACAACAAGCATGGTCAATCCATCTGATCTTGATCTCTACCAAGAAAAGATACTTCCATAATTAATTCTTACTAAAAAATCAGTAAAAAAATGTTGATTCAGTATAAAAATTAGCAAGTAAGAAACGCTAAATTAAATTTAGGAATGAAATTTCCTATAACCATATGCATGTTGAGTTCCAGCATGTTGATTAGGCCACATATTCGAACCAGAAAATCAGGTGTTCTTCATGCTCTTCACCTGATGAGCTACTTATCCAATCACCAGAAATGAATGGAAGGGTCCTTGCACAGGCCGTTCACACGCCACCCAATGTCAGTCTCCTGCAGAAGAAGAAAATCTAAACTCTTTAACCAAATCCAAACTCTAACATTTCTATGGCTGCAGATCACCTCAAAGAAACAAGTACTAATATAACCAAACTAATCCGCAACTCATTTTGTAAATAAGAAATGAAATGTCAGAAAAGAACAGTGACATCCTGTCTGCCAAGAAGTGCCAAGAAGCAAGTCCCATAGAATTTTGGGGAGAGCGAGGAAGACAGGAGGGAGGTATCACCTGCTTTTTTTAATCCAACAGAAAAGCAGCCTCAGCCATTGAAGCATAAAGTGCCTGTAACAAGATCATTGCAAAGTGCACCTATATAGATTGTACAGTAGGTGTAGAGCTTATGTCCTCAGCAAGTAACATCGAATATATTCTTGAACCCTATTTTCTTTAGCAATTACAACAATTACATAGATCTAATTTAGGTAATTACAGTTTTAAATAATATGAATGTCTAGATAGGCATCTCTGATAGCATGATAGAATTCGATATAATTTTTATTTTTATTTATGTAGAGTACCAATTCTTTTATCAGACTATCAATTTTTTTTGTTAATACACAGTAACCAATCTTCTATCAGACTACCATCTCTTATTGAATCTACTAATAATTTGACATTCACATTGGCAAAAGGAAAAATATCTACAATGTCATGGACTACAAACCTCTGACCTGATCAACCTTGACCCAGCAATCCTGCTCCTTCAGTAACCATGGTGTGAAGTTGCATTCCAAAACAAAATTTCTGCATGGTCAACTCAACTCAACTATAGATTTTATAAGCTGCATAAATTTTTGATAGGATCAACTCAACTCACCAGCTAGCACCTAGCCACAGATATATATAACACAACACAGGCTGAAACGAGAAATGCTTATCCACAGCATGGAAATCTCATCGGCGGGCATTCAGGCTGCAGGAAATAAGAAGTCAGAGATCAAAGGATCTCACCGTGTCTCAGCTGACTTGACCAAGTTATCAAAAATAAGCATGCAATTCCCACCGGATAAATTCAGATACCATTTGTCCAAGTAATTAACATCTCGCTACATCATTTTGCTGTAGTGGAAAGATGTTATTCTTTTGTCAACGACAAGGGCATACAATAGTTTACTTAGAGATACACTTCAATCTTATTTATCGAAGAAATCCGCTCATTTAAAGCACGTTGTATGTTTGTCTAAATTCTTCTAACTAATACAATGATACACAATTTTTTGTGTATTAAAAAAGAACTTATCAAGGTATGTCACTTAGGTCTACAAACATTGAAAACACACAGGATCTGTATGCATGACTCAACGCACGGGTACTATACTTTTTATGTGAACACAACACGCATGACCTATTTAAAGAACAAGTGTTGAACCTGAGTTGCTATCAATATTTTCAGAACTGCTAGATCTTTTATTTCTACATAACCAGCACATGGTACTAAAAGAAAATACGGCTGGTATAGCATTGGAAATAGCTTACCTTGTCTCTAAGCTGGTATAAGATGTCATGATTATCAATTCAATATCAAAAAAACAATGGAGGAAAACATCATGATTGAAGTGTCCCTAATAACCTAGTAATTTACATACCAAAATTTCCTTGTTCTCTAACTACCTTTATAGACACAGTCCAATTGCTGACCATACTGAATTGAGCTAACAAATCATTCAAATTTCAAGGCAAACTTGTTAACAAACTTTTGTCTGCTATGCTTGCTTTAGAATTTGGCAGAACTACCAAAGCATAGACGAAACAAGAAAAGCCTAACCAAACTGTAGTATGGCAACAACGTAAACTAACCTTCAGGTTGTGCTGACGAGCTGGTGCAAGGTAACTTTAGTATGAACTTGAACTGAAAGCCAACACAAATAGCTGCAGTAAGCAAAGCCAGGAAGCAAAGCAAATAGCTGTCAGCTAGGAAAATTCAGCCAGGAAGCAGAGCTTGAATCAGGCAGAATTCAAGTTCATCTATTAACATTCGTAGAGCTACAGCCTGTAGGAAAGCCAACACAAAATCAAATCAAACCATGGAAACACAACAGCTGTCGAAAACATTATGAAGATAAAATCATCAATTTATCAGTAAGCAGTAGCACCCTGATGTTAATAGACACAGTGAATGACGCACGTTGATCATCTCGTGACTCGGAACATGAATTTAGTCCAATGCAGCCTATGTTATGTACATGGCAAGCATTATGACACTGGAACACAAATAGAACTGTAGAAGCAACGCACAAGTAGATCATCAGTACTTCAACTTCACAAACATGAGTACCACATGATTATGAATAATATTTCATGGCAGTTCACCCAAACTCAGGGCACAACCACAGATATAGTATGGCGTGCTGCCTCGCCGTAGGGTTAGAATTAAAATTTTGTTGAAGATAAAACAATAGACCAAGTAACCAAATGCCTGCATTTTTACAGAAGATTTATATTTCCATAAAAACGCAAAACTAATTACATGGTACTAAAAACCCTTATTCTTGCATTATTCCTTGCAGGTACTTCTAAGTTTGAGACATCAAGATATCTCGACAAACAATAAAGAAAAATGTATACTTAACTGTGTATCCGTGTGGCAAGTGCACCAATTTTCTACATTCAGATCTCCAGGACGACCAGGAAATTAACTCTGCAAGGATCCGAACAAGATTTTAAAGCAAATACTATATGTAAACACAAAGCACGGACAGTAAAGCAAATACTGTATGTAAACACAAAGCACGGACAGTAGCTTTTGGTTGTTTCTAAAATACCATAACGACATGGCAGATTTAACAAGCACAATGAACCTGCAAGGGAAAACAACACTTTCACTTTGTTCGCTAAGAAACAAGAATGCTTAATTTCAAACAACCATAGCTACAGAACAATCATGGGGTCTACATCGTGTGCAAATAAATTCTATAAATTAAAATTTGTAATAAAAAATAAAACAATTTGAATCAGAACAAACTGGATCGTGTACCTGCCGCTGGTGCTCGTCATCACTTGCCTTAATTTCAAACAACCAGAGCTACTGAACAATCATGAGGTCCAAATAGTCTACAAATAAATTCTGTAAATTAAAAGTTGTAATAAAAAACAAAACAAATTGAATCAGAACAAACTGGATCGTGTACCTGCCGCCGGTGCTTGTCGTCACTTGCCACATCAGTCGAACCAGCATGACAGTTCTGTAGGCATTTCCACAAACATTTGGTGAGCACAAGACATATGAAGGCAAATGATGAACAGTGCAGAAGCAGATCAATCAACAGAACACTGGTCCATGCGTCACTTAGCCGCAGCGGGAGGAAGGGCGTTCTTCACCTGAACCACCCGAGTTCATCAACGTTCCCGGCAGCCAATGAGGCATGAGCTCGAGCACATGGCGTGCGTGCACCACCAATAGCGTGATGAACTCAGGTTTTATCAGCAAATTAAGATCAACGGGGCGGACGAACAAGGTCCGTCTTACCTGCGCCACTGCGCGGCGGAGGCGCCGAAGCCATGGGCGGCCCCTACCCTCTGGCGAGGTAGTTCACGCACATCTCCATCCCTCGCCACGTCCAGCTCGAGCAGCCCGGCACAGCTCCTCCAGCAGCAATGACGGCCAGGAAACCCTAGCCATGTTCGCCGCGGCCCAGCGTGCTCCGCGTCCACCACGGATGTCGTGCCCTCATTCCGCCGCGGAGTCCGCCACGACGTCCGGGGTTCACACCTAGCTGTTCTGGCGGAGTGTCAGCGTGGCGACGTCGCCGGTTCGCCCTGGTTCCGGTGCGCCGTGCTTCCGCGACGCTCTGGCCTCCGCCACAAATCGGGGCGAGCGGCGGTGCAACCACGGCACGGCGAGGCCGACAGGAGTCCCAGCGGTGCGTGCGTTCCGGCGGCCCCGGCCCCGCGCGCCTTGGCCTGCGCAGGCGGGTTGGCGCGTCCCGGCCGGTGGCGGCGGGCGTTCGGCGCGGGAGGGAGAGGAGCGTGGAGACGGGAGGAGAGGGAGAGGGAAGGTCACGTGGGAGGAGAGAGAGAGGGAGATGGAGAGTCGCGCCGTCCTCGAGTGCCGAGTGCGGGACGGGAGACGGGTCGGTCAGCCTCGAGCGCGGGGTATGCGGGTGAGGCATGAGGATGGATCCCAGCCATATCATCCATTGGATCTGAGTGGGTAAGAGAGATTATAGATTAGAGCAAATATTGTTTCTTTATTTTAAAAATTCTGAATTAATCTGTGTGTACTTAGTAAAGTTTAGGAGAGATAATGACTGTGCGGGTTATATGGGGGTTATTTTGTTGTGTAGCTTTAAAAATGTTTTTTGGTGCATTAAATGTAGTAGAGATAACATAGCACAAATGTTTCTAGGAACCGATGCGTTCAGTCTCAGTCTACGAAACCGCTGAAGCACTCAACTTAGATCATCATCAGTTGCACTCAGCTTAGATCATCATCAGTTGCACTCAGATCAGATCATCATCAGTTCATACAATCTTGTTAAGAACTCCAGGAACTAGTTACCACTTAGACCTTGTTTGGATGTACATGTATCTACCTTAAACCACATGGATGGAAGTGAATTGGAGTGTATATTAGTTCAAATATACTCCAACACATGTGGTTTAAAGAGATACATGCACATCCAAACAAGATCTTAGGGTAGTGTATTTCGCTCAAACTACATGGGTTAGAGTGATCTATGGAGATACATGCATTGTCTACAAGACTCACTAATATATGGTCCATGGGTATTCTCACGGAAGCTAGAAGCAGCCCTTAGGGCAGGGATGGGCCGAGTGGGCTGGCTGAAAGCGGATTCTAACAAACACCCATTTTTTTGGGGTTAATTGGATTGATGTCATTACAATTCTCACGATTCTGAGAAACACTATTACTATTTGTCTTATTGTAAATGTGTCATTACAATTTAACTCGAGTCTGAAAAATACCATTATGTACGCTTGTCGCAGCCTGTGGCCCACATGCAGGTGTATCCAGCTGCTAAGTAGATTCGTATGGACCATTTTGCCACTGCCTTCTCCATACATGTGAACGCTTGACTGGATCGAGTCAATTCCATTCCCCACCGCCTTCTCTGTCTCACTCATACGAACCCTAGCTCGTGGGCGGCGGCGACGACTACTGCGTGTGGCGGCCGCGACTGCGTCTCCTCCTGACGGCAACAACGACTGCTACCGCTGCTAGTCGATTGAAGGTCATGGTGCAAGCTTGAGCATTATGGCGTTCGTGTCCTCCATGGAGGACGAGGCACATGCTAACTGTGTCGCGTCAATGGACGACGGCATACCGATGTATTTATCTCAAACCATTTCGATCTGACATTCAACGAATAGGATAGTTGTTACCGCAATTTGTTGTAGGACTCGTTGACATGATCTAATTACTTGTTGCTAGGACTGGCCTCTTCTCGCTAGAGATTAAAGTTGAAGGTTTCAGTACAACAGATTCGTTGGGTAGGAAAGTTTATGCCAAAGGTTCTGTGATTAAGTGGGACGTTGAGATAGGGTCGTTTTCTTTACACTTGTTGAGGGAAAGATTGCAGAATGAAGTTAAATGGGCCTCTAACCAGTCTGCATCTCTCTGGTTCTTTGACAAAAATATGCAAGAAGATGTCAGATTAGACAGCGAGATTCAGATGATAGATTTATTTGACATGTATAAGTCTGAAATGTGTTGCCGTGTGTTGGTAGGAGTCTTTGACAATGTTGTTTATGATACACACGACTATGAGTTGTTAGAGCCTTTATGTGTTATTCCACTTGATGATGGAGTAATCAACCCTTGCTTCTACTGTTGCCAGTCCAAATGCAAATGCTTCTACTGTTGCCAGTCCAAATGCAAATGCTTCTTTTGCTACCATTCCAAATGCCAAAGCTTCTACTGCTGCCAATCCTTGTACTGCTGATGAGTGTAACTTAGAGCCTAATAGGGAGCCAGACATCTTTGACAATGAAGAGGAGTATGTTGGGGTTGATGATGAGCACATCTACATTCCAGTACCACCTGCACAGCCAGCCACCATTGATAGTGCTCAAGCATCTATTGATAATGCTGATCTTGTTGCTACTGATGGAGGTGGTCCTCTTGAGGAAGAAATTGATGATGCAGATCCCCAGGAAATAAATGTCCTCCATGATCCTGAGAATCCCAAAATTATCAAGGGAGAATTGTTTCCTGACATAGTTACATTCAGGAAAGCTATTAGACATTATGCTGTCAACAGAGGTTTTGAGTTTGCTGACTTGAAAACTGACAAGACAAGATTCATTGCAAAGTGTGCTGCCGACGGGTGCCCATGGAGAATTCATGCATCTAGGATTTTTTATAAGAAAACAATACAGGTTGGTGTGGTCCTTTTCTTACTGTCTATAACTTATTCAGTTATACATATGATGTTCATATTAATTTGTTATGCAGATTAAAGTGTTGCTTGCTGAGCATAATTGTGCCACTACAAAGCTGACGGAGGGAAAGATGGCCAGTCAAGATTGGTGTGCAGACAGGTTGGCAGATTGGCTGAAGAAGAACCCAAATAAAGGAGCCAAGGATGCAAAGGATAAGCTAGAAGGAGACTATGGCATTAAACTGAAATACTCCAAAACATGGTCGGGAATGATGCTTGCCCTACAACAGGTTCATGGAAAGTATGAAGAAAGCTTTCAGCTTTTGTTCAATTGGAAAGCACAGATAGAAATGAGTTCTCCTGAAGCATTGTAGAGATAGAGTTAGAAGGAAAGAAGAAGAAGCGCTTCAAGAGGATTTTTGTAGCCCTAAAGCCCTGTATTGATGGCTTCTTAGCTGCTTGTAGGCCATTTATAAGTGTAGATGCGTCTGCATTGCGTGGCAGATATACAGGGCAGTTGGCATCAGCAACTGCTGTGGATGGGCACAACTGGTTGTACCATCTGGCATATGGTGTTTTTTATTCTGAGAAAGAAGACAATTGGAAGTGGTTTATGCAACAGTTGCATAGAGCAGTGGGATCACCTACAGGTTTAGTCATATGTACAGATGCTTGTAAAGGACTTGAGAAGGTTGTGGGTGCAGTTCCCAGAAGTGGAGTACAGAGAGTGTATGAGGCACATGTACAACAACTTTATGAAACATTATCAAGGAGATGTGTTCACTGACCACCTGTACCCTGCTGCAAGGAGTTATACAGAAGGGTTGTTCAAGTGGCACATGCAAAAGATATATGAGTTTGCTCCAGATGCCATTGAGTTCCTTCATCAACATCATAAGTTGATATGGTACAGGTGTGGATTTTCAGAGCTAAGTAAATGTGACTACTTGACCAATAATGTTTCTGAGAGTTTCAATGCTCAGATAAAGAAGTTGAAAGGACTTTTGCTGCATGAACTGGTAGATGGGATTAGAGAACTCATAATGGAAAAGAGGTACTTAAGAAGACAGATTGGTAAGAATATGTCGGATGGTATACTGCCCAATGTCATCAAAGACCTCAACACTATAAGCAATAACCTCAAAGTTGTGAAGGTTGCAAGAAGTGATGAAGGCATAGCTGAAGTAACACTTTTGGATGACTGGAATAACCAAAAGAGGCACACAGTTGATCTGCAAGGTCACTCATGTTCCTGTAGGGAGTGGCAAATCACAGGAAAACCATGCAAACATGCCCTCGCATGGATACTTTCTAACAGAGGAATTAAAATAGCAGATTTTGTGCATGAGTACTACTCTATTCAGAGATTCAAGGTTGCATATGCTTCTAGAGTTGAGCCGTTGCCGGATAGGTCACAGTGGCCACATGTTGACCTAGGCTTCAAAGTTTTCCCTCCTCTGCTGGGTAGACCTGCAGGCAGGCCAAGGGTGGTGAGAATTAGAGGTTGCCTTGAGAAAAATGCTACCAGGAAGAAGGTTAGGTGTAAAAGGTGTGGGGGCTTTGGACACTTCTCTAAGACTTGCAAACAACCAGAGCTAGGAGAAGATGGTGAAGTTGGACTGAATTCAAAAGACAAAAGGTAAATTGATTTATAAGTCTCTTTCCAATTCTTGTGACATTTCCTACATTTTTCTAATCACAAGTCTGCTGGTTGCAGGAAAAGACAGCAGTTAGAAGATGACGACAATGCTGGACATTTCACATGTGAAGAAGAAGAAGACAACACCTAAGAAGAAGAGTGCACCCAAGAAGAAGAAAACACCAAAGAAGAAGCAAACACCTAAGAAAGAGAAGCAGAAGAAAACTGAAGCTGCTCCACCTGCCAGTGTTGTGAGAAGTCTGAAGGACTTCTTAAACACCATGTGATATGTTCTGATCAAAAGCAGCAATCTTTTGTGGCCTAAACTTTTGTGGCATGAACTTCATGTATTTTAAGGCATAAACTTGATGTATGGTATGGCATGAACTTGATGTATGCTAGGGCCTGAACTAGATGTCTGTTGTGGTCTAAAATAGTGGTCTCCCAGTTTTTGTTAGGTTATGGACATCACTGAGTGAATGTTGTGGCCTCCCAGTGTTTGTGGCCTGAACTTGATGAATAGTAGGATCTGGACCTATTTATGGCGTGCACTAAATTTTAATTTCTTTGGTCTTGCTATTTGCAAACTGAATTGACTGCTATGCTACCTTCAACTTTTCTGAATTTTATCTAGCTATTTGCAAACATGCATGCTCAAGGAAGTATTTGATCCCTTTTAATTTAATTTAATCTCAGATCATAAACTGTGAATATTTTGTCTAGCTATTTGCAAACTGT
The DNA here is from genome assembly GCA_022036555.1 of Microstegium vimineum. NCBI lineage: Eukaryota > Viridiplantae > Streptophyta > Magnoliopsida > Poales > Poaceae > Microstegium > Microstegium vimineum. The sequence continues at coordinate 30,427,213 of CM039136.1, read as the reverse complement.
TGCTGCTAGCACTATGATTTAAGAGATGGGAAAAAGCTGCAGCTGCAAAGTTACAAATTCATCACAATAAGATGTGTTGCACAGATTCATAAATTCATAGATTTATCAATAATTCACAGATTCACAGAACCACGCAGAAACATGCATTCCTTGATCACAAATTCAAGGTTGTAGAGTTACAGCTGCATACTACTTTATTTCCTAACTGCTGCAACTAAGAGGCTTACAAACAGATTTAGCATCATCACAACAACTAATGCATTACCTAAGCTAAAAGGCTTGTTGAATCCCGGAGCTTTGTGTCACTCTGCTGTTATGCCGTGAACAGCAACAAAAGGGGGTCATGTACACCTTCCACTTTCACATCCCGGAGCTTGTCTGGATGTTTGGCGCACAAATATTCTAGATATTTACCTTATACCAGTAGTACCCACATGTGTCATCATTCTACAGTTGAGAATCAAAACCAAATTAATACTTTTGTAGTTGGACGAACCAAGAACATCAAAGGAAAATTACAAAAGAAATTACCGGGAAATTATCGGGGCACTTGTAAAACACCTTGTCAACCTTGCTCTTGCACCTAATGATCTGGATCTTGCATTTGGGGCAATCGATCCGTGGGAGGATGCCATCTCCGCTGAGCAAATGGGGGCGGGGAAGGAGCAGCGGTGGCTGCGATTAGAGCTGCCACCAGGAGCAGTCATGGTCGCCGCTGCCACACGCAGTAGTCACGGCCGCCACGCTCAGTCGTCGTCGCCGCCGCCCACCAGTTCGTGCGAGAGAGACAGAAGAGGAGGCGGTGGGGAATGGAAGGATTGACTCGATCGAGTCAAGCAGTCAAGCGTTCAGGAGAAGGCAGGGGCAAAATGGTCCATACGAATCTACTTAGCAGCTGTATACACCTGCATGTGGACCACAGGCTGCGACAAACGTACATAATGGTATTTTTCAGACTCGAGTTAAATTGTAATGACACATTTACAATAAGACAAATAGTAATGGTGTTTCTCATAATCGTAATTTACAATAAGACAAATAGTAATGGTGTTTCTCTGAATCGCAAAAATTGTAATGACATCAATCCAATTAACCCTTTTTTTTACTTGGTGTAATGGTAAGTTGGGTCTAATTGTACCCGAATAGAGAACCACATTCTAAACCAACTGCTATTTCACTGTGCTAGATCTAGATGTGATATGCCTGACATGAAAAAGCTTCAATTTAAACACCGATTCATATGTACAATATTCAGAGATACCAACACCACACATTTACAGCAAACAAAATATTAGGAAAAAATGCTCTTGGTGCAGTGTGGACAACTGGACATTCATTTATGCCATTGCACCATCATGGTTTCCAAATCAACAGACGCGGGTCTAACAAATTTTTGATCATTTGACACCATTTTCATGAAGGGGCGCACTTGGCCTTCCATCTGTGGATCCTACACACTGTAAACAGCAAAAGACATGCCTAGCTAGACACCCCCAAAGAAAAATAACCAATAACTTTACAACTTTGGCAGCAGCCACCCAAGAGTCCAACCAAGAAGAAACCCAGCTCCAGCAAGACTTAACCCAACAGCAAATAAGATCGCATCAAAGAACCCGCCTCCCTTCTGCCTTCTACCTTTCCTCCTGGCCCAATCTCTCTGTTCCTGGCCCTGTGTAGGCTTCTCTTTTAGGGTTAACCATGGAAGTTCAGGTATGATGGCTGCTATCTGATGCTCTTTGTGCTTGAGCTGCAGGACAATATTCTCCAGCTGCATTATTTTCAGCCACTGATTGCATGCAAAGAGATGTGAGGCCTGTCGGAACAAAAGCTTGATGACATCGTCTTTCTCATTGTGCGCTTTCTTGGCAGCACAATCAGCTTCTCTAGCACGGGTTTGTGAATGGCGGAGTGCCTCCAAAATCTTGTCTCGCTCTGAAGCATTCTGGAGTGTTTGTTTGCTCTCCAATCCAGTTGTGCTACTGCTACAAAAATATTGAGCCGCGCTGCACATAATGAAAATGAGATGAAATGAGTATGCGACCAGGATACTAAGCAAAATTATGAAAAAAAAAGGGAAGACATTTGAAAGTCTTCAAACTATGAGAAAGGATGTTATAGAATATGTATGTGAACTGTGTACCGTCTTGCTGACAATAGACATGCAAAATTTACTAAGGCTTGATAAATTGTGAACAACAAAAACCAATATTAAATAAGAACTGCATATTCCAACACCAGAACCAAAGTTATCAAGCTAGATTATCTTCTTGCATGCTAATTATACTTGTAATATTCTGTTGATGAATCTTCTATACCCCAGATACCCATATATGAAACGAAACAAAATAAGGTGGAAATCCAGATACAGTTGGAAAAGGTACACCTAATGCCATAAGGGTAATGTAGGTAAGCTGAAGAACACACACCTATATGTATCATTCCTTCCATGCTGTTCCCAAACTCTATTACCATATAACAAAACAAACTCATCTGTACTTCCTGTGCTATAGCTACACTCAACATGGTCACAATATCCATGAAAAGGATGTGACACTCTTCCTGCAGGAGACGAAGGTCCCCCATAGTCACCTATATGTTTGTGAGTATATGGTTCTGTCCTGTTAATGCATACGGTCTGGGTAGGCCTTGGTAGATCACAGTTCTCAATGTGCTGTGTTGCTCTTTCTGCAACCAGTGAAGCCAGTTGGTCCTCATCAGCAATCTGCCACCATGGTCGAGTCTTTTCACCTTTCCAAGGTGCATCCATATCAAAATTAGCCTTATCTGGGTTCTTCAAAGGAGCTGGGTCAATACATTCAAAATCTGGGGATTCATTATCCTTGTACAAACAATTACTGAGAGTTTCTATGCACTTCGACACTTGAGAATAGCTGTCAACAGTCTTCATCTCTTCTAAGCCTGTTTCAAGGGAATACTTTGTGAAGGCTGACGAAACCATCCATGGAGGCTCCAAAACATCCCCAATCTTTTCAGTGCTGGTGTCAACTGCTTGACAGAGTAATGTCTTGTCATGTTTAGGTTGTGGTGCTGAATCTTCCACTTGCTTCTCATGAATATCCCTGCCCAACGAACATAGCCGTTCACAAACACTATCCTTCTGCATCCCAAAATTTGGCTGTGACTGAACCCACCATCTGGCATCTCGTGGCAGATTAGAATGCATGGGATTCCATCTCAAAGGCATTAAACTGCAGATGGGACGATCTGCAGAATTTCGACAGTTCCCATTGTTTGCACCATGTTGTTCAGCCGATGGTGGACAGCAAGCTAGTTTTGGAGCTCTCTTCCTGTCCTCCTGAACCAGGCAGCGGTTTGCAGCACGTTGCCAAGCAGCCCTTGCTTCAGCAGCAGCCATTAGTTTCACTGGTCACAAAACTGTCTACAACAACAACAACAACAAATTGTCAAAACCTGATAAGCAATCGCCCACAAAAATAAAACAAGAATTTGGATGAAGATCCATTTCAAAACAGCAATCACACAGTTCAAAAAAAAACAGCAATCACATTATCCAAGCGATGCATAAGTCTTCATGTTGATAAATACTGGCATGTAAGCGTACTTCCTTTTCCTTCACAACACGAAAGAGGCCAAATGCCCATGAAACAGAAAACTCACTGTTACTTTATTATATCCTAAATCAAGACATGCAAGCGTCAATGAAAATGTACGCTGGGTAAGATTGCATGGAGCACAAGTTGTGGCCAATACTGGCAATACATAAGTATCGATGCTTAGGATACAGATACTAGACAAATAATTAGCTTATGTTTCTGTCGTCCATCAAGACAAATAAGCCATAAAGCAGTAGGAAGACAACGATGCATAGCTGAATCAACAAGTTATTGTGATTTAGCTCATCATTTTTAGCTTATTACAGGAATTTAGGGTGATTAATGTAACATGAATATAAAGACAAATCAGCTGAATTGACTGGCAGTACTGTTGTACATTCTTAAGTTTATTGTCTCCCACTCCTTCAATGATTCAATTCAGATATACAATATAAGGATGCCACTTGCTACGATTTGGGTTTTAGACAATGTACAGTGAATCACTTTTCTAGTAATTTGCCAACCAGTTGTAATGGTTCCTGAGGGTTGTGCTAATGTCAAATGCGCTGTGCCTATTGGAAGTTCTCGTTAATCAAGAAAGTCATTCCATTTCTTCAGGAAAAAAAAAAGAAAATCACTCCACCAGGCTGATTGTAGACTCGCTATTTTCAGATAGCACTACTGAACAAGCAGGCCGATCATCAATCTGCCATCCGAATCTCCGATGTGTCCTTTTAGTTTTGGCACTTAACTCTTGTGGATGGGTGGACCCAGTAATAGAGGACATTGGTGTACCCCATAATTTTTGCAATCAAATCGAAGTTAGTAGCCATATTACACTTGAATTACTAGATCGGATCCTCCGAATACACATATATGAACATATATAAAGTTAGGGATTGGTTGATCGGTTTCGCACGGCAGGAAGTGAAGACAAGGGGTGGGAATACCTGGTGGGTGCTCGTCGCCGGCGGAGGGCCGACCAAGACCTGTCTACCTAGCGTTGAGCGGCGGCAGTGGTCCCCAGTCGTCGCCGAGAGAGAGAGAGAGAGAGAGAGCCGCGCGGGGTGAAGGGAGAAGCAAAGGTGGCAGTGTAGAAACGGAGTCCGCGACGGCGCTGGCCGGGAGGGGACGACCGTCGCCGTGGCGTGGCCGTGGCGTGCGGCGCGGGGGAGCTACCCCATCAGCTTTATGGGTGGGGCACCGCAAGAGACGAAAACAATGGATGGACGGTGAGTGAATCTGTGGAGCCCCACAGAAATGGAGGAAATCAGGAAACGATGGTCGATGGCAAGCGGATTTGGGTGGAGTAGCAATGCACCATTCTTTTGGTTCCAGGATAATGACTTGGCTTTTTCTGAAAAAAGGGGATAATGACTCGCACGCTAAATCCAACGTTCTTCGACTTTTTTACTCATCTTTCGGAATTTACCAGAGGCCCTACGGAGCGTCAATTAACGATGATCTGTCACTTCTCGCTTGGATTGGATCTCCACTCTCCACCTTCCTCGTGACAACGTTTGGATGAACTTGATTTACCCTTTTTTTTGTCTAAAAACAAAGGGATGGATTTGAGTTGACGATACCTCAGGTATCTAGTGGAGTCTTCGAAAATGCACGGAGTACTCCCCCTGTCTCATAAAGGTGCCGTTTTAGGTAAGTTACAAATTTGACTCGATTTATAAAAAATATGTATAATATTTTAGATCTTTAAAGAAATTTATTAAGAAACTACATTCAAAAATCTTTTCAACGATACTAATTATATATCATAAATATTAATATTTTTTAATATATAATTAGTCAAAAATATTTCTCGAAAAACAAAAATGATAGTCTAGGTTCAAACCCTGCGTCCTCTTAATTAAAAATGGAAGTGCAGTCCGCCTTCCTGTCACTTTTTTTTAACAAAAATGATAGTCTTTCTGAAACGGAGGGAGTAAGCTATAGCGGCCATTTCTTAATACGATTGGCCGGCAGCACATGTAGGATCGCTAAATCATGTATTAATGCCACAAAATAGCGTTCACAATAGTAAAGGGCCTGTTCAGCACCTTGGAAAAAATAGGTCTACATTCATACTCCCTCTGTCCCATTGAAAGTGTCACTAAAAAACTGTGTTTCCCTCACAGACACATTTTTCAAACGACATTTTTAATTGGACGAAGAGAGTAGATCTAGTTAGCTTCACCATAAAGCAGCTTTACCGTGGACCCGAGATTAGTTGGTAGAGCTCTATTCCTATATCTATCTCACTGACAATTTGGGTCACTCTTGAGAAGAAAAAAAAGAAAAAAATTGTGTCTTCTTCGTCTTGTCGACTCCACGTATTTTTTGTTACATGGGAACACATATATATTAATTAACAACATAAAGTTGTTAGTAACCTTACAGAGGGTAGGGTTATAAAGTTGAGTGCCATTAACAATGGACACTGAGTATTGTGAGCACTATAGTTGCAGGCAGCCTGAGGAGGCTGATTGGAGTCTACTTGTACAGTGAAAGCCTGCTTAGCTAATGTATCAGCAATAGAATTGAGTGACATATTAATCTTGTACAAGTTGAAATGTAGTCCATTCCTGCAATTGTTGAACTCTTGGGTGAAAGTTTTCAACCTCCCGTCTGGTGGGTGGGTGGGTGTGCGTCTGGTGGGTGGGTGTGATCCTCAGAGGCAATGAACTTGACTAACTGACTATTGTTTGATAGGAAGGAAATATTACTAAACTGGAGACGATGAACAATAGTAGCAGCAAGAGCTAGTGCTGCCGAGGAAGTATGATGTAGGGTTGCATTGAGGTATATTGAGTTACCCTGCATGTTGACAAAATGTATACCTATTCCAGCATGTCTTGGTTGGTTAAGCGAGGTGTCAGGAGAGGTTGACGCATCCACAAAACATTTTATGCCCGGTATCTAGGCAGGAACAACCTCCTGGATGGCAGCCTCATATGGAGTGGACAAGAGGGCCGAGTGTGCGGCCTCAATGGCCACTGCCACACCGGGCTCGCGTGGGAGTAGATGTCGTGGCGGGCCGAGCGGCCACACCGGGCTCGCGTGGGAGCAGCCTTGGTGGACGGCCAGGCGCGGGTGACGCTCCCACAGGCGAGGCGGGGCCACGACAGCATGAGTGCACGACGGTGTTCGGCACGAGAAAAAAAGAAATCCACAAAGAAAAAATAGTATAAACCGATCATTTTCCACTAAGAAGTGACAGTGGTGGTTAATTTTTCTTAACTCCACAAAATTTAATTTTGTAGAGTACCCCTTGAGGTGCTTCACCAAATTCATAGATCTCGGGGTAAATCCACCATTTTCGTAACCAGATCTATGGTAGTGTTGGTGAAGCTAAAATCATTTGTCCAAAATAAAATAAGAGCGGAGCTGTTTTTTTAGATATGGGGCTGCATAGAGGTCAGCCAAACAAGCTCTAATTACGATAACATATATAACGTCTTAATGACATTCTATTCGAAATGTTACGGAAAAATTCTCTGTGTACCTTAGAATAAATGATCACTCTTTTTGTGCTCTTTAAATAATTGATGGGACACATATGTCTGCTTTAAAATTTTCTTGTCTCTTGTGTCCTTTTTTGTCAGCTGGTTGTTAACTTTGTAGTTAGCACAGTTAATATTGAAGGCACTGAAAGGATTGTAAGTAACTAAATGACACGTGTATGAATCTTATATTGAATATTTTATCTTCGAGAAAATAGAAAATAAAAAATTAGTCAACTATAAAGTTTTATATTACTTCGAGTACTACAACTTTTATATAAGGTGTGTTTCTATCCGGGATCATTTAGAAAAATTTTAAAAAATAATTTTTAAAGTATGAGAACTTAATATATAGGGCCTTCTAAAAGATCTCAAACAAAAAAAGTAAGTTTTAGATCTCTTTAAGTCCTGCAAATTTAGTATAGAGTGTGTCTTCATCAGAGATCATTAAAAATGTTAAAAAAATAAATTTTGAAATATGAGAACTTAAAAAATCTCAAATAAAAAAGCCATCAATTACAAAGTTTTAGATCTATTCGAGTACTGTAACTTTCATATAAATTTTATTTTCATCTAACTATATTTGAAAACATTATTAATATTGCCAATATGGTTTATACTCCTTTGAAATTTTCTATCAAGAAGTTAACAGTCACTTGACGAAAAGGACACTAGGGGTCCTAACAATTATATCACGGGCACAAAAGGAGTGACCATTTTTTTCTAGAGGTACATGAGGATTATTTCCAATGTTATAGCTGTGTCGTAGTTATAGTCCGCTGTCTACACTTGCTTGACAATGGTGTGGTATTCGGCTGATGGTTTCTACGGCTGATAAAGTGGCTAATGTTGTTTTGTTTTGATGGAAAAATCTTATACCATGGCTAATAAATTGGACTAATAAGTTCAAACGAACAGAAAATTATTATTCATAGTATAGTATTTTTCTCAAATAGCAAAACAGTATCAATCATTTATCATCAGCACGAACCATCCATCGAATAGGGAATAGGTTTGGTTCAGGGGTACTAGCACAACAGTTGGCTCTGTTCGGCTAGTAGAAAAGCCGACTAATTTCACCGGATTGAATAGCCGTGAGAAAAAATAAACTAAAATAAGTTAAAAGTTGTTCAGGCGAATATAATTAACATAAACAGTAATTATCGAATAGGGCGTAGGTTTGGTTCGCGGGTAACACAGCCGAGTACTATTTATCTGACGCCAGACCATGCCAGGGGCGATGATGATGGCCGAGCGGCAGGGACAGTAATGATTGTTAACGACCGCCGTTGGCTGATGAGTCGTCCAAGCGACGCAAGCAAGCGGGTTAGCTTCACCAGGCGTCAGCAAACTCAACTGTAACAACTGGGATTAGAGGCAAAGCCACAGGCACGGCAGCAGCGAGTGACGACTTTGACAGTGAGCGTGCCGCGGCCACTCGCTCCGCTCATTTCTCTTCTTCAGGTGGGGGAGTGCCAGCAGCAACCTGCAAAAAGAAGGCCTCTGGAGTCTGGACCCAAACCGTGGGCGTTTAACAGACGGGTGACGTGCACGGCGTGGTCGTCTATCTGCTTCGCTTCTCATCTCCTTGTCCTTCCTGAAGACAACTCAAGTAGCAGAGGCAGAGTCGCTGGTGTGGTGGACCTCAGTCTAGTTTCCTACTCTCCTCTACTCTACTACGTACTCCTACCTACCTAGGTGCTGAGGTGCCGTGCCGCCCGCTAAGTCATCTATACTAATTTCTCGTCCGGCGTTCTAACAACACCTACCACACGGCCGATCGTCATCTACTGATTTCTCGTCACTGGATTTAGATGGATGGTTCCTAGGGTCTGTTTGTATAGCTCACAACAGTTTTATGGAGCTATTATAAACTGTTTTTTTTTGTCAAACACTTTTTTATAAAATAACTTCATCCATGAAATTGTTTTTCTTTTCATCTCACAAAGATATAAAGTGGGATGAAGCTAAAAATAGTAGCTTATCATAACTCTCTCCTCTTTTTCTCTCTCATATCCATGGATAAAGTTTTTTGTGAAACTGCTTTGTCAAACACTTTTTCCAAAATAGCTCAACTTCACCTAGAGAATTGCTTATCAAGCTATTTTCTAAAAAAACAGTTTCACTAGTGAAGCAGAGCTGTATCAGTTCCTGTAGATCTAGAGACCCACACTCACTCGACCCAAACGTGCAGTACGCCACGTCATTATCAGCTTTAGAAACAGAATCGTTCAATTCAATTCTTCAGTCTCATTCTCATCGAATAAGACCGATATTTCACGAGCCATAACATCCACCAATTAACGCCTGCTACGCCTGTCCACAACCACAAGAACAGTGCCTTTTGGAGTCGATATCGGATCCTTCAGAGTCGGTTTTGGACCGTCTCGTTGCGGTACACGCATCTGGCTTTTACTACTCCCCAAAGTTGTTTCTAGGCGTGGCACCGCGGGCAGCGTCATGCTCAAGCTCAGTCGCCCATGCTCAAATTTTTTACTGTATTGCATGGTAACATTATTAACACGTTTCTCGTTGACAGATTGACGGATATGATGAAGGACCGAGAACGGTGATCGAGAAGGGATGAATGAGAGTCTCAAATTTTTCACGAAATATTCGGATCATCCTTCCCAAAAACACAACCTAGTTAATGGGTACTCAACCTTCCCCGAGCAACGAAATCAGAGAAATGAAAGCTCATCGACAGTGGAAAAAATCTCACCGAAAACCTCGAAGATTGAGTTCTCAACCCCTATGAGAAAAAGACAAAAACCCAAGGAAAATCAGCAAAAACAGAGAAGACAGAAGACCAATGGACGCTGGACGCTGGCCAACGGATGCATCGACACAGTGCGACGGACGCTAGGCTGGCTTGGCGACGGACACGCTGTCGCAAGGCGACGGACGCTGAGCGAGCATCTGTCGACCTTACAGAGAGCCTGTTTGGCTGGGAACCCGATGAACGCGTCCGACGCGAGGCCGACAGACGCTGGCAAGCGTCCGACGCCACCAACACGCGCGCGGACAAACGTTGTGACGGACGTTGGCTTGGGTGAGCTCTAGCGTCCGACGCAAAAAGACGGAGCGTCCGTCGCCCCCCGAACAGAGCGCAGTAAATGCGAAAAAACGGTTTTCTCCGCCAAATCTTCCCAAATCTCGACTAAATGATCATCAACTACAACCAAACTTTGTAGGCATGATCCCAATGCAGTTGGGGAGCTATCCCGAAAAATCATCGCCCAATTTGGTTCAGATTAACGAGAAGAAGAGGATTTCGAGGAAAACTCAAGAAACGACGAACTTTGCAAAGAAATTGCCCGATCTGTGTACTCGTGAGGTTTGAGGAGAATTCCTTCGGTGCAAAGATGCGCCTCACGATTACAAACAACTTGATTCAAACGGATTTGCAAGAACCGCTCTCAATCAAAAGATTTCAACTCGAGATTAGAGAGGAGCAAAAAGCAAACCGCGAAGAACTCAAGCAAACGAGGGACACGAGGATGCGCACGCTTGAGCACAACATCCTGACTCATGAAAGTAGCGTTCAAGGACTCAAGCTCGGATGAGAGAGACTCAACGGTGGGTGATACCTCGGATGTGTCGGAGTCATCGTCGGAGTCGTCCTTGTGCTCGCCGACCTCACCAGCTCCAATCGCCATGGTGCAGAAGCCACCGTGCTTGGTGTCGGCGTAGAAGCAGATGCCGTTGAACTTGTCCTCAACCTTTCCCTTCGACTCATCGTCATCGCTTGTAGAAGAGCCTCCGTCGGTGGAGCACTCGATGTCGTTGAGGGAGGCGAGGAAGGCTCGATGTTTGGCCTTCACCTTGTCAATCACCTTCTTCGAGGATCTCCGGTTGTGGCCGCCCTTGGCCTTGTGCTTGTCCTCGAAGCGGTGCTCGCGCTTGTCCTTGCACTTGGTGAAGTCGCCTGCAGCTTTCTTGGGGAAGTTTACGATGAAGTTGTCATCATCACCGCAACGGTAGCACCCCTTGGCCGCGCCACCACGTCGTCAGTTCAAGCGGTTCAAACGGTACGTGTCAAAGAGTTTGTACTTGATCTGAGGGTTGCCCTCATGATATCTCACAAGTGTTTGTCAGATCTCTCGCGCCGTAGTGAGGTTCGAGACTCGCTCAAACTCAGGAAGAGACAAACTCAAGAAGAGAATGCTACGTGTCCTATTGTTTGCGTTGTGTCGAGTGATTTGGAGTTGGTCAACATGAGCCGCAAGGACACGATAGCCCTCATTCTCATAAATCTCCCAAATGTTCGAATCGACTCCTTGTAGATAGGCGGACATGCGCACCTTCCAGTAGGAGAGGTTCGTTCCATCGAAAAACGGAGGTTTGCCAACACCTCGCTCCATGTCGCCTTCGCAGATCAAGAACCATGTAAGGTGGAATGATCCTTAACCGGCTCTGATACCAATTGAAGGACCGAGAACGGCGACCAGAGGGGGGTGAATGAGAGCCTCAAATTTCTCATGAAATATTCGAGCCACTCTTCCCAAAAACACAACCCAGTTGATGGGTGCTCAACCTCCCCCTTCGCGTTGCTCGGGAATTCAGATGAAATCGGAGAAATGAAAGCTCACCTGTAGTGGAGAAAATCTCACCGAAAACCTCGAAGATTGAGTTCTCAACCCCTATGGGAAAGAGGCAAGAACCCAAGGCAAATCAGCAAAAACAGAGAAGACAGAAGGCCAACGAACGCTGGGCGCTGGCCAACGGATGCGTCGACACAGTGCGACGGACGCTAGGCTGGCTGGGCGACGGACACGCCGTCGCAAGGCGATGGACCCTGAGCGACGGACGCTGAGCGAGCGTCTATCGACCTTACAGAGAGCATGTTTGGCTGGGAACCCGATGGACGCGTCCGACGCGAGGCCGACGAACGATGGCAAGCGTCCGGCGCCACCAACACGCGCGCGGACAAACGTTGCGACGGACGTTGGCTTGGGTGAGCCCTAGCGTCCGACGCAAAAAGACGGAGCGTCCGTCGCCCCTGAACAGAGCGCAGTAAACGCGAAAAAGCAGTTTTCTCCGCCAAATCTTTCCAAATCTCGACCAAATGATCACCAACTGCAACCAAACTTTGTAGGCATGATCCTGGTGCAGTTGGGGAGCTACCCCAAAGAAATCATCGCTCAATTTGGTTCGGATTAACGAAAAAAGAGGATTTCAAGGAAAACTCAAGAAACAATGAACTTTGCAAAGAAATTGCCCGATCTGTGTACTCGTGAGGTTTGAGGAGAATTCCTTTGGTGCAAAGATGCGCCTCACGATTACAAACAACTTGATTCAAACAGATTTGCAAGAACCGCTCTCAATCAAAAGATTTCAACTCGGGATTAGAGAGGAACAAAAAGCAAACCGCGAAGAACTCAAGCAAACGAGGGACACGAGCACAAATCCAAAGCCACCATGACTTAAGGAGGGTAGGGCCTCCGATTCCCACCAAAAGATTCACAAGTTCTTACAAAGATTGGTTGCTAATCAATCTACGGACCTCATGAAGCAAGAACTAGGGTTAGGGAGAGAGAGTGGAGAGGTAAGTAATGAGAGAGGTGGAAGAGGTGAAGGGGTAAGCGCCCTTCATCCACTACTTAACGATGCTTTGGCTATTTACCAAAGACACCCCTAGATACATGATCTAATTACCTAGTCGTAAGACACTGTAATCCAAGTCGGGTAACTCCTAGCCACTCGTTTGAATGGACGGCCCCGCTGATGAAGACATCCACACCAATGATACATCCACGCCATCACGAGTACCAGTTTCTGGTCCTATTACTCGCGCTCGTGCTCGTCAAATTAATCATCAAGTAAGTTCACTCTTGAGTTCCTGTCCATCATATTTAGACCATGGAGACGCGTGCACTCTTGTTTTGATTAGGAACCAGGGAGAGGACCGAAAGGGACAAGGATTCGCGGAGGCTGGATTCGGACTCGCGGAGGCTGGATTCGGATTCCAGGACAGCTCCAACTTGTGATGGTCACCACGGTCGCATATGGACTCGGATTGGGGTGTTCAAGTACTTCATGGAATCCTTATGAAGTCTATTTTCATATGGATCTAGAATCACGTCCAGATCTGTTCTGAGGCAGCCGCAATGACCGAATTAAGACCGAGAGCTTTTCTGTCCAAAGGTGCTGCGTCACCTTAGTTTGGTCCAATGGGCCGTGTATCACGTTGGGTCCATTAGGGACGCGTCCTAGGGTTGGAAAACGACCCCAACACCCTGGTGGTCGTCCTTCCACCTTTATATACTCATTAGCCACCACCAAGAACAGTTAGGTTTTGTTTCGTCGAGTTAGCTATTGCTACCGCCTTTCAGCGCGCGTGTTGGATCAACCGTCCGTCTGATTGTCATCAGAACCTCACCAAATTGTGTTCTCAGATTGAAACCTTCATACTCATCTTGCAATTGAGTGCTTGTTCATCTTGTTCTTGCTGGTTCTTCGATTGCATGCAGGACGGGAGCCCTAGTGGCTGGTTGTCGCGCCGCAAGATCACGGTAGCCATCGGAGGTGGTGTATCGGTTGCTAAGGCGCAGCGTCCTTGGACGGTTGTAGTCGAGCCGTGAACATGCCTCCATCCACCAATCGAGTTATCCACCAACTCTCATCGAAAGATCGGACTGCGAACCCTACGGGTCGTCATCAGTTGGTAATCAGAGCAAGGTTTATCGGTGAGAGACTTCCAATTCTTCGCAAATTTTTTTTCCCATAGTCCAGAAAAGCCAAAAAAAAGTAGTAGATTAGTTTTCCGTAATCCCATAAACCCGTTGAGCCTTTTTGCTAGTACTACTTAGTTAGGGCTTGTTGAATCGTCGGTTGCATCGGTTGTGTTGAGTTGCTGGTTTTAGTTATAGTCCTTTAGAGTTTCGAGTTCTTGTCATGTTCTAGTCCGAGTCTAAGTAGATTTCGTGGCTGTCAAGTTTGAGTCTGAGTTGTTTTCTATAATCAAGTTCGATTCGAGTTCGAGTTCTAGTTCTACCCGTATTCGCTACTATAAACTCTGAGTCTGAGTTGTTTTCCATAGTTGAGTCCGAGTGCTACTCTGATATTTATTTCCATGAGTCTGAAATCCTTTCGATATTCGATACTCAAGTCTGAACCATAGAAGTCGTATAATCTTACAGCAAAGCTTACTTTAGAGAGAGAGAGAGTATCTTTTAATTACCTATATACCCCTGCACTTTCGGAAAAAGTGTGTGTGGTGAATTGCTCTTTTGACATCTCTCTGTTCATATAATCAGTTTTGAGGATCCCCTGAAAAAAAAGAGGAAAAAAAAGAAAAAAAAGACAAAAAAAAGACAAAAAAAAGAAAAAAAAAGAAAAAAAAAGACAAGAAAAAAAAGAGAAGGGGGCTGATCTTTGTGTTGTCTCCTTTGATTAGGTGGTGTTTGTGAGTTCCTTTGTGTCCAGGCTCGCGTCTCTAGCACAGTCTAGGCTAGGACCAGCACAGTACCACCTTTGAACGATTATTCAGCTCGCTTTTTACACTAACGTGGTGCTAGTATTTGTCCTTGAGCATAACATTGGCCACCTATAGCTCCACATATTCGACTACAACTTGACAGGTGTTGTGCTACGGTACCGATACATTCACTTCCAAGGTTGCAGGCTTGCTGGTTGTTGACCCCTCTTGTTTGAGCAAGGTAAGAACTGGTAAGAGCTTGAGAAACAGGTTGAGAGCGAGTGCCTTGCTGTAGCTACATCCTAATAGTTCTAGGGCTTTTATTTCTTCACTTGTATTCTTGTTGTTCTTGTCTTTTAAACCATGTCAGGAACAGAGGACAATAACCAGATGCCACAAACTCCACGCACCAAGGGCATCATTCAACATTTTACAAGACAAGTGCAGCTACACGCAGATGGTCTTGATCGAGATTTACAGGTGACCAATGAAAAGATTGGGCAATTGGAGTCCGCCCAACTCACCACCACCACCAAGCTTACAAGAGTTGAAGCATCGATGGCTCGTATGGACAAAAGTCTTGTTGCTCTTCTACAACGTTTTGATGACTTCCACACAAAAGACAAAGAGAAGAATGATGACGGCAACAAGGACGAGGAGCGGGTCGAAGATAATGAGGAGGATGCTTACTCTGGAGATATGGATCTTGATGACAATGACCTTCGTGATCGACGTCGCCTACACTTAAATCGAAGAGGTATGGGTCATCGTCGACGTGAGGTACACAATAACAATGATGCTTTTAGTAAGATTAAATTTAAAATACCTCCTTTTGATGGCAAGTATGATCCTGATGCATACATTTCATGGGAAATTGCTGTTGACCAAAAGTTTGCATGTCATGAATTTCCTGAGAATACACGTGTTAGGGCTGCTACTAGTGAGTTTACCGACTTTGCTACTGTATGGTGGATAGAGTATAGTAAGAAAAATCCTAGGAACATACCACAGACTTGGGATGCTTTGAAAAAAATCATGAGGGCTAGATTTGTTCCTTCTTACTATGCACGTGATTTGCTACATAAACTACAACAACTAAGACAGGGTGCTAAAAGTGTAGAAGAGTATTATCAAGAATTACAAATGGGTATGTTGCGTTGTAATTTAGAGGAGGATGAGGAACCTGCTATGGCAAGATTTTTGGGTGGGTTAAATCGTGAAATTCAGGACATCCTTGCATATAAAGAGTACACTAACGTAACCCGTTTGTTTCATCTTGCTTGTAAAGCTGAAAGGGAAGTGCAGGGGCGACGTGCAAGTGCTAGGACTAACTTTTCTGCAGGGAAGACTAATTCATGGTAGCCCTGTACGACTACTACTACGACTACACCAGCTCCTACTAGCGACAAGCTTCGTGCTACTCCAGCGAATTCAGTGGCGAAGACGGTACAGAAGCCTAGTGCAAGTGCTTCGTCCGTGGCATCTACAGGTAGAACAAGAGACATTCAGTGTCATCGATGCAAGAGATATGGACATATGATGCGCGAGTGTTCAAGCAAGCGTGTTATAATAGTCAAAGATGATGGTGAGTATTCATCTGCTAGTGATTTTGATGATGATACACTTGCATTGCTTGCGGCTGACCATGCAGGTAATAAAGAATATGTGGAAGAACATATTAATGCAGGTGGAGCCGACCACTATGAGAGCCTCATTGTACAGCGTGTGCTTAGTGCACAAATGGAGAAGGCGGAGCAAAATCAGCGACACACGTTGTTCCAAACAAAGTGTGTCATCAAGGAGCGTTCATGTCGCATGATCATTGATGGAGGTAGCTGCAACAACTTGGCCAGCAGCGACATGGTGGAGAAGCTTGCGCTTACAACCAAACCACACCCACATCCATATTACATTCAATGGTTAAACAACAGTGGTAAGGCAAAGGTAACTAGACTTGTGCGCATCAATTTTTCCATTGGATCCTATAATGATGTGATTGAATGTGATGTTGTGCCTATGCAAGCTTGTAATATTCTGCTAGGTAGACCATGGTAATTTGATAGGGATTCTATGCATCATGGTAGAGCAAATCAGTATTCTTTTCTATACCATGATAGAAAAATTGTGTTGCATCCTATGTCTCCTGAAGCCATTATGCATGATGATGTTGCTAAAGCTGCAAAGGCTACAAGTGAGAACAATAAAAATGCCAAATCTGTTGTTGATAAGCAAACTGAGATTAAATTAAATGGGAATTGTTTGCTTGCTACTAAATCTGATGTTAATGAGTTGAATGCATCCACTTCTGTTGCTTATGCTTTAGTATGCAAAGATGCATTGATTTCCATTGACGATATGCAACATTCCTTGCCTCCTGTTGTGGCTAACGTTTTGCAGGAGTATTCCGATGTTTTTCCAAGTGAGATACCAGCGGGGCTGCCACCAATACGAGGGATTGAGCACCAAATTGATCTTATTCCTGGTGCATCTTTGCCAAACCGTGCGCCATACAGGACAAATCCGGAAGAAATGAAGGAAATTCAGCGACAAGTGCAAGAACTCCTCAACAAAGGTTATGTGCGTGAGTCCCTTAGTCCTTGTGCTGTTCCTATTATTTAAGTGCCTAAGAAAGATGGTACATGGCGCATGTGTGTTGATTGTAGAGCTATTAATAATATCACCATTCGATATCGACACCCTATTCCACGTTTGGATGATATGCTTGATGAACTGAGTGGTGTTGTTTTGTTTTCCAAAGTTGATTTGCGTAGTGGGTACCACCAGATTCGTATGAAATTGGGAGATGAATGGAAAACTGCTTTCAAAACTAAATTTGGCTTGTATGAGTGGTTAGTCATGCCTTTTGGGTTAACTAATGCACCAAGTACTTTCATGAGATTAATGAACGAGGTTCTGCGTGCTTTCATTGGAAAATTTGTTGTAGTCTACTTTGATGATATATTGATTTACATCAAATCTATGGATGAACATCTTGATCACTTACGTGCTGTTTTTAATGCTTTACGAGATGCACGTTTATTTGGTAATCTTGAGAAGTGCACCTTTTGCACCGATCGAGTGTCTTTTCTTGGCTATGTTGTGACTCCACAGGGAATTGAGGTTGATCAAGCCAAGGTAGAAGCTATACAGGGATGGCATGTACCAAAGACTATCACACAGGTGCGGAGTTTCCTAGGACTTGCTGGTTTCTATCGCCGTTTTGTGAAGGACTTTAGCACCATTGCTGCACCTTTGAATGAGCTTACAAAGAAGGGAGTGCCTTTTAAGTGGGACAAAGTACAAGAGAACTCCTTCAACATGTTGAAAGATAAGTTGACACATGCACCTCTCCTCCAACTTCCTGATTTTAATAAGATGTTTGAGCTTGAATGTGATGCTAGTGGAATTGGACTAGGTGGTGTTTTGTTACAAGAAGGCAAACCTGTTGCGTATTTTAGTAAAAAATTGAGCGGGCCTGTTCTAAATTATTCTACTTATGATAAGGAATTGTATGCTCTTGTTCGCACATTAGAAACATGGCAGCATTACTTGTGGCCCAAAGAGTATGTTATTCATTCTGATCATGAATCTTTGAAGCATATTCGTAGTCAAGGGAAATTGAACCGTAGACATGCTAAGTGGGTTGAATTTATTGAATCTTTTCCTTATGTTATTAAGCACAAGAAAGGGAAAGGGAATATTATTGCTGATGCTTTTTCTAGGAGATATGCCTTGCTGAATCAACTTGATTACAAAATCTTTGGATTAGAAACAATTAAGGACCAATACGTTAATGATGCTGATTTTAAAGATGTGTTGCTGCATTGTAAAGATGGGAAAGGTTGGAACAAATTCATCGTTAGTGGTGGGTTTGTGTTTAGAGCTAACAAGCTATGCATTCCAGCTAGCTCCGTTCGTTTGTTGTTGCTGCAGGAAGCGCATGGAGGTGGCTTGATGGGGCATTTTGGAGCTAAGAAAACGGAGGACATACTTGCTGGTCATTTCTTTTGGCCAAAGATGAGAAGAGATGTGGAGAGGTTTGTTGCTCATTGCACGACATGTCAAAAGGCTAAGTCACGGTTAAATCCACACGGTTTGTATTTGCCTCTACCTGTTCCTAGTGTCCCTTGGGAAGATATTTCTATGGATTTTGTGTTGGGTTTGCCAAGGACTAGGAGGGGACGTGATAGTGTGTTGTGGTTGTTGATAGATTTTCTAAGATGGCACATTTCATACCCTGTCATAAAACGGATGATGCTACTCATATTGCTGATTTGTTCTTTCGAGAAATTGTTCGATTGCATGGTGTGCCTAACACAATTGTTTCTGATCGTGATGCTAAATTTCTTAGTCATTTTTGGAAGACTTTATGGGGAAAACTAGGAACTAAGCTTTTATTTTCTACTACATGTCATCCCCAAACCGATGGTCAAACTAAAGTTGTCAATAGAACTTTGTCTACCATGTTAAGGGCTGTTTTAAAGAAGAACATTAAGATGTGGGAAGATTGTTTGCCTCATATTAAATTTGCTTATAATCGTTCGCTGCATTCTACTACAAAGATGTGCCCTTTTCAGATTGTATATGGTTTCTTGCCTCGTGCTCCAATTGATTTGATGCCTTTGCCATCTTCTGAAAAACTAAATTTTGATGCTACTAAGCATGCTGAATTGATGTTAAAACTGCATGAAACAACTAAAGAAAACATAGAGCGTATGAATGCTAAATATAAGTTTGCTGGAGATAAAGCTAGAAAGGAACTAATATTTGAACCTGGAGATTTAGTTTGGTTGCACTTGAGAAAGGATAGGTTTCCTGGTTTGAGAAAGTCTAAATTGATGCCTAGAGCTGATGGACCATTTAAAGTGTTAGAGAGAATTAACGATAATGCCTATAAGCTCGATCTGCCTGCAGATTTTGGGGTTAGTCCCACATTTAACATTGAAGATTTGAAGCCGTATTTGGGAGAAGAAGACGAGCTTGAGTCGAGGACGACTCAATTGCAAGAAGGGAGGATGATGAAGACATCCACACCAATGATACATCCACGCCATCACGAGTACCAGTTTCTGGTCCTATTACTCGCGCTCGTGCTCGTCAAATTAATCATCAAGTAAGTTCACTCTTGAGTTCCTGTCCATCATATTTAGACCATGGAGACGCGTGCACTCTTGTTTTGATTAGGAACCAGGGAGAGGACCGAAAGGGACAAGGATTCGCGGAGGCTGGATTCGGACTCGCGGAGGCTGGATTCGGATTCCAGGACAGCTCCAACTTGTGATGGTCACCACGGTCACATACGGACTCGGATTGGGGTGTTCAAGTACTTCATGGAATCCTTATGAAGTCTATTTTCATATGGATCTAGAATCACGTCCAGATCTGTTCTGAGGCAGCCGCAATGACCGAATTAAGACCGAGAGCTTTTCTGTCCAAAGGTGCTGCGTCACCTTAGTTTGGTCCAATGGGCCGTGTATCACGTTGGGTCCATTAAGGACGCGTCCTAGGGTTGGAAAACGACTCCAACACCCTGGTGGTCGTCCTTCCACCTTTATATACTCATTAGCCACCACCAAGAACAGTTAGGTTTTGTTTCGTCGAGTTAGCTATTGCTACCGTCTTTCAGCGCGCGTGTTGGATCAACCGTCCGTCTGATTGTCATCAGAACCTCACCAAATTGTGTTCTCAGATTGAAACCTTCATACTCATCTTGCAATTGAGTGCTTGTTCATCTTGTTCTTGCTGGTTCTTCGATTGCTTGCAGGACGGGAGCCCTAGTGGCTGGTTGTCGCGCCGCAAGATCACGGCAGCCATCGGAGGTGGTGTATCGGTTGCTAAGGCGCAGCGTCCTTGGACGGTTGTAGTCGAGCCGTGAACGTCATCTCCATCCACCAATCGAGTTATCCACCAACTCTCATCGAAAGATCGGACTGCGAACCCTACGGGTCGTCATCACCCGCTTCCTGCCTAGAGTTTTCGTCTCCTTGACGCAAACTCTAGGATTCCGCCACGTGCCATCCCCGCTTCCTCGGAATCTCCGCCCGGGTTTTGAGGCCCAAACCCGTGAAACCCGCCACCGATAGCTTTCGGCTCAACTACCGAACCCCGAGTTTTGAAGCCCAAACTCGGAAACTGTCCACCGGTGGTTTTGCGGCCTAAACCACCAAACTGCTCGACTCGAGCCACGTCGTCCTCGCCCGGTCGGACTCCGAGTCCCAGGAGCATCCTGCTCCGCCCGCCGTCTTGACTCGGTCAACTTGGTCTACCTCCATGTCTTCTCGCACTTGCCGGTGCCAAGTACTAACCACCACAGCTAGTCCGCCGGCGCCCCGGTCCGTCGGTCTGAGCCCCGCTTCCTCCCTTCACCGCTCTCGGTCCATCGGCACGGTAAGCCTCTACTCGACCTTCACCATTCCATTGACCACTGTCTCCGGGCCTAGCACCTGCACACCACAAGCCGATAGACAGACACACATTTGCTTTCACAAAGGATTAGTGTGAGTCACTCAAACTGAAACACTCAAGTGTTGGGCGACCACTCATCACAAAAATGAACAAACATGGGCACATATCAACCATGTGTTCGCATAAGAAAAGTATACTCGTCTCCTCCGACCAAATGCAACTCTCCTATTTTAAAAAGTGCAGATATTTTTAATTTAACTAGATCTATAAAAAAATAACATTTTTATACCAAATAAGTATCATTTTTGAGCTTTTAAATCGCGGGCTACGAGATTTAGCAGTAAAAAACATGAAAATATATGAAAACATGTCACAAAGAAAATTTTGTGAAGATAAATACTCAAATACACGTACAAGGATCCAGAGAACATATTTACAGGTACATTACCTTACATTCATTAAAATAATCAAAATACTTACAGCTACAATAACCAACATTCATATTGCTTCACCGCTTTGAATCAAACAATTCAAAAATTATTCAATAGTTCATTGCATCATTTATTAATTAAAGATCACAATGATGATGCATAGATTAAGTTACTAAGAGCAAGGAATCATGGGTGGATCAAAGGGTATTCTCCTATAGTCCTAGGAATACCCAACTATTTTGGTACACTTTTATGTATATATAATTATATATGTATATGTACCATATTTTGTAGTATGTTCACTCATTATAGTCCATAACACTAAAAAAAACGATCTCTCGACTTGGATCCACCATATGATGTTGAGTATTTTCACCCATTGCAATCCAAATAGAGCTGAATCTTTTTTTTTGTTGATGTGAAGGTAGGAATACGCAAGTTTGAAATCTTGGCTCCACCACTCCAAGAAATAAATATTTGCCTTTTTCAATGTTAATGGTGTTAATGTATTTCGTGCCTAAGCCAAATGACAATGTTTAGCAGAACTATAGCGTCATTAGTTGCAATAGCGGAATAATAGGCAATAGCGTAGTAGTAGGCCCTAAAAATGGCTATATCAGAGCTATAGTGGTGCTATTACAACTATTTAGAACCCTAATCATTATATTAATCATGGAATGCATTTTCATATAGTATTGTTGATGCTTAAACATGGCCCATGCCAATTTTGAAAGCCCTATGATTAGTTTTGGACCAATTTAAGAAAAACTCTATAAAACAAGGGATTAAGTCCACTTTTGGCCCCTCAACTATCACGCTGGTCTAATTTTAGCCCCCAACTCCAAAACCGTCTGGTCCTGACATCCCAACTTGCAAAACCAGACAATAAAGACCCCTCCGCACGATTCAGGTGGTTTTTTACCGTCCACATGGCGTGGACAACCACGTTGGCGCGGAGTCCTCCCATAGACACGTGGGACCCACTTGTCAGCTCCATTTTCCACCTCCAACACCATAGATAGGCAGGGAGAGCGGCTGTTTGGCGCGTGGGTGAGCTCGGCCTAGGTTCAGGAAGATGGCGCGTGGGGCGAGCGGGCGCGTGGGGCGAGCGGTTGGCGCGGCCGCGAGTAGGCACGACGAGGGCAGCAGCGTGAGGCGCGGGCACGGAAGCGGCGCGGCGGGCGGCAGCGGGCACGGCCGCGAGCAGGCGCGGGAGCGAGCGCGAGGCTCGCGCGGCTGCGAGCTTGGCGCGGTGGGCAGCAGCGGGCGCGGCTGGTGCGGCCACGGGCAGGCACGACGGGCGCATCGGCGGCGCGAGTTCGAGCTCTGCGCGGCGGACGACGGTGGGCGCGGGCGCGGCCTCGAGCGCGCGAGCTAGGCGGTCCAAGCGGCGGTCCTCTTGCGCTGGATGTCGCGCGCCAAGCGGCGGTCCGCTGAGAAGCAGAGCGGGGACGGTGGCGGCAGCGACGACACCTTTTCTTACTCGCTTATGTGTTTGGAGACGTATGGGCTTTGACGGAGACGGCGAGGCACTGAGGCAGCATGAACGGCCACAGAGGAGTCGGCACTCATCGGCACGGAGAGGTGCCAAAGGTGGAGCGGTGGAGCCAGCATCATCTGGGGCAGCTTCCTCGGCCACAGTTACTCCTCGGCCCGCGCCGACTACGACGTCGCCGTCATGGCCGCGGCGCTCACGCACGTCGTCTGCGCCACTGAGCTAGCACCCCCTGGGCTCGAGGTGGCGGCGTCGGCGGCGCTTCCGCCGGAGCCGCGTCGTCAAGGTACGTACTGCGCGGTCTCTCTCTGAGTACGTACATGCATGTTTGGTGTTTGGTCGTCACACACACGTCGTCCGCATCCACATGCAGCAGGAGGAGCGACGACGACGGAGCTGCAGGCGCGGGCGGCGCAACAGTACAGGGGCGTGAGGCGGCGGAGATACGGGACCAGGAGAAGGCGGCGCGGGTGTGGCTCGGCACGTTCGCCACGCCCGAGGAGCCCGCCCACGCCTACGACGACGCCGCGCGCAGGTTCAAGGGCGCCAAGGCCAAACTCAACTTCCCGACGACGGCGGCGTCGTCGCCGCCCCAGCTGCCGGCCGCGTCGTCGACGTCGTCTTCGTCGTCCTCTGCCACGGAGACGCTGGAGGAGTTCCCCGACCTCGGACGAACCGGACGTAGAACAGCATCAGCCACGCGTGCGTGCTGATGCGGCGAGAGCTACGACGTCGGCTCGCACTACCCCGACGACTGGGACCTCGGCCAGCGCCTCATGCTCGGCGGCTGCGACCCGCTGCCGCGCCGCCGCTGCCTCGCCCAGGCATCCAAGCTCATCCACCGCCCGCTGCCGATCAACGAGTTGCTCTGGACGCTCCCCGACGACGTCAACATCCGGTGGAGCCGCTACCATTGCCACGACTACAAGTGCCTGTCGGTGAGGAACCAACACCGGGGCTACGACCGGTGCGTGGGGTGCTTGGACATGGATAGGGAGAAGCAGCGGCGGGTGGGCGGCGCATCAACAGAGGCATCAAACAACCACACCGCCGCCGCTCGCTGACTTCCCCATCGACGACGTGCTGGTGGCGAAGCCCGGCGAGGTGCGGATCGGGCTGGACATGAGCGTGGGCACGGGCAGCTTCGCGGCACGCATGCGGGAGCACGCCGTGACCATCATGTCGGCGGCGATGAACCTTGGCGCACGCATGCGGGAGCGCGACAGAGAAGGTGCATAGTGGGTCGGCCCCTTTTCCCCATCCAGGTGTCCAACGTGGTGGTCAATGCCACCGTGGATGGTCAAAACAAGACACACGTCAGCAAAAACCACCTGAATCGTGCACAGAGATCTTCATTGACTGGTTTTACAAGTTAGGGTGCCTAAACCAGACGGTTTTGGAGTTGGAGGCTAAAATTAGACGAGCGTTATAGTTGAGGGACCAAAAGTGGACTTAATCCTAAAACAAGATAATAATAATATCATATTAGTTTTCCAACCAGATAATAATAGTACCATATTAGTTTTTTAAAGAGATAGATAATAATAATATCATATTAGTTTTTCAATGAGATAAGACTACCCCTGCTCCATATAGAGTAAGGGATACATGCTGATTGAGGGTCCCAACTCACAATCGTCAAAATCAACTACACCCATTTAATTCATTTTTCTCTCTACCTTGTTGTTCGTCACATCTCCACATGACCTGATTGAGCAACGCCGGTAATCCTTCAACATTCTCCCCTAGGGTATCCACCACCGAACATCCCAAGTCCATCTATTTGCAAGACAAGGTGAGTTAGAATAGTTTATTATGCAAAACTCAACAAGCTGCTATGTATATTAGTGGGAAAGAACTTTGGTGCAAGACAAGGTCAGTCTTTTATTTTTTTTGATTAAAATCATGATCGATATCGTCTTTGTTTACTCGTTTGTGATTATATCACACGTGATTTCTTTTTCTAGATTCTAGATGGCATAATATCTATCTATCCCTGTTGGTCGGTAGAATACTCTTTGTTTGTAGGAGATGCTGAAACAATTGATGTTCTTGGTGCTGTCAGTGGGTTCGTGCAGATTAATTACACGATGCTGACTGATCTTTATTACAAATACAAGGACAAAGTTTAGTGCTTTGCTTTCCTATATTGTTGTGCATTAATGTGCTTGTTCGTAGTCTGGTGTATTGGGAGTCTCATGAATGTCGGTGTGTTCAAGTGACTGAAGACGGGTTCTAGTTGGAATTTGAATTGGAGTAGTAGTGTGCTAGCGTGTGCAAGTGATTAGGGATGAAAATGAGACCTACCTACGGACACCGAATACTGTTTAAAGTTTTAAACCAATTCCTGCAGACTTTCAGTAAAAGTCCGGCGAAAACGGGTGAAGCCTTTTGCCGACTGTTTTTCGGGCCGTATTTTCACGGGAAGTTACCGCCGGTATCCACATTTTGGAGCATACGTTGTGGTCTATCTTGGCGGCCCATGAGCGCAAATTAGCCCAGCCCCGCGCCTAACCCTAAGCGGCGGACGCCCTCTCGCTCTCGCAACTCTCCGCCCACGGTGCTGCAGCAGTGCAGTGCAGTCGGCCGCCGCTGACCTTGCTGCCGCAGCTGGCTGCCCGGTCGACCGGCCATCTCCACTCCCCAGCTGCACGTACGTCCACCCTTCTCCTATTATCCCTGGTCCTCTCCCTCCAGCCTCTGTTAACCCATCGCGGCCGTTGAAGGAAGAAGGAAGCGGTTGTTGAAATCCGGTGTGAATCCGCCACCTAAGAAGTGGGCAGTCTCACCTGTATGCGAATTACGAGCATTGGTGGATGATAAGATGAAAGGACTTGAAGGAAGCTTGCCGAGAAGTAACCTCAGGACACCTTTGAGCGATCCCATTGATGCAAAGACAAAAGGAAATGGGTTCGAGAGTGGCAAGATGAATGCTACAATACTTGGTAACGGAGAGGCCTCTGCAAGGGGGAAGGTGAAAATCAAGATTTTGAGTGCTAAAAAAGAAGTGATGTGCTCAAATATGAACATTAAGCAAAATGAGTTTGCTCATAAGCTGAAGGGTGATGGCATAGTCAAGGATAGTTTGCACAGGTCTGCTGGGGAGTCCAATCTTGGAAAGCATGTTGCAACCAATCAAATTAAAGAGAGTTATGTGAACCTTGTCGCTGACCAAGTAATCATACAAGCATTGATGGCTCCTGACAAATGCCCTTGGACACGAGGAAGAAAGTCTATTGCTAGTGCTTCCAATTGTCTTGCTTCTAGGAACAAGATAAAGGGAAAATATTCTAGTCCAAAAGAATTACTAACAGGACGAGTGGTCTCTCGTGAATTGATGAATGATGAGACAGTGGAGGACAATGATGACACTAACCTGGAAGATGACAACTCTAGGGAGCTAGATGTGTATGGCAAAAAGCGAGAAATATTCGTCACTCCGTCTATTCCTTCTGGGTCACACCACAAGCAACCTGGGGACCATATAGATGCTCGAAGCAAAGTTAGGAAGTTGCTCCAATTGTACCAGGCCACGTACCGAAAGCTTACACAAATTGAGGAACAAGGTATTCGCAAAGTTGGAAGCATTTACCTTGAAGCAGCTAAAGCAGTAAAGAAAGACCCTATCTATAAAAAGATTGGGGCCATTGTGGGAAATATTCCTGGTGTTGAAGTTGGCGATGAATTTCATTTTAGAATTGAGTTATCAATAGTTGGTCTGCATCGCCAATATCAAGGAGGTATTGACATTTCTAGGGTGAATGGTGTTCCTGTTGCTATAAGTGTCGTTGCCTCTGGAGGCTATCCTGATGAATTGTCAAGCTCAGGTGAACTAATATACACTGGCTCTGGAGGGAAGGCCGGGGGCAACAAAGATGGAGGGGATCAAAAGCTTGAGCGGGGTAATCTCGCCTTGAAAAATTGCATTGAGACAAAGACCCCGGTTCGAGTGATTCATGGGTTCAATGGTCGAAGTAGAAGTGATGTTGGTAAGCGAACTTCAACATTTACATATGATGGATTGTACGAGGTTGTGGAATGTTGGCAAGAAGGTCCGAAAGGTGGGATGATCTTCAAGTACAAGTTACAGAGGATTGCAGGGCAACCGGAATTAGCCCTACATGCAGTCAAGGCTACTAGGAAGTCTAAAGTTCGTGAAGGTCTTTGTTTGCCTGATATATCTCAAGGAAGTGAGATGATAGCCATATGTGTCATCAACACAATTGATGACATGAGGCAAGCACCATTTAAATACATCACCAATGTCATATATCCAACTTGGTATGAGAAAAAACCTCAAAAGGGTTGTGACTGCACAAATGGCTGTTCAGACTCAATTACATGTGCTTGTGCAGTGAAGAATGGAGGGGAAATCCCATTCAATTTCGATAGTGATTGTAGAGGCTAAGCGTCTCATATACGAGTGTGGTCCATGGTGCAGGTATGGCTGGGCAAAAACTTAGTATTCCAAATAACTGTCAACCTGAAAATATTTATTTGTTGTTTAGGTCTACTGGGTTTTAAAGTTACATTATTTAAATTTCAAATCAGGAGAAGTATTCCCATTCTGTTGGAACTTCTATGCTGTGTTACATCAAGGCTGACGATTGTTTTTAGATCCAGATGAAGAACGATCGTGTTTGTGGTAGATGAAAAATCGGCTCACAAAATTTGGCTACTCGCCTGGAGTTGTTAAGATCTTGACAGCAAGCAAACATAATTGATAAGCATCACAGTTAGCTTAAAACTGGATAATAATCTAACTTACAATTTGCAACCACTATACTTTCAGGTGCCCGCCAACATGCTACAACAGGGTATGGTGTCAAAATTCCACTTGAAATATTCAAGACAGGTAAGACAGGTTGGGGTGTAAGATCCCTCAGTTCTATATCTTCAGGCAGTTTCATATGCGAGTATACTGACGAGCTCTTGGATGGTAATGAAGCTGAAAATAGGCAGAATGATGAATATCTATTTGATATTGGTAGTAACTATTATGATGAACTTTGGAAGGGGCTTCAACCAGTGGTTGATGTACAATCTTCTACCTCGTCGCCCAGGACAATGAAAAGTTTCACAATAGATGCAGCTGAGTGCGGCAATGTGGGAAGATTTATCAACCATAGCTGTTCACCAAACCTCTACGCCCAAAATGTTCTCTGGGACCATGATGACATGAGGATGCCGCATGTTATGTTCTTTGCTGTTGAGAATATCCCACCACTACAGGAACTGACCTACCATTACAATTATAAGGTAGGCTCAGTCCGTGACGAGAATGGCAACGAGAAGGTTAAACATTGCTACTGTGGTGCCTCAGGTTGCAGTGGCAGGCTTTACTAAGACATTACTGACTGCTATTAGCTCTAGCATCTATATGTGATGAGCACTTCTAGTTCTACCTTGCCATCACTGTACCCTTTTATTCTTCAGTTCATCTTGTACTTGTTGGCATTGTAATAATGTTTAAATCGTGATCTGATTTGAAGACTCGCTATCAATCCTAGAAAGCTTTCCCTGCCCCTTACTGTGTTTTATACTTCTAATGAAGTTTGAATGAACCCCCATTTTGTGATGATTCTACTTTTGGGCAGAATGAAGTATTTTGTCTGTTTGGGTAACAAGCAACATGAATCTGCACGGTAGAAAAATGTACGATGATGGTGCCAGCATGCTGTAGTAATGTTACTCTATGGAATTTGGTGGCAGGTTTGAACTAATTTATCATCACTCATCTTGACAGACTTGGTAAGGGGTCCTTTTGCTTTGGTTATTCAGTTTGTCTTGTCAAAACTTCATCTCATAAGAAGACCAAAAAAAAAAAAATTGTGCGAAAATTGAGCCTAGGATTCGATGTCCAAATTATAGACTGGGAGCATCTGTTTGGATCAAGAATCAAATGGAATTTTATTGAGTTAATTGATAGGCACGCAACTTGGACGGCTTCAAAAACAAAATGTAAGTGAGGTTCGTTGATGGATTTGTCTTTCTTTGAGTAATCGATCTCATGTCCTTCTTGCTCAATGTGCCCCTGTCTGCATTCGTCTAGGTAGAGGTATTAAACCAGCCATCATCACCGTCTTGCTTTTGCCCTTTTTGTCTGAAGAAGAGCGAAGATATGGTATATATCGAAGCAAAACTATGTAAAACTGGTGAAGCATTAAAACTTAAGGTTTGTGTTTATATACTTATTTCGTCACTAATAATTATGCTTGATGTTGATGACCCATTATCGTCTTCACTGAAACTGGTGGATCTGGTACGGCGTGTCTTGCGCCATATCAATATCATGTCCTGCACACCACTACTGTCCAGATCGTCCTGCTCACAACTCATCACTCATGCGGGTCACAGCTCAAACTTCTTGGTTGTTGCCAAAACTTAAGAGAGATAAACACCGTAAACAAATTAGCTGGGAACGACACACGCACAAAAAAGACTGATCCCCGTCTTACAAGAATTGGTTCCTGCATGCGGGTCGCATTTGCATTCTTGCATTGCACTTGCACCATAGGAAATCGTATGTTCGCGATGGTGCTCGACGGGTAGGAAAGCAAAACTATGCGCTCAGTTATGCAGATGCTTTCAGTGATAGATGGCTAGGCAGGAACTCAGACCTCCTGTTTGCCTCAGTGGAGCCTGAACGGAACTGACCCACCTAGATCCAGTGTCTGGCCTG
Organism: Microstegium vimineum; assembly: GCA_022036555.1. NCBI lineage: Eukaryota > Viridiplantae > Streptophyta > Magnoliopsida > Poales > Poaceae > Microstegium > Microstegium vimineum. The sequence goes on along the minus strand of CM039136.1, from coordinate 30,397,708 downwards.
TGCCTCCAGGCTTCAGGTTTTGTAGATTACCCACAAAAATGTCTGTGGGATATAGAAGCAATAGCTTCCGAACTTTTTTTTTGACAAGGGGTCTATATATATTGATTAACAGCAAGATGCTGTTAGAACCATTACAGAGTTAATGGTTACATTTTGGAGTGCCATGATTAACGGACACTCTTGCTCATGAGCTGCATAAGAACATACACCATTGAAAGTGATTTGATTGGAACCTATATCCCTAAGAGCTTGTCTAGCAAGCAAATCTGCCATCTGATTGTGGCTTCTCTGGATCCTGCGTATTTCTGATGTTGTGGCGTTCACCATGGAGGTGATTACCTGCGTGAAAGGCTTCATTCTCCAATTAGGTGGATGATCAAGATCTGATCCATTTAGAAATTGGACCAGCTGCTGATTATCAGATAGGAGTGTCGCTTGATGCATTTGTAGAGCATTGAGGACCTCAGTGGCAAGAGCCAGAGCAGCTGCCATGATGTCCGAGGAGGAATCCTTCATTCCCGCCTTGATGAAAATGCTATGAGGAGGTTGCATCTGTGTATTGACAATGAAGATACCAATCCCTGCATCTCTAAGAGCGGCAATTGCTTGGTCTGGTTGGGTGGAAGCATCTGTGTAACAGCGAGTCCTGGGAATAATGTTGGGAAGGGCACCAAAAGCCTATCCAACATGTTTGTAGAGTTCCTGTTCTCCTGACTTCCTTCGTGGTTGAGCTATACATGGGAAATATGCATACCTTGGTTGGCAACCGTAATGGTAAAGCTACCTTGGCCGGCGTTGTTGGTGGCATCATCGTATTTGGGAGGGGTGCTTCTTGCTCAGGAAGCAAGTTCCTTCCCTGTTGTGGCTGGGACGAGGCTGTAGTTGACTGGGTGACTCCATTTTGTGGTTGTTCACTTATGGCACACAAATGAGTTTGCATGTGTGCATTTGTCGCTTGATGTACCTGAAAGGAAGTCCATGTTTTCCTTTAAAAACGATGATCATTGCGGGCCTTCCAGATGTACCAAAGAGTAAATAAAGTTTTATTCAAAGTCACATCAGAGGGGTTAGTTGTGATAAGTAGTGGAAGTGCCAGCTGAACTCCATCCTCACCTGTATTAATGATATTAGTAGACAAAGGTGGAGTGACTGTTGACCAAACTTGTCTAGGTAAATTGCAGTGAAAGAACAGATGAATATCATTTTCAATAGCTCCACAGTAAGAACAATGTTGATCTATGTGGGAAGAGTATCTGCCTGCTCTTTCCCTAGTGGCAACGTGAAAGATCTCTAAGTGTTTTGGGTAATTGATGAAACCTAAGTACTAACCTAGCTCTAAGTGTGAGTAGGCTTAGTACACCAAGGTGAAGTGAAGATGACAAGTGATGGAGCAAGGAGGAGGCAAAGGAGAAAGCTAATCAAAGGCTCACACTTGAAGAAGAAGAGAGAAGGAGGAGACCCTAAGCTAATTCAAGGCAAAGGTATAAGCTAGGGCTTTTCCATTTTGGTGATCAAGACACCTAGTGGGTGTGATCACATTTAGGATAGGTAACCGTACTATTAAGAGGGGAAATAGTATGTGGTTACAACTATCAAGTTCCATTAGATGATCATTACATGCATTGCATTCAAACCAAATGAACTACCCTTGTAAAACTTGATAAAATATGCCAACACACGAGCACAAGTCAGTGAAACACTTGGTGGTGGCACATGCGATCAAGGGAAGCAAAGAGAAGTGATTTCTGCCCAAGATAGAAGCTCCAGACCAGCTGTGCTTGGGAGCTCCGGACCAAAGGAGGTGGTCCGAGGCTGCTCCTAGCACTGGCTGGCAGGAAGAGAAGCTCTAGACTAGTGGTCCGATGCTGCTCCGGACCATCGGCCAAAGGTCCGGTGGCTGGATCTCAGCAGAACAGAAGACAGGCAGGGGCGTTGGACGAGGAGAAATGGTCCGACGGTGACCTCTGGACCAGGCGTCCGGACCCTGGGTACTCCCTGCGTAAACTTGTGAAATAAGAGAAGAGGCACCAGACTAGGTGAATTGGTCTGACGGTGGCCTCCAGACCAAGCGTCCGGACCCAGGGTGCACACTGCATCGTTTTGATGGAAACTGATCAAGGCGTCGGACAAGGCCTCCGGACCAATGGAGGTGGTCCGACGGTGCCTAGAGCTACGCGCCAACGGCTATTTTCAAATTGGCGAGACACATGGAGTTCAACAGAGGCGTCGGACCATAGCACCGGACCATGTGCATTGGTCCAGAGGTCGCGCAGAGTGGTCCGACGGTCTGTTTTTCAGCAACCCAAGTGCATAACGGCTAGTTCCTTTAAGGGGGCTATTTAAGGGTGTGTGGCGGTTCAAGCAGGCTCTCTTTCACACCTGGACATTGCATACTCATTGTGAGCTTGTGACACACACTCCCACTCATCTCATCATTGATTGATCATTCATTTGAGAGAGTTGAGTGCATCAAGTGCATTGCATGAAGTGAGTTCATTTAGTGGCACTTGGGAGTTGATACCGCTACGGTTTTCTTGTTACTCTTGGTGATTGTCATCACCTAGATGGTTGGAGCAACGGTGTGGATTAGAGAAGCTTGGTGATTGTGCTTCGTCGACCACAAGTGGTGATTGTGAGGGGTTCTTGTGCCTTCCCCGCGGGAGATCGCAAAGGTAACTCTAGTGGATTGCGCGTGTCTTTGAGTGCCCTCATCTTGTGTTGGTTGTGCGGCACCCGGTGACGGGTTTGGCGTGTGATGCCAATTAGCGCGTGAACCTCCAAGTGAGTGAGCCGACACAACGAGGACGTAGCTAGTTGGCAAACTAGTGAACCTCGGGTGCAAAAACAAGTGTCAACCTCTTGTTCTTCATTGTGATTGCTTGGGTTGCTTGGATTTCACTTGTTTGGCTCATTACCTCGACACGGTGGTATAATCGTTCCTCCCATCTTTCGCATTACCTTATTCATACTTGCCTAGTATATTAGGTTGTGCTTGAGGGCTACTAGAATTGAGTAGGCATTGAGTGATTTCTTAGCTATATTAAGATAGAAATTGTGGTTAGGAGGCTTCGCATCCCCTAGTAGGCTAGTGTTATCCTAGCTTCGCTTCATTGTTGTCTAACTTGTTGTTGAGATTGTTTTTAGTTTTCGATTTAGGCTATTCACCCCCTCTAGCCTTGGGATAGGAGCTTTCACAACGGCCCGTCTAATAAGTCTCCAAGCAAAAGTTTTAAGCAGAGGAGGAATTGTTTTGCTCTTCCATACCTTTTGCAAGATGAGGTTGGCATCATTATTTATGCTTCTTGGTCCTTATCATAATTCACAACATGAGTTGCCTCGATGATTTGAACAACTTGGTCAGTGAAGATAGTGGAGAAGAGATGGTGATTCCAATTGTGAGTGCCATGAATCCACAAGTAAGAAACAATAGCAGGCAAGGGTATGTTGACTACTGGTGTGAGGAGGTGGTCATAGATGTTATTCCAGACAGGAGTCCAAGGAGATGACCAAATGGAAGAGTTGCCAGCGTGTATTTGGTAGGTGGAGTTGGAGATAATATAATGCCTGACCTGCATAACAGAGGACCAATATATTGATCTAGAACCCTTGTTCGGGGCAGTCCAGAAAGAGTTAGCAGGAAAATATTTGGCCTTAAGAATAGCAGAAAGAAAAGCATTTTTATTGTTAGAAACGTTCCAAGCTGAGTGAGTAATCAAACTTTTGTTGATTGTTTCCATATCTCTTATGCCTAAACCTCCTGCCTCAGTGGGCTTGCAGAAATCATCCCAAGAACGGAAAGCAATGGGGCTAGTATCCAGTTCTTCTTGAACTCCTGTCCACCAAAACCTTCTAATAATGGTGTTAATTTTTTCAATGAAGGATTTAGAGAAAAGAACAGTTGACATATAATATATTGGAATCGAAGCTAACACAGATTTAATGTACTGGAGACGACCAGCATGGTTAAGCTTATTTGCTTTAAGAGTTCCAAGTTTGGCAACAAACTTATTATAAATGAAATTATAAGCTCTGTTCTTATCTCTATGGCTGAAAATCATTGGGTGGCCTAGATGCATAGTATTGGGTTGAAGATCAGGAACATGAAAGATGCCTTTAATCTGGGTTCTAATATTGTTCAGAACATTTTTACTAAAGTAGATGAAAGATTTTTGGAGATTAGGAATCTGACCAGACTGTCGACAGAAGTCATATAGGATTGTCTTGATTGTGAAGAATCATGGCCCTATTGGTTTCGGTGATTTACGACAATTGAAGATTATTAGGGCTAATGTGTGTTTTGCAGAGGCTATGCGTAGCTTATCCATAGTGATCAATGAGAATGGGCATCAACGATTATCACTAGCCCCCAAGATGGATATCGTTTTGGATTTCAAAAAGACATGATGAAGACCCTAAAGTGATAGGCTAAGTGTCATAAGGAGATGAAGGACACTTAGTAGAGATAGGGCTTTATTTGATCTTTGACCGTACTATCAAGGGGGTCTAGATGAGTAGCTTGACTTAGGAGAGCTTCATGAATTAGGTGTGGTGCACAATTGACTTCCTTAGCTCTAAGCAAGCCTATGGTGACCGTAAGATAGCCTAGAACAACTTCTGTATTCATCGCGACGAAAAACAAAGTTGAGAGAGGCAAGTTCTGGGCGTCAGACGCTGCAGACAGAGGCGTCGGACGCTGGGGTGTCAGCCCCCGAGCGTCCGTCGGCCTACCCGAGAGGTATGTTTCAGCCCAAGTGTTTTCGTGTCCGACGGACGATGTCCGTCGGCTTAGCGTCGAATGCAGAGAGAGCGTCCGTCGGCCTTCCAGAGAGGGTTGATTTCAGCCAGCCTCAGCCAGCCGCGTCGGACGCTGGAGCAGAACGTCTATCGCCCCTGTGACGTAGCGTCCGTCGCCTATTCAAATGAACAGCAACTAGCCGTTGGGCAGGGCGATGGAGCGTCAGTTGCCTAGGCGATGGAGCGTCCGTCGCCTAGGCGATGGAGCGTCCGTTGCCAACTTAAATAGACAATTTTCTTCAGCCCAAGGCAGTTTGTGTGAGGGGCTATTTATAGCCCACCCCTTGCCTTCCCACCTTGCCCTTGCTCATTTCAGTTGTTGAAGCCTTTGAGAGGGTTGGGAAGAGAGCAAGAGCCTTAGAGAGAGTGATTTGCGAATCCATCCATCCATCCTCTTCTCTAGTTCATCCAAGAGATCAAGTGTGCATCCAGTCTAGTTGTGAGGCTTGATTGAGTCAAGTGAAGATCAAGGCTTGTTACTCTTGGTCATCAACATCACCTAGACGGTCTGGTGGTGCTTGGAGGAAGGTGATTGCCGGGAGGATTGTCGGCGGCCCTTCTTCATCGACTTGTGATCAGTTGTGGATAGTTCACCGAGCCGTAGTGGCGAAGAACCAACCCGTAGAGAGCACTCATCCCTTGTGCGGGATTGAGGTGGAGCAATACCTTGTGATGTGCTCCAACGAGGACTAGGGGAGAGTGTCGACTCCTCGATACCTAGGCAAAACGTCGCCGTGTCAAGCATCTCTTTCCCTAGCTCTTTCATACTGCATTACTTTCTGCACTTGTTCTTCAATTCATACTAGAATTGTGTAGGGTGTTTTTACTTTCCTTGCCTTGCTACCGCTTTCTAGCTAGAACACACAATCGGTAGGCACTAGGGGGTAATTGACATTGCTAGGATTTCATATTTTCTTTAGAAATTTGAAATAAGCCCAGTTCACCCCCTCTCTTGGGCATCTTGATCCTTTCAATTGGTATCAGAGCCTTGTTGCTCTAAATTAGGCTTCACCGCCTAGAGCAAGATGTCTCTTGGGGATGGACCGCCACCCATGTTTGATGGGGATGATTTTCCTTATTGGAAAGTGCGAATGGAGGCCTACCTTGAGGCCGTGGATATCGGTGTGCACAAAGCCGCTACCATAGGTGGCACCGTGTTCGCCAAGGATCCCTTCTTTGAGAAGAACAATGCCAAGGCAAAGACCATTCTCTTTCGTGGCATTGGCAAGGATGTGTTCAACCGTGTGCGGAATTACAAAACCGCAAACGATGTTTGGACAAACATTTGTGCGTTACATGAAGGGACCAAATGTGAGCGTGAGGAACGCTACCATTTGGTCATGGCAAAGTTGAACTCCTTTACCATGCATGCTAATGAGAATGCTAATGAGATGTACTCACGTCTTAATATTCTTGTAGAGGAGTTGAATGGACTTGGGCTCACCCAAATACAACCCGTCGATGTGGTGCGCAAGATTCTTTGTTTCTTGCCAATTGACAAGTATGGCCACATCATCACCGTTCTTCACCAAGGGGATCTTTCCGCATCAACACCGACACAAGTGTTGGGCAAGATCAATGCTCATGAGATGTACATGAAGATTGATGATGGCGGTTCATCCTCCTCTAAGAAGAAAGACAAAGAGAAAAAGGAGAAGAAAGACTTGGCCCTCAAGGCTTCCACCAAGGAAAAGTGCAAGATCCAGTTGGTGGTTGAGGACTCAAGTGATGATGAAGATGAAGACAACATCACTCTCATGGTGAAGAAGACCACCAAGATGTTGAAGAGGCTAAACAAGAATGGGGTCAAGTTTGACTCAAAGAAGAAGAAATTCTTCACAATCTCTTCAAGGAAGCCAATCTCCCAAATGAAGTGCTACAATTGTGGCATTCTTGGTCATCTAGCTCATACATGCACCGAAGAGAAGAAAGACAAGTTCAAGATTGAAGCAAAGAACTACTACAAGAACAAGTACAATGGCTACAATCAAGAGAAGCCAAAGCCCAAGCCCAAGAAGTGCTTTGGATGTGGACAATTTGGTCACTTTGAGTTCCAATGCAAGACACCACCTCCCAAGACCTTGCCCAAGCACATAAGGCCATTTGCTCATGATGCACACTTTGTCATCAACAAGGACTCCCAAGGGTAGACCACTAGTGTTTTTTCTTGGTCCACCCATGAAGAACAAGCCTAAAGTGTTGTGGGTTGCTAAGGAGTTGGTTGACAAGGCTATGGGTCCCCGCAATGTGTGGGTTCCCAAACAACAAGCTTAACTCCAAGTTGCTTGTGTGTAGGTGAACTAGAAGACCGGTGGTAGCCATTGGGTAATTGATAGTGGTTGCACTCAACATATGACCGGTGACCCCCGGATGTTCACCACACTTGATGAGGATTGTGCAAATCAAGACAAGATTACATTTGGGGACAATTCAAAGGGCAAAGTTCAAGGGCTTGGCAAAGTGACTATCTCAAATGATCAATCAATATCAAATGTCTTGTTAGTGCAATATTTAAGCTTCAACTTGCTATTGGTTGGTCAACTATGTGATCTTGGTTTTCATTGTCTCTTCACTCCAAGTGAGGTAGTTGTGACCAAAGTGGAAGATTCATCATTGATATTCAAGGGATTTAGGCACAACAATCTCTATCTAGTGGACTTCACTTCCAATGAAGCTAGTTTGCAAACATGTCTATTCTCCAAGAATTCTTGAGGTTGGCTATGGCATAGAAGATTAGCACATGTGGGCATGTCAACCTTGAAGAAGCTTGTCAAGAAAGAAATGGTTAGAGGGATCAAGGATGTGGTGTTTGAGAAGGACAAGTTGTGTAGTGCATGTCAAACCGGCAAGCAAGTGGCAAACACTCATCCAACCAAAGCTTTCATGTCAACCTCAAGAGTCCTAGAGCTAGTCCACATGGAACTATTTGGACCTACCACCTATGCTAGCCTTGGTGGCAATCTCTTTTGCTTGGTGGTAGTTGATGACTACTCTAGGTACACTTAGGTGTTCTTTCTTCAAGACAAGGGAGAGACAACCGAAGTATTCAAGAAGTTTGCAACTAGAGCCCAAAATGAATTTTATGTGAAGATCAAGAAGATAAGAAGTGACAATGGCACCGAGTTTGTGAACACCAAGATTGAAGACTATTGTGATGAAGTTGGCATCAAGCATGAAGTGTCCGCCACATACACTCCACAACAAAATGGTGTAGTTGAGAGGAAGAACCGGACTCTAATCACACTTGCTAGATCCATGCTTGATGAGTACAACACCCCCGAGAAATTTTGGGCCGAAGCAATTAACACCGCATGCTATGCGACCAACCGGCTATTTGTCCAAAGGCTTCTCAAGAAGACCCCTATGAGCTTGTGAATGGGAAGAAACCAGATATCTCATTCTTTCGAGTGTTTGGATGCAAAGTCTACATCTACAATAAGTGCCAACACTTGGGGAAGTTTCAAAGGCGTTGTAACATTTGTTTCCTTGTTGGTTATTCGCTTAAATCCAAGGCATACCATGTATTTAACAAAGCCACCAGCTTAGTTGATGAAACGTATGACTTGGAGTTTGATGAAACTAATGGTGATGAACCCTTGAGGGAGGCTATGAAGAATATGCCCATTGGTGCTATCAACCCACAAGAGGTGGAAGAAGATGAAGTTGATGCAAATCAAGAACCCTCTCCACCTCGCATGCCTCAAGTTGATGAAGAACAAGTGAGGGAAGCATAAGAAGATACCTTCATCCCTCAAGATCAAGCCGAGGCGGAAACTCAAAATGTTGATGCACCACATCCCCCTCCTCAAGAGACAAATAGAAGATCTACACCTATGCTTCAAGCTCATTCACAAGACCTTATCATAGGGAGTCCATCAAGGGGGGTAACAAATCGATCTAGACTTGCTTCTTATGTTGAGCATCACTCTTTTGTTTCCTTTGTTGAGCCTACTAGTGTGGAGGATGCACTTGCAGATCCGGATTGGGTGAATGCTATGCATGAAGAGCTCAACAACTTCACCCGGAACGAAGTGTGGACACTCGTAGAGAAGCCCAAAGGAGCAAGAATCATTGGCACCAAGTGGGTGTTTCGGAACAAGCAAGATGATCAAGGCGTGGTTGTGAGGAACAAGGCAAGATTGGTGGCAAAGGGGTTCTCCCAAGTTGAAGGCTTGGATTTTGGGGAGACCTTTGCCCCGGTTGCAAGACTAGAAGCCATACGTATCCTTTTGGCATATGCTTCACATCACAAAATGAAACTATTTCAAATGGATGTGAAGAGTGCCTTCTTAAATGGTTTCATTAATGAACTTGTTTTTGTCTCACAACCTCCTGGGTTTGAAGACCCAAATTGTCCTAATCATGTGTATAGGTTGTCCAAGGCACTCTATGGATTGAAGCAAGCTCCAAGAGCTTGGTATGAGAGGCTAAGGGACTTCCTACTCAAGAAGGGCTTCAAGATCGGGAAAGTGGATACCACACTCTTCACCAAGGTGCTAGATGGAGAGATCTTTGTTTGCCAAGTATATGTCGATGACATTATATTTGGGTCAACAAACCAAGATCATTGCAAGGAGTTTGGTGACTTGATGTCCAAGGAGTTCGAGATGTCCATGATTGGCGAGCTCACCTTCTTCCTTGGCTTCTAAGTGAAGCAATTGAGGGAGGGCACCTTCATATATCAAGAGAAGTACACTCATGATGTGCTCAAGAAATTCAAGATGGAGGATTGCAAGCCAATCAAGACCCCAATGCCTACTAATGGACATCTCGACCTTGATGAGGGAGGTAAACCGATTGACCAAACTCTCTATCGTTCTATGATCGGTAGTTTACTTTACCTCACCGCATCTAGGCCGGATATCATGTTTAGTGTGTGTATGTGTGCTAGTTTTCAAGCAAACCCTAAGGAGTCGCATCTATGTGCCGTTAAAAGAATCCTTAGGTACATAAGGCACACCCCTAGCATTGGCCTTTGGTATCCCAAAGGAGCTCCCTTCCAACTTGTGGGCTATTCCGATTCAGATTATGCCGGGTGTAAGGTTGATAGGAAGAGTACCTCCGGAGGGTGCCATATGCTAGGAAGGTCACTTGTTTCTTGGTCCTCTAAGAAGAAAAATAGTGTGGCATTGTCTACCGCCGAGGCGGAATACATTGCCGCGAGAGCATGTTGTGCACAAATCTTATACATGATCCAAACACTCCTTTATTACGGCATTACCCTAAAAAATGTTCCACTCTTGTGTGATAATGAAAGCGTCGTAAACCTTGCAAACAACTCGGTTCAACACTCTCGCACCAAGCACATAGATATTCGCCATCACTTTCTTATAAATCATGTGGCCAAGAAGGATATCACCCTAGTTGGAGTTAGAAGCGAAGAGCAATTGGCGGATATCCTCACAAAACCACTCGATGAAACAACCGTTTATAGGTTGCGAAGCGAGTTAAATGTGCTTGATCACTCTAACTTCACTAAAAATGATCTTGAGTGAACCAACCTTGTATTCATGTGTATTATAACATGTTTAATTTAGTAATTCACATAGGCTTGGCTAACACGGTTAAGATAGCCGCCCTCAAAGCGTGTGACAAAGCTTAACCGTGGTTTAAACTTGCAAGCAACCTAGATTCAAATTCCGCAATGCATTGCATGTGCATGTGTGTTGTTTGCCGTTTATTTTCGGTTAAGTTTGAGCATCCGCTGGGTTCTTCCACTTAGGGGGAGCATTCCAAGCTCAAGTCATTTCTATACCCCTCTTGTGGCCCTATGATGTCTCCTTGCAAGGTTTCATTCGAATATTTTGAGCTAAAAACTAGTTTAAAGCCTATGGCAAACTATTTGCAAATGAGAGTTTGAGAGATGGCTCTCATATCAAGTCCAATCAGATGTTATTTGGTTCTTGTTGGGATTGGGACTTGGTTGGGAGAAAGAGTAAAAAATCAGATTTGAAAAATCTTTTGAAAATTGGCGTCAGACGCTGCGTCGGACGCTCGGCGCCAAATGCCTTAGCGTCCGTCGCGATCGTCCGCACAGAGAAAGCTGCCTGTCTGAGGGGCGACGGATGCTCCCCAGAGTCCGTCGCAAAGCGTCTGACGCGTTTGATGCGTTGTGACTCTTCGCACCCTTTCTGTAAGCCCGACGGACGATGCCGTCAGACGCTTCCTAGCGTCCGTCGCCCTCCGACGGAGCGTCCGTCGCAAACTTATAGGCAATATATCATTTTTGAAAACCGTTTTTCCCCTCGGTTCTTTCTCAGTCTCATCCGTACGCCGCCGCAACCTCTCCTCGCCGCAGTCTGCCCTAGCTCCGTCCGCTCGCCCTCGCCAGCGATGCCGCTTCCTCCTGCCTGCACCATAGCTCGCCGCCGGCGGATCTAGATCTGCCCGCCGCCGCACCACCTCTTTTCCTCTCTGTGTGTGCGATTCAGCCACACAAAGGGCTCCCGGCGCCGCCTGACTTCGCAGAGATTTCTATCTGGTGCTCTCTTGGGGTTCTCAGTTGTAGTGCTCTCCCTGGTGCTTTCTTTTCCCTGGGCTGCTAAGGTGATTCCCCTTCTCTCTAATTCAAACCCTATGGCCTCTGTGTTAGGGTTTTGTCCTCTTTCAGTTCAGTCCTTTCTAGCCACCCTTTTGTATTAATCCTAAATACTTTTCTCCTATCTTTTTGTTAGGGCGCGGATTGAGACTAATAGACCGAGGTTTCTTACCTTTTCTCTTGTTTTGGTCACTGAGTCAGAGGAGGCAGAGCAGACTGCAGAGACCGAGGAGGCAGAGGCCACGGGCCAATCTTCAGTGCAGGAGCGATGGCCAGACGAGTCACTCGTTCTCGTGGGTCAGGTCGTCCTGATAGTCCACCTGGACCTCATCTGCCAGACGCTATGAGACACTAGGTCAGAGGCCTATCAGCAAAATAGATTCAGACACTTCGGTTCACCGACTTCCAGACTTGGTTTCCACCTCAGAGAGACCCTCGTGCCAGTCGAGACTTCTAGACTACAGTGCACGAGGACTTCTTCCGAGGATACATCGAGACTGATGCTCCACTTCGTGCACACCGTGTTTGCCCCCTTCAGAGGATTGAGAGTGTCGGTGGTCCAGAGATTGCCCAGTACCTCCAGTATCTACCGAGCTTGACAAAGCTACTTGGCCGTGCTGGTACCTATCAGGAGGATTGGGTACATCAGTTTTATGCTTCTCTATGGATCTCACCCGACCACGAGTTCTTCCACTATGGGTTCAGAGGCCGAGACTACAGGGTCACAACTGCCAGATTCAGAGAGATTTTTCACCTGGAGGCCTCAGAGACGAAGATTCACAGTTTGTGCTACGACCGTCAGGAGGCACCTCGTCGACCTCATGACGCAGTAGTGTCGTCTACAGATTTTGTGCGACCTTGTTTCCAGCAGCCGTTCGGTGAGGGTTCCAGCCGGATACCACGTGACTTCACACCACTTGCTCGGACACTTCACGAGACGCTAAGGCGCACTATCTTACCGAGAGTAGGAGCCCGGGATACTCTAACCCGTCTGTAGCTTTGGCTCCTAGCTCACATCATGAGGAAGGAGAAGTTCGACCTTTGGGATCTGATTGTGAGTGAGATGGAGGACATCATCGCAGCAGGTTTCAGGGGACACTGACAGCTACAGTATGTACACTGGATTTCGTATCTGATGATCTCTAGGGCCGGGTCACCTTCACTACTTACCACTCTCACCCGTTCAGCTACCGTGTTCCCTGAGTACCAGATGAGCCATTTGGTCATCCATGGTAACCTACCTCGCTCCAGTCGTGCTTACAGACCAGACACTAGGCAGGCAGGCATTCCACCATAGTCTGAGGAGCAGACAGATGCTACTTTCGAGCAGATTGCACAGGCAGAGCTAGCAAACCTCGATGCTCAGATCGATGCAGCGGCTGATGCCACTTACAGAGAGGACTTAGCGTCAGACAGCTCGGCCGATGACTATAAGCCTATCCCAGAGTACGTTCCCCGGTCCCACGACCATGAGGCCGGTGGGTCAGGCGCAACTCCAGCCTCAGGTTCGTCTGAGGCCACTATACTCACCATCCTTTCGAGGATGCAGGAGGAGCAGACCTGACAGGCCGAGGAGCAGAGGAGGCAGACAGATGAGATTCGAAGACTAACAGCTCAGCAGATGGCAGCTCAGGCACATGCACAGGCACAGGCCAGGCAGGACGAGTTCTAGCGCCAGTTCCTAGCCTATCAGATGCAGTAGGCCAATGTTCAGCGACAATAGACATAGTTACTCAGTCGGCTCCTCGGTTCTAGCTCCGGCCCGTCTCTTACGCCACAGCTTGCACTACCAGAGACCTCCCAGCAGTAGCAGTACACGTCACAGGCACAGACTCCTCCGGTGGTGGTCCCGACTCTAGCTATACAGCCCAGTGAGCTTCAGAGTCAGGCACCAGCCTCGCTAGTCTTTCAGACGCTGATGACTCAGGTGTCATCGTGGCTAGCTTCCCCTGGTGACTTTCAGACTGGATTCACTCCTACCAAGGGACTTCTATCGCAGATGATACACGAGACCTCACTGCTTCTTATAGAGAGATCACCGGAGAGGATTCACTGGTTGGAGTAGCTCCAAAGACTTAGCCTACAGAGGCTCCTCCTCCGGCGACGGGCACTCACCTGTCTTCAGTCGCCTTGTCGGAGGTTGGGTTAGGCTGCTCTGCTTAGACCATCACGACACCACCTCTTGTTGCCATTCAGTCAGATGCTACCACAGTTGCAGCAGAGGCCATCGAGTCAGAGGTTCCAGCTTAGTCAGAGAGTCAGCTTGCAGCAGATGCCGGAGCAGTCATGGTTGCAGTGTCTTCCTTGGCTCACTCTCAGTGTCAACCAACAAAGCTTGTTGTAGCAGTTACCCTTGAATCTCTTTCTACTACTCCTTCTCCTCCATCTCGAGTCTACACTTGGCAGGTCTCTGTGCCCGCTACTTCTGAGGCAGAACTGTCTGAGCCTCAGGGGGAGTTAGGAGAGACAACGGCAGCTTTAGAGTCCACAACTCCAGTTCCAGAGGTTACCCCAGCTGAGCCTTCACAGACAGACCCTCAGGGAGATGAGTCAGATGATTCAGACCTTCAGGACTTCATTATGTTGGATCGCAAGGTTGCAGCTTCCTCGGCTCCGCCCCCAGCTCCAGATGCTTAGTTTTTGGTGCTAGACGCTAAAGGGGGCCAGAGAGGGTAGTCGCGTAGTATCAGAGATAAGGGGAGGGATTTGGTTCTTTGTGTGATTTTATTTCCCCATACTCATGCATCATGTCTCTCTTTTGCATTGTTTATATGTGTGATGGTTTGATGCTTGTGAGATACTTGTGTTTGTGTGTGACATACTCTTGATTATTCACTAATACATCTTGTGAGTTGTCACTTGGTTCATGATATGTCTCTATGATCTAATGATATTTGATGGTATTTGAGCTTCCGTGCCATACTCTGATATATACTTGAGAATATCATGAGGTACTTCGATTCTATTTCATATTCATTGAGTACCATGTTTGTGGCTTGGCTTGGATGAGCAAGTATCATTCAATCTTATTCACTAACCCTTGCTCAATCCATCCAAGTCACTTGAAATCCTAACCTTCTTCTCTTATATCTTATACTCGAGGATTATTGTCGTCAATCACCAAAAAGGGGGAGATTGAAGAATCATGGCCCTATTGGTTTCGGTGATTTACGACAATTGAAGATTATTATGGCTAACGTGTGTTTTGCAGAGGCTATGCGTAGCTTAGCCATAGTGATCAATGAGAATGGGCATCAACGGTTATCACTAGCCCCCAAGATGGATATCGTTTCGGATTTCAAAGAGACATGATGAAGACCCTAGAGTGATAGGCTAAGTGTCATAAGGAGATGAATGACACTTAGTAGAGATAGGGCTTTATTTGATCTTTGACCATACTATCAAGGGGGGTCTAGATGAGTAGCTTGACTTAGGAGAGCTTCTTGACTTAGGTATGGTGCACACTTGACTTCCTTAGCTCTAAGCAAGCCTATGGTGACCGTAAGATAGCCTAGAACAACTTCCGTATTCATTGCGATGAAAAACGAAGTTGAGAGAGGCAAGTTCTAAGCGTTGGACACTGCAGACAGAGGCGTCGGACGCTGTCCGTCACGCCAGACAGAGGCGTCAGACGCTGGGGTGTCAGCCCCCAAGCGTCCGTCGGCCTACCCGAGAGGTCTGTTTCAGCCCGAGTGTTTTCGTGTCCGACGAACACTGTCTGTCGGCTTGGTGTCAGACGCAGGGAGAACATCTGTCGGCCTTCCAGAGAGGGTTGATTTCAGCCAGCCTCAGCCAGCCACGTCGGACGCTGGAGCAGAGTATCCGTCGTCCTTGCGATGGAGCGTGCGTCGCCTGTTCAAATGAACAGCAACTAGCCGTTGGGCAGGGCGACAGAGCGTCCGTTTCCTAGGCGATGGAGCGTTCATCGCCAACTTAAATAGACAATTTTTTCAGCCCGAGGCACTTTGTGTGAGGGGCTATTTATAGCCCACCCCTTGCCTTCCCACCTTGCCTTTGCTCATTTCAATTGCTGAAGCCTTTGAGAGGGTTGGGAAGAGAGCAAGGGGCCCTAGAGAGAGAGAGTGATTTGCGAATCCATGCATTGAAGGGTCGAGATGGCGGACTAGAGGGGGGTGAATAGTCTTTTCTAAAAACTTACGCGCAGCGGCTAACCGAAACAAATGCGGAATTAAAACTATCGGTCTAGCCAATAGTACACCCCTCTATCTATAACTTTAGCACCTAGCAAAGTATGTCAATTATGCTAACTAAGGTGCCGGGCTAGGAAGCTCACCTAAACAAGTCTAGGTTGCAAGGTCACACAAACCTAAGCAACTAGTACTCTAAGCAAACCGGGAGCTCCTACACATACTAGTAAGCAAAGCACAAATCACCTAAGCTCACTAGCAATGCTCTCTAGCAAGACTACACAAGTCAACTAGAGAGCTCAACTTACTTAGCTACACAAACTAAGCAATGTGACCAACAAGGCTACACAAGCCAATTAGCCACGCAAGAGCTACTTCTATGCTACACAAGCTAGAAGGTAACTAAGCAAGCCACACAAGCTAAACTAGTTACAAGAGCAACAACTACTCACTAGCACAAGTATAAGAAAGTAAATACAAGCTAGTGATTTGGAGAATGCAAACCACCGAGAAGATGTACACAAGGTTGACACGGTGATTTTTCTCCCGAGGTTCACTTGGTCGCCACCAAGCTAGTCCCCGTTGTGTCGGCTCACTCACTTGGAGGTTCACGCGCTAATTGGCATCACACGCCAAACCCGCAATCGGGTGCCGCACAACCAACACAAGATGAGGGCACTCAATGACATGCTCAACTAGAGTTGCTCTTCGCGATCTCCCGTGGGGCGAGCACAATGCCCCTCACAAGCACTTCTCCGGAGCGCCGCACAATCTTCTTGCGCGCTTCGACGGAGCCTCAAGCCACCAAGCCATCTAGGAGGTAGCAACCTCCAAGAGTAACAAGCACCACGAGCTTGCAACACGATCACCTAGTGCCACACGAAGCTATCTCTCAAAGCAACGCACTAGAGATCACTCTCTCACTCAATCGGATGAACGCTATCAAGTATGAGTGAGTTAGAGGGCTTCCAAACCAAGCACACTATGAGCAACACATGCCAAAGGTGCTCAACCAGCCCAAGAGGCCGGCCAAGGGCTATAAATAGCCACACCCACGAAACTAGCCGTTTTCCCACTCAATGGGCTTTCTGTGCCACCTCCGGACGCAACCTCGCGGGGGGTCCGGACCATACCGCGCGTGTCCGGACCCTCCTAGTCATTTGAAATGCCCGTCCGGACTATCACTCGCCGCGTCCGGACTCCAGCAGAGAGCTCCCCGAGAGCCAATTTCATCCGGACGCGAGTCCGGAGTCCATCGTCCGGACGATAAACAGCGTCCGGATCTCCATGAACAGCACAACACTGACAAGGGGTGGGCGACCGGACCGCCACAGCCCCTGCGTCCAGACTCAGCGTCCGGACTCACAAACACAGCAGAGCCTAGGGTTTGGTTCCGGACCCATTCACCGATGGTCCGGACACCTAAAAGCCCTAGCGTCCGGAGCTGTTTCTTCAGCCAAGACTCCTCCCTTCTTCTTCCTTTGCTTCTCAAGTGCCAACACAAATGTGATCACCACCTTGTGCATGTGTGTTAGCATTTTCACAATCATTTTTCAAAGCATTTTCACTTGCTCTCACCGCGCCACTCGATCCTAATACATCACAAAGTTAGATCGCTCAATGTGGCACTAGATAACCGTTATGCAAACAAGTTTGCCCCTCTTGATAGTACGACTATCTATCCTAAACCCAGTCATAAACTTCTCTACACACCAATGACCGGTGAAATGGAAATGCCCTATGGTTATACCTTTGCCTTGCGCATTCCATTCCATCTCCATCTCCAATGTTGATGCAACACATGCACCAAACACTTGTCAAATGATATGATCCACTCCATATCATCACATGACCGTATTGGTTCATCGATCTTGACCTCACTTGCTCTTCACCGTTGCCTTGGTCCATCGGCGCCAAGCATCACCCGCTTGCCCTTCACACTTGCAACCAGTCCATCAAGCCAAGCCTCATCTTGATTTTCTCCACCTTGGTCACATGACTCCATATCATGTTTCATGTGCAATTAAGCTCCTTCATCACACAATCACCTGTGAACTAATCTCCTGTGTATATATCACTTAAACACATATTAGTTCACTTAGGTTGTCACTCAATTACCAAAATCACACAAGGACCTTTCAATCTCCCCCTTTTTGGTAATTGATGACAACTCTACAAAGATATGGAAATTAAGATCAAATTTGGACATTATGCCATTTATCCATCATTTAAGCTCTATGTCAAGATTTGGATAAATGCCACAAAGTCCGACTTGGTAGTGTTAGCTCCCCCTACATGTGTGCTCACAAAGGTTTGAATTAAGCTTTGCACACATGCATGAATAGATATTATGGGAGTGCTAGCACTACTAAGTGATGCTAAGGGATATAGGATAAACCTTTGAAGATACCAATTGTAGTTGAACTTTGAAGTTCATCCTTAGCACCATGGTTAGCTAGATTCCACACAAACAACACTAGAAACTGTTGACACAAAAAGCGTCAGGATCTGCGAACACCTCGGGCTTATACCCGAATTCGATATCCGAGGGCGTGCTAGTCGATTTGACCAGTAAATCAACAAGGACGATAAATAGAACAAGATCTGAACGAGACAACGGTGATGTGCCCAGATGTCAAGGCTCAAACCTGATCAGGATAACTAGAGTAGAGCTGAACGAGACCACAGCGATGCGCCCGGACGTCAAGGCTCAGATAACTCAAAACGCGGAACTTGCAAGGGTTGACGGAGGTTGATGAGATGCAGCCCGTCGAAACTTGAAGAACTCATAGATAAACTAATACCTAATGCGGTAAAGGTAAATTGCTGGAAAGGTAAATAAGATAAAAAGTAATTGATTTTTGATATGCTTGGATATCTCGTTTACAGCACCCCTAGGTACCTATTTATACTCCGGCAGAGGGAGTTGTAGATAGATACGACTCATACCTTTCCTAAACAAAACAAACTCTTATTTTAAAGGAAATAACTGACTCGCGCAGGAGTCGGATCCAAATAACAATAATATTTTCCTAAACAAACTCTTTTATTTTAAAGGAAATAAATGACTCGTGCAAGAGTCGGACTCAAACTTCTATGACAATACTGGTATAAGATCACCAATTTCCTTATGTCTCCTCCCCGATGAAACTTTCCATTGACACATTCTTCCGATCCGCAATTTCCTTTTAACGTCATCGGCAACCGTATGCTCACGTTAGCCATGTCATCTTTCATCGGCAATATCCGATAACACCTTCCATCGGCAGACTTCTAATCTGCAACCTTCTATCGCCATCGGCAGCTCTCTGCTGACACCAGCCACTTCATCCTACTTCAATCGGCATCATCATTCATAGGCAGCTTTCCGTCCTCATCGGCAACAGGCTTTGGCTCTCATCGGCAACATCCCCTTGCCTTCACCAACAGTGTCTTCCTGCCTCAATCGGCAACAAGTCCTTGTTTGCATCAACAACATTCTCGCCTTTATCGGCAATCTGACCGGTAATATTCCGATACCGATAAGGAGCGGCAATTAGCCTTTTGCCGATCAGCACAATCCTCAGATCATATTGATACGTGCCAAAAAATGGTGTCAACACATGCCCCCCAATTTCGGAGTATAAGATATTTTATGCACCAAAATTTCTTCTACTGCATCTCTGGAATCATTGGTTGTGCTGCTCCCAGTGCACAAACTCTTCACGCTCAGCCTGCCGATGCCCCCCAAGTGCAACAGTTGAAACACCAAGGCTCATCAAGTGCTGCTCCCAAGCCAAAATGCCCAAGGCCATCGACTCTAGTTACGCTATCGGCAACATATTAACATCTGCCGATGGATTCTCATCTTTGCGCTTTGGCCTACACTGCTTAATTGGAGATTTCCCTCTGGAAGGATTTTCATCGTGACACAAATCTTCTTGGCGCTCGCGTTGTATCCTCCTTCTTTGAGTCTTTGTAAGACCCTTGGGACACCACTGAGGGAGCTTAATTTTCCAAATAGGCTGGTACTGTTTCTCATTGCTAGTATTTGTACCACCTCTTATGTTTGGATCTTTGGAGAATACTTCCTCATCGGACACTCTTGCATTGGCCACCCCCTCAATATCTTCTTGACAAATACGCTTGCCAAGCCTATCGTGTGCACTGAGCTTGCCCCCTAGTCGATCATGTGCTAATCTCTTTTCTTTGATCGGTCTGCCATAGCTTGATGTCCGATTGTCAAAACAAGGTTTCTTTTCTGACCTATCGACAGGGTAGTACCTATTGCATTCAGGGCAATTATCGACAGTGGGTAGTTTGATACCTTCTTCCCAACAGTGAACAAAGAAGGGGCACCTCCAATGATCTTTATGCTGATGCCACTCCTGGCGTTTTTCCTCCTTCTGCTGCCGATGTTGATCCTCATGCCAACGCCAATCTTGTTGTGGCCGTCTATGCGTGATCACTGCGCCATAAGACCTTCCGGCACTACTGCTATCATCGGCAACTCTCTTGCCTTTTCTACCATCGGCAAACTTTCTCCCTGTTACTTCATGCGCAGCTACCTGATGTCCAGGGTCTACCGATGCGCTTTTCTTGGAAGCTTCCGATGTCAACACCTTAGTTTTGTCATTTGGAAACGGGTGCTGATTGATCTTCATCGGCTTCTAGGCTTTGGAATTTTCAAACTTAATCCACCCAGACTCAACTCCTGACTGCAACTGCTGCCTAAAGACTTTGCAGTCATTGGTATTGTGCGAAGTTGCATTGTGCCACTTGCAATACTTGATTTTCTTGAGCTCTTTGGCCGATGGAATTACCTGGTTAGGTGCCAGCTTAATCTTCCCTTCTTGAAGCAATAGGTCAAACATCCTATCGGCCTTGGTGATATCAAAAGTGCATCTCTCAGCTTCTTTCTGATCGAACGGACAAGATATCACCTTTTTATTCTCTACAGATTCAACTAAACCAATACTTGCTTCTTCGTCCGAATCTGTCTTCTTAGTTAAAGACATCTCTTTATCCCAATTTCCTCTAGGCTCAAAAACTTTGGTGTCTTGATCAGCAACCCTTCGCACAAGATGGCTCAAGCTTTCAAACTCTTGAGACGCATATTTGTCTCTGATGTGCGGTAGTAATCCCCGGCAGGCCAAATCTGCTAATTGCTGATCATCAAGTACCAAGCTATAACACTTGTTCTTCACGTCTCGTAGTCTTTGCACAAAGCTTTCTACCGATTCATCATTACGTTGCTTCAATTTGACCAAATCGGTGATCTTCTTTTCATGTACGCCAACAAAGAAGTATTTGTGAAACTGTTTTTCTAGATCGGCCCAATTGATCACAGAATTTGGAGGTAGTGAAATAAACCATGCAAATGCCGATCCAGATAACGATGACGAGAACAATCTTACCCTCAGTTCATCCTTGCTGGCTGCCTCTCCACATTGGATAATGAATCGGTTAATGTGTTCCATTGTTGATATATCATCTTGACCAGAAAATTTGGTGAAATCTGGCACTTTATACCGATTCGGGAAAGGGATCAAATCATACGCTGGAGGGTATGGAGTCCGATAAGAATATGTATCAACCTTAGGCTTGATACTGAATTGCTCTTTCGCTACTTCGACAATCTTATCGGTCCAGTACGCATCTTGATTCTGCCGATGCACTGACTGGATGTTGACTGGTTGAGCAGGTTGATGCACCTCTTCATATCTTTGCGATGAATAGGCCGAACCGGTTGGTGTAGAGGCAACATAAATTCACTAAACATCATGCATCGGCTAATTTGCCGATGGACCACCTTGAACGTCCACTGAAATATATTGCGAGAATAGAGGGTTTACCGGCTGGGACGCCGATGCATCATTATATAATTCCGATGGTAACTGGTGGTGTTGGACCTCTGCCACTTGACGTCTAGGTTGCGTCACCTGTTGTTGAACATTATGTATCGGCTGAGTTGCCGATGGGCAATTTTGAACACCCACTGGGATGTACTATGGCATTATATTCATCGGCTGATATGCCGATGTCTCATTGTGCGTGTTCGCCTGAGGGTGCTGCGACGAAATACTACTTATCGGCTGGGGTGCCGATATTTCACTCTGCAGACTCGCTGGCAGATGATACTGTAGAGCTCTTGCCACTTGGCATCCAGGCTGCATAACTTGCTGCTGAATCGGTAATTGACCGATCCAACTTGCATTAGATGTCATCGGTATATGACTTGCCGATGGCTGATAACCAGCTGACGCTTGCTGCTCTTGTACCCTTGAATGATTGTCTTGATTTGCGAGTACCATAGCTTGAGGAACCATTGCCGATACGGGCTAGTTCCCAATAGCAATGTTTTGCTGCATCGGCCAAGAACCTACCGATGGTTGCGCATTGGGTGCTTCATGTACCGTCACCTGGAACCCTCCTGACGACAACTGCATATTTGAAGGCGTTGCAGTATAATGCGTCACCGAGATCATTGGCTGTACAGGTGCTACCGATGTCATGGGAGCCTTCCATGCTGCATCTTGCCTTGGAGACAATCTAGGATTAGCAGCAAACGAATCTGGAGGCATACCGTATCCCCACCAGTTGGCGGTACTTGGCCGACTCTGGGTCGCAGGTCCAGACATTGTTGACGCTACCAGATTTGTATTCAATTGAGTGATGCTTGTTGGGCTCGATCTTGGCGGCATGATCTCATCGGCAGACCGGTTCATGTGCGGTGAAGACACCCTTGGAACTGCCGATGGGATCATAACAGATGCTGATCCGAGTTGATGATACGCCGGACAAACATAATATGGTGCTTGTCTTTCCTTAAAAGTTTGCTTGACAACATTATATACAGTATCGGACAACACATTGGATTGGCTAATTAACACATGATTTAATGCAGAATTAACCATCTCTTGTAATTTACCAGGATCGGCGTCGAAAGTGACCTGCCGTGGCAACGACGGATCTTGCTTCTGGATTGCTTCGCCGATTCTGTTGAGGCTGAAGGACTTGAGATATAACTGTTTATACTCCTCCATAGCCCGCTCCATAGCCTGCTTCTGATCATCTCTCAGATTTGCTTCGGAGACTTCAATGGCATTCTTCGGATTGATCTCAACAGTATTGTCCATTAAGCTTGTAATGGGTTAAACCATGGCCAAAAGATGTGATATTGTCCCACTGGGCGTGCCAAAAGAGGTGTTGACACAAAAAGCGTCAGGATCTGCGAACACCTCGGGCTTATACCCGAATTCAATATCCGAGGGCGTGCCAGTCGATTTGACCAGTTAATCGACAAGGACGATAAATAGAACAAGATCTGAACGAGACAACGACGATGCGCCCAGATGTCAAGGCTCAAACCTGATCAGGATAACTAGAGTAGAGCTGAACGAGACGACAGCGATGCGCCCAGACGTCAAGGCTCAGATAACTCAAAACGCGGAACTTGCAAGGGTTGACGGAGGTCGATGAGATGCAGCCCGTCGAAACTTGAAGAACTCATAGATAAACTAATACCTAATGCGGTAAAGGTAAATTGCTGGAAAGGTAAATAAGATAAAAAGTAATTGATTTTTGATATGCTTGGATATCTCGTTTACAGCACCCCTGGGTACCTATTTATACTCCGGCAGAGGGAGTTGTAGATAGATACGACTCATACCTTTCCTAAACAAAACAAACTCCTATTTTAAAGGAAATAACTGACTCGTGCAGGAGTCGGATCCAAATAACAATAATATTTTCCTAAACAAACTCTTTTATTTTAAAGGAAATAAATGACTCGTGCAAGAGTCGGACTCAAACTTCTATGACAATACTGGTATAAGATCACCAATTTCCTTATGTCTCCTCCCCGATGAAACTTTCCATTGACACATCCTTCCGATCCGCAATTTCCTTTTAACGTCATCGGCAACCGTATGCTCACGTTAGCCATGTCATCTTTCATCGGCAACATCTGATAACACCTTCCATCGGCAGACTTCTAATCTGCAACCTTCTATCGCCATCGGCAGCTCTCTGCTGACACCAGCCACTTCATCCTGCTTCAATCGACATCATCATTCATAGGCAGCTTTCCGTCCTCATCGGCAACAGGCTTTGGCTCTCATCGGCAACATCCCCTTGCCTTCATCAACAGTGTCTTCCTGCCTCAATCGGCAACAAGTCCTTGTTTGCATCAGCAGCATTCTCGCCTTTATCGGCAATCTGACCGGCAATATTCCGATATCGATAAGGAGCGGCAACTAGCCTTTTGCCGATCGGCACAATCCTCAGATCATATTGATACGTGCCAAAAAACGGTGTCAACAGAAACCTCGTGAGATCAACATTAGAAGCAAGGTTTCTAGATACCATGAGTAGGAACAAAAATATCTAGCTTACCAACCTATGCATGCTAGTTTATCAAATCATCATTCAAATCCTATAACTAGCATACACACCACACAAGCATGCATATAAAGATAAAACTTATGCAATATGAAAGGCAAGCACATGAATATGCACATATCAAATGCAATCAATCAAGTTCATTAGCTTGCTCCCCCTACTTGTGTGCATCTCTTAGTCCAAGACTTTGATCCTTTCAATATTGTTCCCTTGTTGATGTCCATGTCTCTTTCCCTTGGTGCATGTCCATTCACTAGTATATCTTTGTTCACTAATCTCTCCCCCTTTGTCATGAATTTTCATAAAAAAGTATGCTTCTCTATTGATGCAAAGGTTGCACTAGGGTAGATGGTTGATACTTTTTGATGGGCACTAACACAAATGTATTGAATGACTCTTCATGTAAGATCATTGACCATTATACCATTGAGTAGGGCAACTCCCCTTTGGTCAAAGCAATTGTCATCCAAATAAGCTTTCCAAGCAAGAGAACTATGATTTGATCACTTAAAGTTGAGGATCACTTGTTAACTTGTAGGATATCACTTGTGACATACCACATGTAGGATTGCTTGAATGAAGACACATGTGGGCTATCACAAGTATGCTAGAACTAGACATCTTTTGCAAGTACCAATATGAAAGTTGGTACTATTTGAAAGATTAGCATAAGTCTAGATACCACTTGAAGGTTTCATCTTCTTATCCATTTGCATTGTTGTCTTGTGCTTGAACTAGATTCATCTTCATGAGCTTCTATGTTGGACTTGAACTAGAATGAATAACATAAGCTTCCAAGTCCGGTTTAAACCCTCTCTAAGCTTGTTCACACACATTAAGCGGTTATCTTATAGAGGTTGTACTTGTCACTTGATTGCAATCCAAAAAAGATCAAGTACTTGGGTTTACTAGCTCATGAACAAACTCATATACTACCACTAGATCACATAACTCAATCAAGCAATAGTGGTAGGCTATAAGCATAAAATTCATTTGATTTTTTTTTTCATTAATGATCACTATGTATGACTATATGCACTAAACATGTCCTAAGTAATGGGTGTATGCATATGTCAAACAATTTCACCTTTGCTATGTTGGAGTAGAGGATAGTCATATATATTTCATCTCCAATTAGCAATGTGAAATCCATTAAGAGCATGGTGAAGACCAATGAAAGCCAATTGAATACCAATCTTTACCCATATGATTTGAGTCCCACTGATGATCAAGTGCACTTTCTTGTTGTGGTTGACTTGCTTCTTTGCTTGATCAATGCTTGCATGAGAGAATACCAAATGATGTATCACTTGTAGATTTATGAATTGCTCTCTTTTGGGTGTTGCTTGCTTTCTTTTGATCAATCCTATTGATTTCTTCAACTAAGCATCTAAATGACCCCTAGATCACCACTTCCATGTTAGCCTTCCAAGTACCACACTTGGTTTTACTTACACAACGGCGGCAAGCCCCTACACTTAGGGAGAAGTGACCTATCTCTAAGAATCATTCTTCATACTGACTTGAAGATAACTTTGTTTGATTGATTCAAATGTTGAACTCCATTTGATGAATGAACATGAATCCAATATGAGTTCAAACTATCTTGTTTAAGTCCTTTTCTTTCTATCCATTGATCTCAAATCATCACTAGAACTTAAACCTTATCTCTATCTTGAA
The DNA here is from genome assembly GCA_022036555.1 of Microstegium vimineum. Lineage (NCBI taxonomy): Eukaryota > Viridiplantae > Streptophyta > Magnoliopsida > Poales > Poaceae > Microstegium > Microstegium vimineum. The sequence continues at coordinate 30,372,166 of CM039136.1, read as the reverse complement.
TTTGATCTTGATCTTCAACTTGAGTACCAAATGTGCTTCACAATCAAGTGACCTTGTACTCAATGTTTGGCATGCTTCTAGCTCAAACCAAGATCAAACATAGGTGCTTCAATCACTTATAAACATGATTCTAACTTGAGGACCTTTCAATCCAATTGACTCTAGAACAATCCAATATTTGTCAATTTTCTGGCAGATTCTGTACTCTTCAAAGAATATATCATATCTCCCAAAATACACATACAATGATCATTAAATTTGGTGGAGATGTGATTAATTAAGTCATCTAGCAGCCATAAAAATTTTGGCTTCATTGGAGTTCTAGATTGCTACCAGATTTCACATCTTTCCACATAGGTACATGCTGAAAACTGCTGCACATGTGTTGACAAGATCCACTCCAAAACCGAAGTATCCCTTATCCACTAATTATGAAACTTTCACAGCAACTAACACCATAAGTGTAGAGCATGGATTCCAAATTTCAAGCCAATCCAAAAATATTTGAACTCTCAAACATGGCTATGATCACAGCTAGCTCAGATTTTGACTAAAAGGCAGATTTGAGCAAAGTGAGCTAAGCTTCTTCAAATTGAACCAAACTTGATATTAACTTGTTTGAACACTATCTCAAGACATATATCCATTCAATACACTTACTAAAAGTAGTCTCTTGATCATATCCATTCAAATCAACACCAACTTGATCTCTAAGCATTTAATCCATTCAATCAACTTATAGCAAGCAACTAGTGCACATATATATTCAATTCAATCAACTCATATGCACTATGTGTATATCCAATTCAAATATCTTATACAAATACAAATGAACTTGATCAATAAGAAATATACCTTAAAAGATCATGATCAATCCATTAGCAAGCTTTATCTTGAATATTTGCAAGCCTTCAAATAATCCAATGTATCACCACAACTCGATCATGCACTTGTATGTTGTAGCACTTGGACTTCATTCTTTTAACTTGGCAATGGGATAATAATAGCACTAAGCTTCACTACTTGATTCAATCATATGATGAACAATATGAAACACTATCTCACCGCATCTAGGCCGGATATCATGTTTAGTGTGTGTATGTGAGCTAGGTTTCAAGCAAACCCTAAGGAGTCGCATCTATGTGTGGTTAAAAGAATCCTTAGGTACATAAGGCACACCCCTAGCATTGGCCTTTGGTATCCCAAAGGAGCTCCCTTCCAACTTGTTGGCTATTCCGATTCAGATTATGTCGGGTGTAAGGTTGATAGGAAGAGTACCTCCGGCGGTTGCCATTTGCTAGGAAGATCACTTGTTTCTTGGTCCTCTAAGAAGCAAAATAGTGTGGCATTGTCTACCGCCAAGGCAGAATACATTGCCGTGGGAGCATGTTGTGCACAAATCTTATACGGCGTTACCCTAAAAAATGTTCCACTCTTGTGTGATAATGAAAGCGCCGTAAAACTTGCAAACAACCCGGTTCAACACTCTCGCACAAAGCACATAGATATTCGCCATCACTTTCTTAGAGATCATGTGGCCAAGAAGGATATCACACTAGTTGGAGTTAGAAGCGAAGAGCAATTGACGGATATCTTCACAAAACCACTCGATGAAACAACCTTTTGTAGGTTGCGAAACGAGTTAAATGTGCTTGATCACTCTAACTTCACTAAAAATGATCTTGAGTGAACCAACCCCTGCATTCATGTGTAATATAACATGTTTAATTTAGTAATGCACATAGGCTTGGCTAACGCGGTTGAGATAACCTCCCTCAAAGCGTGTGACAAAGCTTAACCGTGGTTTAAACTTGCAAGCAACCTAGATTCAAATTCCGCAATGCATTGCATGTGCATGTGTGTTGTTTGTTGTTTCTTTTTGGTTTAGTTTGAGCATCCGCTGGGTTCGTCCACTTAGGAGGAGCATTCCAAGCTCAAGTCACTTCTATACCCCTCTTGTGGCCCTATGATGTCTCCTTGCAAGGTTCCATTCGAATATTTTGAACTAAAAACTAAATCTAAGCCTATGGCAAAATATTTGAAAATGAGAGTTTGAGAGATGGTTCTCATACCAAGTCCAATCAGGTGTTATTTGCTTCTTATTGGGATTGAGACTTGGTTGGGAGAAAGAAACAAAAATCAGATTTGAAAAATTCTATTTCAAAAGGCGTCGGACGCTGCCGACGGACGCTCGGCCTTCCATGCCTCAGCGTCCGTCGCAATCGTCCGTAGAGTAAAGCCGCTCAGCAAAGGGGCATCGGACGCTTGCTAATGTCCATCGCGGAGGCGTCAGACGCGTCTGGCGCTACATGGAGCTCTCTGGTCTTCTCTGTTCGTGCAACAGACGCTCTTCAGCGTCCGTCGTCTTGGCGTCAGACGCGTCTGTCGCCAGAGGCAGCTCTCTGGACCCTTTCTGTTAGTGCGCCAGACGCTGTGACCTAGCGTCCGTCGCGAACTAACAGAGCGTATATGATTTTGAAAACTGCTTTCTCTTCCTCGGTTGACTCAGATCGAATCCGTACACCGGCAGTTCTTTTCCGCTGTCGCCTTTCTCATTCCATCCAGTGCGCCGCCACCACCGCCAAAGCGCCATGACGTCGCTCGCCTGAGAGCTTTCACCGCCGGTGTGCTCTACTCTTGCGCCGCAGCAGCTCCCCTTCTTCCCTCTGCCCCCGTGCGTTTTAGCCGAGCAGAAGGCTAGTGCCCCTTGCCTTTGTGGCAGTTCCACCGTGGGATCTCCCGGTGTTTCCCCTTGGATCCTTTGTTCCTTCTCCAGATTCTTCAAGGTGAAAACCTACCCTGCCTTTCCCTTAATCTAGGTGATGATCTCCCTGCCCTGTTCTTCATTCACCAAGACCTAATCCACCTCTTGTGCTTAGGTTGTGGATTGGATATTTGATTGATCAAGGAATCCTCACCATTTCCTTTTGGTCACTGTTTTGAGGTATGGCATGGCAAGAATCGATCTAATACTTATCTAATTCATGCTTCTCCCTAGACATTGCTTACATCTAGTTATGTGCTTATATTGTTATATACCCTATCTATCTATCGTGCAGTTGATCAGTGGGTAGTGGCAGTGAACTCGGGGCAAAGCCCGTGAGTACGGAACGAGGCAAAGCTTCGAGAGGACAGTCCAGGGCTGTTGTGCCATTCTCGTAGAGGATTAGGCAGTAATCTGTTGTTCTTGTCAGTTTGTCAGTGACAGGTGATTGCTTGGGGATTGTCTTTGGCAGTTGATCTTTGAGTGAGTAGTTGAGGCAGTGGTTCTTCTCGTAGCCGGCAATGCCACGCACGAAGAACGCCAGCCCCGTCCCTGGTAGTGGTGGTGACCCTCCACCTCCACCGCGTCCACCCATCGACCAAGGAAAGGGCAAGTTGAAGCTTATTGTGAGGAAGAGGAAGCGACCGCTGATGCATCTAGACGCAGTAGCAGCATTGGCAGCAGCAGAGGCCACAGAGGCAGTTGAGCAGGGTGGACGTCACGCCATCCTGAGGATCTCTCCTCTCCGAGGAGCGCGTCGTGAGTCCCCCTCTCAAGCAGAGACAGAGACTGAGTCCACAGAGACTCCAGAGACAGAGGAGACAGAGCAGGCAGACCCTTCGAGTCACTCGTCAGTCCAGGAGCTGATGTCCAGACGGGTTACACGCACACGTGGGTCAGAGCCTCCTCCTAGACCCGATGGTCCACGGCGCAACAACAGACCACCACCACGGTCCAGCTTACCAGATCCAGTGAGGCATCAGGTCACAGCACTATCAGCGAAGCAGATTCAGCAGATGAGGTTTGCTGACTTCCAGACTTGGTTCCCACCTCAGCGTGACCCTCGTGTCGGTCCGGAGTTCTACACCACAGTGCACGAGGACTTCTACAGGGGATATGTCAACACCCGTGCACCGCTTCGAGCTCACCGGGTGTGTCCTCTTCAGGCTATTATTGAAGTCGGCGGTCCAGAGATAGCTCAGCATCTTGAGTACCTACAGGGGCTAACTGGTTTGATTGGCAGAGTTGGCACCTACCAGGAGGATTGGGTGAGACAGTTCTACACATCGCTCTAGGTCTCTCTAGATCACAAGTTCATTCACTTCGCCTTTAAAGGCAAGGATGTGAGGATCTACGACACTCACTTCAGAGAGATCTTTCACCTTGAGGAGTCAGCTACGAGGATCCACAGCTTGTGCTACGGGGATCAGGAGGCTCCTCGCCGTCCTCACGAGGGAGAGGTACCGTCAGTAGACTTTGTACGTCCCTGCTTCAGACAGCCATTCGGAGAGGGTTCCAGTCGCCGCGTACGTGACCTCACACCGACTGCCCAGATCCTGAACGAAGTACTGAGGCGTACCATTCTCCCCAGAATTGGAGCTCAAGAGACTATCACTCGCCTGCAGATGTGGCTCCTAACTCACATAGTCCGGATGGAAAAGTTCGATATTTGGGACTTGATTGTCAGTGAGATGGAAGAAATTATTGCTTCTGGCTTCAGAGGACATTAGCAGCTATAGTACGCTCACTGGATCTCCTACTTGCTGGTGTCTCGCAGTGGATTTGCATCCTTTCTTACCACTCTTACTCGCTTAGACACTGTGTTCATAGAATACAACATGGCACAACTGGTCAGTCACAGTGGCAGGGGTCATGGCAGACGCACCCAGGGTCCTCACACCAGACAGACAGGTGTGGCACCTGAGTCAGAGGAGCAACAAGAGGCCACTGTTCAGGGCCTTGCAGAGGCCGATCTTGCAGATCTTGATGCTTAGATAGATGCATCAGCTGATGAAGCTTATGACCTACCTTCAGATATTTCAGATGAGGATTAGAGGCCAATCCCTGAGTATGTGCCTAGGAATATGTCTGCATACTGAGAAACCTAAACACATAGCCAACAAACACTACAGGGAAACCATCTAATAGTCAAAGGCTCACTTGAAGAGACGAAAACAAATTTGCTACCTTCAGGTGTTTCTTTTGGATAAACCTTGCAACCCTGTGTGGTTAAATGAAGCATCATAAGCACAAAAGACAGAAGATTTGAGAGCCTGCATCCTAGGAATATGTCTGCATTCTGAGAAACCTGAACACATAGCCAACAAACACTACAGGGAAACCATCTAATAGTCAAAGGCTCACTTGAAGAGACGAAAACAAATTTGCTACCGTCAGATGTTTCTTTTGGATAAACCTTGCAACCCTGTGTGGTTAAATGAAGCATCATAAGCACAAAAGGCAGAAGATTTGCCTCAGTAAGTTACCAATCATCATTTCTTCATGAACCTGGAGCTTCAAGGCATTGCGACAAAAGGGTTAGTCTCAGGGATTTCATAATATAAGTAACACGTCATGCCCAGTACCTCACAAGCGCATGAACATCAGATCGTATCCTCCAGCATCGGATATGGCATCTTCATCATAGGCTCAAGAACGAACAAGAAACAAAATCCAATCATCGAAGCCTGCATTCAAGAGCCGAAAACAAATTTGGTACTGTGCAAACACTAACCCATCATGGATGGACTCCGATAATGGATTGCACAGCACTGCAGCAGCACCCAATCACCCGTGCAAAGGGGGAGGCGGAGGGACAGAGGATTTCGGGGAGGAGCCAGGAGAAGGGGGAGAAGAGGCTGAGGCGCCATATCCCAGCGCCGAGCTCAGCCGCCGAGGAGAGGGGAAGGCCGCCCGCGGGCCGCGCCATCACCTAGGTGGCACCGGCCTCGACGACGGAGACGATGCTGGGAACGGAGGAGGGAGAGGCCAAACCCTAGGCGGCCGTTCACATCGGGACCTGGAGCGACGCCGCCCCGATCCAGTGGCGCGAGGAGACGGAGCGTGGAGGAGGAGGCTGGCGCTGCCGCGCCGAGCGACGGTGGAGGTGGAGCGGCGGCGGAGGCGCGGGCCACGGCTTCCCGTGTGGCCGCGACATCGGGAGAGCCAGAAAGTCGGGAGAGACGGAGAGGAGGCGAGAGGCTTCGGGCTGAAGAAGCTGCTTCAGCCGAAGGCGAGGAAAAGAGGCACACGACGGGCACCGAATTGTAGCGAGAAGGTAACTTACGTAATCGAGGCAGATTCCAAAGAAATTGGAATTACTGAAACAGTTAGCAAACTAATCCTAGCCATTAGCTGCTGCATCTGGGCGGCCAGAAAAATTAGCGCTAGCGTGGCCGCCGCTGGCAAATCTAGAGAGTAATTTTATTTTAAGATACAAACCGGTTTGTTTGGATGCTCAACTCTAAATTTTAGAGCTCTAAACTTTAGAGCTAAAACTCGAAATAAGTGGTCTAAAGTTAACTCTAAAGTTTAGTCCACCTCATATAAACTTTAAAGATAAAAAATGATCTAAAGTGCTCTAAAATTTAGAGTCCTATAAAATTTAGAGGGAGCGATGTAAACATGACTTAAGTTTGAATAATCTATTTAAAAGAATACTAGCATCTACAAATGCAAATAAATTCATCTTCAAAATACCACTAAGATTTTACAGATAATTTAAGAAAAAAAGCTTGTCAAGGGGTTCACGGCGCAATGACAAAGACAATTGGTTGGGGGCTCCCACCCAGGGTTCAAATCCTAGGTGCGATACTTTATTCTGGATTTATTCCAGAATTTTCTGGCACAAGATTTGCCGGCTTAAAGGTGCTCATAGGGGTAGGGTTTACGTGCGTGTGTTCATAGGGGAGAGTGTGCGTTCGTGTTGAGCGTCTGCGTTGTACTGTGTAATCTATATAAAAAAAAGCTTTGTTTTTAAGTCAAAGGATTGCTTTCGGGGTGACCTCTGGAGATGGGCATGGGGACGATGATCTGCTACCGTTTCCTTCTTCCCGACTGCACCTGTCCCTGAGAAATCTCGGCTACCTCCTCCTGAATCCTGATACCTCGCCGCCGGGGACCCAACTCTGACCCCCAACCCTCCGCACCAAAGCTGCCGCGGCTGCGGTTGCAGCATCAGCAATGGTGCTGATCACTCTCGTCCGCGACTACATCGACCGCATGCTCCACGACATCCCGGGCATGAAGGTCCTCGTCCTCGACCCCCAAACCGTACGTGCGCCCCTGACCTCAGCTTCGTCTCGCCGCTCGCGGCTCCTCCCCGATTTTTGATCTGACCAGATCCGTGCCGTCCCAGGTTGGGATGGTGAGCGTGGTGTACAGCCAGTCGGATCTGCTGCGGAAGGAGGTCTTCCTCGTCGAGACCATGGACAACGCCTCCAGCTCCAGGGAGTCCATGGCACACCTCAAGGCCCTCTACTTCCTCCGACCCTCCGCCGACAACGTCCAGAAGCTCCGCAGGCACCTCGCCATGCCGCGCTTCGCCGAGTACCACCTCTGTGCGTCGTCAATCACCGATTTCCTTTTGCTATGGATGGAATTTTGGTGCCCAGGCTTTTCCTCATTGATTGATTTTGTTCTCATTTTTTTTGTTAATGGTTTGTGCCCTCGCAGTCTTCTCCAGTATATTGAAGGTCCCACAGATTCAAATACTTGCCGATTCGGATGAGCAGGAGGTTGTCCAGCAAGTTCAGGTATGTTCCATACAATCCATTTACTTATTGGAATGATAAGTTCGGATGACATTAGCTTCTGTATATCTATTTTCAGGAGTTCTATGCTGATTTTTGTGCCGTTGATCCATACCATTTCACTCTCAACATACAAAATAACCACATGTACATGCTCCCCACGGTGGTCGATCCTCCTGGTATGCAGAGCTTCTGTGATCGAGCTGTTGACGGCATTGCTTCTGTCTTCTTGGCTTTGAAGCGCCGTCCTGTTATTAGATATCAGAGGACATCAGATGCTGCAAAAAGAATTGCACAAGAGACTGCGGTGGGTCAACTGTCACTGCAAAACATTGCTATTCAAGTCCGGAAACTAGATTGACTATCAATATAAAGTTTTCATATGTGTGCTCATATATTACAGCTCTTCATATTTTTGTTACTCCATCACATCTCAGGGTGTTAACTCACATGGCTCTTTAGGTTTGCTATGTGGCACATGGGAATATAGTTACAGTTATTATGGGAAATTTGTTAAAAGTCTAGTAAGACTTTTCTACTATGGTTAGACCAAAGATGCTTTCAACTAACTGCAACAATAATAATAATAAAATAATAAAAAAACTAGAGAAACACAACGTGTTTCTAAAAGAAAAATATTTCCCCCTTTTGATGTGCTCGTGGGTTGTCGCCTGTTCTATTTATGAATTGGTTGTAACACTTGGGTCATTATCTCGAAGAAGTGTGTTGAAAGTTGGAAATAGCTATGACTCTAAAAAGGTGGAATAGTATAAGGGTAAGTGGTGGCGTCTGTACTCTGTAGTTACATTTTTATTGTTTGGGTGCTTTTTGAGTGTGATCATGAGTTTCTGCGTGTGTTATAAGTGTTCATTTCTTTATTCACTCCACAAGCACAATTCACTATCCACTTCTTAAGTTCTTAACCTACAACTACAAGTTGGAAGAAGTTCAATTTGTAGAAGTAGAGGAACACCAAAATATCTTCTGTAATCCACTTATTTTTTGTGACAGAAAACCAATAACAATTGCAATTGTAATATTTATTTGAAATGAAAACTCATTGAACTTGTTCTTAAGCTCTTATAATTTGGCTATGCAGAGATTGATGTATGAGCAGGAGAGTGGCCTTTTCGATTTTAGACGAACAGAAAACTCTTCCTTGTTGTTGGTGATCGACAGGAGGGATGATCCTGTTACGCCTTTACTTAACCAGTGGACCTACCAGGTAACCTGATAAGACTGTATCTGCTTTTCCTGTTCAAATGTACTTTTCTCAGTTTACAATTGGTCTTATATGGATCGCAGGCAATGGTTCATGAGCTTATTGGAATTGAGAACAACAAGGTGGATCTTAGGGGATTTGCTAATGTACCTAAAGACCAGCAGGTTAATAAATGGTTAATTTCTTTTATGTAATACAATGAAACAGTTGTTAAGTATTTTTTAATGTGGATCCATTTCAAATATACTTACATAGGAGGTGGTTCTATCATCGGTTCAAGATGATTTTTTTAGAGCTAACATGTTTGAAAACTTTGGGGACCTCGGTATGAACCTCAAAAGAATGGTGGATGACTTTCAGCATCTTTCTAAGAACAGCCTTAATCTCCAGAGCATAGGTAATTTATACTTCATTTTGAGTTATATCCTGTGAAATAAATAAAACACTGGAAAAAATGTAATATGCCAATAGGATTTTGCAAAATCTGATGCGTTAGTGGTTTTAGGTGACATGGCAAAGTTCGTGAGCAACTATCCAGAATATCGAAAGACACATGGAAATGTAACGAAACATGTCAATCTGGTGAGCGAGCTGAGCAGAATTGTGGAGGAAAGGAAACTTATGCTAGTTTCACAGACAGACCAAGAACTAGCATGTACTAGTGGACACGCAGCAGCCTTTGAGGTATGCATTTTCTTGCACATATAGTATATCATGCCATCAGTGGCAACTGGCCCTTAATATCCTATCTGCATTTTCTTGCTTTGGACATAGCACATAGTTGTCAAAACTTGAGTGTGCTGATAAGGCTTTTCCTTTCCATGTAATACATTTAGGTTATGTTAACAAATATTTTCCATGTTGCAGCCACTCATTATATTATTGAAACAAATTATTAAATTATCATTGATTAGCTGACCTAAATCTTACTTGGCAGCAATGAGGTTTATGTAATTCTAGATTACCTATGATCACTTTGTCCTTCGACCAGTCGACTTGTGGAGCTGAGTTGGCACATACAGATCTTGGTGTAGTGGTTTATGTCTAACAAGTCTTAGTCTCTACCCCTTCCAATTTCATATTCAACTATGATTGTAAATGAAATAGTTTTCCTATCCACTCAAGTATGACAAATCAATCCAAGTGACCATAAGAAAACTTCTTACTTGACACATACTATTTTTTTACTGAGCCTTGTAAGTCGCTAGACTGTTTACTCTGTCACATTGAAAACTGAAAGAGCAAAGTTTGCCCTGATAAAATCTGGAACTATGCAAACTTTGTGGGTTTAAGTTTGTGCATCTCATTCCCCAGTATTTTTCCTTTTCTGTTTTTGTTGGTCCTAAGAACTTGGAAAACTGAGATCTGTGATCTGTTTTCAATGTATTGAACCAATCATACACTTGTGGTTCCTTATTACTTGCAAAATAAAGAAAGAAAAATCTTGTGTTGTGTCTGCTGATGAGTGACGAGTTTATGCCTATACATGTTAAAGGAAGCATTGAGGGTCTAGATCTAACGGTTGAAATACTAACTAAAGTTGTTCTCTTTTGTCCTAATTACTGATGAGTTTATACAATTATATGATACCTATGTGTCCAAGGTGACATTGAGGATCTGGGGTCTACGTCTGTACAAAAGTATACTGACTGAAATTGCCCAAAATTGTTCAGAACCCATCTTCATGCTTATAAGTTGGATGTATTATTCAATATAACTGTGGGCTTCAGAAAGTTAGTTGTAATCTTCCTAAGTCCATTGTCTAAGGATTTTATGTTAATTTAAAGATGAGAATATACTTTTTTTTGCTTTATTTCTACATCTGCACGGGATCAAAACTATGCCTCCTCTTACAACTGTTGATCTATTGATTTTCTGCAGGCTGTCACTTCCTTGCTAAACAATGAAAGTGTATCTGATATTGACCGCTTGCGATTAGTAATGCTCTATGCTTTGCGGTATGAAAAAGAGAGTCCAGTTCAACTGATGCAACTTTTCAACAAATTGGCTTCTCATTCTGCTAAATACAAGTCAGGGGTATGTAAGTTTCACTAGTTTTTGTGCTAGATCATGCTTTTCTCCTAAGTTCTATTGTAGTCACACATGGTGCTTTGGTTCCGTTGCTGTTAGTTGCCTCTCTAGTACATTTTTCCCCTCTTTTGGATGAAGATGGTTTTGAATCATAAATGTTTCATGTTTGCACTAGCACTACTGGCATAATTTGAACATGCTTTCTCTTAATAGAAATAACATTTTTTGGCGTGTCATGGACAGCTCTGCTCGTGGGCTATGGAGTATGCTATAATTTGTCTTCTGAAATACATCCTGAGTCTGCTATAATTTGTCTTCTGAAATGTATCCTTGATTCCATGTGATACATTTGTAATACTGACCGGTTATTGGATCTGCTTACAGCTGATGTTCTATTTAGTTTTCTTTGGCTAGTAACCAGGGCACAGTTTTACTTGGTTATAGACTTATAGCTTGAGGTTAGCTCTTTGAATGGATTGTACTTTTTATAAGTGATTAATCCTTTTTGGCTAGATATTAAAAGCAATGCCATCGAATTAGCCATTTGAGCTGTGCAAAGCCAGACTAACAAAATGAAGGACAGATTTTTTTTTTTTTTATAAAAAAACTAGCTGATAAGAGATCCACTGGAAACGTGGATTGCCCCTTGTTTCTATCCTAGCACTACCCAGTCAAGGTTTGTTCTTCTAAGGAGAACTGGTTAATGGAACCCTGCTTATGGTTGTTATCAGTTGGCACAGGACAAAACCAGACAGCTGTGTGCACGTATTAAAATGTCATGATAGGGTGTTTATGGTTACAATCTCATTTTACAATGGTTCTCTAGATTGGAGATATACATGGTTCCTCACTTTTCAGAAAACATAGTTTCTGTAGGCTTTACTGTGTCTCTTATTGGAATTTGTTTGGGCTTTTTTTTCTCGAACACGCAGAAGAGCTGTATATCATTTAATGAAGACTGAAGAGAGAAGAAATTGTACAAAGGGGAGGGAAAGGAGTAGAGACTCCCTCAATCCAGAGAAATACCCATCCCACTTGATTACTTACAATTGCAAGAAGAAACATAATTGATTTGGGTTTTGAACACTAGATTTCTATTTTATATGATGTCTTTTCAAGGAACGAGTTACTGGGGTCTAATTTAATTGACTACCTATTGGCTTTATATTGGAGATGAAAGATGGGGTGCATTATTTTTTTTGCCAGTCCACAAGTCCAATGAGCATTACTATTTTTTATGCAGCTTGTTCAATTCCTCCTTAAGCAAGCTGGCGTTGATAAGAGAACAGGTGACTTGTATGGGAACCGTGATCTGTTAAATATTGCTCGCAATATGGCTCGTGGGCTTAAGGTTTGCATAAAAGTTCTACCAATGAATGTTACATAAAATATTGCTTCTTCTGACGCCCTTTTTGGTTGCAGGGAGTTGAGAATGTCTACACCCAACACCAGCCTCTTATTTTCCAAACGATGGAAGGAATTGTGAAAGGGAGATTGCGAGATGTTGACTATCCACTTGTTGGCAATCATTTCCAGCAGGGCAGGTTAGTCTGAAATAGGTTGTGTTTTGTGAAATTAATTACAAGGTTTTTATCCTGGGCATGAATGAGAGACCAATCCTTGAGCTCCCTTCGAAAGAAAGCTAAATCATTTCTTGGGGCATTTCAAATCAATGACCTTTAGTTTTCTGGAACCCTTTCTTTTTGTCAATAGTGGTTGTTTAATTTGGAATGCACTTGTACCGTAGTGATAGTGATTGTTGAGAGTGTTGCTTTTCACAGGCCTCAAGATGTTGTCATATTCATTGTTGGAGGGACAACTTATGAAGAAGCAAGATCGGTAGCCCTTTATAATGCAGCAAATCCAGGAGTTCGTTTCTTCCTTGGAGGTTCAGTGGTTCTAAATTCAAAGAGGTATGAACTATGCATTAATGTTTTCTTTGCATTTCATATGATTATTTGGAGGGATTTGCCCAGGGTTTTGGAAACATCCATGTTTTTGCACAAATTTTCTCAAATGTCCATGTATTGCAGATTTCTTGAAGATTTGGGAGAGGCACAAAGGATATCAAAATCAAGCACTATAATATGAGGTGAATGGTTTCATCTCCTGTCTGAAGAGGACCATAGTATGATAATTGACTGTTGACTCCACTTTTGCACAGAATCAAATTTGTGATAAATCTGTAACATAGTTCTAGGTGCACATAATCAAATTTCTTGAAGATCTGTAGCTGCTCCAGCTTCTGTATGTTTTCATGGTCATTGTTTTTTCTCTTGTTATGTAGTTGAAGCAAGGATCTAGATTTTGTTAAAACATGCTCTTTTTGTCCCATTACGATTGTTGATAGAGATTGACAGATTCCTGTATGTTGAACTACATTTTTGAGTCTGTTCTATCTACGTTATGGATTGTGGGGGTTCTGTCTATGCAATTGAGCTATACATCTCTGAGATCCCGGAGAGATTTGTCTCGACCTTAGCATGTCCAGCAGCAGAATACCTCACCTGAAAAGGAGTTCTGAGTGCTGTGGGGAGAATCGTGGGGAGAAAATCTTACAAAAAAGCATATCATTTGGATTCTAGTTTCAGTTTATTTTAGTCATGAACAATTTATAAGCTGTATCAAACAGGGTCATCCATCTGGTGGCATGTAAGACTCTCCAACAACCATGACTCAAAATATAACACCCATTTGTCTTTTGGGTAGCACTATAGGCAAAAGTTTTAATACCCAGTTTTAGTCTTCTTCAATAACATGACTCAAAAGACAACTCTTTTTTTTAAATGGGTTTCTAAGAGAGGATTCAGATTTGGGTTGTCTGTCCTAAAACCCAAAATGGGTCTTCTGGGTTATGTCTCTCTTAGAACCAAAAATGGTCTTCTGAATAGGTTTTCTATTGGAGGCTATAGGTCTAAATGGCAGTGGATATCATATGGCACATTTGCACGTCTTCCTTTGCCTCCTCTTCTCCACTGGCATGTCTTGTTTTGCCTCCTCTTCTCTGCTAGCAGCGGCAACACACTGTAGCGACAAGGATTGATGGAGGCTTAAGAAGGGAAGAATGGGGCTTTAATTTTTTTTAGTTATTCTGTGTATCTAGACAATATATATAGACGCATACCAAAAGCTATGTATCTACAAAAGCCAAACCAACTAATAATTTGGAACAGAGAGTGTGACACATAATAGGAACAACCAAACAAGAACTAGTAGAACCCTAAGAGAACACAAATTAACTTGTGAAAAAGTAAGGTATTGAGGAGTTCACACTCCTTAATCCTCATTGGAGCACCTAGGGAGATCTTTGACACAAAGACTCAGGTGCTCACTAAGATGCTCCTCCATCTTCGGAATGGTAATCTTGACACCATGTTCAAATATTCTTTTTTGTGAATTTCAAATATTTAACTTGAAGGCTCACATTCTCCAAGTGTCCAAGTATGGTTTTTTTTTTTTTTTTGAAGCGAGTGTCCAAGTATGGTTGTGCTCTTCACTAGACATGGCTTAGGCACTACCTAGTTGATGGATAAAAAACTCATGAAAAGCTCAAGGATAGCAACATGGACACATGGCACATGCTCCACTGAGGAAGGCTATGTACAGACGTAACCTCAAACAGTTTCGTGTGCTAGTGCTGTAAGGAAAATGGACCATTGACTCGTTTAGTTTGGATTATGGTATTTGATGAATAGCATGACCAAGTTGGACTAATGCATATGCAAGTGTACGTTGTATAGTCCAGTATAGATTGCAAAGCAGGCTTAGATCAAGAGTGGAACATGAAGAATTGTGTCGACGCAAAAATCTAGATCACTGCGCCTATTAACACAACTAGAACGGTACGCGCAGCAACGCCAGTGGGTCTTCGCGCCTGTGTGGTATATATATATAATATACATTTGTGTGGTTTAAATGTACAACAAGTAATACAGTTAAGTGTGGTACTCTATAGCAAGTATTCACAGTTGTAGAACTATTCATTAACTTACACATATGTAATAGAGTGAAGTGTTGCTCTATGACAACTCAAATGTATTTTTAGCTAAGTCAGACGTTTACTAACATTACTGCACAAATGTACATTTTTACACTAACATTACTGCACAAATGTACATTCTTACACTGGAGAAGAGAAATCAGTTCGTAAAAATATATATATCAAGAGAGGACCTAAAAGTACAACTACTTGGCATGTTGTGCGTCGAATAAAAACACATGCTGAATTCTGGCACCTCGATCACCTTCAAATTAGGGCTGCAAGAGTTGAATCACAACAATTTCATCACCTTGTGCTTTTGGAGTGTTCTCGTCTGCAAGCTTCTTTCTCCATCTATATATTTAGAGACACTTCACTAGAGAATAGGTTTTTTAAGACAATAATAAAACATTCATGGTCAATCAAAGGTTGGGATGATGAGTCGCTCAAACTCGTTACTAATTTCAACATGAGAAGGCTTGATGATGATTACACAGATAAAAAATAAAGTCAGCATCATTTGGGCTAAGCACACTGCTACATGATTTTTTAAGAAAGAAGAATAAATGAATCTATCACCTAATAGAGGAGATGAGCTACCTACCTACTGTGTATATTTGACATGAACTTTGGTAGAAACTAATTCTTTGTCCCTGAGAATAAGTGATTCATTGAATTCATGTTAGAATTGTCACATGACACTTTTCAGGAAAGAAGAATAAATCAGTTTATCATCCAAAGGAGAAGATGAGCTAACATCTTATAAGAACTATAACCTGCTCAGTTTCCATCCCATTAACTGCTCATCTAACTTAGTTAAGATCCAATAAGCTTAATTTTCATTTTGTACTGCAGTTCAATTAGCATGTAAATCTGGAACAAAAAAAAGTAAGCACTACGAATCTACGCTCGGCCTCATCGTGTTCCAATAAACCTCTTTGGATGAAGCAAGTGTTGCCTAACTATAAATGATGTAAAGGAATCTTACACTTCAAGAAAGTTCGTTCTGAATTTCATAGTTCAGATCAGTTGAAGTGGGATGTAAACAAATGTGGCAACAGAGTCAAACATTAGCTTTGAGAAGGTAAAAGTCAATTTCACATTTCGTTAGCTGCATGCGGTTTTGTGCTCAAATGGAGGAATGAAAATCAAGCGTTGGCTGCTATATACGAATATGAAGCGATGGATACGCATATAGCATAGAGACACAGGACTGAGTGTTAGCATCAGAACTGAATAATATCGTCAACAACACTAACAGACCAAAAAAAAAGCACTGAAAGTTAAATGAAGTATGCAGATATTAAGTGTTCTGAACCTAAAAGTTCAAAATGCACAACAATAGGTGGGTTAAACCTTATATTTCCGAAGAGGTGAACATTACAACTTAGTAACTCAAGGTTTCTCAGTTCTTTACCACTGCCCAAAATATAGAATTTATTTGGGCAGAATTTGAGAAAATATCTTGTTGTGACAAATACTAAGAACACATTTGTTGGCTCATTGTGATAATCTCTAGTGGTGGATACCATTTATCAGCAAGAAAAAATATTGGAAATAGAAATTCAGGTGTTAATTTATTAAATGTAGGTAGCACTTGTAAATGCACATGACATGGACACATTGTTAATTTGAGGAAGGTAAATTACCTGAACTGATGTCCTTTTCTTCCAGGTTGGGTGGAGGTACCAGCAGTATGCAAGTATGTCACAAACGGGCAGCAGTACAGTTGAGCAGCACGGTTGGTTGGATGGTGTATACACTATTTTTTTAACCAAGATGTATTCACTGTCTCAGTAGCACAAGCAGTCTGCAACACAGGTGGTTGGGTGATCCTGAAACAGTGCAATATTATGGCAAGAAATGCAGGAGCGATCATATAAATAAAGTTTAGTAGGTAATATTAGTCCGCTGATGCTTTGAAAAATATGGTATCTCGTTAAGAGGAAGCCCTGGTAAACTGATGCATACAAACAACTTTCTAACTATTTTTTCGATCAATCTTTCTAACTAAACTGAATGTTGAAGTCTATGGTTATACTTATTTCACAAAAGAAACTATTTAACTGTTGTATGTATATAAATCCAGGAAATGACATATAATGCAGCATCAGAAAATATTACCAAATATCCTTTTTCAGTATTAAGTACTGCCTTAGTAAGGAAAATCGCCAACAGTTCCCAATTCTGAACCAGGAAAAGCACTGAATTAGTAAGGAAAATGTCATATTTCTCTCGAACTTTGTGTAAGCCTGTAGATAAAAAAGAAATAAATAGCTGCAGTGAGTACGCTGTGCAAATATGTGGCTGTAAAACAAAATAGAGATTGAGTCATCGTGGATTAGGAATTAGATTGGTGACAACATCACAACAGAGAAGGCAAAAGGGAAAATTAGCTTTCCTTTTGGACAGTAATAAAAAACTACTACACCTTCCTGATTTTCAGCTATTAGAAGGTGTTACAGAATTCTGTTCCTATCACATCGAAAAGCGTATGTTGGATCTTGTGGTCCTTCTAATCTCTAGATTGAGAAAGGCAGAGGTAGTGATCAGACCTGACAGTTTAGATTTGTGAAGGTAATTGCAAATCTGTATAGGACAAAATATAGAGCACGTAGCATACAGAAGGAGAGAATAAGATACCTGTTATTGGTGGAGACAGGGGCCTATGTGGATGCACTTGACAGTCCGACGACCAAGAAGGTACAGTCCATCACCGGCAGCCGGCAGCGCTACACTCCGTCGGGACATCTGGGCAACAGTGGCAGCAGGCCTGTCACCGCCGTCAAGGTCGTGGTGAACTCTGTGCCGACAAAGTCGAGCAGATTGGCTGCAACTGGTGGCCACACTCGCATCGGGATGTTTGAGTCGAGGGAGGGAGGACAACGGTGGTGGGGCATAATCCCAACCTGGCTTGAGTGGCGCCTTGCAGGGTCCCTTGGGATAAGCAAACGGCTGAGAGAAAAACACAGCACACATGAGTTACAGAAAGAGTAAAGCAAAAGCACTGACACTACACTGGTAGCAATATGGAGGAAAATAAATTTAGTATAGAAGTATCATACTGAGAGATACGGCACACAACATTGACAAAAAGAGGAATGCAAAAGCACTGACACTACACTGATAGTATCCTATTGAGAAAGGCAGAACCTAGAAATATACAATGGCACCATGCCATATCATGATATATATGTATATGTACTCACATAGAACATGGCCATCCTATTGGATTCCCGTATAGCATGAGTAGTAAATTAAATGGACATTAAATTAAATAGCCAATGAACGAACATGCAGGCCACATATTTTGAACAGAAATAGCATCACTGAAAAGAAACGAAGGTACAGGGCGGAAAAGAAACGAAGGTCGGAGGCAGCAACCTGAATGGAGCACGACGGAGATAAGTACGAACCTGAGGATGACGACACAGCCGCCGATTTGGAGCAGATCAGAAGCACAGCGGCCGCACCACATCAACGCACCAGTCGCTGGAACAATCTGTAGCACAGGGGATAAATAGAAAGGGGGAAAAGACGGCATGGATGAGCCCCAAAAAATCTAAAGAAGTGGAAGGAAATAGCACAGAGATGAAATCACATCCAACTGGAATCCGGACAGGGAGCACGCGATGCTGAGACATGGCAAAAGAAGAACCCTAGCTGTAGCACATTTTGGAGACACGCGCTCGTGAAAGCTCGAGCAGAATCCGCACTACGGGGCACAGATTTATGGACAAGGCAGTAGAAAAAATGAAAAGAATGAGCAGACATCAGCGTGACGACCACTACAGCGCCCGGAAGTAGCAGGTGAATGCAAACTCACCGAAGCCTCCGTCGGCGGCGAAGCCAAGGCAGGGCGAACTGCAAGCCGGGAGGACAGAATGGTGTAGCCGTCCAGGTTTGGACGACGGCAGCACCGCTTAGGACGGCACAAGCACCGCTTTGTTTTGTGAAGCAGGCCGAAAAAGGCCCAACAAACGTCGGGGACCCAAATCCATGCTCGCACACGGAGGGTGTCCACGTGACGGCCACGCGTCAGGACGGGCTGATTCTGTCGAAGCACCGGTGCGCTGAGATTACGCGGAAACTTTCCCATATTAGAATCTACATATGGCAAGCCTAAACGTCCTTTCGATACAGGACAAGCCGATTTTGGATCCAAACGCAATTTGACTTGCAATTGAAAAGAGAGAGGTTGGTCAGTAATTTAAGGCGGAACAAGCCGATGTTGCTCTAAACAGTTCTAAATATGATTATAGATTCAAACATCTTACTCTGATGAAAGAAAAAGACTCCTATTAGTCTAGCACGATTAAAAGACTTAGACAGACTAGAGCCGATGACGAATCCTTTTCAAAGGGAGGATGATATGACCACACCATCACCACTTCAAGTTACACTAAGTCTAACCTGAATATCACCTACACCTACGACAATCACATCTTTGATGGGCAGATTGCACATAGTCGAGAAAAGAAACTATAACAAAAAATGACCGTGCTACTTTGTGAAATTCATTATAACATAAACTAAAATTATTTACTACCTAATTTTTATACATTGTTAATGCTTAGGTTCACCAACGAGGATGGCAAGAACATAAAGGAGGTGACTACATAGAAAGACCACACTCAAACCAGACCAATTTGGTAGAACAGTCCGAAAGGAAAGTCATAACTTTTGATTTCCAAAAGCTATGAAGGTTAGCACATTTTAAAAAGTTTATCAAGTCTACTTTTCAATACCACTAAGGCAGAGTAATTTGGATTTACCACTAATGAGGTCCGAGCACTTGCATACTTATCAGACCTCTTGAATCTGACGATATCATCAAAAAGAAAATAGCATAACTCTTGATTTCTGAAGGCTATAAAGGTCAATGAGGACTATGACGAAAGCATGTGCAGTCTAGTTTCCAGTGCCACCAGGCCGACCAGTTTGGACTCGAGCACTGAGATCCAAGCAGTTTAATGCAGATTGCTTAGAAAGTTAATAGTCTTTTCAGGATATGATAATAGTAAAACTTATCATGCAAAATTGTACCATTGTAAAATGGGTCATGGTGCATGCTACACATGGTGTGAAAGCTTATCAAGTTAACTTTCTAATGCAACCAACAACACGTCATTTGGACTTTCCAAGATGAAGTTATTGTCAAAACACTAAAGACTTCATAGAAGACCAACAACCATGGAGGAACTACTTAGAAACTCTTTTTATTGATGTTCACATACTCTATATTTTCACTTTTATTCCATGTTCATACCTATCTAGGAGGGTTGTTCCTTGTATAAATATTTCATTGCTTCATAGCAAGTGAAGACTTTTGATAATCGAAATACAAATACAGAACCCCTTTTGTTCAAGTTTGTGCTAACCAGTATTGAGAGTGATCTCTACCCCTTTGCTCTTGTGATTTCCTTCATGTTATTTACAGAAGCGACAACTTCATCCGCTCCATATTGGTGCTCCTACTCCCTTCAAGGTTCGCCTTGATTGATTGTAGATTGTATTGGTTTGTTCTTTGAGAGTGTGGTTGCGAGAATCCTCGATTTAGGTAGTCGGTTAAAGACTTTAAGTTTTATTTATCAGGTTGCACTAGCTATTGTTGCTTGCAACAAGTTATCTGGCTATTCTACAACTAGTTATCTAGTGATTGATCCTACATCGTCAAGATTGGGACATCGTGTCATATCAGGCTACGAACACATGGTTGCTAAGTATCCATGTAGTCTAGTTTTATGATGAGTGAATTGTCAACATGAAGCCATTTCAGGTTGAACGTGTTCAGACTAACCTACTACAAAAGTAGAGTTTGGCATGTATCTTGGCTTGTGTTGTGTAGGTGTTGAGCTCGGAGGTGGTAGTCAATGGCGAGGTGAAGATCAAGTAGAGATGGGCCATGCCGATGGACCAGGAGCGGTGAAGGGCAGACGTTAGGCTTGGACTGAGGGACTAGATGGCTGAAGGACTAGCCACGGTGGGTGACACTTGGGGCATCGGCAAGTGCAAAAGTACATGGAGGTGATCGTGTTGACCAAGTCAAGATGGCAAACGAGCAAGTCGAGCGGGAAGGCTCTAGAAGACTTGGCGGTCGAGGACGTGGTGACACATGTCGAGTGCGGGGGATGCGTATGGAGTACGCTACTCGTAGAGTGGTTTGGTGGTTTGGGCCTCAAAACTACTGGTGGACAGTTTTCAGGTTTGGGCCTCAAAACCTGGGCGGAGCTTCTAAGGAAGCAGGGATGACATGTGGCAATTTTAACATGTGCCTTGGTAAGGAATCATACACCATTTGAGTGACATGAGAGTACCATTTGAGGAACATTAAGTTTTCTTTTGGAAAATGTCATAAAACCTCCGATATGAAACTTGTGAGGAATGAGAAAAATAGTGCTTAAGTCAATATTTGTTCTATTTCTCAACTACCCAGGACAAAGGAAGAGCCATATGCCCCATGGGTGATTAAAATAATATTGGTGAGTCTTCAATATTGCTATTTTTTCCATTCATAGAGAAGCATGGTAGTTGTATACTTGTTACTTTTGAAATATGACATAGTAGTAGCATCTCCTGATCCACCGAGTCTAAGTCTAATTGTTTGCTAGGGACTAGCAAAGGTTGAGCTTGGGGGTTCTTGTTGACAGTAATTAAGCCATAATTTAGATACATAAAATACCATCAATAGACTTAGAAATCCAAGGAATAACAACACAACATGAACATAGTTTATGAACAAATGGTTCCACATGTACCTTGAGGTGTGTGAGTGCAAGAGACATCAAATGGAGCAAAGCAGGACCAAGAAGGACCCTATAGGGGGTCACCTAACCCCCTAGGGAGCCTATTGGCCCTGCTAAGGTGGCACAATCCAGGATAAGTGCCTCAAAGTCAATTTCAACTATCAGATCAAGTTATGCTTTCTCTAAATGGCTCAAGATCAAGTCATGAGGATCAATGACATGGCAATGAATGATCTAGCAGGAGAACAAGCACCAAAACACTCTATGATAGGTGGGACCACCTTCCTAAAGAAGGTGGTTGGTCCCATCTATCATAGGGGGGGTCGGTCAACTCGCCTGGTGTCTCTAGGTGTCCACCGCCTCTCACCGACGTCTGCATGCCTCCATGCATCACATTTGTCATGTGCACCATCTCCAACATCCATTCAATTACGGTTTGATCCAAGGGAGGAGGAAGGAGAGCACAAGTTCGCTGACGTGGCACTAGAGTAGCCTCTACTCCACCTCCACTATAAATGGAGGGTCACACCCCCCTATCCATTCATGATCAATCAAGGCTTCAAGTGAAGATTAGTGTAGTTCCATTCTATAGTAGTAGTTAGTCTAGTGTGGGAGTTAGAGTTGAGTCGAGCTTACTCGGGGTTTCTAGAATCGTCTTCTGAAGAGTCTAGTATAGCTCTTGTCTCTTTCCTATTTTAGACTTTATGCATTTAATATATTATTTCTACTTTACTTTGCTAAGTCTTTACTTAATTATAGTATTATACTTGTTATAGTGTTGTTAGTCTTAGTTTAGCTCATAGTTGTTATATAATTGATTGTGATCCTGTTTCCCTCGCATGTATGCGATCATTGTCTGTCATAAGATCCTCTAATTGGCCAAAGATCTAGATTGGAGTAGTAAGAGACGGTGTAAGCGTAGTGCTTATACATTATCTTACACTTGGTTGTTACTTGTCGCATGGATTGTTTGTGGTAGCTAGCAGGTGGTGACAACCTTGTATAGCCTTTGTATTCTATCACGTGTGGAAGACAAGTTCTTAAAAGATAAGACCACCATAACATGATAGTCTGAGTTCGAAAGAGTTTCATTCTCAATTGATTCGGCTAGCGCCTAGCATACTTGTCGCGAGGTAGCAACTTTTATATATAATTGTGTATCTGAGCTATTTTCATGGGGTATAGTGTGAAACATAGGAATATTTTACTCACTCGTTATTCTTCGAACTAACTATACTTACTAGTTATCTTTAATTATCTTGCTTGATTTAATTGACATCATCCTTCCTGCGACACGCTGTAACTACTCTATTTTGGAGGACGTTGAATAATATTTAGCGCTCCCGCGGCACGCCGCCCCGGCACCAGACCCGCATACAAGTTTTTACTCATAAGACTATATTTGGTAATTAAAAATCATGGACCCAATATTCCTCACATCATTAGTGGCGCCCGCGTAATTCCGGGAGGAAACTTCATTTGCTTTCATTGCGCTCACCATCTCTCCGGTCTCCATAATCCATCCTCTCCACTGCCTCCCCTCACTCTTCTATATTTTCTCTCCTCCCTGTTCATCGGCCTCCTAGCAGATGACGGCGGCGGCGGCCGGTGGCGCTCCATGACAGCGGCGATGGCCGGCCGGTGGCGCTCTTCCCATGGCGGTGGCGGCGGCGGCAGCGGCCTCCCCATGATGGCAGCAGCTGGCGGACTCCCCGCGGCAGTCCTTCCCGCTCCTGACCGCAGCCACAACCCAGCTGGCGGACTCCCCGCGACAGTCCTTTCCACTCCTGACCGCAGCCACGATGGACCTTCCATCCCCCACGACGGCCGCACGGATCTCCCCAGCAACAGCAACGGCGGCGGCGTCCTCGGCGCAGCGCAGATGCGGGGAGTGCCTCTCCACCCTCAGCAACAGTTGCTTCCCTCTCCCCAACCGACCGTGGTGTCGTTGAATCTCGTCCTCAACAGGACGGCATGATTCCCAGGTTCAGATCCGTTTTGGGGGTCCATCCATGGAGGACTACAACCATCTCCTCTCGTGAATCCGTGGTCGGGTCCCAGATTTAATTTTATTGGCTAGCGAAAGAGTATCTCCCCTCAGAAATGGCTATAGTTGTTTTTCATGGAGCCGATGTATTTTTTTTTCACGAAATGTTGATCTGACTTTACCCCTTTCTTAACCCCATTTAAACTCCATGAGAACTGACTGCCTTTTCCATTCACTCCGACGAAGACTGGCATACTGCAGTTTGGTGATGAATCCCGGAGAAGCAGGCACACCAGATGCATGGATCTCAGAATATTGAAGAAACATGTGCTTTTTCCTCTTCTACATGACATATGGAATCTGATCCGACATGTCGGGCATTATAAAAATTAAATTTACCGCTCATATTTTTTAATAGAATTATTTACTTAACAAAATAATTATGGTAGTAAAAAATAGATTATCAAAGACCGGAGAAATCGATGATTATCACATGCAAATTGGAATTATTTACATAGCAAATTAATTCTATTAGTAATAAAATGATTCTATTAGCAAAATAATTTTTTTTAGATTACACAGTATAGTCTGCGTTCAACACGCACGCACACTCATCCCTATGAACATACGTACGTAAACCCTATCCCTATGAGCACCTTCGAAGGATTAGGCCGGCAAATCTTGAAGTTCACGAAGTCAATGCAGGCGCCTGACTGTCGACGGGAACGTCGCCTACCGCTCTCTTGGATCCTTACGAACTTGAGTCTCAGTTTGATTTATTTCACTAGTTAGCCGCTACGCGCCTTTGATCTTTATAAAGATAAGTACCTCCTTCAAGTGACCTGCTATGGTATAGTCAATTTTTCCTTATGCTTTGCTCAACGAGGCTATATCTGCTAACTCTTTGATCTTCTTATCATCTCCTTCTTTTATATAATCCATTTTACCGCTTCGCACCTTCTTTTGATATAACAACCGTTCGTTCATCATAGACTACTTTGGAGAATACTATATAATAGGCAAGTGGATCTATTCTATAAAGTTAGCGGCTCCTGGTTACTATTCAAAAACACCCAAACGTCCTAATACACCGGTGCATCCATACTAGATGACTGATCTCTGACTGACCTTGACTATGGAAATAATCACACCTTGCCCATGCTGGAATTCCTTTCTGTGCAACTTTCCCTAGCTAGCTATCCAGATTCATATTCCATTTATTACGCGAATACCTATGCCTATGTTTCACAAGCCTATTCTTGCCGGAACCGGTGCTTCCCGCTCCTTCAAAGGAAAGGAGGCCTATTCCCGTTCATGCCTACTTGCCTTGTTCCTATCCAGACACATCTACACCATCCATCTCTGCATCCGGGCTTGCCTACACTATCGTTCCGGTCAAGAAGAAGAATGGTCGGATAGGCATATGTGTCGATTTTCGGGACCTAAACAAAGCATGCCCCAAGGGATAACCCCCTTTCTCTCCACAAGGAACTGATTCCTACAACGGTTACGGCAAAACAAACGGCTTCCTTTCCACCAATACTCCTTGAATTGACGTATATGAGCGTAGTATCAGGTATGCCTAGGGTAGGATTGAATCCTGGAGGAATGAGAGGGAATAGACCTTTGATAAAACTAGTATTTCAAATCAAATCAAAGAAGAAAGTAAAGTATAGAAAGTTCAGAGGAAGACTCTCTTCTGTCTCCCCTTGGCCATAAATACCCAATTCCAGAACATTGCGTTATTGTTGCAAGCAAATAAGGTCTTTCTGTCCCTCCTTCTTTCTCGCAGGCATCTCCTCTGGACGAATCTAAAGAAGCAGGCCAAAAGAAACTATTAGATACTGCAAACCTTCTTGCTAACAAATCATAGATTCGGGATAAGAAGAAAAAGAGAAAAGACAACATTCATATATGTCCGTACGCTACAGTTCTTATGCACCTGTTGTACACTTATTTCCTTTAAGAAAGAAGCAAGCTAGTGAGAGATTATCGTCGGGCTATCACTCGGCTTTAGGTTTTCGCTAGTTACATGAACAATCTTGGAAATTGGGGTATACAAACAATCTAAGAATCCTTGCTTCCCATATCCTATCTCTTACCTACCTGACCTACTTGACTAACAAGAGAAAGAAACTCGGGTAAAGAGCGGATCAAAGATCAATAAGAAAAACGAAATCTAAGGCTAAGAAAAAGGCACCATAAGCAAAAGGCTAAGACAAGAATAGGGGAGTAAGAAAAAGTGATTCGACAAAAGCTATTCCGAGCTGGGATAGAATTCATGGAAGAGAAAAGGGAAAACAGAAACAGATAATGAAGCTTTAATACCCGAGAGGGTCGGGACACAGACTGCAATAGTTCTTCCCCTCTACGAGATCAATGGAGCTCAATGGGTTCTCTTTAAAATGGATGAAGCATATCTCACTTACTTACTTTACACACAAGAACGATCCTTCCATGCCTGGTGCCAAGAATAACTTACTTCCTTTACTCCCCTTTTAAACAACCACCCATGATCCTGCAACCAAGCCTAATGCCTATCATCTTTCCTGGCCCATGGCACTTGCACTACTACCCTGGAACCGAATTACTAGTTCCCTACCTACCTGAACAATAACCACAAGAGCACACCCTCCCTCCCTACATCAATGATCAACGAATAAACAAAGTACTAACGCATCAAAAGACATCAATAGGCACTAAGGTACATAACAAACATTGTATAAATAATGCATGAAGCTGCCTTCCTCGTAGCAATGTGCTTAACCGGGAGATTCTATATATTTGTGAGAATCCTTATAAGACGACTTCAAGACCAAAGCATGGCAGGTAAAGGCTCGATAAATCTACAAATAATACTGGTCAGGAGAACCGGAAGCTGATTGAAAGCTTATCCTTGGTTGAATCGAGGATCATGACTATACTATTGCCTGTATATCAATGGATAAAGGTAAGGATGCAAATCATACAATAGAATCACACTATGTGTAAGGGTTGTTTGGGAAAGAACTTTGACCACATATTTGATCTCGCAATGCAATTAGACCACTAAGTACTGACCTGCCTCTTCATTCATCAAAAGATCCAATTTCAAGAATGTCTGAAGCCGGATTGGCTCTTCTTTTCCCAATTACTGAGTTTTTTAAAGGTGGAGAGTACAAGTGGACCGATGAGGCACAACGAAGTTTCGAGTTGATCGAAGAGAAGATGACTCAAGCTCCGATCCTCGCACTTCCATGTTTCGACAAGGTCTTCGAACTTGAGTGTGATGCTTCCAATGTGGGCATAGACGCTGTGCTCAGCCAAGAAGGACGCCCTATTGCTAATATTAACTAGTTAGGGGGTTTGGGGTTGGGAGGTTGACTTGAATGACATCTTTGAGCGATTTTCAACATTGATCTGGACCTTCATACGTGAAAATTCATTCCATTTCTGAGCTGTGTGTGAGCAGAGGTGTGCCAATGGTCTGTTCAATCTTCACCATCTCCCCTCGTAGAGGTTATTATCTATCCCTTCATGACGTGTGAACACCTTGTTTTATAGTATCTATGTGAAAGACATTATTAAATGCATCAGATTTTTCAATCAATAGCAGATCGAACGACTTGACCAGCTACAATACTTGCTACTACAACAGGATTGACCGTTTTACCACCAGGCTAACCCTCTGTCAAGGGGGTGGCGGAGTGAAAGTCTATCTCTTTGGTTAAGCTACTGTTGTTATAAATCTCTACTTGCGAACGAGTTCAAACTTATGTATGGCTGCTTGTATGTCTGACAAACCACCTGATGGGATGATTACGGACCAGTGTGGTGCTATATGTAGAGCTATTTCATAAGTGTTCCCTAACGTCATCGTCTTTGCCTATGGCATATAATGAAGAAGTTACCAGAGAAATTAGCCGGTGTTTCTCAGCGCAATGAGGTAATGTTAAGCTGACTTATTATCATGGTAGCTATAGACGAGTTGAATCAACTATTTGGTTTCTTAGTGCACTGAGGTAATGTTTATGCAGACTTAGCTGGTGTTTCTTGTGCTTGTACCCAGAATACGCATACAACAAACCTTTCTGTTTCGCGTGTCCGATTAAAAAACAAGACCCCTATACACATTCATATGTTAAGTAGGATTAATTCTTCATGAAATAATACACAGGTTATGCAAGTTGTATGTCAGGCTGTTTATGATTTTCCTTCCTCTGGTGAGTTCTCATTCATGTGGTTACAAATGTTGGCTGATTATGACTTGGGTGTCTACTGTGATTGGTGGTTTGAAACTCTTTATGATATGAGGCATCGTTGGGTACATGTTTTATTTTAGGCATTTTTCTTGGGCTGGCATTTATACGACCCAAAGATTCTAACAAGTATGAATGTGAGTGTATGATGTTTCAATTCCGAGGTATTGTATGTAGACATGGCCTCAGTTTGGGGGGTATTGATCTGTTGCCAGAACGGTATTTGCTAAACCGTTGGCGTAAGTCAGGATTTGATCCGCGCTCATCTAGCTCAGATTGTACCGGATCCACCTAAACTAAGGGATATAAAAAAGTATGATGGACTTGATGCTTGTGCTCACCAAGTATTGCTGGACATTGTTGAGGTGGCTTCAAAACATGCCGACCTGGGCCACAACTTGCTTTCTGGGCTGGTTACTCTGCGTGACAAAATAGTTGCTGATGCTGGACTAGTTCTTGATTCCATTTTTTCCAGCCTAGTTCTTCTGTTCAACCTTAGGGGCACAATATTATCAAGGATCTGGTTGTTGTACGCTCCAAAGGGCGACCCCGTTCCAGATGATTCGAGTCAACTGTTGAGAAAGTAAGCAATAACAAAAGGAAAGCTAGCGCCACACACCCACAGGGAGGTAGAAATCCGCCTAAGGTACTTAGCATTAATACTAATATGTTGTACTTTACCCCATTCCTTCCTTTCCAAATAAATAGGAGAAAGGAACATCACAACAAGCAATGAATCAGAGTAGAACGAGTGGAAGGAATCGTGGACTAGCCTATCCACCTGACCTTTTTTCTTGTTCTAAAACAGAAGTGAAGAGAAGAATTAGAGAGATTCTGGAGCCGTTCGATCTATCTCTTATTCGTGATCTCGCACTATGGTCAAGACATTTTTTATATGCCCTTTTGTTAAAGGAATTATTATTATTTTACCCGTAATAACTTTGTTGACACAAGGCATGGCATCTTTCCTAGCCTTCAATCCCAATTAAGAAGTGATGTGCAAGAGATGAACTCAACTCATTCGCAAGGAATTCTATCCAATGGGTTATGAAGACTTCTGGTTCACTGAAATAGCCTAGCTCTCCAAGCCAAGTGACCTGACTGTAGTGTACCGGGGAAGAAGTTATAGCTTTGAGGGTTGCTGAATTAGTAGCTCTAGCTATGAGAAAGGATAAAGGAGTAGTCTTGGGGGAAGATTTAGGCTCAGCCTATTCAGTCAAGGCTCATTTTGTAGATAACTCTCCATCCCTCTCTCCACACAACTAGCTTAATATGAACCAAAACACCAACCCCACAACAAACTTATGGTTTCAATACCTGATTCATCACTCATATGAAGGTAGTTGGAGCATTTGTAAGCAGGCATCACGTTCCACTCATACAGCCCTTCCTAGGTCTTGACAACCCCCGGCCTAATTCTGATCTGGTGATACCAGCTCTTCCAAGAAATCGAGGACCACACCATAGCCCCACTCAACTGATCTAGCATATCCACCAGCCACGGAATTAGATACTTCTACCCCTGGCCCTGCTATTGCCTCCAACACGTCTTCTTTGGTGAGAAAAGATTTATTATGCAAAGGGAAGATGAAGGATTTATATATATACTCGTAGTATGCTATCTATATACTCGCCTAGACGATAAGCTCTTGAATTAATCGTATGCAATAGTAAATAGGGAACAATCTCTTTTTACTTCATCGTTACCTACTGCTAAAATCTTCATCTATATTTGGTAGAAAGCTTTGCTAGCTCCTCGGACACTCTCTCAAGCTGTTTTTTGGATTCTTTTTCAAGCTCGAAAGGAAATGTTTAGTTTAGACGGACAGGCGAAGAAAGAACAAAATCAGCCTACCTATGTATTGATTTTTTACTACTTAATGGACCGACTCGTACTTAATCCCTCATCTCGACAGAAAAGTAAATCTTTCCCTATCCGAAAGTAGACCTTAGAAGGGAGACATTTCAGTTTGGTTACACGAGTCTACCATAGTATGACTGACGAAACTTTTGCCTTGAACCTTACACAGAACTTATAGATTATGCCCTTGCACTCAACTACTAAACGTTAAAGCAGTAAGAATAAAATAAATGACTATGAATGAGCGGGTAAGGGTCAAGCTTCATACAGACGTCGATTTCTATTAGAAGTTGTTCTTTAAGTTCAAACACCTTTGTCTTAAAGGTAAGTAGAAAGCGGCGCAAAATCGTTCATTTGCGTTTGAATGGAAAAGAATGCAAATGGGGATAATATATTAGTGAAATACTGTCTCGATAGGATAAGTCTAATCTTTCAAGTAGTGCCATCGAAACGGATAAGGCTGGTGACATACGATTGCCATATCTCCGGAGATCAAAAAGAGTAAGCATACCCAACATAGAGGAAAAGCCAAGAGAGTCTCCGAGGATTGCTTCCGCTGTTGAGTTGAAGACCGGTTTTGAGGCGCGAAGCGAAGCACCATTGCACAAAGAAAAAGAAAAAAAAACACTAAAGTGAAAGAAGCCCTCTGACCCACTCTTCTTTCCCGCAGCCTAGGGAGGCAGCGGCTTCGCTTCTTTCTGCACAAGAAATGAAGCTACCAACGCTGCGCTGTATTAGAAAGCAAATTCATACATATCCCTTATTTGTTATTCCCCTCCGTCATCCCCGGCTTCATCCAGCTCTGGCGGAGGCCTTTGATTGAGATCGAAATCTCTTTCTCTTGCCGGCTCCGGCTCCTCATTCTGGTCCAACGGGAGAATGTCCGGAGAAAAAAGTGTTTGAAGGGTCTCCCTGTCGACTTATTTATATTCTCCTTTTCGGATTTTGACTTTCGGAAAAATTGCAAACTCCTTCCGGTTTGAACACATCTCTATTGACTACATTAGCCAAAAATATGGCAAATTTAGCCATATCTACCATGGACTCAGTCCACTCTTTATCTGTAACTAATGAGTCGTCAATACCAAGTTCTTCTGCTAATTGAGGATTCTCAATGCAAATTAGCTTGAAACTTTCTAGTATCTCTGTATGCTTAAATTGCGAGTATGTGAAATCAGCATCGTCATCATGGAGATACCCTTGCTCAAAAAACAGTTTATAGTTGTCAATTTTAAAAAAAGTAGTTACTCCAGTGTCACCATATATTGGACGCTTCGCCAACCAAAAAGAACATCCCACCCCTTCGGTAAATTGAATGATTATTCTCACTCTAGATCCAACCCCTTCACTAAGCACATCAACATATGTTTTCGAGAGCATTAAAAAATGGAAGCCGTTCAATAGGGTGTTGTTTAAATTCTCCTTATGCACAAAGGGTTTTTCTGGGCGACACCTCCTGTTTGAAAACAATTTCCAGGCATAATCCCAGCTTGTAGGCGTGGTTTTGCTGCCACTTGATTCGCCGGTGACTAATCTTAGCCTGTCATTCTTTTCATTTATTACTTGTAATACGAATTGGAATCCACTATCTGTGCCGAATCGACTAAAAAAGGGGGGGATTTTCCTCCCTCCTCGGTTAGTAGAACGAGAAGAAGAGGAAAAGTTGCGACGTTGAGGAATAAGTATTCCCTTACTCGCCCCTCGTGATAAATTTAAAGCGCTTTCTTTTAAAGAAGCATCTGGTTCCATCTTTCTTTCGTTAGTTAAATCACCTTTTTCTAAGAAGGATTTGAGTAATTCAGGATTAATAGTACTTAGAATGTATTTTTCATATTGAGAAATTCTGTCTAGTGGCATTCGATCACAGAAGCCGTTGACAGTAGCATAAATAACAACAATTTTTTTTTTCAATTGGAAGTGGCTCATATTGTGGTTGTTTGGGCTCTTCTGTAAGCCTTGCACCTCTATTGAGTAATGCCTGAGTCGCAGCATCAAGGTCGGACCCAAATTGAGCGAAGGCGGCCACTTCGCGATATTGTGCCAATTCCAATTTTGAACTACCGCAGACTTGTTTCATAGCTTTCAACTGAGCGGCAGAACCGACGTGACTGATGGATAAGGCAACGTTAATAGCTGGTCTAATTCCGCGATAAAAGAGCTCTGTTTCCAAACAGATTTGTCCATCTGTAATGGAGATCACATTGGTGGGGATATAGGCCGATACGTCTCCAGCTTGTGTTTCAATCACGGGTAACACAGTCAAGCTACCTGCACCTGTCTGGTTCCGATCGTTTAGTGGCTCTTTCTAAGAGACGGGAATGTAAATAGAAAACATCCCCGGGGAAAGCCTCACGGCCTGGTAGTCGGCGTAACAATAATGACATTTGTCAATATGCCACCGCCTGTTTACTTAGATCATCATATATAATTAATGCATGCATTCCATTATCGCGGAAATATTCCCCCATGACACACCCAGAATATGGGGCCAGAAATTGCAGAGGAGCCGGATCCGAAGCGGTGGCTGCTACAAGAATGGAATATTCCAAAGCATTCGCTTCTGAAAGAATTTGAACTAATTGTGCCACAGTCGAGCATTTTTGTCCAATCGCAACATAGACACAATACAATGTCTCACTCTCATTTGTGCCCCTTAAGTTCATTTGCTTTTGGTTTAATATAGTATCGATAGCTATTGCTATTTTTCCAGTTTGTCTGTCCCCGATTGTAAGTTCTCGTTGACCACAGCCTATAGGAACCAGGCTATCCACTGCTTTTAAGCCTGTTTGCATAGGTTCGTGGACAGATTTACGTTCAATAATCCCTGGGGCTTTCACTTCGACACGTCTTCGTTCGTGATCGCTTAGAGCCCCTTTTCCATCAATAGGTACCCCCAAGGCGTCGACCACACGGCCTAACATGGCCTTTCTCGCAGGAACATCCACAATAGATCCAGTGCGCTTGACAAGATCTCCTTCTTTAATAGCGGTATCACTACCAAAGACAACAATACCTACATTCTCATTCTCAAGATTCAAGGCTATTCCTTTCACACCGCTGGCAAATTCCACCATTTCTCTTGCTTGAATCTCGTTCAATCCGTAAACTCGTGCAATCCCATCTCCAACCGAGACCACTCGACCGATCTCATCCACTTTCAAATTCGTGTAAAAGTTGGTCATTCTACTTTCTAATAGAGTCGTGAGTTCCGCAGCTCTTGGTGAGAATTCCATACTTTCACAAACAAAGACGATGGATGATGGGAGAGGAGAAATCCGCTTTTCAAAAAGCTCGATCTTCATATACTCTTTGCCGCTTCGATTTCATTGTCCCGCCCCTCGTCCTGATAAAAAAGAGCAAATATCAGCAAGGCGTGGTCGTGCTCAGCTCTTTCGAGCTGAGCTTGGCTGCTGGAAATTCCTTCCCACCGCATCCTCCGCGCCTCCTCAATCAACCTCCTCGAAATGGTCTGCGCATCCAGGTAATCCTGGTTGTGCGAAACCACGATATGAAAAAAAGGGATTGTCCTTCATTCTCCTGCAGATCTTGATAAGCTGCCCGGAGAATAGAAAGATTATCACTCCTGTTAATACGAGAAAGATAGGAACGAACCGCCTCCTCCAAAATATAGGGCTCGAGGGGAAGTACGGCTTCGCTCCTATTATACATACAAATGAAATCTTGGATAAGATCTCGTCGTAAACACGAGATCTTTTCCTCCATGAAAAACAAGCGGAGACGCCCAGGTATGTCCTCCAGAGGGGTGTTGTGATTCAGCTCCTGCTGAATGAACGCAACCCACTCCGGATCCTGGTCGTAAAGGCTCAGATAGAAGTTGAGCCCTTCTGTGAATTCCCCATTCCACCGAGATTTTCACTTTCAGACCATAGCCCAGTGAATGATTAAATATGATGCCAAGCAAATATGCCGATGAAGGACTGCAAAAAGCATTTCTTGCTAAAAACTCACTATTCACAAAAACCACATCGTGCCAACAGGGCTATGTAGTTTTTGTCTACATACAACTTTTCTTCTTAGCAACAATGGCTTTGTGTTCTCTCTGTGTTATATACATCCTACCCGGCAACGCACAGTCCGGAGGAGTGACCTTTTCTTTTGCGGCTGGAGAAAGCATAAGCGGATTTGTCTCTAGCTTT
Source organism: Microstegium vimineum (assembly GCA_022036555.1). NCBI lineage: Eukaryota > Viridiplantae > Streptophyta > Magnoliopsida > Poales > Poaceae > Microstegium > Microstegium vimineum. The sequence goes on along the minus strand of CM039136.1, from coordinate 30,338,430 downwards.
CGTTCTTAACCCAACTGAACTTCTGCATGCTTCGCTCCGTGAACGAGCCGATGACTCTTGAACTACCTACATGACTGTTTACATTATTACGAACCTAAGCCGACTCTCTAGAATCTTGTCTTTCTAGTAACCTTTTTCTCTTTCTCAAGTGGGGAGTTCCTAGCTGTGATCTGTATTCAAGCTAGCAGGATTTGTCTTCTTTGCACAAAAGAAAGAGACCTCATTCGAGTGTGAATTTGCGTTGCATAAATGACGTATAGATAGAGTAAGTGAATCTTTTCAGTGGACATTTGTGAGAAAGGAAGCTAGCCGCCCTATGATTTGTCTGGGCTCAAGCCTTACTTATTATAACTTATTATCAAATAGCACCCTTCTAGAATTGAAATGCTTAGCAAGCTGCTTTAGAGACCTGTGCACTTTGATTACTGGATGTCTAGCCCGTATTGCTAGTTATAGCATTTGGAGACAAAAATCTAAATGAATTGGGGATGTTCAATGATAAATAAATACTTAAGCAAGGGAAGCCCGACCTGGCGGCCTTAGGCAGAAGTTCTCAAATAAAAAGCATTTGAAAATCATTCATTTATCTTTTCTTAACACGAGAACTTATTTTACAAATTCACTTGGAGTTGAATAGCAGCGAAGACTCAACTCATTGTAGAATCTCTGAATAGAACCGACCAACCCAAGAGCACCGGGGACGGCCCTCTAGCAAAGAAAGATCGTCTTTCCTGCCCATTTTCCCTTTTTTTGCTCCTTCTCTTTTTATGTACGAGGGGTGATGAAAGGAGTCGAAGTTTTGCTCCTAAAAAGGAAGATTGAATTGACGAGAACTATAGCTTTATATAAAGAATAAAGGAGAAGAAAAGATAGGGCTCGGCCCAGAACTGTCACGCTAGAAAAGCACGAGGGACAAGACTAGTAGAGGAAAAAGGAGGTATGAGCTTATTTCTTTTCATATATATAATAAAGCAAATGTTTGCTGAAGCTTGTGGGGGGTCTAACTCAAGGAAGCAAGCACTTGTCACGAGTGAGAAATATATATATATATATATATATATATATATATATATATATATATTATTTCACCCACAATAAGTCCATATCTTTCAAACGCCGGAATTAGCAACTCAAATAACATGTTTTTGGTCCAGATAATGAAATTAAGTATGTGAGGGAATGTTTAGTTTGCCAAGGGAAAAAAACTTTGCCACACACACGAGCTACCACGGTTCCATGTATTCAACAAGGGCGTTACACAGAATCAAACTACCATCAAAGCAACCGGTGGATTGTGTTTAATTTGAAGAAGAGAAGGCTTTGCTCAATTCTTTGTAAGAGAGGTTTAAAAAAGTCACCTTTCATAAAAAATAAGGTAGAAAGAGGGGAAGATCAGCTAGTAGAGGATAAATTATAGTAGCACTTTGAATTCTACTCTCAGAAAATACTTCCATTCATTCAAGGCAGACCTTTTTGTGCCAAGCGAAACCCCACTGCCACTCCCCTCGATGACCTGGCTCCTCCCTAGCAGCCTGCCTTTAGGTGCCTTCGACATAACTTCCATCAAGCTTAATGTTGATCCTGCCTCTGCTTTCCGTAACTTGATCCTTTATTATAGATACTCTTTGTCTCGCCCACGCCTGGATGACCTTTGAAGTGTATGTTTGAAAGGAAACATACTGGGATGACCCTTCCTTGGGTTATGTTTGACAGGGATAGATAGTATACTTTGAAAGAAGGGAAAGTAAGGACCCAATGGATAGGAAGCAATAAAGTATCTTAGGTAGTACGATAATATGGAGAGGAAGTCTGGGAGATCTTGTGTAACTGAACTTCCTTTTTTCCGGTGCAGCCTAGCCTATAGGTAGAGTTTTGAGGTCCATCCAAGTAGTGAGGCGTGATCTCATAGCAGATTGCCACCAAAAACCTTGCAGATGAACTCATAGCTGTTGAATTCCGCTAGACATCATATATATAATCATACGCTCTTTTCGCCGGAAGGAGGAACCTAGCTAACAACCAGAATAGCAATTGGTCAGCTTCATTCATTTTGTCTCATGAACACCAACGTTAGACAAGGAACTTAATCCTCTACGTCCTCCGCGACCGCCTCTACCTCTATTCGCTTCCTGTCTTGTAGTAACCCTGTGTGGCCTATAAACCCTTCCATCAGCAAATCACAATCGAATTCTCAAGGAACCATATCTTTCACTCCCTTGGCTCCGAATTCTCAAGGAACCATATCTCACTCCCTTGGCTCCTTGATCGATCGTTCAAAGCCTGGCCGGCCAATTGATAAATTGAAATTGATTCAGCATGGGCTTACCTTTCATTTGTCACTTCCCTTATCTCACGCGGAATTATTTACTTAACAAAATGATAATATTAGTAATAAAAATAGTCTGGCCAAAGACATGAAACACCGATTATTATCATAATCAAATTTACAACTCATAATTCAGGAAGGAATTATTTATTTAACAAAATAATCTTGTTAGTAATAAAAATAGATTTATCAAAGATCAGACACATCTGTGGTTATCACATGTAAATTTACTGCTCATAGGTTAAGACATAATTATTTATATAGCAAAACAATCCTATTAAGAATAAAATAGTTCTATTAGTAATAAGAAAATATCTGACAAGGGACTCGACATGTCAATGGTTATCACATGAAAATTTACCGCTCATAGATTAGGACAAAATTATTCACTTAAAAAGATGATATTATTAGTAATAAAAATAGTTTGGTCAAAGGACCAGACACATGAATTATTATCACAAACAAATTACCGCTCACATGTTTCGATAAAATTATTTATTTAGTAAAATAATTATGTTAGTAATAAAAAAAATAGATTTATCAGAGGCCGAACACATCGATGGTTATCACACAAATTACCGCTCACATATTTCGATAAAATTTTATTTAGTAAAATAATTATGTTAGTAATAAAAAATAGATTTATCAGAGACCGAACACATCGGTGGTTATCACACGTAAATTCAAAGCTCATAGATCACGACAGAATTATTTACGCAGCAAAATAACTCTATTCGTAATAAAATGATTCTATTAGCAAGATGATTCTATTAGTAATAAAATATATTTGATCAGGGACTCGACATGTTGATGATTATCACATAAAAATTTACTACTCATAGATAGAACATAATTATTTACTTATCAAAATGGTACTATTAGTAATTAAAATATTATGGCCACAGAACAGAAACCCTATTATTATCACAATAAAATTTACCGCTCACAGGTCCTGTTAACACCATATTTTGGCGCGATCATATAGATACGAGTAAGGATCGAGGACGGGAAAATGTGTTGCACACAGGTGGACCCGGGAGGCTGGTTAAGGAAACCGACTCGAAGAAGATGACGCGTATCGGCGGTTGAGATACGTTCGGTGGGCTACACCGTTGATTAAGGCCCAAGACATCCAAGTTTCCTTATTTCGCCCAGCGGCCGATTTTACGCTAGGGTTATACTATGTGGTCTATAAATAGCAAGGCATAGGGAAGGAGAATGACACATCCAATCAATCAAACATACAACTTAGTTCTTAGTTTCCGGCCTTCGGCCACCCCTAGGAGTAGGAGTAGAGTAGATTTCGGTGAACCTTCGACGGATTGGGCTACATCGACTAGATCGACCTCTTGTTTGCTTGTAAGTATAGCCTTGGTTCATGTCTCATTTGTACGACTGTATTGTGTAACTCGTGCAAGCTCGGTATGAGCTAGTTATCGGTTTGAATCTATTGTTCATGGGGCTGCATTGCTTCAATCTCACATGAATAGTGGCTTCAAGCTAGTTATCGGCTCTATTATATTGACGATCTAATAGATTCATTAAGTTATCGATATTGTCTATTATGCTTTGTTTAATTTATTGCTACAATATCTTACCCAATCTCATCTAATGGATCGGCCTGCGTTTCACTTTCAATCTAGATCTATTGCCTCTGATACATCTATTGTTACGCTTAGAGAGGCGATAGATCTTAGATCATATCGGCTGATCCATTAGTTGTAGTTGTTACATGTTGCGGGTTCAAGATATGTATTCGGTCATTAGATTGGTTTGAGTATGATTGGATCTGGCTCAACATATGTGGTACGACTGCATCTTACGAACCCCACTGCCACGTGTGTTGAGTTATGTCTGTTCAGACTTAGATCCGTCCGGTGTCGAATACATGGATCTTGTTCAAGCTTCATGAACCCCATATCGGCTAAAGTAGCCGATCTGGTTATGCTTCAATCATACGATGCATGTGTTTTACCATTCCGATCTATTAGATCTATTAAGTATACTAGATGTGGCTTGATTCGTTTACTTTTATGGCTGCATGGAAACACCCCAGTGCTAGTAGATTGGTCAAGTTATCGGGTTAATTGTCATCATGGCTGCATGGGAACACACCTCTGTTGATGGTTAATCTTTATCCGATATACTCAGTAGATTTGATAGTTCGATGACGATAATGTCGCATGCATCGCATCTTTATCTTAATGTCATCATGTGATCGGCTAATAGTGTACTTTATACTTAACATCCTGTGACAACCGTTTGTATACTATTACCATGCTTTACACTGTTCGAAGTTGACTCTTTAGTTAATCTTCTATATTCATCGGCTATATGAGAGCCGCACACTCATGGAATTGTCTGGCAACAACCGGCAGGTTCCATAATTTGACGTTTCATCTCCTTGTCAATTGTAGGTCAAATTGACTAGCACACATGGAATCAATCATCGAAGGGGCCTAAGCCGCTTAAGGGGTCCAGGAGATCAAGCTCTGCTATTGCACGGTCTCCGCAGGCCCTACGTAGTGCTGACGCCAGAAGCCTCATTTTTGGCGTCAACACATTTTGGCACGCCCAGTGGGACCACAATTGTCAAGCATGAGCGATGATCACGTATTCAACGTGGCCGATGAGGCGCTCAACGAAGAACAGAAGCTGTCACTCCAGAAGGCGCTCGATGCCTTCAGAGACAAGTGCCTGCAGTCGTTCAATAAGACCAGGGATGGCGCGAGGCAGACCAGGCCTTACCCGTACATACTCATGTACGGGGACGAAGATCCGCGAGTTGACATTCAGCACGGCCTCATGCAGGAGACCATCGACAAGGCCATGTCTGCTACGTTCGCCAGTCACGACGAACTCCTCGCCGGCTGCCTGCAGAACGCCATAACAGGAGCTCTCGGTCTGCAGGGGAGACGCCAAGCCTTCTTCGTGCTGCAAGGTGGGAACCATACTTCAACAAGCAAAGCCCCGGAGGGTCCATTCTATGGATCTCTCGGAGCCAGCAGCGCACCTACCGGTGGTGGGGGCAACCCGCAGAACGGATCACAACAGCTGATGGCAAACCCCAGCGAGGGCGCATCGGCTGCACAGCACACCCCTTACGGTGCAAGACCGGCTCTAGATTTTGGTGGACCACCGTTCCATGGAAGCGCAACGTATGGCAAGATCCCTTCCGGATATCACCATCACTATGCGATAGGCGCCCAAGGAGGACCAGGGTACCAGAACCCCCCTAAGTATCCTAGCGGTCAGCAGGGTCACGGGGGCCCAACTCGTCAGCAAGCGCCACCTTAGATTGATTAACTGATGAGCCAGGTAGCCGATATGGTGCAGCGCCAATTCGATTTGAAGCCCAGGAATCAATCCATCGCTTACCGGAAGCTGCACCCAGAATGGTATGATCGGATGGCTCTGCCATACAGGTATAGGGTGCCTGAATTCACTAGATTCACCGGGACTGTTCAAGTGTCAACCATGGAGCACGTCAGTCAATACCTGGTACAGCTGTGTGAAGAAGTCGATGACCAGGTACTCAGGGTCGGTTCTTCCCTCTATCCCTGTCCGGCTCGACCTTTTCTTGGTTTGCTTCCTTGCCATATCAATCCATCACTGGGTGGAAGGACCTAGAGAATAAGTTCCATCAATACTTTGACTCTGGTAACATGGAGAAAGGGGTCATCGATTTGGTCGACGTTAGGCAAGGGAACAATGAGCCAGGAAGCATTTACCTTCAGAGGTTTAGAGAAGTAAGGAATCAATGCTACCGACTGACGCTGTCTGACGCGGAGGTCATCAGCATTGCTATTCGGGGCCTAGTCTCGATGATTAGAGAGAAAATCAGGAAGGACTGCCTGAGCCTGTCGGAGCTAGCCAGCAAGATCACCAACATTGAGGCTAGCTATCGATATCTGCGTTACAACGGTAGAACCCAGAAGGCCGGCAGTGTAGAAATGGTCACAATGGAAGATGTCACCGGAGCCACCAATAGTGATGACGAGTCCAATGGGATCGTCGCCGTGGAGTGGGCCTAGACAAACTCAGAGTACATGCCGTGGGCGAAAGCCAAAGCCGTCGAAGGAGCGAAGAAAATATAGCTTTGACATCACAAAGGCCGATAAGATCTTCGATCATCTGCTTGATAAGGGGCAGATCAAACTGATCGGAGGCTACAAGATCCTCTCGGCTGATGAGATCAAGTCCAGGAGGTTCTGCAAATTCCATGGCATATACACCCATAGCACCAATGACTGCAGGATATTCCAGGACATGATCCAAAAGGCCATCACCTCTAGGAGGATTGGCCTAGAGAAGGCCAAGGGGCCATGGGTATAGACGACAACCCATTCCCTGCAAGCATGGTGGCACTATCTTTTCCGGTGAACATGGTCGCGACAAGGACGCCTGGGAAAGATGAAGTGACCGAGAAACACCATGGGAGTGAGGCAGAACAAGATCTCCCCACCCGACGACGTCCCACTGTCACGATGCTGTTGAACAAGTGGGGGTGCCAGAAAGAAAAGGAAAGTCAAGAGCTGCTCGAGCAAGAGGAGGACAGGAGAATGCAAGAGGAAAACGTATATCATTGGGATTGTCCTTTCTTTGTGCATTGCTGGAACACCAGACTTAGGCTTCCTTCCCCAAATGACTGCCCAGAGTGCAGCAGTTAGTACCAAGGGTACCGACAGTCGAGAGACAACCGCCGATCCGTGCATCATAGATTGAGCTACAAAACGGATTAGCGCCAAAAAATGGAGGACCTCCATAATCGGTCCGAAGAATCAACCGATGGGGGCACCGTTGGCTAGAGGCATGCACCACAAGAGGGCCAATGGTGTCCTGGAGGGTTGACCAAGAGCCAGAAGCATCGGGTCCAACGCCTAAGGAACGACGAATTACAGGGGAAAAACCCAAGGTGTGGCAGGTCAAACAAGCTGAGGAGAGGGTAAGGCGACGACACCCATCTCCGCCATATTTATGTTGCCTGCCGTGTTCAGGCCTGATCATCAGCAGGAAGGATCCGACGATGAAGAGACGGAGTTGGCCATGTCCCAGTGGATCTATCAGACAGACAGCGCTACCTTCGAAAAACCAGAAAAGTATCAACATCTAAAGGCTCTCTACATAAAAGGGTTCATAGATGGAAAACCCTTAACCAAGGTGTTGGTCGACGGAGGGGCGGCTGTCAATCTCATGCCATACTCTACGCTCAGAAAGCTGGGGAAAAGGATGGAAGATTTGAGCCCCACCGACATGGAGCTGACAGATTTTAGCGGCAACATATCAGCCACAAGAGGTGTTACATGCATCGAGCTGACCATCGGAAGCAAAAGTATGTTCACCACTTTCTTCGTGGTGGATGCCAAGGGCTCATACAGTTTACTCCTCGGGAGAGATTGGATTCACGCCAACTGCTGCATTCCGTCTACCATGCATCAGAGCCTCATCCAGTGGATCGGGGATGTCGTGGAAATAATACCTACTGACTCGTCTGCCAGCATCGCCTACGTGGGACGGAATGGATGTAGCTTCAACTACATGGAATGTTTCTCCAGAAAGGTACACGACAGAGACGTCTTTAGGATGAGCGAAGAAGGTCGACAACCGATTCAGGTGATCGGCTTGGAGAGCGTGAACTAATGACACCACTAGCGTAGTGATGGACAACCGATGTGCTATTCATCGCCTTTAGCACAAAAATAGCCTGCAGATAATTGGCAATAGCCGATATAACATACATCTCCTTTAGAGCAAAAAATAATAAAAGAAAAAGGTATGTATGCACGACACTGGGTACTTGCATATATCAGATGGCCGAACAATACAAGAGAAGCCAGCATGGCTGAAAGTTTTTGCCGGCTAGGTAGTTCAGGACCAGATCTACTTAGGAGTGGATCACGTTCTAATCTAGAGAGAGACAAGCCAGCAGCTCATCTGCGGGCATCACTCCAGCGACTGCCTTCCCCATCGACTCAAAACTATCCAAGGCGTCAGGAAAAATGGCCCTGGTACGGGCGTTAACAAAACCAGAGGTGATCACGTCGAAGAACTCTACGCCGACGACCTCCGCAGCAGCCAAGGCAAAGGAGGCTCAATGGGAGACGGACTGAAAGATCAACTCCCGTATGCGTGCCGGCATGTCATTCAGGCGCTCCTCCGGCATTGACCCCCGAGCTTGAAGCAGGTCCGCCACCGCAGCAATAGCAGATGCGAGCTCTGCCAAATATAGGGAGGTTCAGGCAGTAGAAGAAGAAGGATGTGCGGAGCGGTGGTAAAAAAAATAGCCGAGGCAGACGAGGGGTCTTTAGTCGGCTAAATCAGTCAGATCTGGATCAAGGAACATACCATCGGCTCTGACCAAAGAGTGCCGTATGGTGGAGAGAAGTCTGCGTCGTCACCAGTTCTCCCTCCAAACGAGCGCGTTCCTGGCGCTCCTCCAAGAGAAGACGCTCGAGGTGAAAGGTACCCCTTGAGCCACCATCAATTGCCGGTGAGTTAACACTCGGCTTAGCTGCTCTGAGGGGGCTAGAAAAAGGTTGGTTAGGGTTTTCTTCTCAGAGCGAACCACACGAGAAAGGAACCGTATGGTTATTTACCTTGGAAGACGATGCTGCGGCGGCTGGGCGACACTATTGGTGGAACTGAGCGCTAGGGAATGACTGGAATCCGCCATGGATTGGAGTGCTACTGTGGACAAAGGGGCGGTTAGCGAAGCGACAAAAGAAGTGGGCGCAAGACACACTGACTATCGTCTCGGAGGAACTCAGCCGTTGTTTAAACACCAACACTGCATGATGGTGGCGATTCAGTGAACTGAAGTAAAGTTCGCCATAGTGTGAGTCGGCTAAAGCAGGCCGATGGAATTCATAAACAGACGACCAAATAATTAGTCGGCTACCCAAACAAATGAAACGACCAACAAATAGGTACTGCGAGATGGGTCGGTAATTGCTCAGGTTGCTGCAATCACAAATGCGAAGTTACATATTCAAGGCCAGTTTGATAGCCTCTAGAGCACCTGGGCGGGATTGGTCCACCTCAGCTAATACCTTGCGATCGTCTTCTATGGAACCTAGCATCAGGCGCTACGCGGATCAAAGGATTTTGCTTTGATAGAGAGCGCCATCCTCTATGGATGGTCATACAGGTCGACAGTAATCCTGGTCGAGCTATAAAAGCAATGGCGATCGACACATCCATCAAAGTGGGAAGAAATGGTCGTTCAGAAGAAGAATGGGGCGAAACATGACAGGACTGTCCCTGATGGCATACGCGGAGCCATTAATGGTAAACTGCACAGTAAGTTAGTGGATCTCGTGTTGCACCTGATCGGATGAAACAACTTTTGGGGCAGTGACAACTGATAGGTTTTCAGGGAAGTATCCTGAAAATTGCAAATTGGTGGAATAATCCTACTGAAGGATTATCGGCTAAATGTTATAGAATACCTTGGCCAACATCGAACGTGGTGGTGAAGCTAGAGTAAAGATGTCAAAAGGTTGTCTGAGGCAAAGCACTATGGGGTTGTGTTTTAGGGGTGACATCCAGCGAGGTCATTGAAAGCCCAAGTTTGGTTTTGGTTAATTGATGAAACCTATGGACTAACCCTAGTGCTAAGTGTTTGATCAAGCTAGGGTAATCCACCTTGACACATGACGCTAGAAGGATGATCATGGTGTATTGATCACATGCTTCATGGACTAAGAAAAAGAAGAAAGAGAAAACAAAAATGGGCTTAAGGCAAAGGTATATCATAGGGCCATTTTTGGTTTAGTGATCAAGACACTATAGAGAGTGTGATCACATTTAGGATAGATAGCCATACTATCAAGAAGGGAAAATTCGTATCAATTGTGGTTATCAAGTGCTACTAGGTGTTTTCATTCATGCATGTGCATTAATTCACCTAGTAACATAGCCTTGCTTAAAAGACATAAAATATATGCTAAACATCTGCTCTAAGGAAGTACCATAAGTGTTTGGCACATTGGAGCAAGGTTGGAGAAGAAAGAAACAGGAAAGGATGAAGAAAGGGGCGACGGACGCTGGCGACAGACGCTGGATCAATGCGATGGAGCGTCCGTCGGGCAGACCCTAGCTCAAACTCAACGCAGACATCGCGACGGGCGCTGAAGAGCGTCTGTCACCGTCGGGCAGACCCTGGCTCAAACTCAGCGCAGACATCGCGACGGACGCTGAAGAGCATCTGTCGACAAGGCGACAGACGCATCTGTCGGTTTTGGGAGCTCTCTGGATGCTCTCTGCTCGCGCGATGGACAACGTCGATGGACGCTATGAAAAATGCAACAGACGCTGAGCCAGAGACAAAGATGCATCCACCGGATTGAAGAACTCACTGACACAAGCGACGGACGCTGCCGAGCGTCCGACAACAAGGCGACGGACGTGTCCGATAGCTTCAGGAGCTCTCTGGATGCTTACTTGAAGCGCGACGGACGCTGGCGACGGAGCGTCCGGCGCCAACTTAAACAGCGTCTGACGCCCATGACGCAGAGTATAATGGCTAATTTTTAAGGGGTGGCTATTTAAAGGCTTGTGGCTGGTTGGAGCTCTCTCTCTTGGCTCATTCTCTTGTTGTACACTCTTGTGATGTCTCAAGCACCTCTCCCACTCATCTCTTTTATCCTTTGCTCAATCCAAAAGATATAGAGTGCATCCAAGTGCATTGCTTAGTGATTTGCATCTAGAAACATTTGGTGATCGTTCTTGCTACGGTTTTCTTGTTATTCTTGGTGTTTGCCAACACCTAGACGGCTTGGAGCAAGGAGGAGTCAACACGAGTTGGTGATTGTGGTTGATCCCGGTGATTGTGAGAGGGCTTGTACTCACCTCGGCGGAGCGCCAAAGGGTAACTCTAGTAAATTGCTCGTGTCTTTGAGTTACTCTCATTTGGTTGGATTCTTGTGGTGCCCGGGTAGTGGGCTAGGCTTGTGAAATGCCTATTAGCCACCGAATCACCATTTGAGTAGTCGACACAATGGGGACTAGCTTGGTGGCAACCAAGTGAACCTCGGGAGAAAAATCTTTGTGTCAATATTGTCTCCCGGCTACTCTTGGTGTTCATATTGTGATTGGCTCTCTACATTGACATCCATACATCACAAGGCATCAGTATAACAATTACTTCCTATCTTGTATTTACTTTCTTCCTTATCTTGCTTAGTTAGCTTGCTAGTTAGGCCCTTTTGTTAGTTGTTTTAGCTAGCTTGAGCTAAGTTCCTTAGGTTTTTGCTATTGTGTGATAGACACTTAGTTAACTAGAATTGCTTGGGTAGGTGGCTTTGCATCCCTAGTAGAGCTAGAGCAAAAAGCTTCGCTTTAGTGTCATCTAACCTTTTGTTCTAGTGCTTTGTAGAATTTTTTATAGGCTATTCACTCCCCTCTAGCCATCTAGGACCTTTCAAGTGGTATCAGAGCCGTGGTCACCGCTATTATCAAGGCTTAACAACCTTCAGTGTTAGTGATGGCTCAAATACAATTCAACCATGTTGGAAGCAAACCACCAATGTTTGATGGCACATCCTTTGATTATTGGAAGAGAAAGATGAAGATGCATCTAGTCTCAAAACATGAGAAGGTGTGGAGTGTGACCGAACATGACTTTGTCAGTCTTGATGAAGCCGCTCCCACACCTAGAGAGCAAGAGAATCAACAATGCAACACTATGGCTCTCAATGTGATCTACAATGGCATTGACTCAAAAGTGTTTGAGAAAATCAAAGATCTTGAGAAGGCAAGTGAAGTGTGGACAAGACTAGCAGATACATATGAGCACACCGCAAAAGTAAAGAGTTCAAAGCTATACATGCTCAAGGACAAGCTATCTCACTTCAAGATGAAAGAAGATGAATCAATCCTAGAGATGTTTCATAGGCTCCAAGTGATCATCAATGATCTCAAGGGATTGGGTGAGAAGGTCAAGGATGAAGACTTCTCAAATCAGTTTCTTGGTTGTTTGCCCAAGAAATACAAAACCTTGAGGCAAATAATTAGGAGAGATGGTTTGGACAAGATCACTCCCAATGAAGTGCTTGGAGAAATCATGACCGAAGAGCAATACAATGAGGAAAGTGAAGAAGAAGAGGTCAAGGAAGAAAAGAAGGAAAAGAAGAGCTTAGCATTCAAGGCATCATCATCCAAGAACAAGGGCAAAGAAAAGAAGCAAGCATCAAGTGATGATGAAGAGGCTAGTGACATTGATGATGAGATGATAGCCCTCTTTGTGCGCAAGTTTGGCAAATTCATGAAGAAGAAGGCTATGGTGCTAGAAAGAGAAGAGATAACTTCAAGAGCAAATAATATGTGAAGAGATGCTACAAGTGCAAGAGCACCGATCACATGATTGCGGATTGTCCCAATCATAGTGATGATGATGAGAAGAAGAAGAGAAAGCATGACAAGAAGGAGAAGAAGCTATCATTCACCAAGAAGAAGAAGAAGGGTGAATCCTATATGGTGACTTGGGATAGTGATGATTCTTCCTTCGATGATGACTCTAGTGATGATGAGAGGAACAAGTCTAAGAAGAAGGCATTAGCAAGCATTGCTATCAACAATAAGTCTTCTATCTTTGACACTCCATCATGCTTCATGGCTAAGCCATCTAAGGTACAATCTCATGATGATAGTGATAGTGATGATGATAGTAGTGATGATGAGGAGGAGTACTCCAAGGAGGAACTAGTAGACATGATGAAGCAAACTTATGCTTGCTTTGAGACAAATAGGAAGGAGTGCAAAGAATTGAACAAGAAGCTTAAGTCTCTTGAACAATCCTTTGATGAGCTCAATGGCTCTCATGAGAGGCTAATGGAAGCCCATGAGAAGCTTGAGAGGACTCACTACAAGCTTGAAAAAGCTCACTCCTCCCTCCTTGAACAAAACAAGGATAAGGTTGTTGCATCATGTGATATTGGAGTCACTTGTGATATTCTAGATGAATCATTTTTCACTCCTATCATTGTCACCCCAACCGAAACTAGCACATCCACTTGCACATCCACTAGTGAGAGCTTAAAGGTTGATGCTACACTAGTGAGTGAAAATGAAAAATTAAAAAATGATGTTAATGAACTCACTCATGCTTTGAGTAAGGCATATGGTGGAGATGCCCGCTTGCTAAAGTGCTTGGGTAGCCAAAGGTTCTCCCTTAGCAAAGAGGGATCGGGCTATACCCCCAAGAAAGTCAAGGCGGCCTTTGTGACTCCAGAGCCTAGCTTTGTGAGGAGCAATGGTCGGTTTTGCAATAGTTGCAAGCAAGTGGGGGCATGTTGACCAATATTGCAAACTTAACATGAGCCAAACCAAGTTTGCTAAATCCACCTCCATGCATTTTGATTCATGTTATATGCTTACCAAAGGGAGAGATGGTGTAATGTCTAAGTATGTTGGCACGCCCATTGTTGGCCCAAAGAAGAAGGCAATTTGGGTGCCAAAGTCCTTGGTCACTAACTTTGGAGGACCCAAACAAGTGTGGGTACTTAAGAAGAACTAATTTGTTTTGTAGGTCAATTACAAATCCGGAGGAAGGCATTGGGTGCTTGATAGTGGGTGCACTCAACACATGATCGAGGATTCTAGAATGTTCAAATCAATCAACTCTAACACCAATGATGACATTGATAGTATTACTTTTGGTGATAATGGCAAGGGCAAGGTCAAGGGTCTTGGTAAGATTGCAATATCCAATGACTTGAGCATATCAAATGTCTTGCTAGTTGAGAGCTTGAACTTCAATTTGCTATCCGTGGCTCAATTGTGTGATCTTGGATTCAAATGCATATTTGGGGTAGATGATGTTGAGATCATTAGTGTTGATGGTTCAAACTTGATCTTCAAAGGCTTTAGATATGAGAACCTCTATCTAGTTGATTTCAATGCTAGTGAAGCTCAATTGTCAACTTGCTTGCTCACTAAATCAAGTATAGGTTGGTTATGGCATAGAAGACTAGGTCATGTTGGCATGAAGCAATTGAATAGATTGATCAAGCATGACTTATTAAGAGGCTTGAAAGATGTTGTGTTTGAGAAGGATAAACTTTGTAGCTCTTGTCAAGCCGTCAAACAAGTTGGTAACACCCATCCTAAGAAGAGCATGATGAGCACTAGTAAAGCATTTGACTTGTTGCATATGGATATATTTGGACCAACAACATACACAAGTATTGGAGGCAACAAATATGGATTTGTGATAGTTGATGATCTTATAAGATACACTTGGGTATTCTTTCTCAATGACAAGAGTGATACATTTTCCACATTCAAATCTTTTGTCAAGAGATGTCATAATGAGTTTGAGATCACTATCAAGAAAGTGAGAAGTGACAATGGTAGTGAATTCAAGAATACAAGAGTTGAAGAGCTATGTGATGAGCTTGGAATCAAACATCAATTCTTGGCCAAGTACACTCCACAATCAAATGGCCTTGTTGAGAGGAAAAACAGAACATTGATTGATATGGCAAGGTCTATGCTTAGTGAGTACAATGTGAGTCACTCCTTTTGGGCTGAAGCTATCAACACCGCTTGCTACTCTAGCAACCGGTTGTATTGTCACCCATTGATGGAGAAGACACCATATGAGCTATTGAATGGAAGAAAGCCCAACATTGCATACTTTAGAGTGTTTGGTTGCAAATGCTACATCTTGAAGAAAGACACAAGACTTGGAAAATTTGACAAGAAGTGTGATGAAGGGTTCTTACTTGGTTACTCAACCACAAGCAAAGCCTATAGAGTGTGGAATTTGGCTAGTGGTGTGCTTGAGGAGGTTCATGATGTTGAATTTGATGAAACCAATGGCTCTCAAGTTGAAAATGAGAATCTAGAAGATGTGAGTGGACCTCAATTGTCAAAGGCTATGAAGAACATGGATATTGGTGATATTAGGCCAAGACAAGTGATTGACATTGAAGATGACAAAGATCAAGTGATCAACTCACCTAATGAGCAAGCTAGTGGTTCTCAAGTGCAAGATCAACAAGTTGCTAGTTCATCTCAACCAAGCTCAAGCAATCAAGTTCCTATCCTCTAACCAACCAACATTGCAAGAGATCACCTCATTGATCAAATTGTTGGTGATATTACAAGTGGTGTTCAAACAAGATCAAGATTGACATCCTTTTGTGAACACTATTCATTTGTATCATCCATATAGCCAACCAAGATTGAAGAGGCATTACAAGATGTTGATTGGGTAAATGCAATGCATGAAGAACTCAACAATTTCACAAGAAATCAAGTTTGGGAGCTAGTTGAAAGACCCAAGAACTACAATGTGATTGACACAAGATGGGTATTTATAAACAAGCAAGATCAAGATGGTATAGTTGTGAGAAACAAATCAAGATTGGTAGCTCAAGGTTACACTCAAGTTGAAGGTCTTGACTTTGGAGAAATTTATACACCGGTTGAAAGATTAGAGGCAATTAGAATTCTATTGGCCTATGCATGTGCACATAACATCAAGCTATACCAAATGGATGTGAAGAGTGCTTTCTTGAATGGATATATCAATGAGCTAGTATATGTTGAGCAACCTCCCGGTTTTGAAGATGACAAGAAGCTCAACCATGTGTACAAGTTGAGGAAGGCTTTATATGGCTTGAAGCAAGCACCTAGAGCATGACATGAAAGATTGAGGGATTTCCTCTTATCCAAATGGTTCATCATAGGGAAGGTTGACACTACTCTCTTCATCAAGAAACTCGGCAAGGATCTATTTGTGCTCCAAATCTATGTTGATGATATCATATTCGGTTCAACCAATCAAGAATTTTATGAAGAATTTGGCAAGATGATGGCAAATGAGTTTGAAATGTCAATGATTGGTGAACTTAGCTACTTCCTTGGACTTCAAAGCAAGTACATCAAGGATATGATGAAGAAGTTTGGCCTAGAAGATTCAAAAGGCATTAGCACTCCAATGGGCACTAATGGACACTTGGATAGTGATGCTAGTGGCAATATGGTGGATCAAAAGTTGTATCGGTCTATGATTGGAAGCTTACTCTATGTGACCGCTTCAAGGCCAGATGTCATGTTTAGTTTATGCATGTGTGCAAGATTCCAAGCCTCACCAAAAGAGAGTCACTTGAAGGCTACAAAAAGAATAGTGAGGTACTTGAAGCATACACAAGATGTTGGATTGTGGTATCCCAAGGGGTCTAACTTTGAATTGATTGGATATTTGGACTCCGACTATGCGGGATGCAAGGTTGATAGAAAGAGCACACCGGGCACATGTCAATTGCTAGGCATGTCACTTGTATCTTGGTCATCAAAGAAGCAAAATAGTGTTGCACTCTCTACCGCCGAAGCCGAATACATAAGTGCGGGTAGTTGTTGTGCTCAATTCTTTTGAATTAAAGCAACTTTGGATGACTTTGGAATCAAATTCAAGCAAGTGCCATTGCTATGTGACAATGAAAATGCGGTGAAGCTAACCAACAGTTCGGTTCAACATTCAAGAACCAAGCACATTAACATAAGGCACCACTTCATAAGGGATCATCAACAAAAGGGTGATATTACAATTACAAGTGTTGGCACCGATGATCAACTTGCCGACATATTCACCAAGCCACTTGATAAGAAGAGATTTTGCAAGCTAAGGAATGAATTGAACATTCTTGATTTCTCAAACATGTGTTGATGCACCCCCATATATGACATGCCTCTCCTTTGAGCAATGCAAGGTAAAAAGTTGATTGACATGTCATTCATCCAATATTAGGACTTGTGTAGTGCATCTAGACATCAATTCATTAGGCTCATCCATGAAAAACAAAATGCTTTGATGCTTATATGGTACCACTATTGCTTCTATGGTTGATATGATCTAGTGGTAGCATATGACATGTTTGTAGGCTTGCAATCCTAGTGTTTGATCTAGAATATGAACTTCAAATGTTTAGCTCAACATGGGCAAGATAACCATTCTAGGATGTATGAAGAAGCTTGTCCATGGTTTAAACCGAGTTAAATATTTAGGGCAAGTAATCTAGATTGAACCACATCTAAGCTTCTCTCCAATAATCACCTCTTTTGAGCACATCTTTTATGATAATAGATGACAAAGGGGGAGAAGTAAGTAAGTACCACAAAGAAAAATATTTTTGAAAACTTTGAAAATGAAAGCACACAAGTAGGGGGAGCAAGCCTATGAATCAAATTGTTGCATATCTTTGTGCATTCATAAGTGCTTGATTGCATATGTTCTTATTTTCATAACATGCTTGTGTGGTAAATTCTAGAAACTTAAATGATGTGGTGCTTGAAGAACTAGCATGCTTAGGCCCGTACACTTTCAAGTGGTATCTAGTTCTCTCAAGTTATTTTCAAGTGGTTTCTAGGCATTCATGGTGCTAAGGATGGTATAAAATGGCACTCCGATTGGTATGACGCTTCAAAGGTCCATTCTTTATACCTTAGCATCATTTGGTAGCATTCACTCTCCCACAATTCCCATTCATGCATATGTGATCAAAATGAACCAAACTCATATATCACATTTGTAGGGGGAGCTAATACTACCAAAGTTGAAATTTTCATTCAATACATTTATTTGTGAAAGGTTTTCATCAATTACCAAAAAGGGGGAGATTGAAAGCCCAAGTTTGGTTTTGGTTAATTGATGAAACCTATGGACTAACCCTAGTGCTAAGTGTTTGATCAAGCTAGGGTAATCCACCTTGACACATGAAGCTAGAAGGATGATCATGGTGTATTGATCAAATGCTTCATGGACTAAGGAAAAGAAGAAAGAGAAAAACAAAATTGGGCTCAAGGCAAAGGTATATCATAGGGGCATTTTTGGTTTAGTAATCAAGACACTATAGAGAGTGTGATCACATTTAGGATAGATAGCCGTACTGTCAAGAAGGGAAAATTCGTATCAATTGCGGTTATCAAGTGCTACTAGGTGTTGTCATTCATGCATGTGCATTAATTCACCTAGTAACATAGCCTTGCTTAAAAGACATAAAATATATGCTAAACATCTTCTCTAAGGAAGTACCATAAGTGTTTGGCACATTGGAGCAAGGTTGGAGAAGAAGGAAACAAGAAAGGATGAAGAAAGGGGTGACGGACGCTGGCGACAGACGCTGGATCAATGCGACGGAGCGTCCGTCGGGCAGACCCTAGCTCAAACTCAGCACAGACATCACGACGGATGCTGAAGAGCGTCTGTCGACAAGGCGACATACATGTCCATCGGTTTTGGGAGCTCTCTAGATGCTCTTTGCTCGTGCGACGGAGAACGTCGACGGACGCTATGAAAAACGCAACGGACGCTGAGCCAGAGACAAAGATGCGTCCACCGGATTGAAGAACTCACTGACACAAGCGACGGACGCTGACGAGCGTCCGACGGCTTCAGGAGCTCTTTGGATGCTTACTGGAAGCGTGACGGACGCTAGTGACGCAGCATCCGACGCCAACTTAAACAGCATCTGACGCCCACGACGTAGAGTATAACAGGTAGTTTTTGAGGGGTGACTATTTAAAGTCTTGTGGCCGGTTGGAGCTCTCTCTCTCTCTTGGCTCATTCTCTTGTTGTACACTCTTGTGAGCTCTCAAGAACCTCTCCCACTCATCTCTTTGATCCTTTGCTCAATCCAAAAGAGATAGAGTGCATCCAAGTGCATTGCTTAGTGATTTGCATCTAGAAGCACTTGGTGATCATTCTTTCTGCGGTTTTCTTGTTATTCTTGGTGTTTGCCAACACCTAGACGGCTTGGAGCAAGAAGGAGGAGTCAACACGAGTTGGTGATTGTTCGTGGTAGATCCCGGTGATTGTGAGAGGGCTTGTACTCACCTTGGCGGAGCGCCAAAGGGTAACTCTAGTAAATTTCTTGTGTCTTTGAGTTACTCTCATTTGGGTGGATTTTTGTGGAGCCCGGGTAGTGGGCTAGGCTTGTGAAACGCCTATTAGACACCGATCACCATTTGAGTAGTCGACACAACGGGGACTAGCTTGGTGGCAACCAAGTGAACCTCGGGAGAAAAATCTTTGTGTCAATATTGTCTCCCGACTACTCTGGGTGTTCATATTGTGATTGGCTCTCTACATTGACATCCATACATCACAAGACATCGGTATAACAATCACTTCCTATCTTGTATTACTTTTTTCCTTATCTTGCTTAGTGTCACACCCGGTTTTTAGGACAAAACCAGACATACCCTATATGTGAGCCCAGGAAGTCAACTCTCACATATAGCCACAGAACAAGGTAATATCAAAAGACAATACCTAAGTATATAACATATATGGTTAAAGAAATAACCTTAAGAGAGCAAACAACGGAAATACACTCCGAACTTCAGGTGAAGACTCCAACTCCACAGGGACCAACTGACTGGTTGATCACAAGCCTAACTGCTCAAGACTTCTCGCAAACTGGTACCCATCCGGGATTTTTATCCAAAGATTGAAAAGATAAAGCAAGCGTAAGTACTTTCGTACTCAACAAGCATATATGGGGTTCATGAGGCTCAAAAGGTTGACACTGGTTTACTGCGATAAGCATTTTTAATTGATTCAAAACTTTATAAGTGGTAGATCAAAGTTATGCTTAAGTCCCCAAATTAAATTGCATGGTCAATTAAACAAATGAACAAGTAACATAATTCCATGATAAAGTGATTCATAAAGATAACCAACAAGTAACCAAAGAGTTCTGTGAGTTTTCCGAGCCGCTCGTGTTGGTGAGCACGGCTGATATATCAGTTTTTAACACTCTGCAGAGGTTGTACACTTTACCCACGAGTCGTGATTTACCCTTTCGCCAGAGGGGATCAGCCTCTTAACCCACTTCCAAGGAAGGCCGGTAGGGTTCACTATGAAGTCTTTCAAAGGGGCTCGCTGACAAACAACAAACACTACGGATCCACGTGCAAGGGGTATATAGGAGCCCTTCGATGGTACACACACGCAGCGGTCCCCACTCCAGCCGCTCCGTAACCGCTCGGCAATGGAAACTTTTGCGAACTGCCACATGCGAGAGAGTTACCCTCATACTGAACTAAAGCTAGAGCCATATAGCCCTTGTGGTTGTACTGTATGTCCCAGATTTTGCTGACAGATAGGGTCCTAAATCCATGTTGCTAAAAAGTCAAGTTTTACCTCATCATTTCATGTAATCATTAATCAAGTTTAAAGGATCATGCTTATTAGAATAGAGCACTAGCAATAACTACCCATATGCAAAGGTAACCCGTAGGATTTCAAGGATCAAGGTAATCAAATCTAGGTAAACCCTATGGTAACAGTATTAGACACATGCATATGACTTTATTGGAAAAACTTCATTAATAGGACATCAAGGAAGATCCCATATAATACTTGCCTCAAAAGCTTAGATCCTTTGCTCAACTGCTTCTCAACTTCAGACGACTTCTTCTTGATCACCAACGCAAAACTCACCGATTGGACGACAATTAACAAATCACCACACAAGCAGCTGAACAAACATACATAGCATACAAACATTGCTAAATTAGAACAATACACCAATCAATGAAAAGTTTTGAAAAGAGGTCTACGCAACTTTACGATCACACAGACGCGAGGAACACACTAAACGGATCTACGATGATCGAGATACAACTAACGGGAGATTTGCTTTTATAAAAGAGAACTACGGACTTTATCAATTTTATAACTATATAAAAGAGCGTACAAAGTATTTCAAAGAAACACCTTGATTAGATTAGGTCAAAATTGTATTTGGATTGAAAACGGAAGTTGAAACTATCATCATTTCATGTATAAAACAAGTTGTTAAGTGGTTAATCAAGTTAGGGTTTTACATCATGAAAATACAGAACTATTAACATGGTATTAAAGATCACTAGTGAAAAGGTTACGCCGATACGAAGCCAACGCAACTTGAACGGATCGAAACGGATTTGAAACGGAGAAGATATAGATTAAACATGATTTTGAAAAGGGCAGGTTAAGGCATTAACAAATTAATTAACTTTGATTTTCAAAAGTAATTAACATAGATGAAAACTATATTACTGGATAGAGCATAAAATTACGGATCTAACGCAACTCGTTTGGGTCAAAACGGATTTAAAACAAAGAAATTAGAAGCACTTGAAGGTGGGTGGCAGTTTTGTAAATAAAGAGAAAACGTATTAAGGTCTACTCGAGAAGATATACGTTTTCCGAAACGAGAAAGCGTCAACCAGAGGGTGCGCCAAGGGATCTGCGGTGCGAGCTGACGGGCGCCATGTGGCGGCACGGGATAGGGCAGGCGCACGACGTGGCTGTGGACCGCGTGCGGGCTCGGTGCGGTGGACCCTGTCCACACTGTGCTGTGGACCGAACCGGTATCCACTAAAGGGATCTAATCTCGGCCGTCCGAGGAGAAACTGACGGCGCAGAGAGGTGTGGGTGCGGATGGTCACCGGGGCGGCGCTCCCGCGGCGGCGCCATGGCCGGAACGCGGCGGCGCAAGTCGAATCCGCCGCTTCGGGGCTCGATACTCGACAGGAGCAGGGCAGAGAGGGAGAGGGAGACGGGGCGAGCACGATGGTGCCCATGGTTGGACCGATTGAGCGACGGATGCGGCGGTGCCCGCGATACAGCGGCTCTGGTCGCCGGCGTTTGAGCGCAGGGGAACAGAGAGCGAGGGAGAGAGATGTAGGGCCCCTGGGGGTTTGCTTACCACGGTGCGAAGCTCCGGGAGCGGCGAAGAGAGGTGGTGGGGCACGGCAGCGGGGATGAGACGGCGGTGGCGTTCTGCGGCGGCGGCGGCAGCGTTCTGCGGCTAAGAGTGGGCGAGGGGGCGGCTCTGGTGGCTTGGGTGGAGGCGGAGGAGGTGCGGCATCGGCTTTTATAGCCCGAGGGCAGTGCGATGGGAAGGAAAGGGGAATCGGGGACGGATTCGGCCGCGGCGAAGAAAGGCAGTCGCCGGCGCGAGGAAGGAAAGGGAGAGGAGGGAGAAAAGGAAAGGGCCGGGGTGGGTGGCGCTCGGGCGTGACGACCCACGGGGCAGAGTCGGCGTAGGAAAGGGGAGGGGTGAATCCTGCTTGGATTTCCTGGCCGACGGAGGCTGCGTCGTTGGCACAGAGGAAGGAAAGGGAGGGAAGAAGAAAGGAAGGTGAGAGGAGGAGCTGACGGGTGGGGCCATGTTGTCAGCGAGATAAGGGAGCAGGGACAGGGTGTCAGTCAGAGAAGAGGGGAAGGGAGGCGCGTGCGTCTGCGCAGCGAGGGTCAACGGCGGCTGATGTGTGGGTCCCGCCTGTCGGCGCTTCCACTGCGAGCAGGCCGGGCGGTGTGGGCCGGGGGAAGGAGAGAGGGGAGATCGGGCCGGCCTGCTTGGGCCTGAACAGGGATGGGGGGGAGGAAGTGCTGGGCTGGTGGGGGGGGGAAAGAGGCCTGCGGGCCAGGGAAAAAGGGGGGGGGTTTGCCTTTTTCTTTTATTTTGAAATTCCAAACACATTTTCAAAACCACCTTTGAAACTTCATTTGAATTTTGAAAGATGACAAACAAGAAAATTCCAAAATACAGGGCATGAATGATCAAACATGTTTCTACCAAAAGAAAATTTTAATTTCATAAAAAGTTTTTATTTCCCCTGATTTCATGAACACCAAAATTCAAAATTAAATCATTTTATTTCTATTTTCCATAAAGCAAATTTTAGGGTGTTACACTTAGTTAGCTTGCTAGTTAGTCTCTCTTGTTAGTTGTTCTAGCTAGCTTGAGCTAAGTGCCTTAGGTTTTTGCTATTGTGTGATAGGCACTTAGTTAACTAGAATTGCTTGGATAGGTGGCTTTGCACCCCTAGTAGAGCTAGAGCAAAAAACTTCGCTTTAGTGTCCTCTAACCTTTTGCTCTAGTGGTTTGTAGAATTTTTTTATAGGCTATTCATCCCCTGGTCTAGCCATCTCGGACCTTTCAGTCATCTTACCATGGTGGCTCAACGATATAAATTCAGATCCATGACAGAGCTAAAGGATACAAAAAGTCAAAGGTTGGAAGCCGGGTGATAAAAGGACGGATGGCAAGCTAGTGAGCGTCCAAGCTCGGCTGAAGGAGAACAATTGCAGTTTAATGAATGAAATAAATTTCATCCCAAAACTAGGGGGCTTGTGTTAACACCATATTTTGGCACGATCAGATAGATATGAGTAAGGATCGAGGACGGAAAAATGTTATGCACATAGGTGGACCCAGGAGGTTGGTTAAGGACACCGACTCAAAGAAGATGACGCGTATCGGCTGTTGAGATACGTTCGGTGGGCTAGACCGTTGATTAAGGCTCAAGACATCTAGGTTTCCTTATTTCGGCCAACGGCCGATTTTACGCTAGGGTTATGCTATGTGGTCTATAAATAGCAAGGCATAGGGAAGGAGAAGGACATCCAATCAATTAAACATACAACTTAGTCCTTAGTTTCCGGCCTTCGGCCACCCCTAGGAGTAGGAGTAGAATAGATTTCGGTTAACCTTCGATGGATTGGGCTGCATCGACTAGATCGACCTCCGGTTTGCTTGTAAGTCTAGCCTTGGTTCATGTCTCATTTGTACAACTGTATTGTGTAACTCATGCAAGCTCGGTATGAGCTAGTTATCTGTTTGAATCTATTGTTCATGGGGCTGCATTGCTTCAATCTCACATGAATAGTGGCTTCAAGCTAGTTATCAGCTCTATTAGATTGACGATCTAATAGATTCATTAAGTTATAGATATTGTCTATTGTGCTTTGTTTAATCTATTGCTACAATATCTTGCCCAATCTCATCTAATGGATCGGCTTGCGCTTCACTTTCAATCTAGATCTATTGCCTCCGATACATCTATTGTTACGCTTAGAGAGGCGATAGATCTTAGATCATATCGGCTGATCCATTAGTTGTGGTTGTTACATGTTGCGGGTTCGAGACATGTATTCGGTCATTAGATTGGTTTGAGTATGGTTGGATCTAGCTCAACATATGTGGTACGGCTGTATCTTACGAATCCCACTGCCACGTGTGTTGAGTTATGTCTGTTCAGACTTAGATCTGTCCGGTGTCGAATACATGGATCTTGTTCAAGCTTCATGGACCCCATATCGGCTAACGTAGCCGATCTGGTTATGCTTCAATCATACGGTGTATGTGCTTTACCGTTCTGATCTATTAGATTTATTAAGTATACTGGACGTGGCTTAATTCGTTTACTTTTATGGCTGCATGGAAACACCCCAATGCTAGTAGATTGGTCCAGTTATCGGGTTAATTGTCATCATGACTGTATGGGAACACACCTCTTTTGATGGTTAATCTTTATCTGATATACTCAGTAGATTTGATAGTTCGATGACGATAATGTCGAATGCATCACATCTTTACCTTAATGTCATCATGTGATCGGCTAATAGTGTATTTTATACTTAACATCCTGTGACAGCCGTTTGTATACTATTACCATGCTTTACACTGTCTGGAGTTGACTGTTTAGATAATCTCCTATATTCATCGGCTATATGAGAGCTGCATGCTCATGGAACTGTCTGGCAACAACCGGCAGGTTCCACAATTTAACGTTTCATCTCCTTGTCAATTGTAGGTCAAATTGATTGGCACGCCTGGAATCGATCATCGAAGTGGCCTAAGCCGCTTAAGGGGTCCAGGAGATCAAACTCGGATGCTGCACGGTCTCCGCAGGCCCTACGCAGTGCTGACGTCGGAAGTCTCATTTTTTGCGTCAACAGGTCCAGATGCAATTATTTACTAAAGAAAATGATACTACATAGATCGGACACGCTGATTATTATCACAATCAAATTTACATCTCACTGGTCCCAATATAATTATTTATTTAACACAATCATACTATTATTGATAAAAAATAATTTGTTCTTCAATCAGATAAATTTACCGCTCATAGGTCGAATAGAATTATTTATTTAACACAATGATACTACCATAGAGCAAACATGTACATTTAAAATTTTGAAACCTCAATATTACTGTAATACGATACATCAAAATAAAATAATTTATGTTATTACCCTACCTTGGCTACTATTTTTTTAAAAAATAAACACAGTTGAAAACAATGATTTAATTACATTGTTTCACGACAAATACATAAAATAAAGCATAAAATAAAACGTAGACCATTTAATTCTACGTGCACAATCGTGAAGACCCTGTCGATCCGGAGCACCACAACCACGGACCGCGGCGGAGAGAGGGAGACTCCAAGTTAGAGAGCGCCCTTAGTGGCTAACCACCGGCCCCCTACACTTCTTCTCCGGTGAGTTCGCCGGTGACGAGGGTAGGTGGGCCGCCCCCCCTTTCCTCTGCCTTTTTTAGTTCCCTTAGTGGATTTCCCTTAGTGGTATAAATCATCTATCATGGATGCGGCGAGGACCATAGTCCTCCTCACCTTCATCTTATGGAGGTTGGGCATGTTCACGGTAGCCATGGAGGTCGGCGGGAGCTACCTTCAAACTGATGAAGTGAGTACCAAAATAATGCCCTTATGTTATGCTGTGCTTCTTCCTTTCTCGATCTGTGGCCACGAGAGCGGCTTGGTGTCGTTCCCACCCAGATTAGCCACAGGAAGTGGCACATCTCGCACCAGTGATAGTGTCCTCAACAATGGCACCACCCCTGCCCCAACGGAGCATCTACTGTGCCGGATCCACCTCCTGGTGTTCCACCGAGAACACGACGTCATCCATCCAAGGGCGCTGGTGGATCGCCTGGCGACGATGCAGGTCTTCATGTGGATCATTGCCAAAGGCGTGCTGTGCCGGATGATGGGTCTGTGTGTGCACTGGCAGTGGCAGGGCAGTCTTCGGCCGAGCGCCCGTGCTTGGCTGGAGCCGTGCTTCTCCCGCTGGCGACTCCAATGGCGGTGGTCCCAGCCTCGACCCTGCTGGCCCGAACCGGAAGGCCCTTCCTTGCACCGGTAGTGTCTGGATCCTTGGCCTGCCCGCCAGATCTGGGCTCTGGTTGCCTGCGAGGGCCACCTGAACTTTGACGTCCGACGAGCCAAGGTATTCAGACCTCGGAGCGCCTCTTCGCTCGGGATATTTTTTGGTGGAGCTACTGTGTCACAAAGTGGGTCCCAGCTACTGTGGTATGGGGCCCGCAACTGCAACGTGTTCCTCATGCAAGTGTATTTGCTGTCCTTCCCGGCTCCCCAATGAAGACGTGTGCCATTTTTGATATTTGTTAACGCAAAGAGAGAAATCACTTGAAAGTAATCCATAAGCGCACGGATACCGGTGAACACTTCACCCGGGAAATTATCCCAGTATCGTAATTTATATTTCCACAGGGAGAAAGGGTGCGTCTTACTAACCAATCTATGCTATTAACCTTCAGGCTATTAATAAGGTGATCTTGATATGAGCGATTAGAGAAGATTGCGACTGTAGTCTCGTTCTAGTCTATATAAGATATGAGCTATTATTCTATTGGGGAGAACCGTCGTGATAAGAGACAGCTCAAAGAATGCTTAACACGCGGCCTATAAAACCCTACCGGTCCTTCTAACAGGATTGTGGGTTCCAAAGGTATCTACGAAATTGTCACTTTCTGAGCTACTACCACAGATCCGGCTAGATATGGGATATCTATGAGTATCCTAGCCCAAACACCACGTTTACGCTATAGATGATTACCCTACTCTCTACGCGAAGAGAATAAAGTAAACTCACAAACCAAAGAATAATAAACAGGGAACTTACTAGAATTAGAAGTCGAATTACCGAAGAAATCCTAGGAGCAAGCCTCGGGTTAGGAGACTTGATCCCGTTGATACAAACTGGAGAAGAGACACCGACAGGCCGGGCTTCCTCCAATCCACACCTCCACTCTAACTCTCTCAATCTAATCTCACATGTATGCTAAGCCCTAGAGAATAGATCCATAAGGGATCCTCTATGTCGAATCCTCTCTGGAAAATATGTAAATGAATAATGGATTACCTTTAGCCAGGGGGCAGGGGTCCTCCTTATATAGCCCCCTCAAATGATCGTCAGTCGTCGGATCAAACCAACCTTAATGGAGCGTTTAGATTAAACCTCAAAGATGGTGGAACCCTAATCCACGAAGTGGGCCCTGATTGGCCACTGGCCTTGGGCGGCCGCCCTAGGGGGGAGGGCGCCTGCCCTACCCTGGTGACAGGTGGGCCCCTCCTTCCTCGGAGGTGGTTCTGGAGTCTTCTAGATTACTCTTTTTTCATACGGAAGTGTTATGTATCTAAGTAATCCTTACATGTGGGCCTATTTTGCTATTTTGCAGTTGTCTCCCTGCAGAAACAGATAAACACCAAAACTCGTGGAATTCTGTCAGTTAAAACCCTATGTCTAGGTGGTGTGTTGTAAATATATCCTTTCTTCTGCTTACTTGACACTTAGAATTAATACTTAAGAGGTGTCAACAAGCCCCCCCCATACTTAGGCTTTTACTCGTCCTTAAGAAAAGGATGGTTAAAACATAAGCTTAAGGTTGAGACATCAATAATAGAAAGATTCCTTTTATACCTGTATTGCGGGAGTTTAATAGAGTCATCATATCACTATGAGCAATTGAGGAATAAAGTAGCTAGAAATAGAGAGCCTTCATCTATCAATCTTGTCACTTGGAGTTTTTGCATGTTTAGCTTACTTTTTTCCTCGTGCTCTCAGATCACTCATAAATGAATCTCAAAAAGTATAGGTAAATGTGGCACACTTACCTTGCATGTATTGCCTGCTCAAACCGGGATCCGAGGATAATAATGCCATATTCTTAGATCAAGACTTGTTGGTCAAGTTTTATTATTGTGTCAACTCTTGCTGGTGTATTGCTATTAGAGGAGACATGGGCTATCATTATATATGTGTTTTTTTTTACTAGGTGGGTGCTGATGTACCCCTAATTCTACTGCGAGGTTGTTGGACTTTTTGTCCATTTTTATTTCCTCGAATTTAAAATATTTTTTTTCATAGCCCATTCCTCTAATGCAATACTACTTCGAAAGAGTGAATCTTTTGTGTTTGTAATGTATGAATGAAGCCTTGACCTTGGGAGTATGATAAAATTCTAACAAGGATCCACATGATTCAAACAAACTCAATACATAGTAAGTAGCCTTTTGGCTTTTGATTGGTAAGTGTAAAGCATATAAGGGATGGTAGTTATTTATTTAAATAAATTCTCCAAGTGACAGAGATTATCAAGAATTAAGTTCTCTTATTCTACCATCTTATATTCGGCAACGACTTAAGTAACATGGAGTCTCTAAAAAAAATCTCAACAATAGCAGGACTCCAGGAAACTTCATATAGTGTGTCTATTTCATAAAGATGTCTTAAGTAAACATTTTAGCATTTTATCATTTTTAAAGCATTTATTTATGGAAACTCATTGCACGAATTGAAATTTAGAGATGTGTATGAAAAAATGTAACGTGGAGGGTGCAAACCTGAGCGTGGTCGAAGGACGGAGCAGGGGGTGCTCTGCCCAAGGCGGGCGCCCTGGGTAGTGGGGCGGCCGCCCAGCTGGGGTGGCCCCTCGGCCTCTGCTTCGCCGAGTGCGGTCGTTGATCTATTTGTTTCCGAAATTTTTGATCGTTGCAGTTGAATCTGTTCGTCTCGTCATTGGGGGTTTCCCCCATACTTGTTTCCTGTTTTCTTTTGAATAACAAAGTGGAGACAAGCAAGGTACAATAATAGAAATGCTCTTTGTTTATTATTTATTCGAGGCATGCATTACAAAGGGAATGAATCGAACTAAATTCTAGCTAATGGATCTACACATGTCTTAAAGCTAACTAAAGCATCTAGCGACGTTCTAAATACTTCATCTTCTTATTAAGCTCATCTACGTCGCTCCTAAGGTTTCCTACGGTGGTACTCATGTTTGTGACCTGCCTAGAGAGAAAACTTAGAGAGGTCTGAGGGTTGATGATCGTGTCATCTCTAGCATGGAAGTCTTTTTGTAGGTCTGCTATGGTTTTACGACGCTTTGGAGATGACTCAAAGGTGTTGAGGGAGTGCTTCGGGGCGTCCTTTGGCGGTACGAATTTGACTTTGGGTGCCCGGATTCCCTTGAAGTAGGGACGTTCCTCTTTAGTTGTGTACTTGATGCTGTTGAGCTCTCCATTTTGATGGGTCTTCACTCCTACAACCCTCTCCTTGGGTCTTGATGGAAGAACCTTGGTGCCGGTAGGTACCTTGATGATGGCCTCTTCTTTAGGCCCCTTGAGCAGGAGCGGTTGTGGCGGTGCTGGGAGGACAGGCTGGGCGTAGTAGGATCTGCTATGGCGTTGCTGCTTTGGCGGAATGGTGACGAGTGGGAGCTCATCGTGGACGACGACTAAAGCTTTGGCATCTTGATCTTCCTTCGGGAGCTTGTCGAGGTTGGATCCGTAGGGGACCATCCTCCTATCGGTGTTGCGGTTGCTGGCCATGGAAGCAAAGAGATCTAGCTAGCTTCTAAGCGAGAGCTAAGGGAGAGATTGAATGATGATGATGGCTGACGTCAGGGGTTCTTTATATATGGGTGGAAAACGGCCTCTAGAAGCATCTACGGAGCAAAACTCGCAGGGAAATGGTTGGATAAGTGTTCTGCATGGTTTATCGGATAAGGGATACTAGAAGGTTCGGGTGTGCAAAAGGCGGCGGCGAGAAGCGGCAGGGGTGGGGCGGCCGCCCTAAGGGCTAGGGCGCCCACCCTGGCTTGGGCTCTGATGCCGGGCCTCGTTTTCTCACTCGTTTCTAGATGCTTCTATATCCCAAAAAACATATGCAGGGCCCACTATACAAAAATTAAAGTGATTGGGCCTTAAAATTCACTTAAAAGGTAGAAATTGATTACATCTATTTCTTCTAATTCTTCATTAGGTTCTAAAAATATTTTGAGACATTGACCATTTACCTTGAATAACGTACCTTCGTTATTTTGAAGTGTGATTGCTCCATGGGATGATGAATTGATTACCTTATATGGTCCTTCCCACTTGCTTCGTGTAACACCCTAAATTTTGCATTTTTCCAAATAGTTTAAAAGTAATTTGAATTGCATTTTATGTGGGCATTAAAACATAGGGAAATTAACTAAAGATTTCATAAAATAAAAAAAATGACCATCATACTAGAAACCTTGTTGTTGCATACATGCTGGTGCATAAGATTTTTGTATTGCTCTTTCAATTTCAAACTGGAAATTCATTTGGTTTTTGAAATTGGTTTGAATGTTTGAAAATCGAAAATTGGAAAACACTTTCTCTCTTTCTCTCTTTCCCTCAATGCAATCTGGCCGCAGGCCTGCTTTCCCCAGCCCACTCCCCTTTCCCTCTTTCTCTCTGTTGGGCTTGCAGATCCCGCAGGCCGGCCCATCCCACACGGGCCGACACGCCTCCCTCCCTGCCTGACACGCCGGCCCGCACGCTCAGCCCTCTCCCTCTCTCTCTCGGCGCTGACAAGGGGACCCCACCCGTCAGCTTCTCCTCCTTCCCTTTCCTTTCTCTTTTCTCCCCTTTCCCTGTTCTCCCGCGACCGAGGAATCCTCTCGGCCGTTTCCGAAGTAGAGCAGGGAAGTCCACCCTTGCCTTCCCCGTGGCACCCCGAACCCAACACCGCACGCCTCACCGGCCGCCTTCCTTTCTTCTTTTCCCCTCTTCTTTCCTTTCTCCGGCCGCCGCCTTCCCTTTTCAACCGAGCGCGAATCCTCGGCGGATTCCGCCCTTCCTTCGAAATTGATCGTCCCCGAGCTATTTAAGTGGAGCACCGCACCCTACCACATCCACCCGACCCTCTGGAAGTACCTTTCAAGCATAACCAAGCCCATAGCGCCGCCGCGACCGAGCACAACGCCGTCGTCGCCGCCTCTGTGCTGCCAAGCCCCTCCACTCCAATTCGACTACCCCGAGCCTCGCATCGCGGTAAGAAGACCTCCCTGACACCGCCAACCCCTTCTACCCCCTCTGTTATGCCTGTATAGCCCGTGTCCATGACCGCAGTCGGCACAGAGCCGCCGTGCCGCGTGGGCATTCCACCCCCGAGCACAATCGATTCAACCGACTCCACCGTCGGATTCGCCGTCTCCCCCTCTTTCTTCCCGACCCGATTGCTTTGAGTTTCGTGCACCGAGGCCGCGGATTGCTCTGCGCCGCCGCTCACCAGCCATGGCGCTGCCGCGGGACCGATCTGGCCGGCCGAGCGCCACCGTGCCCCCTCTGATCTAATCTTGGCCATCCATTTCAGATCGGACGACCCTCAGCGCCAGATACCGGTTCGGTTGTCCCTTTTGCAAAACAGACCCCACCCTTTTTAAAGTCTAAACCCGCAGTCCAGAGGGCGTATTCCCTTGTTACGCTTTCAGTCCTGGAAGGCGCATTTCTTTTCTGTCTGTTTTAATTCCATAATTAAAAGGAAACCTTATTTACAGTTTTGCCACCCTATTTTAAATGCTCATAAATTGCTCATTTTAAATCCAAATCGCTCCGTTCAAGTTGCGTTAGATCCGTATTTTCTTGCTCTATCTAGTAGTATAGATTTCATCTATGTCAATAACTCTTAAAAATCAAAAAAAATTATTTCCGTAATGCTTTAATCTTGCTCTTTTCCAAATCCCGTTCAAATCATATCTTCCTCGTTATAGCTCCGTTTTTCGTGATTCAAGCGTCCTTGTGATCGTAGTGATGCGTAGATTTGTTTTATAAAATTTTACTTTTGGTTTATTGTGATTGGTGTATTGTTCTAATCTATAGCCTTTGTTGCTTGCATGTTATGCCTCTGCGTGATTGCGTGTGATGTGGTGATCGAGTACAGACGGTGAGCAGTACGTGGGTGACCAAGAGTTTCTCTTTGAGCAGGATCAGCAGGAGCCCTTTGAGCAAGGCAAGTATTCATGGGATCATCCTTGTTGTCCTAATCACTTAAATCATTAATTCATGACTGCATGTGTTTCCTTGATATTCTATTTAGTTTCCACCATAGCCTTGTTCCTTATACCTTGTTACCTTGGGAATTTATGCATTTGGGTAGATCAAGCTAGTGCTCTCGAGACATAACCATGATCATGTAAACCTGACTAATGACTTATGCAACAATGGTAAAATCTGCTTTTAGCAACATGGATTAGGGTGAACTAGAGTACAGTTTTTGAGATGCTCTAGAACCTCCGTAAGCGATCACTCGGGACATACAGTACAACCATGGGGGCTATATGGCTCTGGCTTTAGTTCAATATTAGGGTCACTCTCTCGCATGCGGCAGTTCACGAAAGTTGCCATTGCCGAGCGGTTGTGGAGCGGCTGGAGTGGGGATCGCTGCGTGTGTGTACCATCCCGGGGCTCTTATATACCCCTTGCCCGTGGATCCGTACTGTTTGTGGTATGTCAGCGAACCCCTTTGAAAGACTTCATAGTGTTCCCTGCCCGCTCACCTCGGTAGTGTTAAGGGAGTCATGATCCCGGGGCATTTGGGCAAACACGACTCATGGGTAAAGTGTACAACCTCTGCAGAGTGTTAAAAAAACTGATATATTAGCCGTGCTCACGGATACGAGCGGCCTGGAATTCTTATGGAACAGAATGACTTTAATCTATCATTTACTAGTTTGCTATTCATTATTCATGTTTACTCGATCATATGGTTATTGGGCTGTTGTTATATTGATGCTATACTGTGCTAAAATTGTGATAACTTAAAAGCTAATGCAGTTTAACCAGTGTCATACCTTTTTGAGCCTCATGAACCCCATGTTTACTTGTTGAGTACGAAAGTACTTACACTTGTTCATTTCTTTCATATTTGGATAAAATCCCGGATGGGTACCAGATTATCAGAGTTATGAGGAGTACCCAGAGGACTTCTAGGTTTGGGGTCAACCAGTTGACGTCCCTGTGCTATGGAGCTTCGTGAGAGTTATCATATATTTCCGCTGTTTTGTAATAGACATTATTTAAATACGTGTTCGCTATGTAATAAACACTTGTGATGATACAATCTTGATAATTTATCAGCTTATGTGTGTGACTGATCTCTGGGCACACATGAGATTATTGCATCCCGTTTTGCCTTTAAAACTAGGTGTGACACTTCGTAGTTTTCCATGTCCGAAGAGCTTCACCCTGTAATTAAAAAGTAATACCTTATCTCCGGGTGTGAACTTTTTCTTCTTGATCTTCTTGTCATGCCACCGTTTGACTCTTTCTTTGTAGATCTTTGAATTGTGATATGCTTTTTCTCTTCACTCCTCTAAGTCTGATAATTGCATTTGTCGTTTCTCTCCAGCAGCCTCAAAGTCCATATTCCATCTTTTTATTGCCTATTGTGCTTTAAACTCTAGTTCAACAGGTAGGTGACAAGTCTTCCCATATACACGTTGATATGGAGACATTCCAATTGGGGTTTTGTATGCAGTCCGGTATGCCCAGAGTGCATCGGGTAACTTGCCCTTCCATGCTATTCCCATCTCATTCACTGTTTTCTGAAGAATATTCTTGATTTGTTTGTTTGAGGTCTCTGCTTGGCCACTTGTCTGAGGATGATAAGGTGTAGCGACGTTGTGGCGGATCCCATGCCTCGCTAGATACTGTTCAAAATCGTTTGTCGATGAAATGTGATCCTCCATCACTTATCACTATTTTGGGGACTCCAAATCTTGGAAATATGGTCTCTTCAAACATCCTCTTTGAATTTACGTTGTCGGCATGTTTGCAAGGTAATGCTTCCACCCACTTGGAGACATAGTCAACCGCCACCAAGATATACTCACATTTCTTTGATGGGGGGAATGGTCCCATATAGTCGATTCCCCAAACATCAAAAAGCTCTATCTGCAAATTGCTGGTGAGTGGCATGGCATCCCTTGAGTTTATGTTACCGTGTTTTTGACATGGCCCACATCTTCTG
This sequence comes from Microstegium vimineum, assembly GCA_022036555.1. Classification (NCBI taxonomy): domain Eukaryota; kingdom Viridiplantae; phylum Streptophyta; class Magnoliopsida; order Poales; family Poaceae; genus Microstegium; species Microstegium vimineum. The sequence goes on along the minus strand of CM039136.1, from coordinate 30,304,213 downwards.
ATAAATTCTCTAGTGTCTTCATAGATTGCTGACCAATAGAATCCACATTGCCAAATCTTTGTATGTGTGCGGAAAGATCCATAATGACCTCCATATGGTGATGAGTGGCATCTCTCAATGATCTTCATTCCTTCTTCGATGGTCACACATCTCCTGAGTAAGCCATCAGAGCATACTCGGAAGAGGTATGGCTCATCCCATATGTGTGAACGACTCTCTTGAATAAGCTTTCTTTTGTTTCCTCCTGGTGGTACATATCCTGAAACCATAAAATTAACAATATCTACATACCAGGGGTCGGATCTGTTGATCCCATAGAGCATGTCGTCCCGGAGTGAATCATCAATGGGTAGTTCCTGTGGATTCTTAAAATACATTCTAGACAAGTGATCTACAACAAGATTGTCTACTCCTTTTCTATCTTTTATTTCTAAGTCAAATTCTTGGAGCAGCAAGATCCATCTCTTTTTGTGAGTAGATATTTTAAAGAAGCATGATCAGAATAAACAATTACTTTGGCTCCTACTAAATAAGATCTGAATTTATCTATAGCAAAAACAACAGCCAGGAGCTCTTTTTCAGTGGTTGCATAATTAAGTTGAGGTCCTGTCAAAGTTTTACTAGCATAAGCTATTGCATGATGCTTCTTATCCTTAGTTTGTCCCAAAACTGCCCCCACAACATAATCACTAGCATCACACATAATTTCAAAAGGTAAAGACCAATCAGGGGTTGAATGATTGGCGCAGAGATGAGCGCTATTTTTAACAATTCAAAAGCTCTTAAACAAGCATCATCAAATTCGAAAGGAGCATCCTTGGCTAGCAAAAGAGTTAAAAGTCTAGCAATAAATGAGAAATCTTTTATGAATCTTGTATAAAAACCAGCATGACCAAGAAAGCTTCTTATTCCTTTCACATTTATAGGCGGAGGTAAATGTTCAATTACTTCAATGTTAGCTTTGTCTACCTCAATGCCTCTTTCAGATATTAGATGTCCTAGCACTATTCCTTCTTTGACCATAAAATGACATTTCTCCCAATTAAGGACTAAATGTTTTTCTTCACATCTTTGCAAAACTCTATCTAAATTTTCAAGACAACTATCGAAAGTTTTTCCATAAACAAAGAAATCATCCATGAAAACTTCCATAATATCTTTAATCATATCAGAAAATATAGACATCATGCATCTTTGAAAAGAAGCTGGAGCATTACATAGCCCAAAAGACATTCTACGATAAGCATAAGTTCTATAGGGGCATGTAAAGGTGGTTTTGCTTTGGTCATTACGATGGATCGGGATTTGGTGATACCCTGAATATCCATCTAAGAAACAGAAGAATGAGTGGTTGGCTAACCGCTATAACATCTCATCTATAAAAGGTAAAGGAAAGCGATCCTTTTTCGTTGCTTTGTTCAACTTCCTATAATCTATACACATCTGTTATCCTGTGACGGTGCATTGAGGAATCAACTCATTCTTTTCATTTGTGACAACAGTCATGCCTCCCTTCTTAGGCACAACTTGCATGGGGCTTACCCACTCACTATGTGGCACGGGATATATAATCCCTGCATGCAGCAACTTTAAAACTTCTTTTTTAACTACCTCTCTCATCGCGTTATTGAGTCTACATTGGGGCTCTTGAGAAGGTGAAACAAAAGGATCTGTTGGGATGCGATGAGTGCAAATGATAGGACTGATTCCAGTGAGATCTTGGAGTGAGTAGCCAAAGGTTGAACGATGTCTTTCTAGAACAACCATCAAGCGCAGAGTTTGCTCCTGAGTGAGTTTATCACTTATGATTATAGGAGACTCTGGATCATTATTGAGGAAAGCATACGTGAGACCGGGTGGTAGAGGTTTTAGCTCTACAGGAGGTCTAGGTGTTTCTGCAAACTCGTCTAAAGGTTCAGGTTCAGAAGGATCAGCTTCTTCTTCTATGAAGAAAGGAGCATCTTCTTCCAAATCTGGTTCATTGAAAAGTTCTAGAGAAGCAGTTTTTACTTCCTCCATAGGATCAGGCAAAAGATATGATTCAGGATTGCTATTCAAAGAATGAGAGATTGTCATTGGGATTTGAAAACTCTTCCCAGAGGAAATGTTTAGTTTCCCATTTTGACCTTCATAAAGAAGTCTTCTAAAAGGTTGTCCTATCAAAAGGTCATGGTCCCATGTATCAAAGATATAAAAGTTCAAACGAACCATGGCACCTTCTACCATAATTGGTAAGACATGTAAAATTCCAAGACTTGGTACTATATGTCCGTCAAGATTCTTCATGAACTTTGTTGTTGGGGTTAAAGTCCCATTGCCCAATAATTCATGTGCAAGTGATTTAGATATGATATTGATCCCCACAATAGGATTATAGAGAGCATCAAATTGATCTGAATTGAAAGCACAGCGTATTGGAATAGAAGGTGAATCCAGACAGATCACATCAGAGGAAAGCTCTGATTCTTCTAACCATTTGCTACTTATGATTGATACAAGCTCTCTTAAAATGCTTTTGTTTGGCATTTGGTATATATGGTTGCTAAGGTGACGACTTCAGGGTTCTGAAAGAGAAACATAGTTTAAAATGTTTCCGAAATCAGTGAAAAGATCAGGATCTATATCCAGCATGAAATCAGGTGGTGGAATTTCTTCCTTTTTAGGTTCAGAACTTGGGATAGCTGAAATAGATGGTGGATCTGGCAAGGTATAGTTTTCAGCTTCATGAGTTTTTTCATGGAGGGTATTATCCAACTCAGCATCTAGGATTCTATCTAAGGTTGATTTTGCTTCTATGGATGGCATGTGAAAGAAAGAACCTCCAGATGTGGTATTTAGCAACTCTCTATCCTTTTTACGAAGACCTTTATAAAAATGTTGAAGAAGAACAGGGCCTTCGATGTTAAGATGTGGTCCAGATTCTAAATGTTCTCTTCTTGTTCGAAGGTTAGAACCTTGACTCTAAGGTCGACGATTTGGGTGATGGGATAGAAATCTAGACAAAAGTTGGAGCGCAAAACTCCCCAATCTCCTTGTTGTTGGCTTACCTTATGATTATACCATTGTTTAGCTCTTCCTTTTAAAGAAAAAGGAAAAACCTTCCAACGTAAAATTTTATCAGATATGCCCTCTATGCGAAGACAATCACATGTTTGCTCAAAATCTCGAATATGAAGGTAAGGGTTTTCATCTTCCTTTCCTGAAAAGGATAGACATTGAATCATTGCAATCAACTGCGGACTCAACCTAAACTCGGGAGTTTGGATAGGTTGTGACGACTCCCATGGTAATAGGTCGGTCTCTGTGGGTGTAGAAAATTGATAGATAGGTGTGGAATTTAGATTTTCCATAAGGATAGATAAGGTAAGAAATAATGAATATGAAAAAGATAAGAAAAGATAAAAGTATAGATACAAGAAAATAGCAAGATTCAAGGTTATCTCAGCAAACCATCTTTCTCCCCGGCAACGACGCCAGAAATGCTTGTTGATATTTGTTAACGCAATCAGAGAAATCAATTGGAAGTAATCCGCAAGCGCACGGATACCGGTGAGCACTTCACCCGGGAGATTATCCAGAGTATCGTAATTTATATTTCCACAGGGAGAAAGGGTGCGTCTGACTAAACAATCTATGCTATTAACCTTCAGGCTATTAACAAGGTGATCTTGATATGAGCAATTAGAGAAGATTGCGACTGTAGTCTCGTTCTAGTCAATATAAGATATGAGCTATTATTCTATTGGGGAGAACCATCGTGATAAGAGACATCTCAGAGAATGCTTAACACGCGGCCTATAAAACCCTACCGGTCCTTCTAACGGGATTGTGGGTTCCAAAGGTATCTACGAAATTGTCACTTTTCGAGCTACTACCACAGATCCGGCTAGATATGGGATATCTATGAGTATCCTAGCCCGAACACCACGTTTACGCTATAGATGATTACCTTACTCTCTACGCGAAGAGAATAAAGTAAACTCACAAACCAAAGAATAATAAATAGGGAACTTACTAGAATTAGAAGTCGATCTACCGAAGAAATCCTAGGAGCAAGCCTCGGGTTAGGAGACTTGATCCTGTTGATACAAACTGGAGAAGAGACACCGACAGGCCGGGCTTCCTCCAATCCACACCTCCACTCTAACTCTCTCAATCTAATCTCACATGTATGCTAAGCCCTAGAGAATAGATCCATAAGGGATCCTCTCTGGCGAATCCTCTCTAGAAAATATGTAAATGAATAATGGATTGCCTTTAGCCAGGGGGCAAGGGTCGTCCTTATATAGTCCCCTCAAATGATCATCAACCGTCGGATCAAACCGACCTTAATGGAGGGTTTAGATTAAACCTCAAAGGCGGTGGAACCCTAATCCACGAAGTGGGCCATGATTGGCCACTGGCCTTGGGCGGCCGTCCTAGGGGGGAGGGCGCCCGCCCTACCCTGGTGACAGGTGGGCCTCTCCTTCCTTGTGGGTGGTTCTGGAGTCTTCTAGATTACTCTTTTTCGTACGGAAGTGTTATGTGTCTAAGTAATCCTTACATGTGGGCCTATTTTACTATTTTGCAGTTGTCTCCCTGCAGAAACAGATAAACACCAAAACTCATGGAATTCTGTCAGTTAAAACCCTTTGTCTAGGTGGTGTGTTGCAAGTATATCCTTTCTTCTGCTTAGTTGACACTTAGAATTAATACTTAAGAGGTGTCAACAACCATCCATGACAATGCTTTTCTGACTATTGATTTTCTTCAATTTAGATGGTCTGCACTACATACAGAGTACCTTTTTGGTTTTGTTTGTTCTATTTATCTGTTCCTCCTCAGATATGGAAGTGGTGAAACAATCATTTGTGTTCGGGTTGACCGCCAACTTCAGTGGTTGTAGGTTCTCAAATTTAACATGGATGGTTGTGGATCTATTTTCTTGAGTCTAGTGAAGCCCTCATTCTATCTACGACTCAAGACTGATATCCTCAAAGACACAGGCCGATCAGACAGTCGAGGGGAACACCGACTGTGGTATCAGAGTGCGAGAATGAGGACCCTAGATGTTTCTATCGTGGCTACTTCTCGTGGGCCTTTCGGCCCCGATGGGCCCCGTGCCCCGACAGATGCATCGCCCATGTCTACTGGAGCAGTTCAGCAGTAGCTTTTATATGTTCATGCTCTATAATCTGGGAATTCTTTCCCACACTAGTGTAATGTGCTTTACTATTATATTTTATATATTAAAGGTTGTTTGTCAAAAAATTGTGAAGACCATTTAGTCAATGCAATTATAACCATATATCCTTTAAAACCCTCTATCACGTCATGCACGCATGCTACAGAATAGGACCACCACATAATCAAACCTCGTCACGCATGCCTAGGCACTGAATTATTACTCCCTCGTGCCTTGCCGGAATTTAATTGGACGACTGTCTCAAGCGGTAACCAAGGGTAAGATGATATATAAGCACCACGCTTACACACAACTTACTACTTTGACTATGATCTATAACCAAAGCACCCTATGACAGACAATGATCGCATACAGGAAAGGCCACAAGGATCACAGAATATTAATGTAAAGACTAGTAATAAACAAAAGCACACAACAATACTATAACTAGTATAGTAATGCTCAAAGTAAATACTAAGTAAAGTAGAGGAAAAGTAATATATTGAATAAAGTAAAGTCTACAAAGAAGGAAAGATACAAGAGCTATACCAGACTTTCCTGAAGACGACTCCGGAAATCCCGAGCACAGTTCGACTCAACTCTAACTCCCACACTAGACTAACTACTAAGAGAATTCTAAGTGATTGAGCTTGTAGGCTTATCCACCATGAGTGAAGAGGGGGGAGTGAGCCTCTATTTATAGTGGGAGGTGGAGTAGGGGCTACTTCATCGCCACGTCATCGATCTAGGAGGCTTCAACTCTGATGACGACCCGTAGGGTTCGTGGTTCGATCTTTCGATGAGAGTTGGTGGATAACTCGATTTGTGGATGGAGATGACGTTCACGGCTCGACTACAACCGTCCAAGGACGCTGCGCCTTAGCAACCGATACACCACCTCCGATGGCTGCCGTGATCTTGCGGCGCGACAACCAGCCACTAGGGCTCCCGTCCTGCAAGCAATCGAAGAACCAGCAAGAACAAGATGAACAAGCACTCAATTGCAAGATGAATATGAAGGTTTCAATCTGAGAACACAATATGGTGAGGTTCTGATGACAATCAGACGGACGGTTGATCCAACACGCGCGCTGAAAGGCGGTAGCAATAGCTAACTCGACGAAACAAAACCTAAACTGTTTGTGGCAGCTCTAAAGACTTATAAGGAGTTGGGAGGACGACCACAAGGGTGTTGGGGTCGTTCTCCAACCCTAGGACGCGTCCCTAATGGACCCAACTTGATACATGGGCCACAGGCCCAAAATAAGGTGACGCAGCACCGGTGGACAGAAAAGGTGTCGGTACAAAAACGATGAGTCTGGACGCATCTGATAAGGTATAGCCATGCTTCTGGATCCGTTGGAAAGTAGACTTGATAAGCTTTCCAAAAAGTGTGAGAACGTCCCAATCGGAGTCCGTATGAAGTCGTGGCATCCATCACAAGTTGGTGCTGTCCTGCAGTCCAAATCCAGCTAGCGCCCATCCCGTGTCCCGCTGATCCTCTCCATTGTTCCTGAGCAAAACAAGAGTGCACGTGTCTCCATTGTCTAAATATAATGGACAAGAGTTTGAGAATAAACTTACTTGATGATTGAGTTCACGGGCACGAGCACGAGTAATAGGACCAAGTGGTGCTGGAGATGGTGTTGGTGTGGTGTTGATGTCCTCATCATCCTCCCCTTCTTGCATTTGAGTCGTCCTCGACTCAAGCTCATCTTCCTCTCCCAAATATGGCTTCAAATCTGCAATGTTAAATGTGGGACTAATCCCAAAAGCTACAGGAAGATCAAGCTTATATGCATTCTCATTAATACGTTTTAGCACTTTAAATGGTCCATCAGCTCTAGGCAGCAATTTAGATTTTCTCAATTCAGGAAACCTATCCTTTCTCAAATGCAACCAAACCAAATCACCAGGTTCAAAAATCAATTGCTTTCTACCTTTATCACCAGCAAGCTTATACTTAGCATTCATGCGCTCTATGTTTTCTTTAGTTGTTTCATGCAATTTTAACATCAACTCAGCACGTTGCTTAGCATCAAAATTCAAATGTTCAGAAGTTGGTAGAGGCATTAAATCAATAGGAGCACGTGGTAACAAGCCATAAACTACCTCAAATGGGCACATCTTGGTAGTAGAATGCAATGAACGATTATAAGCAAACTCAATATGAGGCAAACAATCTTCCCACATCTTAATATTCTTCTTTAAAACAGCCCTTAACATAGTAGACAAAGTTCTATTCACAACTTCAGTTTGACCATCAGTTTGGGGATGACATGTGGTAGAAAATAAAAGCTTAGTCCCCAATTTACCCCATAAAGTTCTCCAAAAATGGCTAAGAAATTTAGCATCTCGATCAGAAACAATTGTATTTGGCACACCATGCAAACGAACAACTTCTCGAAAGAACAAATCAGCAATATGTGTAGCATCATCAGTTTTATGACAAGGTATAAAGTGTGCCATCTTAGAAAATCTATCCACAACCACAAAAACACTATCACGACCCTTCCTAGTCCTTGGCAATCCTAAAACAAAATCCATAGAAATATCTTCCCAAGGAGCATTAGGAACAGGTAGAGGCATATACAAACCGTGTGGATTTAATCGCGACTTCGCCTTTTGACAAGTCGTGCAGCGAGAAACAAATCTCTCCACATCTCTCCTCATCTTTGGCCAAAAGAAATGACCAGCAAGTATGTCCTCTGTCTTCTTTGCTCCAAAATGTCCCATCAAGCCACCTCCATGCGCTTCCTGCAGCAACAACAAACGAACGGAGCTAGCTGGAATGCATAGCTTGTTAGCTCTAAACACAAACCCACCACTAACGATGAATTTGTTCCAACCTTTCCCATCTTTACAATGCAGCAACACATCTTTAAAATCAGCATCATTAACGTATTGGTCCTTAATTGTTTCTAATCCAAAGATTTTGTAATCAAGTTGATTCAGCAAGGCATATCTCCTAGACAAAGCATCAGCAATAATATTCTCTTTCCCTTTCTTGTGCTTAATAACATAAGGAAAAGATTCAATAAATTCAACCCACTTAGCATGTCTACGGTTCAATTTCCCTTGACTACGAATATGCTTCAAAGATTCATGATCAGAATGAATAACAAACTCTTTGGGCCACAAGTAATGCTGCCATGTTTCTAATGTGCGAACAAGAGCATACAATTCCTTATCATAAGTAGAATAATTTAGAACAGGCCCGCTCAATTTTTCACTAAAATACGCAACAGGTTTGCCTTCTTGTAACAAAACACCACCCAGTCCAATTCCACTAGCATCACATTCAAGCTCAAACATCTTATTAAAATCAGGAAGTTGGAGGAGAGGTGCATGTGTCAACTTATCTTTCAGCATGTTGAAGGAGTTCTTGTACTTTATCCCACTTAAAAGGCACTCCCTTCTTTGTAAGCTCATTCAAAGGTGCAGCAATGGTGCTAAAGTCCTTCACAAAACGGCGATAGAAACCAGCAAGTCCTAGGAAACTCCGCACCTGTGTGATAGTCTTTGGTACAGGCCATCCCTGTATAGCTTCTACCTTGGCTTGATCAACCTCAATTCCCTGTGGAGTCACAACATAGCCAAGAAAAGACACTCGATCGGTGCAAAAGGTGCACTTCTCAAGATTACCAAATAAACGTGCATCTCGTAAAGCATTAAAAACAGCACGTAAGTGATCAAGATGTTCATCCATAGATTTGCTGTAAATCAATATATCATCAAAGTAGACTACAACAAATTTTCCAATGAAAGCACGCAGAACCTCGTTCATTAATCTCATGAAAGTACTTGGTGCATTAGTTAACCCAAAAGGCATGACTAACCACTCATACAAGCCAAATTTAGTTTTGAAAGCAGTTTTCCATTCATCTCCCAATTTCATACGAATCTGGTGGTACCCACTACGCAAATCAATTTTGGAAAACAAAACAGCACCACTCAGTTCATCAAGCATATCATCCAAACGTGGAATAGGGTGTCGATATCGAATGGTGATATTATTAATAGCTCTACAATCAACACACATGCGCCATGTACCATCTTTCTTAGGCACTAAAATAACAGGAACAGCACAAGGACTAAGGGACTCACGCACATAACCTTTGTCGAGGAGTTCTTGCACTTGTCGCTGAATTTCCTTCGTTTCTTCCGGATTTGTCCTGTATGGCGCACGGTTTGGCAAAGATGCACCAGGAATAAGATCAATTTGGTGCTCAATCCCTCGTATTGGTGGCAGCCCCGCTGGTATCTCACTTGGAAAAACATCGGAATACTCCTGCAAAACGTTAGCCACAACAGGAGGCAAGGAATGTTGCATATCGTCAATGGAAATCAATGCATCTTTGCATACTAAAGCATAAGCAACAGAAGTGGATGCATTCAACTCATTAACATCAGATTTAGTAGCAAGCAAACAATTCCCATTCAATTTAATCTCAGTTTGCTTATCAACAACAGATTTGGCATTTTTATTGTTCTCACTTTTAGTCTTTGCAGCTTTAGCAACATCATCATGCATAATGGCTTCAGGAGACATAGGATGCAACACAATTTTTCTATCATGGTATAGAAAAGAATACTGATTTGCTCTACCATGATGCATAGAATCCCTATCAAATTGCCATGGTCTACCTAGCAGAATATTACAAGCTTGCATAGGCACAACATCACATTCAATCACATCATTATAGGATCCAATGGAAAAATTGATGCGCACAAGTCTAGTTACCTTTGCCTTACCACTGTTGTTTAACCATTGAATGTAATATGGATGTGGGTGTGGTTTGGTTGTAAGCGCAAGCTTCTCCACCATGTCGCTGCTGGCCAAGTTGTTGCAGCTACCTCCATCAATGATCATGCGACATGAACGCTCCTTGATGACACACTTTGTTTGGAACAACGTGTGTCGCTGATTTTGCTCCGCCCTCTCCATTTGTGCACTAAGCACACGCTGTACAATGAGGCTCTCATAGTGGTCGGCTGCACCTGCATTAATATGTTCTTCCACATATTCTTCACTACCTGCATGGTCAGCCGCAAGCAATGCAAGTGTATCATCATCAAAATCACTAGCAGATGAATACTCACCATCATCTTTGACTATCATAACGCGCTTGCTTGAACACTCGCGCATCATATGGCCATATCCCTTGCATCGATGACACTGAATGTCTCTTGTTCTACCTGTAGATGCCACGGACGAAGCACTTGCACTAGGCTTCTGTACCGTCTTCGCCACTGAATTCACTGGAGTAGCACGAAGCTTGTCGCTAGTAGGAGCTGGTGTAGTCGTAGTAGGAGTCGTACGGGGCTGCCATGAATTAGTCTTCCCTGCAGAAAAGTTAGTCCTAGCACTCGCACGTCGCCCTGCACTTCCCTTTCAGCTTTACAAGCAAGATGAAACAAACGGGTTACGTTAGTGTACTCTTTATATGCAAGGATGTCCTGAATTTCACGATTTTACCTTTTCCCCCCCGTTTTAAAGTTGTTGGAGTTTTGAGCAAATCACGTGAAATAGAAAAAAGGAAAAAAATTTCCCCCCCTCAGTTTTTTTTCAAAGACCCAAATTTTGGGGTTTTTTCCCCTAGGATTTTTTTAAATATACTCTATCCCAACGTAGAAGTCGTTTTTTATTTAGTACCCCCCTAAAGTTTATTCTAAAAAATTTTTCATGACAAAAAATTTTTGGGGTCAAAAAAAAATTTTCCCCTGAAATGTATGATCAGGATCATATTTGCCAAAAAAAAGGGGGGAGGGTTTTTTTTTTAAATTTAATTTTAAAAAAGCATCATTGTTATTGTGTTCACGTCGAGGGGCCCCCAAAACCTCTTTTTTTTTAAGTGTGGCGCGTCGATCAGGGGGTTTTGTCAAAATCTATCTGAGTAAGTCTCTTTTTTTCCCCCGTTTCCTTTTTGTTGGTCTATTTTTTTCTTTGTTTTGTGTGGAAGAAAAAAAAACGTTGTAGAAGGAAAAAGGTTTTCCCCCCATAGGACCCATCGATGCTTAACTTTTAAAAAGTTGGTGGTGGTGGTGAGTTGGGCGGACTAAAATGCCCAATCTTTTATTGGTACCTGTAAATTCGTAATTTAATTGGGGAGACCTGTCTTGTAAAAGAAAAATGATGCCTTGGGGGGAGGGGGTTTTTTTGGGTTTTTGGGGGTTTTTTCCCCCTTGTTCGGGGGGTTTAAAAAAGCAGAACAACAAAAAAAAAGTGAAAAAAAAAAGCCCTAAAAATTAGGATGTGTCAGCAAGGCATCTTTTCAATTTTTTCCCAAGTTTAAGTTTTACTTGCTAAACAGGGGGGGTCAACAACCAGCAATTTCCCCCCCCTTTGGGAAAGTAAAAGTATCGGTACGTAGAAAAATAAAAAGTTGTAGTGTATGGGGAAAGGGGTGGGGGGCCCAAAAATGTTATGTCAGGAAAAATATAGCACCACTTTTAGATTAAAAAGCGGGGAAAAAATTTTTTTTTAAAAAGGTGGTACTGTTTTGGTCTAGCTGGGACGTGCTGAGACGCGAGCTTGGAAAAAAAGGAAAACTAAAAAACCCACCCCCAAAGGGGGAAAAAAAGACCCCCTTTTTTTTTTTTTTTTTTTTTTCCCCCTTTTTTTTTTTTTTGTTTTTTCTTTTTTTTTTTTTGTTTTTTTTTTTTTTTTTTTGTTTTTTTTTTTTTTGGGGGGAAAAACCTCAAAATGTTAAATGAAAAAAGAGTTTTCCAAAAGAGCAAAACCCAACACACTTTTTTTCTTCTCTTTTTCTTTAAAGTAGCTTCGCTTTTAATTGGTTGAAACTTGTCCCCCCGATTTGTTTTTGGGAAAAAAAATTTGGAAAAAAAAGCGGAGGCGGCAATTTATAGCAGCGAATACCAGGGTAAATACTGGACTCGATTCCGAAATAAATCGGATAAATTTTACAGAGCGAATACCAGGGTGTATGGGGCCGTTTCCCCGAAAAACAACTAAAAATCAAAGGGGGCACCCCCGGGAAAACCCCGGTAGTTTCTGGACTCGAATTGACAGCAAAAATCTATTAGATGGATAGAACGTGAAAAGGGAATCAAAAAAACTAAAGGATATAACTAAAAACCCCAACTGCCCAAAAAGATGAAAAAGGATCAAAAAGCCCAAAACCCAAGTAGTACTAGCAAAAGGGTCAAGGGGGTTTATGGGATTCGGAAAAAATTAAATTTTTTTGGCTTTTTGGACTATGGGAAAAAAAAAAATTTTGCAGAATTGGAAGTCTCTAGATAACTTGTTTTTTTCCAATGATGACGCCCCTGGGTTGGGTTTCTTTTTGATGAGATTTGGGGGGAAAACTCGTTTTTTGGAGGAAAGACGTTCACGGCCGATAAACGTTCCCAAAGGGCGCTTTGGGCCCTTTGAAAAATACACACCTGATGGCGCGTGATCTTGGGCGCGAAACCACCCCCAAAGGGGGCCCTCCTGCAAACAATCGGAAAAAAACCAGAGAAAAAAGAACAAGAAATAAAATTTAAGTTGAATATGAAGGTTTTTTTTGAGAAACAATATGGTGAGGTTCTGAAAATAGCGGCGGTTGACCCCAAAACGCGGGGAAGGCGGGGGGTAGCAATAGCTAACTGAGAAAAAAACCTAAATTTTTTTGGGGGAGTCTAAAGGGCTTATTTAAAGGGGGGTTTTTGGGGGGGCCCCCAAAAGGGGGTTTTTGGGGGCGTTCCCCAAACCCCCGGGGGGTCTAATGGCCCCAATTTTTCCCTGGGCAAGGGCCCCAAAAAAAAAGGGGAGCGCCCCCGGGGACAAAAAAGGTTTTTCGTTTTCAACCCATGAGTCGGGGGGGATTGAAAAGGTATAGCCTGCTTTGGACCCCTTTGGAAAAATGATTGATAGTTTTCCCAAAAAATTTGGGGGGGGAAAAGCCCCAAAGGAGTCCGTTGAAGCGTGGCATCCATACCCAAAAGGGGGGCTGTCCTGCAGTTCCCCAAACCCCGCTGCGCCCGTTTCCGCTTTATCCTCTATTGTTCCTGAGCCCAAAAAGAGGAGGTTCTTTTTCAAATAAAAAGGCCCAAGGGGGTTTGGAATAAATTACTTTAGATTGATTTTTGGGGCCCAGCACGGGTAATAGCCCCAAATGGGCTGGAGAGGTGTTGGTGTGGGGGTTGTTGTTTTCCTCAAAACTCTCCTCCTTGGTCCACCCCCTAAAAAACCCCTTTTTGGTGGGATGGTTTGATCTTCAAAAATGTGTTTAGTGTGTGGGGAGGTCAAAAGGCGCAGCCGATGGGGGGGGATCCCGGCCCCGGCCCCCCCATGGGTTGGGGGCCCCTTTCATTTTGGGTTTTTTGAAAATCCCCCTGGTCAGGGAAAGGGGGGGGGTGTCCTGGTAAAGGGGATCGGGCCCCCCTTTAAAAGGGGGCTGGGGGCCCCCGGGCCTTCTAGAAGGTTCCCCACTTGTCTTTTCTTGGTTTGGTTTTTATGTTGTTTGGGGGCGTTGGTTTCCCCTTTATGGGGCCCCTGGATTGAAAAATGCATGTGAGCCATTGGGGGAAAACACATTTTATCCAAGGGAGGTCCCTTGGGTGTTTCCCCCTTTGGGTCGGGGCCCCCGTGAGGGGCCCCGGGGGGGGCCCCGCAGGGGGGGGGGGCGACCACTATGTGGGTCACTGGGCCCCCCCCCCCTTGGGCCCTTTTTTTCTAATTCGCATAAAAATTTTATGGACATGTAAATTGCTATTTTAAAAAAAAATGTGTATGATTGTCTACCCCTTTAAACCTGGTTTTTTTTAAAAGAATTTCGGTTATCTAAAGTGTGTCTTTGGTGTCAAAAAAATCCCAAGTAACTTTTTGCCCCCGAAAAAAAGTAACAGTACATTCCCCGGAAAAAACCCCAGAAACTTTTTTAAATAAAAGGGAAAAACGGCGAGTTTTTGGGAAGGTTTGGCCGACCGACCCTAGTTTAAAAGGCCCGGGTCGGTTTTGGGGGGGCCATGCAACGTGGGTGAGAAGTAAAGAGGGGGTTTCGGATGCCCCCTTTTTTTGGGGGAAAATGGGCCCAAAATTTATGTGGGGGGTTTGAAAAGGGTTTGGTAATAAAAAATTTGGGGTCAAACACGAAAAATGAAAAAAAAATTAAAACTTTTAGTTTTTAGTTCTTAGTTTTTTTAAAAGGAAAAAATTTTTATAAATTTCATGGGGGGTTGATTTGTTAAAAAAAACTTTTAAGACTTTGAATTTTTTAAAGGTGTTGCAGCCGAATCTTGAAGCGTGATTGTTTTTTGTGTAAAAATTTGATGTGTAGACGGGTTTTTCCCCTTCTTAGAATATTCCATTGTACTAGCCCCTTTTCCTTTTTTTTTTTGCGAAGGATTGTGGAAAAACAACCCCCGAAAGAATTCATAAATAATTTGAAGCAAGGGATTATTTTTTGGGAATAGAGGACTTTTTTGTATAAAAAGTTGGTTTAGTTTTAGACAGAAAGAGGGGTTTAAAATTGTTCACCAATTTTTAAGATTAAGAAGGTTGGGGGTTTAAAAATTGTGAAAGATTATCTCAAACCCCAAAAAAACCTTGATTTGTTTTATGAATGATCAAAGATTTAAAACCAAAAAATTTTAAATTTATATGCATGGGTTATTTCAAAAGTCAACAAATTTTTATAAAGCATATTTTTGGAAAAAATTTAAAAAAAACTTGACACCTATTTTTTTTTTTAAGGAAGACTATTTTAACCTAAGCACCTTTTTTAAAATTTAAAAAGTCTTTTTGGATTTTTGGCCTCTCCCAAAACCCCAAAGCATACTAAAAAAAAACCCCATTTTGTATGAAAAAATAAAAAGGATTTTTTTTAAAAAGGGGGGAAAAAAGGGGGGATGGTAAACCAGTGAGTTTTTTTTAATTTTTTTTGGACTTAGCAAGGGGAGCAAGGAAAAAAAGGGGAAAAAAAGGAAGGTAGAGAAAACCCAAAAAAAAATTAAAAGAATAAAGTAGGGAAAAAAAAATTTTTCTTAGAAAATTTCCCATCCCCATACTTGGTTTTGGACCTTTTTAAAAATGAGAAAAATCAAGTCTAGGTGGGGAACATTTTTTGAATGTGTTATTATTAAGAGTTTTTTTGTTGTTTTTCCCCCTTGGGTTTTTGTCCTTTTTTTTTTTAAAATTCTAAAGGGGGTTTTAGTGAAAAAAAATAAAAAAAGGAAATTTTTTTCCAAAAATTTTTCCCTTTTAATTCATTTTAAAGTCATTTTATTCATTTTGGGGAATTTTGGGAAACTAAAAAATTTTTTTATTTTTTTTTTTTTATTTTTTTGGGTATTGCAATTTTTAATTTTTTTTAAATTAATTAAATTTTTTTTTATTATTTAATTAATGTTTTTTTAATTTTTTTTTTTAAAAAAAAATTTTTTAATAAAAAAGAAGAAGGGGGGGGTTTTATCTCCGAAAGGCATAATTTTAGAACAAGCTTGTTTTGGGGGAAACCTTCAATTTGCAACTTTGTTGACAAAGGGGGTTTTCCCCCCTTCAACTCCAACATTTTGAACCTACCCTTTAAAGCCCAAAACCCCTACGAGTTTGCAAAATTTATGGTGAAAAACACATTAAAACCCCAACCTTGCAAAGATTTTGAAACAAGGGGGTGAAGAGGTTGTTTTCTGTGTAGTCATGGTCGGGGAAGGATTGATGGGGGAGATTTTCATTGAGATGGATTTAGGGGGAAAATCGGGGGAAAATTCCCCTGCCCTGTAGAATTTTGTTTTTAAAAGGGAAAGGGTGAGCACTTTATTCTCATGCCCCTTTTAATCATTTCCCCAAGGTTGAAGGGTCTGGTTTTTGTGGATGGCCCCAAGCTCCCCTTGGATCAAGAAAAGTTTTTGGTTTACCCCCTTTTATGAAGGTTGGGGAAAACCAAAGGGTGATAATCTTCACCTATTCTATGACCAAGCTTTCTTTCCAAAAATGTTCTCCAAGATTTCATGAAAATTTGGGCCTTTCCCCAAAAAGGTGGTGAAAGGACAGTCAGGAGGTAAAAAAATTGGAAGTTTGGGAAAAATTTTGAGATCTCAACCACACAAGAACATCATGGAGGACTCAAAAAAATCAAGGATTTGCCCCTTGGGGATCTAGGTGTTTTTGTTTTTTGGTTTGATGATTTTTTAAAAATGTTGGAACAAAGGGAAAAGAGGAATGTGTTGACCCCAAAAGGCTGGATTTATAGAAAAAAATGTCCCCAAAAAATCCCCCAAAAATTTTATAAGTATCCCCTTTTGGGGGGGCATTTTAGCAATTTTTTTGAATTTTGGCTCATCCAAAACCCCCTTTTACTTAAACGGTAGATAGATGTTTTAACCGTTTTTTTTGCTCCTCTTGGTCAGTTTATGGCCCCGGGTTTCTGCCTCGGGTGTCTTTTAAAAAAATTTTCCCCAAAAAAATTGTGGGGATCATAGACTTTAGAAGGAACCTTTGGGGGAAACATGGATAAGGATGGGTGGTAAAAAAAAGTCAAAAGTGGGAATGGGGAGGGAGGATGATTTTTCTTTTTAAGCATTTTTTGGGGTTTTTCCCTTTTATAACTCCCCCTCCCCAACCCTTTTTTTTATCCGGGGAAAAAAAACTTTCCTGATGTTTCCCTGTAGAGTGAGGCGCAAAAAGATTTGATCTAGGAGGGTTTTTTTGAGATCCCTTTATAAAAAGGGTTTTGAAAAAGGGGGGGGCTCTTTTGGAAAAAGGGGGAAATTCCCGGGGTTTTTCCCCAAAAATAGGGAAAATCAGTGGAGGTTGGCCCCTTTTTTCGAAGGAAAAAGGTTTTTTTGTTGGGTTCTTTTCCTTCGGATTGTTTTGGGGGTTTTTGGTTCGGAAACGATGGGCCGAATCTTTGGTTTAAAAAGTGTTGGGGATTCGTATCAAAAATTTCCCCTTTTGGGGGTTTTTTTTTTCCCCTTTTTGGGCCCCCTTTTTTTTAAAAAAAAGTGTAGGGGTTTTTCATGGGTTTCATGAGAAAACTTTCCTTCCCAAAAGGGGAAAAAATAGGGGGCTCCCCCGAAGTATGTAAAGAAGTTGTGCGGAATCTTTTTAGACCCCCAAAAAAAAGTTTCTAACAAAATTAGCTGGTTTAGAAAACAGGGCCAGATGATGCGTTCAAAAAAAGGGGCCCCCGCCCCCCCCAGGGGGTTTTTTTCCCCTTTTTTGAGAATTTTATGCCCCCTTTTTGAAGACGAACAACCGAAAAAGGGGGGGAAATTGGCAGAATTTGGATTTTAATTTTTTTTCCCTTTTCTTTTTCCCACTATTTACTTTTCGAAAGTACCCCATTTGGCTTTTTTCCCGTAAAAGGGGAAAAAAAAATAGTTCCCAAATTAAAGGGGTCCCTTTTTTCCCCACCCCTTTTGGGTGTGGACATTAACCCAAAATTTTTTAAAACCGTAGGTGAGTGTAAGGATTTTCATCTTCACCCCCCGAAAAAAATTGTTTTTAATTTTTTTGGGGGGTTTGTATTTTTAAAAGGTGGATTTAAGGTAGGGGCCCCCCCAAAATTTGCCTTTGGAATGCAAGATAAGATATGGATATTGTTATGGTGTAAAAAAGGATAAAAAAAGAAAAAAAGATAAAAAAAGGATAAAATGCCCAAAAGGGGTTTTTGTTAAAAAGCTACCCTTTCCCCCCGGGAACGGCCCCCCAAAAAATTTTTTCCCAACCAGAAGTGGCAAAGGGAAAGACCGCAAGCGTAGGTTGTAAGTGTAGTTTTCACCGGGGGTATTCCGGGTTTATGTATTTTCCACGGGAAAAGAGAGGGGTTTTAAACTAGGATTTGGATATTTATGGGACAAAGGGGACTATAAAATGGGTTGGAGGTTTTGTATAGCATAGATATTAAAAAAATTATAATGGTTTTTATGCTTTTAAACCCCTTTCTTTTGGAGGCGAGGGGGGTGATCGAAAGAGGGAAATAAAAACCCCGCCCGGGGCCTCATGTTTTTTTACCCCTCCCCTTTTAAAAACTTTTTTTAACATGTGGTGGAATCGGAAATGATAGGGATGTCACCCCCACTAGACCCACTAATATGTGCGAAAACGGTTTAAAAAGGTAAAATCTGTCTAGACCCAGTCTACACTATTTTACCCCTTTAAACCCAAAATTAAAGGTAATAAAAACCTTTTTTAAAAAAAAGGGGTATGAACAAAAAACGAAAAAATTTTATAACAGCTAACAGTTTTTGAAATTGAATGCTATTAAAAAATCGGGGAATCACTTCAAGGGGCTGAACTTCAAAAGAATCGAAATCGTGGGGTTTACAATCGGAAAAGAGTGAAGGTGATCTCCCCGGCTTCCTCATTTTTCCCAACTAGCATTGCATACTGCGGAGCTTCACTGGGCAAAATAGTTTCCCCCAAAGAGGAGAATGGAGTGGGGGCTAGGGGGCTATTTATAGCTAGGGGTTTGGGGTAGGGGCTACTCGGTGCCACGTCAAACGATCCGTGCCACCTCCTCAGGACCGTAGGATCAACCTCATTGTAAACGCCTTAGTCAACGAAGGGGCTTTGATGTGGGGCATGGAGAGGCGGTGGGAGCCGGGGAGCTCAGGGGACCCCCAGGAGGTCGGGCGACCCCTTGACGGTGGGCCTTTCCCTTTCCCTTTAGAAAAGGGCCCAAAAGGGCAAGGGGCCCCTGGGGGTCTAGGGGCCCCCCCCCAGAGGTGGTCCCCCCCGTTTAGTTGTAGCCTTTTTTTTCTCCATCTTTTGTGGAGCATGGCCCCCATGTCATTGGCACCTTGGAAAAGTTTGGTATTTTTCGGATGGTTTGGGGGACCCCTGTATTTGTGCTTTTATTGGCGTTGAGAAAAAGCACAGAGGAGATCCCCAAAAATGAATCTTTTATCAAAGGGGGGGGGGTGCTTTTTGGGGGATGGACATTGGGGGCTTTGGGGGCCCCATTTTTTGGGGGCGGGGCCCCACCCCTAAGTGGGCCCACAGCTCCCAAAACAGCTTGTTATTCTACTCTTGAATCCCCAAGGGGTTTTTTGGGGATTTTGAGTTGTAAAAGATGTTTTTTTAGTCAACAGTCCTCCCTGGGGGGTTTAGGCTTTATCCCCTTTTTTTTGGGTGGTTGAGAGATAGAAAAACTTGATTGGGCATAGTTTTCTTATTCTTTTTCAAGTTTCATATCGGGGTTTTGTAAAGTTTTGAAAAAAAAAAACGTGTTTCTCAAATGGTACTTCGGTCGTCATATGGTGTATGATTCCCCCCAAGGCAAATTTGAAGTTTTTCCCTTTTTCCCTTTCTAAAGGGGTTTGTGGAGCTATGGGTAGGATAAAAAAATGTAGAAAAAAATTTTTCATATGTTGTAAGTCAAAAATTTTTGGGTCCAAGGGAGAGAAGTGTCATACTTTTTTTAAGATGTGAGTGTGTGGAAAATGGAAATGATCAAATTTTATTTTAAAATGATCTTTTTTTTAACTTATTTAAAATTTTTTTTTATGGGTATCTTTATTTTTATTTTTCTATGAGCTTTTTTTTTCTATTTTTCTAAAATTGGGGCCTTATGTGCCCCCCTTTTTATTTCATTTTTTTTATTAAAATTTTTATAGTCTATGTTTTATTTACTGATATACTGAGAGAGGATTTTTTATTAGAAAAAGGAGCATGAAAAAATTAGGAAAATGAAAGGATGTTTTTTTGTATTCCATTTTAGAAAAAGATATATATTGGTGTGTATTGATCTTGATTTGGGGCATGTTAATCTCTCAACGGGTCACAAAAATTGACCAAATCAACACAAAGAAGAGCCCTTTTATAAAAATTATATTGAAAAAGCTATATGGCTTTGGTAGAATTTTTTTTTTTGGGGAAAAAGAAGGGTTTTTATCTTTTAATAAAAAAAACCCCCATAGTTTATTTTGTTTTGAACAATATTTTAGCAGATTTGTCCCGTTATATCAGTTTCCAAAAACTTAGTTTGTTACGCTTTGCAACCCCCAAAAGTTTTAGGTTTTTATGGTTTTTTTAAGCCAAGTAATCCATATTTGGAAATATCAAGTTGTAAAAAATAAGTATTTGGGAAAATTTGCCCGAGCAAAAATTTTCATTCCATAAGGGGTTTAAATATTATGGAAAAAGAGGTGGAGAAGTCTTTTTGTTTTTTTTACATATTCTGATTTTTTAGGAAAAAAAGTCTCTATCAAAGGTGAAAAAAAACGAAGGTTGGTTTTAATTTCCATATTTGGGGTTTTTTTAGCAATCATGCAAGGCAGAATAGAAACCCCAAAAATTTTTTTGTTGAATTTTTTATGGTAGGATCTAAAAAAGCAAGCATGTGTCAAAAAACCCAAGAGTAAATTTAGATGACTCCAATGGCTAATTTTTGATTAAATTTTGGAAAAAAATTTCATTAGACATTGTAAAGAAACAAGAATCTATGGTGAGCAATTTAACAAACTCATCTCTTCCCCAAAAATAGACCAACCAATGGGGGGAAAAAAAGTACGAATTAATGTTATACATGCGTTTGGGGGAAGGAGAGTTGGTTCAATTCCTTTTCTCGAAGGACGATCCCCAAGGAAGGAATTCTGGGATTGGGTAAACCAAAGACCCTTTTTGATATATCTATTGGGGGGCCCTGAATGCACCCGATAGGCACCCCATTGGGGATTTTCCTCCCCCGAGGTTTCCTTGGTTTGGATGTTTCCAAGTATTTGGGAGAACCCCCCTTTCCTTTCCCCAGAAGGGCCCCAAGTGGGTCTTTGAGAACTCCCATTAGATTCTTACTTTTTCATTGCGGTTTAAAGGGGGTTTTTATTTTTGGGAAGGGGGGATAGACACAAGAAAAAGACTAGGAAAAGGTTTTGGTTAGATGGTGTCTATTTGCCTTTCGTGGAGGGGTTGAGCTAAAAAGTTGATGAAACAAGGTATGATTTGGTTGAAGGGGGGAGAGGGAAATTTTTCAAATGGTAAGAATTCATTGGTGGGGGAGGGAGAAAAGGCAAAGAAGGAAATCTTTAATGAATTTTGTTGGAGTGTGAGGTTTTAGCTCTCCTTGCATGGGCCCTTTTTAGGGGGGGAAGATGGCACAGGGGGCCCGAGGGGCGGCGCCCCTATGGGATGCCTTGGGGCATGAGCCGAGCTTTATGGATGTTTACACAAACAAAAGGGAGAGGGGGGACAATATGGGGGTTTTGGGGCCCCCATAAGCCAAAGTGGAGTTCCCTCAAAAAATTTCCCAGGCTTAGTGAAAGGTAGGCATGTATGGATGTGACAAAAGGAGCTAAATGTAGATTTTTTTCTTTTTAAAAAAAAGTGGGGGGGACAAATGTGATCCTTTTAAACCAAGGGTGATTGATGTGTTTTCTTTTTAAAGCATGACAAAGCAAAAGCAAAAGTGTTCATGATTCCCCACTTTGAACAAGGAGTAGTGGGAGACAAGAGTGTGTCATGCTTTAACCAAAAGGTGATTGATGTGTTTTCTTTTTAAAGCATGACAAAGTTAAAGTGATGTCTCCTAAAGCAAATTCTGAAATTTGAACTTCACACTACTCTAATCATGAGATTCTTAGACAAAGGGAGATGGGGATGAGAGAGAGGTGACCAAGGGACCCCTAGGGGTATCGGCCGACCCCTATAGGTCTCTCTTTCTTTTTCTTTTTCTTCCACTAAGGTCACATTGTGTTCCCCATTTAAGAAAACAAAGTTAGGATTCATAGGGGTGTCGGCCGACCCCCCTAAGGTCCTACCCTTGGTCAGATTTTAGTGCTAAACTAATCTCAAAGTTTTATTAGATCTAAACTTTATTTTTTCTAAATTTTAAGCATGATGAAATTTAAAGAATTGAAATAAATGTAAAAAGGGAAATAAAAAGATAACTACCGATTTACCTTTCGGCGAGTGCTCCTTGATTTTTAAGTCCTTGGAGCAGGACTCCTCTGTCATGTTCATTCCTCGGGTGCACTTGATGGATCCGGAGAGGGAGACTGAGGAGTGTGCACCTCCTTCGCTTTCCAAACCTGCCTTGGATTGGTAGGTTCATCCTCCTTGAGTTCATTGATCTTGGCCTCCGGTATTACTTCTTTTGGCATGGGGCTCAAACTCTTTCTTGGTGGATGCGCTTTAACCTGTTTGTTAAGTTTGTAACCATTGAAAGCACATTTTACCTTGTGACTTGGGAATTGGAAGTGGATCTGGCCCGATCCCACGTAGATGACCGCATTGGTGGTGTTGAGGAAGGGCCTTCCCAAAATGACAGGAACGTCCACATTGGCTCCCATGTCCAGGATGATGAAGTCGGTAGGGATGTACTCATCTTGGATGTTCACCAAGATATCCCTAGCAAGTCCTTCAGGAAACCGCATCGTCTGATCTGCCATCTGCAAATGAATACATGTTGGGAACAAAGGTCCCCCTAACAAGTTATCATATGTTACCTTGGACATGATATTGACTCCTGATCCAAGGTCACAGAAGGCGTTGTGGAAGGTTTGTTGTCCAATGGAACACTTGATCGTCGGATGGCCTGGATCTTCCTTCTTCATGATGAAGGGAGGATCGAGAAGATAGCCCCAATTGGAGCAAAGTGGAGGCTTACCGAACCTTTTTGTGACCATATTGACATGCTCAATTGAATCCTCTGGTTTCCCAGGAATCTTACCCTGTTCTAGAGATGGCATAGCTGCAGCTAATTGAGCTAGTTGGGTTTCTAACATTTTATTAAAACTCAATTGATTTTTCATGGCAATGGAAAAGCTATCCATTTTCTCACCAAGAGTTTCAAGAACTTTATCATTAGCAATCATTTTTCTATTTATACCATCATTGATTTTAGATTGGCCAAGAACAAGATCTTTCAATGAAGGTTGATTATTATAAGAATTGTAATTATTAAAATTGCTATTACCTCCATTACCTTGGTAGAAGGGCGTGAATTCCAACCTCCTTGTTGTTGGGGTCGATACCCGTTGTTGTTGTTGTTGTGATGATAAGTTCACGCCCTCCTTTGATGTCTCGGGCAGTTATTGCCCGAGTGATCATTTCCCCCTCACACCTCACACCATGGATCAGCTTCAATAGCTCGTGTGGTGGCAGGGGGGTAGATGGCCTCTTATTCCTTCTTGGAACCTTCCTCTATCTTCTTCATCAAGAGGTCCATCTTGGCAGAGAGCATGTCCACCTCATTGACGGTGTGCATACCTCTTTTCTTTGGCTAGAGACGTTCCTCACCCCATTCTTGATTGATCACCATCTTCTCGATGAGGTCCTTAGCATTCCACACTGTGTGTTGGAGAAATGCCCCTCCAGCGGCAACATCAAGGTGACTACAGGCCATGCTGGACAGCCCATGGTAGAATCCTTGAATCAAGAGCCAATCGTCTATCCCATGATGAGGACAGGCACAAATGTACTCTTGGAGACGCTCCCATGCTTTGGAAATTGTCTTGTCAGACTGTTGTTGGAAGCTTGAGATCTTTCCACGAAGGGCATTGGTTTTGCCCGTCGGGAAGAATTCTTGAGGAATGCGTTGGGACACCTCTCCCATATAGTGGCTTCTTCTTTGTGGGCGTAGAACCATTGCTTCGCCTTCCCCAATAACGAGAATGGGAAAAGGTGAAGGCGAATGGCGTCAGATTCCACTCCCTTGATAGTAAAGGTGTCACACAACTCCATGAAGTGCTGGAGATGAGCGTTGGCATCCTCATGGGGCTTCCCGCAAAATGGGTTGGCTTGCAGCATGTGGATCAAGGCAGACTTCAACTCGAAGGTGGCATCCCCGAAGTTGACTTTAGGGCCCTGAGCTCCGTGGGTAGCGGACAGGGCTGAGAAATCAGAGATCGCCTTCTTGGCCATGGCTTCCTTGAGTGGTGGTGCGGAGCCTCCTTCCTTGAACGGATTCAGGGTCGAAATGAACCTCTGAGGGGGAACTTGACGACGTCTAGTCCTCCTCAATAGCTACTCGGATCTTCTAGATAATTTCCCGGTAGTTGGAAACCTCTCATATACTGTCTGGCTTCACAAGAAAGGAAGACACAGATAGGGGTAAGCCCCTATGACTAATTAATAACTAAGTTAATGAGAATCTTTGGATTCAATCTTATTAAAATTTCTAGGCTATGATTTCCCCGGCAACAACGCCAAAAATGCTTGTTGGTATTTCTTATGACTATTGGATAAATCCGCACGGCACAGATTATACCGTTGTAGCACTTCACCTAGGAGTATTCCAAGGTATCATAATTTATATTTTCCCAAGGGAAAGCTGATCATTAGAGAGAGATCCTAGAGAGCACCTCAACTAGTACCAACTAATATAGTGGGGTAAATGATATATGTGATAGGAAGGGTTGATGAATGAACAAGCCAAGGTAAAAGATAGCTTAGTATAACTAGTAAGTATAGCTAGGTGGGAGGACAACGAGAGAGATAGAGACTCCTATGTAATTCACTTCTACTTTAGTGTACTTAGCCAATTAATTAGTCTAAACACAATAGTATGCCTCCTCAATACAAATATGCTAGGCGAGAGGATAGATCAGTAGAGGGCAAAACTCCTACCGGACCGCGCTCTCTTTTTATGGAGGCCTTACCTTTTAAGAACTTGCCTAAGAACACGTGGTGGAATACAAATACTAGACAAGGCTATCACTCTCTTGCTAGCTACCACAAATAATCCGTGCAGCAAGCGGTAACCAAGGGTAAGATGATATATAAGCACCACACTTACACACAACTTACTACTCTGACTATGATCAATAACCAAAGCACCCTATGATAGGCAATGATCACATACGGGAAAGGCCACAAGGATCACAAACTATTAATGTAAAGTAATGCTCACAACAATACTATAACTAGTATAGTAATGCTCAAAGTAAATACTAAGTAAAGTAGAGGAAAAGTAATATATTGAATAAAGTAAAGTATACAAAGAAGGAAAGATACAAGAGCTATACCAGACTTTCCCGAAGACGACTCCGGAAATCCCGAGCACAGCTCGATTCAACTCTAACTCCCACACTAGACTAACTACTAAGAGAATTCTAAGTGATTGAGCTTGTAGGCTTGTCCACCATGAGTTAAGAGGGGGGAGTGAGCCTCTATTTATAGTGGGAGGTGGAGTAGGGGCTACTCCATCGCCACGTCATTGATCCAGGTGGCTTCAGCTCTCCACCCTTGGATCCACTGCCTCTAAACCGCCTTAGGATGGATGGTATTGATCTTCAACATGTGTTTAGTGTGTGGGGAGGTCACCAGGTGTAGCACCGACCTAGGGGGTGATCGGACGACCCCCCTATAGGTTGTGGGCCCTGCCTTAGTCTTCTAGAACATGCCCCACTGGTCATGGACCAAGTGGAGGGGGTGGTGCCCATGGTAGGAGATCGGTCGACCCCCTATATGGGTATGGGGCCCACCTCGGCCTTCCAGAAGGTGTCCCCACTTGTCATGTCTCTTGGTTGGTTCTTCTGAGTTGTTTGTCACGTTGATCTCCTTGATGTGGGCCCATGGATCCATGTGTGGTGCATGTGAGCCGTTGGGAGGAAGCACAAGTTGATCCAAGGGCTGAGGATCACTTGATAGTGCTTCCCCTGGATCATGGCCAGTGTGAGGGGCCTGTTGGGCCCAGCATGGGGTCGGCCGACCGACTATGTGGGTCCCATTGGCCCTCCTTGCTCCATTTCTTCTAATTCTGCATCAAATACTTCATGGACATGTGGAACTTGTTATTTTATAAAATATGCTCATGATATGATTGTTTATCCTTGATCCTGAGGTTGTTGACAGAATTTTGGTTATCTAAAAGTGTGTCACTCTTGGTGTCAACAATCCTATAGCCATGTCGCAAGATGGAGTACAACGATGGCTTTCTTTGCCTCCATAGATGGTAGTTTACTTTTAGGCTTGGGTTTTTTTCCAAAATATGACTTTGCTACTCCTTTGAGACTACTTTTTGTGCTAAACCTTGTAATAGCGTGATCTGATTCCTCTCTTGAGACTTGATAAGATGAAGACAAATGTTACTTTCCATTATAAAAAAGGAAATACTATTTTTACCCAAATGGTTTTGAAGTGTTTGTGGATGTTATTTGGCTTGGTGAGACTTCCACTCGTATCCCGACAACATATGCCCAAATCTATACACAACCCTAATTATAGAAATGCACTGCTCCAAGTCATAATTGCATTTGCCGAGAACACAATAATTTAAGCATGTCACTTTTTCAGGTTTTGCTTCAATTTCACAGATTGATCGAACAACACGGTACAACCATTTTGTTTTGAAGACCATTCTCATAGCAACTAAGTTTTGTTATCTTGGTGAAGGAAAGCACTAGTTTCAAACAACACTTAGATTTCTTGTTTGGAAGATGCATAGTTGATGGATAAGGATACTTTATTTGATTGATGTGTGTATTCAGTTCTAGGAGCATATGCTAATAGTGATTTCTTGGTCTCCTACAATAATCTAGATGGAAGGAGAAGTTGCAACTCACCATGATCCACCAAAGGGGAAGGACAAGGTAATCAATGCAATAGTTTGTCCTTGTATTTAGACAACACCATACTAGGCAAACAATTCACAATTTATTGTCTTCCAATATAATTATATCTATGAAACATGATAAACATCTACATTTATTTCATTCCTTTTTTTAAATCAAAATGTGCAAGGATCACACTGAAGAGGTGAAACCTATGAAAGACAAGAAGGAAAAGAAGTCAAAGAAGGAAAAGAAAGAGAAGAGCAAGGACAAAGAAAAGGAGAAAGTTGGGGAGATTATCGATGCTACCAAGCTAAGGGCCAAACTGGAAAAGTTGGATGCCAAGATTGATGACCTAAAGGCCAAGAAGCAAGAGATTGTGGCTCGACTCTTGGAGCTTGATGGGGCATCACCAGCCAGTGGTAAAGCAGCTGCACAACCGGTGACTAGTGGATGACATGACATGTCAATGATTTGTGGAGACCTTGGAATGAGCTAAAGCGATAGTTTTTAGCTAACAAGTTCTATAGAAGGATCCATCCAAGCAAAATGAATCTCAAATGTAATTATTACTATAACCACTTGTGCTTTTTCATGGACTACAAAATCTTAGGTACTAAAAGTTCATGGCTAACTTTAGCTCCTACAATTTATTAAAAAATTGTTTGTCTTTGTGCATGATATCCATATAGATATTGTTTCTCTATAATCTCAATCTATATAATAGATTTACCAATTAGTTAGATTGTGTCATTGTTGACGATAAAAATGTGTTTCTAGCGACAGACACACTAAAGGCTGGCAAAGACAGTCTTGGAGCAGGATCTCGATCTCCTAAGCCTCCAAATGACAGAGCCGAATGGGTGAGTCGATCCTAGGGCATGCCAGTCAATTTGACCTACAATTGACAAGGAGAAAAAATGTCAAATTATGGAACCTACCGGTTATTGCCAGAGAGTTCCACGATGTATGACTTTATAATAGCCGATGGTCATAGGAAATTGACTAAAGAGTCAACTCCTAACAGTGTAAAGCATGTAAAGATAATAGTAAGATTTGAATAACTATTCATGATGTATAATGGGTAAAGCAAGTGATTAGCCGATCTCATCGATAGATTTATTAATAAGATGCAATACATGCGACATTCATCAACTCATACTACCAAATTAATCAAATATGCCAAATAAAGATTAATCATCAACGGTGAGGTGTTTCCATGCAGCCATAATGATAATTAACCTGATAAAGTAGCTTATTTAATAACAGTAGAGTGTTTCCATGCATCCATAATAGTAAACAAACTAAATTACGTCCAACATATCCAACGAATTTGATTATGTTAAAATCAGCAAGTGTACCCGTATCTTATGATGAAAGCATAACCAGATCAGCTATTTAGCCGATACATGGTACATGAGGCACGAACAAGATCTATCTGCCTAATTGTAGTTAGATCTAATATTAAACGGACGTAACCTAACATACTTGACAGTGTGGTTTGGAGATACAACCGATAACAAGTATATTAGATTAAATCTACATACTCTTAGATGAATCTATAATTAGTTAGATATCCCGAATGTTGTCGATGCGAGACCCATAGGGTTCCCTATGGAGAAGAGAGAAGAAGACCTAGTCCGAATAGGATTCATTACATGAATCCTACCTGGACTAGGAGAAACCTAGTCCAATAGGATTCCCTACATGTAATCCTACTAGGACTAGAAGAAGACCTACTCCTATTAGGATTCCATACATGCAATCGTACAAAGAGTAGTTGCACATAATCCTACTAGGAGCTCTACTTTGTAACCGACTAGGACTCCTACCTCTCCTAGACTATATAAAGGAGGGCATGGGTCCCTAGATTGGCACCTCATAGGAGATTGGCTCATACCTCAACACAACTAGACCTCATGGTATAGACTACGAGCTGTTGACACAAAAGGTGGCAAACGGAAAAAGACCGCAAGCGTACGGTTGTCAAGTGTAGCTTTCACCGGGAGTATTCCAGATATCATATTTTCCACAGGGAATGAGAAGTGAGTTAAGTAGGAATATGGTTATGTCCTATGATGGATCAAGGGAGACTATGATAACTGGGTTGAGAGGTTCGATATAGCAAAGATATCTAACAAGGTATAGCTGGTTGTACTGGCCTTATCAGCCCTTCTCTTGCAGGAGGCGATGGGATAGATCATAAAGAGGGCAAAACTCTAACCGGACCGCGCCATCATGTTGTATTGAGGTCCTACCTTTTAAGAACTTATCTTACACATGGGGTGGAATACGAAGACTAGATAGGGTTGTCACTTTCTACTAGCATCCACTGACTTTCCCGTGCGATAAGCGGTTTACAAAGGCAAGATCTAGTCTAGACACCACGTCTACACTATTCTTACTACTTTAACCTTGGCCTAAGATTAAAGCACTTCACTCAGAGCAAAGCGATGAACAAGCGCGAAAAGTTATATAACAGCTAAACCAGATTTAGAATATTAAATGCTATAAAGAACTCAGAAGAAGTCACTTACAAGTGATGAACTTACAAGAGACTCGCATCCGCTGAGAAAGAACTCCGGAGAAGATTCCCGACGGGCCTGGGGCTTTCTGTAGAAGACTTTCCTCACTCTCCTCCAATGAGCATAGCACTACTAGAGAGCTCCGCTAAGAGACTAAGGAGTAGTAGTTCTCCAATGAGGCATGAAAGATAAGGGAGCTCTAGGGGTATATTTATAGCTAGAGGTGGAGTAGGGGCTACTCCGGTTCCATGTCAGCGATCCGCGTCACCTTCATCGATCATCGTAGGATCAAACCAACCTCTGAACCGCCTTAGGATGGATGGTGTTGATTTCCAGCATGTAGGGAGTGAGTATGGCGGTTACTCGAGGTTGAACCGCCTTAGGGGAGGTCGGCCGACCCCCTATAGGGGTCTGTGGCCCACCACCTCTCTCCAGAGGATGGCCCCACTTGTCATAGACTCCATCTGATGCTTCTGGAATGTTTTGTCACATTAATCTCCTTGATGTGGGCCCATGGATCCATGTGATGTGAATCTGAATCGTTAGAA
Source organism: Microstegium vimineum (assembly GCA_022036555.1). Classification (NCBI taxonomy): domain Eukaryota; kingdom Viridiplantae; phylum Streptophyta; class Magnoliopsida; order Poales; family Poaceae; genus Microstegium; species Microstegium vimineum. The sequence continues at coordinate 30,274,538 of CM039136.1, read as the reverse complement.
GAAGACACAAGTTGATCCAAGGGGTTAAAAGTGCTTTGGAGGGTGTTACTCGGATCAAGGGGGTAGGGGAGGCATAGTGGCCCCACAGGGAGGTCGGCCGACCCCCTAAGTGGGCCCACTGGCTCCCAAATGTCCCCATTTGTCATTACTTGCACTCAAATACTCAAGGAACATGTGGAACTAGTTATTAAATAAAATGTGCTCATGTTAAGCTTGTCTTTCCTTGATTATGAGGATGTTGATGGTATTTTGATGGTGACAAAAAGGGGCATTCTTACCATCAACAAGATCCCCCATACTTACCTCTTTGCTCGTCCTCGAGTAAAGGATAGAAGTTAACATGACTATGCTATTCAAAGTATAAAGTGAGCATAAATATTTACTCAAGACATTTTTTCATACAAGTGGGATATGTGGTATTGGCTAACATGTATCCTTGAGAGGTTGAGAAATGAAATAATTCTCAAGGCAAAGTCATCTTCCCCAAATCATATTTTGGTACTTGGAGTTTTTGATAAATTTTTCAAAAGAAAGCTCATAAGTCAACTTACTCCTCATAAAGCACTCTAAGTCACTCAAAGTGTATGATTCCTTACCAAGGCATAAAGAGGTTGCCTTCTTTGTGTCTTCCTACTTCTAAATGGCTTATGTGGAGCTTAGGTAGGGATAAGTAGTGTAGCATACTTGCATCACTTATATTATAAAGTCAAAACAAGGATCCAAGGAGAATAATGTCATGATCCTAGATCAAGATGTGCATGTGTATGGAATATGATAGTGGTATTATACTCTTTGATTATGTATGATCTCTCTAACTTGAAGATGTTGGAGACATGTCTATCATTTTTTTTCAAGGGCTTTTGCTCATAATTTATGGTAGCCATATCTCTTTTGAGGAGTTTTGAAAGAGATCAAATCATTTATTCTAGAGTACTTATTGGGTGAACATGGAACATATGAATTGAAAGGCATGTTTTGCGTACTTCCAGTATAGAAGCAGCGAAAATATGTGGGTGTGCGTGATTTTGATCTTTGAACTAAAAAGCATATGAGGAATTACAAGGGTCACAAGGTTTGACTAAACTCAAAGAAATTACAAGAAGCATATGAGGAAGTTTTTGAACGTGTATAAACATTTATGGCTCTTGTAGGAATTTTCTTACTATAGAGGAGTAGTGACATTATGGTTTTATGACATTTTCAAAAATTAATCTCCAAGAACCTTAAATAGAAAAGGTATGAATCATGAGTCTAGACTATATCACATTAATCAACAACTTAGTCAGTATGATCTTCCTATCAAAGTATTTTCCCACTAGCATAAGCAAAAAGCAAGAATTTGTCTTTATGACGCTTTTACCCTTTAAATGTCATAGATCATGTCACTTTTCAAAATTTTAAATTCGGATGTGATCTTCTTGTTTATTCAATATTGAAAAGGGAAATAAACTAAGTGATTCATTTCATGAAGAAATTATTATTTTTTATTTAAAAAGAGAAAATGAGTAAAGAAATAAAAAAACATAAAGGGAAAGGGGAGAGACGTGGCAAACCAATCAGGATTGACGTTGAGGCTGAGTAGGTGTTGGCTGGTGGGCCCGAGGCTTCTAGGTGAGGTCGGCCGACCCCACTCCGGGCCTATTTGGCCACTTCGGTCTCTGCATTAGAATCCCTTATCTTTGAATGTTGATCTTCTTTGTCATTTCTGAAATTTGGCTTTTAAGGTGCATCGACCGATGCACAAAAGTGGATGTTTAGGTCCAACTTTTTTGTGGAACGTGTCATGACTGTGTACACCATGGTTCCAGAGCCAAAATGGTGAATTGGCATGTTGGGGTGTCGACCGACACCCCCGATACTTGTTTCAGAGCACACTGGAACACATGACAGTGAAAGATCAAATGCAGGCGTTCTGCTGGGGTAAGACACCAGCAGAACCAAAACTTTATCCAATTCAAATTCTTCTAGGCACAAGTTACATTGATGAAGGGAAAATGATTGAAAAAAAATAAATCTAAGTGCCTAGCTTATTAGCGATACTAGAGATCTATGGAGAAGGACGGGCAAAGAGATCCTCTCTCTTGATTGCCTGGGCCAAACGTTTGATCTTTGCACTAGTGCTAATGCAAAGATCATTGAAGCTATCTTCTAAATCTAAACGTGTCATCCTCTCTTTTGCTGCCCTCTCTGCTAGCTTTGTGTTACTCTCTCTAAGTCTAGCGACTATGCATAGCAGCTTCTCCATGTCGCTTTCTTCGTCCTCCTCTTGGAATTGGCCTTGAGGGCCAGAGGTGGAAGGCGGGTTGCTAGTCCAACAGACCGACTTGCAAGAGGCCTCTAATTCCAAGGAGTTGCGTGCCTCCCTACGCTCCTTGGAGGTGAGGGGAGGAACAAGCACCTTGCCCATTCCCGGTCCACCATGCGCCCGTTGAAGACGCATCCACGTCTACTGGTTGTGAAGAAGAAGGAGTCAGGTGAGTTAGGCCGTGAAACCTCGGGCTGAAAGGCCCAAACTCAAGGTCGGCCGACCCCCTATTGAGGCCAAGAGGCCCAAACTTTTTCATGGGAGGAGACAAGGCTAATTCTAGGCTAAATTTAAGGTCAAACATGAAAATTGAACAAAAAAGTTAAAACATGTAGATTTTAGTTCTAATTTGGATTAAGAACAAAGTCTACCATGTCAATTTCTTGTTCAGGTTTTTCATGCTCATGGAAAACTTTAAGACGTTGGCCATTTACCTTGAAGATTTTGCCATCATCGTTCTGGAGTGTGATTGCTCCATGAGATGCGGCGTTGACGATGAGGTATGGCCCTTCCCATTTGCTTTTTAGTTTCCCGTGACCGAAGAGATTGAATCTTGAGTTGAAAAGCAAGACCTTGTCTCCTGGTTTGAATTCCTTGGCTTTGATTCTCTTATCATGCCATCTTTTGGTTCTCTCCTTCTATATTCTAGCATTATGATATGCTTTCTCTCTCCACTCTTCTAATTCAGAGATTTGCATTCTCTTGAATTTTCCAGTGGCTGGCAGATCCATATTCTATTTCTTGATTGCCCAATGTGCCTTGAACTCTAATTCAACAGGCAAGTGGCATGTCTTCCCGTATACAAGTCGGTATGGTGTCATACCAATTGGTGTCTTGTATGCAGTCCGATATGCCCATAGTGCCTCTGGTAGCTTGTGCTTCTAAGCTGTACCCATCTCATCCACGGTCTTCTGTAGAATGTTCTTGATTTGTTTGTTGGATGTTTCTGCTTGACCACTTGTTTGAGGATGGTATGGAGTTGCAACATTGTGTCAAATTCCTTGATTAGTGAGAAATTGATGGAAGCCTTTATCAATGAAGTGAGATCCCCCATCACTTATGACTAACTTTAGAGTTCCAAATCTGGGGAATATCACTTCATGGAACATTCTCTTTGAATTGGTTGCATCTGCTTTGCGGCATGGTATTGCTTCTACCCACTTGGACACATAGTCCACCGCTACTAAGATGTACTCACACCCTTTCGACGGAGGAAAGGGCCCCATGTAGTCGATGCACCATGCATCAAAGAGCTCGACTTTTAGGTTGTTGGTGAGTGGCATGGCATCTCGGGCATTGATGTTCCCGTGCTTCTGGCACCTTGCACATTTTTTGACGTAATCTTGGGTATCCTTGTACAAGGTTGGCTAGTAGAAACCACTTTGCCAAATCTTAGCATGAATTCTAAATGCTCCATAGTGACCTCCATATTCTGCTCCATGGCATTTCTCCATAATCTTGATTGCCTCCTCCATAGCTATGAATCTTCTTAATAATCCATCATTGCATACTCTATAGAGGTATCGCTCATCCCAGAGATGCACTCGACTCTCCTGAACTAGTTTCTTTATATCTACCCCTGGTGGGACATGGTCTGCGACCATAAAGTTGACTATATTTGCATACCAGGGGTTGGAGTCTGTTACCTTGAGGAGTGTGTCATCTCAGAGGAAATCGTTGATGGGCAAATTCTGTGCTTCTTTAAATTGCATTCTAGACAAATGGTCGGCAACAAAATTTTCTACTCCCTTTTTATCTTTTATTTCAAGATCAAATTCTTGGAGTAGCAAGATCCATCTTATAAAGCAGGGTTTAGCATCTTTCTTAGTGAGCAAGTATTTTAAAGCAGCATGATCTGTATAAACAATTACTTTTGCTCCAACAAAGTAAGATCTAAACTTGTCTATAGCAAAAACCACGGCCAACAACTCTTTCTCAGTTGTTGCATAGTTTAATTGTGACCCTGTTAAGGTTTTGCTAGCATACGAAATAGCGTGATGCTTCTTATCTTTGGTTTGTGTAACACCCTAAAAATCGTTTTCAGAAAAAGCTATAGAAAATGATTTACTTATATGCAATTTTCATGACATTTAGATTAATCAAGTAATTAATTTCATAAATATAAAAGCAACTTAGGGTTGAAAACTATCTTTGTTGCATTCATGCTGGTGCATAGGGTTTATGTTTGAGTGTAGGGTAGCTTTGTTTGTGTCTTGAATTCAAACTCAGGTTTGAATTTGAGAAAGTTTGCTTTTGAAAATAAAAAGAAAAGCTTTTTCTTTCTCTCTTTTACCCCCTCACCTCTTTCTAGCCCATCAGCCGAGTTGGCCTAGCCCCTAACCCCTCTACCTCCCTTCCTCTCCCTTCTGCAACCAGCCCAGCCCGCAGCAGCCGGCCTGCTCCCGCGCTGCTCGGCCCGCATGCGCGTGTGGCCTAGCTCCCCACCCTTCCACTCGGCCCAGCTCCCAGCGCAGCCCAGCTCACCCTTCCCCTCGGGCCTGCCCATCAGCCACCCCGAGCCACTGATCGCCTGGCCCCATCTGCCAGTGGCCTAGCCCCTTCCCCTTCCTCTAGCCGATGCGGATAGCACCACGCCGCCGTCCCTCCCCCTCCCAGTAACGCCCGCCTGAGTGGCATTGAAGGCCACTCAGCTGCCTCCGGCTTGATGCCGCACGAGCGTCGCTGATTGTTTCTCCTCCTCTCCCTATAAAAGGGACCTCGCGCCCCTGTTCTTTCCCCCTGCCTCACCGCTCTGCTGCCGAACCGAGCTGCGCCGCCGCTGTTGCCTCGCCTGGTAAGGCTCTGCCACCCCGTCCAGGCCACGACCAAGTCCGCCGCGCCCGTCCGCGCGTTCCCTCGGCCCCTTGCCTCAGCACCTATGCTGACCAAGCGCCCCGTCTCCGCGCCGACGAACCCCGCGCGGCCCACACGGAGCTCCACCGCGGCCGCGCTGAGCCACGCCCTCACCGACCTCGCTGCGGCCACGGACGTGATCAACGACGACCTTGCAACATCCTCGCGTCCTCGCCCTAGCTCGGGCACCGGCTGAACACCGCCCCGCATGGAGCTCCAAGCTCTGCCATGGAGCTCCGCTACGGCCATGACGCACCGAGCCACCACCGGCTCCGCCCCGGCCCCGACCTTGTCCGCCGTCGACCCCGCATCCCTCCGCGGCCACCCAAAGCGCCCCGGCACCCTTCCCACTCCACACCAGTGCAACCCGAGCCAGCGCTCATGGCGTCCGCCGCAGCTAGAGCACCCCGCAACCCCGCTGTCGTCCGCTGATCCCGGGAGCCGCTCCGCCGACTTGCCTGCGACGTCCCGAAGGCCACGCCCCGCCTCCCCGGCGGCACCAGCGCCGTCCGCGACCTCGCCGGCGAGCCGAAGGCCGTGCCCATGGCACACCACCATGCGCCGTGTCGCTCTGGCACCCACACTCACACGGTCTTCCCCTGCGCCGTCCACCTGGCCACAGACGGCCAGGATTAGACTTCCCTAAAGGGGTACGCGCCTGGTCCATGGTGGACCGGTGGACCTGCACACTGCACGCGGTCCACACTGTGCACGTGGACCAGCCCAATCATGCGCAACGACATGGCGCTCTGCTGGCGCCCAGCCGACAGCCTTTGGCTGTTTTGCGCTGAGGCCCTTGAGCTTCGGTCTAATTCTGTTTCTTTTGTAAACAGAATCAAAATACCTATTTTAAGTCCTGTTTTTATCCTTTTTAACCCCTGTTTTTCTCTGTTTTCAGACCAGCGGGACCAACAGCCCTAGTTTCATGATCTAACCCTTTTAGACTTGCTTTATTTACATATTAGCCCTCGGTTTTAGTTATAGTACCTTAGAAAAATGTTTTCTTTTTACCAAAAGATCCATGAAACTTGTTCTCTTCATAACTTTCTCATTTTAGGTCCGATTAACGTGATTCTCTCGCTCATGTGTTCCTAGTAACGAGTAGATTAGCTTTATACATGTTTCTATTGTATGGTGTAATGTTCTAATAGTTGTTTATTCTCTTTGCATGTGATTATTGTATGGATATCTATTTGGTGATTGTTTCCGCGAGTAGAAAGCGAGGCTTTTGAGGAGCAGGAGTTCTAGGAGCAGTACCAGGACCAGGACTTTGAGTAAGGCAAGTATAGCCTATGTTATTCCTTGTTACCTAGCAACTCAAAATAATCATCACAATGTAAATGCATGTGTCTATTTTACTCAAACCTTAGAGACATACTTAGTTTCACCTGTACCACACATCCTTGTTACATATGGGGGGTTTAAGCATGATAAGTTTAGTTGTATAAGTAATGCTACGCTCAACTTTACGTTATGAAACTTGTATAATGGAAGTTTGGAACCTGTGATCAAATGTTTATGATAATCTTTTAAAATTGACAAGGAGGGGGCTGGAGATGCATTTTATTCCCATATGCTCCAGTACCTCTCTATAAGGTTTGTATTTGGGACAAACAACCTAGGAAGTCAGTACAACCTTGAGGATTACATGGCTCTGATCTTAGTCGTAAAGCTAGTTTGCTCTAGCTTGTTAGTAGTTACCAACTTGTAGTGCAGAGGGGCGCTACGGGCTAAGAATGGTTCTCTTGCCTGTCTTGATGTGCCTTGGAGGCTACGGTCTTTTTAGAGAGCCATCTCGAAGGGGGGGGCCATTCGCGTGGCTACTAACTTGTTAGAGTGACTAGTGTAAGGCTTTGTAGTGAACCCTGCCGGTTTACCTTGGAAGTGAGCTAAGAGGCTCGCGATTTCGGGCAAAAGGGTAACACAACTCAAGGGTAAAGTTGTACAAACTCTGCAGAGTTCTAAAATCTATCATGATAGCCATGCTCACGGACATGAGCGGTCTGAATCTTTCCAACTATAATACCTGTTTTTATACATTAAAAAGGAAATGATGTTAACTTGGAATCTGTTGCTTATGCTTATTCATTGGGAAAGGGTTAAACTTATGTTTTTATATGTTATGTACTTAATAAAACTTGACCAACTAAAATTGCTTACTGCTTAAACCAGAGTCAACCTTTTGAGCTTGCATCCCCATAGATATACTTGCTGAGCATGGTGAGCTGACGCGTGTTGTCACCACCTTTGTTTAAAAATCCCGATGGGTACCAGATGTTGGAGGCTATGAGGAGTTCCCCGAGGATGCCCGTGACTTCTGAGGAGGGTGTACCCCCAGTTGGTGTCCCTGTGGTGGGAGTCTTTGTTTTTCTACGTAATCTGCTGTAATAAACAATGTCGTTGGCTATGATGTGATGAACACCATGTGATGTAATAAAGATAATCGTTGTTCGTGTGATGATATTGTAATTTGTAAGGTATATGTGAATCAAGACATCCTGGGTTCACATATATTTGGCTTCCAATTTATTATTATAAATTGGGGTGTTACAAATTGGTATCAAAGCCGAACTAACTATAGGACGCTCCCCTTAGATAGAATGGACATCCTCTTAGGTTATTTATGAAAATTTTATTGCTTTTGGTATTTTACAAATTTTTGTCACTCCTTTACTTATTCTTTACAAAATTTCTCATCTCATATTAAAATTTTGTGTAGATGGCCCGCACCAGAGCAACGGCCCGGAAGTCGACCGGAGGATGCATCCCAGTCCGCTCAGCCCCTGTTGCTCCTGAGGCTAAGGAAGAAGCTAAGGAAGAAGTGGAGGAGTACAAGCCTGTTGTTGCGTCTGGAGCAGTCGGTGACCCCAGTGACTACTCTGGAGACTCAAGTGACTCGTCTGAGGACACCACGATGATTGTTGGTATTTCTTAACGCACACAGATAAATCCGCAAGCGCACGGATACCGCTGTAGCTTTCACCCATGAGTATTCCAAGGGTATCGATTTCCACGGGGAACGTGAAGTGTACTAGATAAGAACTAAGAGCATCCAAGGATAGATAATATAACTGGGTAGAGAGATTTTAGAGTTTTCTAAGGGGGATATCTAATCAAAGGCCACGATACTCTACTTACTTTGGAGCAACAGTACCTTCCCGACTCTCGACAAAGACTGGGAAAAAGGTAGTCGGGGGGAGGCTGCCAAAAGCTCTACGGAAACACCAACCCGAACGTGGTGGACTACAAAGGTCTTACAGAGTTGTCACCCCTGGGGCTACCACAACTATCCATAGGATTGGGCGCAAACTCAGGTAAACTCTAGTCTAGACACCACGTCTACACTATCACTTACTACTCTAACCCGATATCAAGACTAGATCACTCAATATGAGCGGAGATCCCATAAATAGAATAAAGTAAGAACTGAAATAAGATACTTAGAAATATAAATGAAGAACCTGGAGATTGCTCTAAACCAGATGCTGCACAAGTACAATGTTGAGGAAGATCCGACAGATCCGGCTCCTCCTAGCGCTCTCCTCCTCTCTCACACATCTAATTACAACTAGATGAACTAGAACTAGAAGAACTAGATCTAGACAACTAGAGGGACCTCTCTCCTTCTCTACATCTAATTGAAACCCTAGCTTTTGCTCTGGAGAAGAATAATGAGATGAGATGCCTCCTCAGGTCCAGGGGGGCCTTCCTTATATAGCCTCCTCAAATGAACGTCGGTCATTGGATCAAACCGACCTTAATGGAGGGGTTAGATGCACCCTCAAAGGCGGTGGAGGGGGGTATCCGCGAGGTGGCCTGTGATTGGCCACCAGGCCAGGGCGACCGCCCCAGGGGGTAGGGCGAGCGCCCTGCCCCTAGGCCCGCTCGCCTTCTCGTTTCTTCCCGTGCCTTCTGGAACCCTCTAGAGTATAGAAAATCCTGCGGATGATAATTATCTCTTTGTAATGCTTGCATGTGGGCCTTTCCTCCTCATTTCCTGATAACCCCCTGCAGAAACAGTTATTCACCAAAACTCGTGGAATTCTATTAGTATAAACCCTATTTCTAGGCATTGGTTTCATTTAAATCCTTATCCTTCTTTAGTTGACGGTTGAAATTGGTACTTAAGGACCATCAACAAACTTCCCCAAGCTTACCTTTTGCTCGTCCTTAAGCAAAGATGAACTCAAAGATGGATCAAGAGTTGCTACAATGCTTTCATGCCTTAAAGGTACACATGCGTTCAAACAAGAATTCTCCTCTGGATTAGAGTAAACTATTCTGACTTTCAAACTTACCCATATTACCTTTAACCATGGGGCTTATAGCCATCACTTGGGTCTTGAGTAATTGAAAAGTAGAATGATCAAGCCAAGTACTATGTCTCAAGCTCTTCACTTTACCTTCATCCTGGAGTTTTGCAAAGTTTTCGAAATAAAACTCAAAGTCTCTTTTGTATGACCCTCTCAAGTCTCTCAATATGTGGTATTTTTGGATCCTCACCAAGGAAACAGTGGTGTTATGCCTTCTCTCAGAATATTATTTGGAACAGGCAAAGTAACAATGTGCCTTTTCTCTCTCACCCTATAGTTAATAGGCAATATATGGAGTTCATAGTGGGGAGAAACAGCGCATACATACTTGCAAAGCATATATTGTAAAGTCAAGCAATGGATCCAGAGAAATAGGTCATACAATCAAATCAAGATGTGCATGTGTATAGGATATATGGTGGATGTATGAGGGTGTATGGCGGAAACCAAATCTTACTCTGCTCCTTGAATACATATATACATACATCTCTCTTTTGGAACTTGGAACTTTTGAGAGAACTTGGGCTTGCTCTTTATATATATATATATATATATATTAGAGAGGCGGGCATCTAAGTACCCATTGTTTTGATAGGACACTTGTCCATGTTCTACTCTCTTTATATATATATATATATATTGACAACCCCAAGTCTCTTTCTATAATAACACTTTTGAGAGATGATAACTAGGAAATCCTTGGAGAAGTTACATAAATGGGAAAGGAATATATGGATAGGTGGAGAACTGGGATATTTTTGGTTGCTTTCTCCCAAGGTAGGAATAGAGCATTTTTCAGGTGGATCTGAATGGCATATATGTGGATGCGTACTTCCAGGATAGAAGTAGCATATATGAGTGGAGTGTACGTGATCTTGATTTTAAAGGCATGACAATTCTCTAAGGGTCAACAAAGCTTGACAAAACTCAATGCAAATATAAGCAGTAAATATGATATTGAATATTTTCCTAATCTACCAGGCATGTATATATGGCTGTGGTAGGAATTCAAGCTCTCATCATACAGAGACTCATCATGTAATATTTTTAATTTTCAAAAGATAAATTCTCTAGAACTCCAGTATTACTAGGAACAAGATAAATAGTAGCTCAACTTTCTCATATCATACCTATCAATTACCTAGACTTAGCTCAAGCATTCGCAACCCACAAGTTTCAGGTTCAGAGCAAATCTTATGTCAAAACAATTGTATCTAAAACTCAGGAGAATTCAAGGCTGAAAACTAGGTACTTGAAAGGAATTACAGCAGAGCAACTATTCATCATTTCTATAGAGTTATCTTCAGAGTTCTTCTTTTTATTATTAGCACACTTATTATTATTACTAAATAGGAAACTCTATTAAGGATAAAGTAGACAATGAAAAGTATCTAAGTTGTAACTCTTGTGATTAAGTGTGAACCTTCATGTGCTCACATTTTTTTTAATTTATTTATGTAACTAATATCTAAGTAAACCTAAGTGAATAAGGATACTTACCTGGGTACATGGGGGTGCTCTCCCCCAAGCTGGATGTTGACATAGTCATTCATTTAGACATTCACTTCTCTGAGACTTCAAAGATGGTAGTTGATGTAGTTATACTTCTCAAAGTAGATGAAGTTATCTAATCCTGTCTAGTCTTTCCAAATCCTGCTAAACTCAAAATAGACAACAAAGCTCGTGGAACAGATTAAGCGTTAGCGGTAAACCATTTATGCCTTGATTGTCTAGAGTTTTGCAGAATTTGAATATTCAAATATATTTTTTTCAATTTTATATGCAAAAGACTGATGCAATAAAAAAATTTTATGCCTCCATGGTAAGTAGTTGGAAGACTTATTCACGTGGGGCTTAAAGGTTTTGCTTTTTGTAATGCAGTGCAATAATATAAATATGCTATGATTAAGATGATTATGTAATGGATTATACTAAGAATGATATATATATAAAAAATATGTATGGAAAGTAAATATGCTAGAGTGCAACTAATGCAATGCAGAGGAAAATAAATATGCAGATAACTTACCGAGTTTACCTTCCGGCTGAGGTTCGGAGATTTAGGTCCGTCGAACCGGACCTCTCTTCTGGTTCAAATGTCTTAAGGAGCATGGTCTACTCCTGATGAATACTTGAATGTTTACTCTTCTTGTGTTGGTGTTTCCAATGAAGTCTCTTTCCTCTTCCACACTTCCTTAGTCCGAGGTTCTGCTTTCTCTTTCCTCTGTAGCAAGTGATACATCCTCTGTTGGTGGTATGACTTCTTTCTCAGGAGAACTCTTATCTTTATTATTGAATTGATCTTCATATCTTGTTAATTCTCCCAGATAGTCTGTACATCCATCCTTGGTGGCTTGTTTCTTCTCTTCAGGAAATTGGAAATGGATCTCTCATGATTTCATGGAGATGATTGCACTAGTGGTGTTGAGGAAAGATCTTCCTCGAATGAGGTGGACTTCATCTTCATCTCCCATATCTTGAACCATGAAGTTGGTGGGAACATAGTGATCTCTGATCATGATGTCTTTTGTTATTCCCTCTGGAAATCGGAATGATTTGTCCGCCAGCTGTAGCTGCACATATGTCTGGTATAGTGGTCTACCGCCATATAACTGTTGGTAGGCCACCTTAGACACTATGTCACTGTTTGATCCAATATTACAGAATATCTTGTAGAATATACTTCCCTTGATCTTGCAATCAATGGTGGGTACTCCTGGATCTCCTAGCTTAGCGAGATATTGTGATAGAAGGAGTTGATCATATCCTGAATCAATAGTGCTCATTATCTGGGTCTTCTCTTGGTTGTTTGAGCTTTACTCTTCCTCCTTCTATTGTTGATTTTCTTCTTTCTTGTAGCAACAGTTGTATCCTCGTAGATGTATGGCCTCTTAGGATGAGTAAGAGCCTTGAGTGTATGCTTCATGAAAGTAAATCTCTCCTTCTCATCCTTGATAGTGAAACAGATCTTGGCGATGTCCATGTAGATGATGGCATTATCTGTTCTTATGAATGAGCGTCCCAAGATAATGAGTGCTTTCACATCTCTGCTTGTTTCTTTAATCACAAGGTTTTACCCATACGAACGAGTGCCCAACTCGTATGCTGACATATTAAGGAATTCCTTGGGATAGCATAGTGTCTGATCTGCAAGCTTCGCTTGATGTTGACACTTGCTCCAAGGTTACAGACAGCTTCTTCAAGAACACCCTTGGCATAGCATAGTGTCTGATCTGCAAGTTGGCATAATGTTGACACTTTCTCCAAGGTCAAAGACCACTTCTTCAGAAGTGTAAGCTCCAATGGAGATTGGAATGACAGCTCACCATGGATCTCCTTTCTTCATTGGTAGAATGTCATCCACCCATGCTCTTGATGGCATGGTGAAGAAGTGTGCTGCTCATAGAAACAAGGCAGAGATCAAGTGCATGGGCTCTGCTAGTGGAGAAACACCAACAGAACCAAAAGTTTATTTATTCATCTCTAACCTAAATATATTTGAGCAAGATTGAGTTGTATTTTATTTAGCCATGACATGAGTGATCAGAAGATGAGCATGAATGTAGCATTTCATAAACACTTGACATATTAGATTGCTTTAACACATGGAAAGATTATCTAATTTATTTTTACATGATTGAGATTATCATCTTCCAAGGTTGAATGTGCAACATTTTAGATGGTTAAGACTGTGAGATTAAGAAGTGGTACTAGGATCATGCTTTAATACTTAGGAATATCAAGCTTCTAGTGATGAAATATGGTATAAATATTATAGCCCTATTATATATGCTACTATGTTATGGTAAATATGTTATTTACTAGGAACGTACCATGCATCATATTATTCACATATGGGATAGGTTAAAATTTTGTCTTCTTATCAAGCTTAAATCTATCCTATATTTACTTGTATCCTTAATATATTTTCTATAGGATGGCCAGGACTAAGTTGACTCCCCGTAAGCGCACCGGTCCCCGTGGTATTCCCCGATACCAGTTAGCACCCCGTGGTGATGGTGCTGAAAGCAGTCAGAAGAAGCTGAGTCGTACAGCCAATCGTACGGCAGAGATTAAGTGTCTGAATAAGGATCTAGAGGGGATGACCAAGAATCGGGATGCCTTTGCCAATCGTATGCACTATTTAGAGCAACAAGTCAAGGAAGGAAATGAAGATATGGAGAAGGCTGAAGAACTAGCATGCACCATGACAAAAGAGAGGGATGATGCTTGGGAGCGTGAGGATGCTACCAATGCAAGAAACATTACCTTAGAGCAATATGCAGCTAATATTGAGAATTTCAATGGTGACTTGTATGAGGAAATCTAGCGCCTGAATAATTTAATGGATCCTGACTTTCAACGTCAGGCGCGTGCTGATGACCTTGGTGAGTTGGTCCAGGGCGAGTACACTCCTACACCTGCAGGTGAAGGGGTGGTGTATCACCCTCGGTGTTAATCACGGGCAAAAAAATTGATTAAGCCTAATTATATCGGATCAACCGATAATCCGAGACCCCAGTTCATATATCGGGAATATATCATAAGGTATTTATTTTGCGTTCCTTATCTGCATTTCTATCTATATGAATTATTAAAAAAGTTCCGTGAACTTTGGAAATTAAAACGTCACATGAAATGACGACTTTTATAATTAACCGGTTTAGTTTATAAAGCGGATATAATTATACGAGCTCAACCAAGTCTCACGACCTTGCCCGAAATACTCTAGATGAACTCTACAACAAAAGTCGTGAAAGGTTCGTGTTGCCCGGAAACAAAGAAAATGCCCGGAAAATATTTCGAACCCGGATGCGAGCGCAACCGACTACAATCTTGACCGTCGTTGACCGATATTTTGGAGATCTCGCATGTCGACGCAACTTGAAGAGAAGTTGTAGATTGGATCGAGACGAGCGAATTCCGTTCTAACATCGAGACTTGGATCAGAGCCGAAAATAGCGAAACCAATGCCTGAAGATCGTTAGATTGACAGTTTTCGGTCCCCGCGAGATTTTCTCCGGGAACTCATAATTTGCAAACCGTTTGGAATTTGACTGTGCCGTTTAAAGCAAAGTTGCTCGATTCGACGAGACCTTCGCAATGGTATGTTCCGACGAACTTTTCCGTCTACGGTTTGGAATCCGGGAACCCAAAAATGAGCTCAGTGGTAGTTTCGTAATTAAATGGAACTTTTAGAAAAAGGGGAGGGGACATAGTGTCGACATTTGCAGGTTTGCTCTGCCTGATAAAATGAAAAAGGCCGAGCCCTTCTCCCCCATCGCTCCCACTCGGCCTCTCTCCATCCGGCTCTCTCTCTCTCTCTCAGTTCTCCCTCTCCCTCCCTGCTGCTCGCCGCCGAGAGCAGCCGACTCCGCAGCCGTCGACCTCGCCCTGCCGGCGAGCAAGGTCGCCCTGGCCGTGCGCGGCCGCTGCCGTGCTGCCTCTCGCTGCGCGCGAGCGTGTGTGTGCGCCCGAGGCCGCTGGCCTGTGCGTGGCTCTGTGTCGGTGCCCGGGTCCCTGCGGCGCGCCTCCCCTACCTCGGACGCCACGCCCGGCGCCACTGCTCCCGTGCAAGAGCTCGCCCTGGCCGCGCGGGCTCCTGCTGCCGCGCGCGAGCGCACCCAGCCCTCGTCGCGGCCCTGCGTGCTGCGGCTGCGCTGCTGCTGGCTGCTCCACGCGAGCTGCTGCTGCTAGCCCGGCCGGGCAGGAGCCCCATCCTGGCCACCACATCCTCGTCTTCGGCCTCTGAATCCGCCGTCGTCCTGTCGTTTTGCCGTGAAGCCATGCAGAAAGGGCATGCCCGCGAATAGAAGCTTTTTATCTATTTCACTTTGCATATTTTACATGACTCATTGATTTGCGTATATATCCTTGTTTCGTTTGGTAAAAGTGCAGGGCTCTGAATGCAAAAGTGAAATCCCAAAATTAATTTAATTTATGTGCAGCGATCTATGAAAATCCATAATAAATCGTAGAAAAACCGCATGGATGCGATTTAGGACTTTTTGGAATCGTTATGAAATTCTCTACGCGTTAGATCGATTGCATGGTAGGTTTCAGTTTGTTTTAATTGCGAGAAAAATGAATTAGTACTCCTGTTTATAGAAGCTTAAGTGTGTAGATTCAATATTTGTTGTCATTAAGAAGTGATATAAAATCATGAAATAATTATGGTGTATTCCTTATATGATGAATGATGTTTGGTTAAATTTTCATGGCTATTTGTTAAGTGGTTTGTGAATTATAAAAATACAAGTTGGTTATATTACTATTTTGGCTGCATGCATAGTGTTTAGAAAATAAATCTTATCATGTACTAAATGGTGTTTTATGTGGATATGGTGAATACCAAAGTTGTAGATAATATTCCTATCAAGCTTGTGTTAAATTGTGGTGGCCATATCTCTATAAGTTTGAGAGATATGCATTTTCTAAGTTGGAAGTTGAATCTGCCCAACTCTCTGCACAGATCTGTTTATAAGTGCCTTTGGACTAACTTAAAATGTGAATCATGAATTACTAATGTTGAATGAATTGTAGAACTTTTCATAAGATTTCCAGATTGTTTTCATTCATATTTTTAGGAGTTGTAGATATCGAGTTATGGCTGTTTAAACTAGGGTTACCAAATCTGTCCCTGTTTTGGACAGAGGTGCCTTCTTTATTTTATCCGAGTTGCTTAACTATTAAATCATCCTTGCATGTTTATAAGAAAGTTGTAGAGAACTTAATTAGCTTTCAAAATATGTAAGAATCCTGTTTGTTGGATTAGTATAACTCCAGTTATGATTAAAACCGTGACCGCATGTTGCTGTCCCGAACTTGCATGTGTAAGTTAATCCGCTTAACTTGTTCTTGCTAGTTAAATATCCTTAGTAAACTTAACGGGGGGATGTTTAACATGGATTGACTTGAATTGAATAGTATATCATGCTTGATGTACCGTTTATCCTCTATGTTAAGTGTGGTTATAATTAGCTAACTAGTTATAAGTGACTAGTTATATCATGATAATGTGCTTATATCTCCTATGTTGTGCTCTAGTGATAACTAGTTGATTAACTCTAAGTGCTTATGCATGTCTTATATGAACTTGTGCTTGTGTGGAATGCTTGCAAGTGTGTCTTGTGTTACCATTTCCCCGCATTCATGCACATGCATCGACATTTCATTTAGGTACGATAAGTACATACGTGAAGGAGGTGACGCTTGGAGCTAACCCGAAGGTGGTGTTAATGGATGAAGTCCGAAGACGGAAGTATCTTCGAAGATGCTCGCCAAGCGAGTGACTTCTAACGAACACTGACCTAGTGTGTGTCCCAGGCAAGCCCCGGAGCATTCTAACTCCCTACTCTATGATATCAATTTACTATGTTATACTATATTGTTGCATTAAGTGTAAGAGTTGAATGAACCTATTTGATGCATATCACCCTCCTTGCTATTTGTTATCCATATATCCTTGTGAACCTGATAGTATAGCAAAGATAGATGCTTAGCACTGCTAAATTAATATGGAACATCGGTGACCCCATGTCACGTAATGCCCTACGTGGCACACCGATGGGTTGAATGATATCATGAACTGGAAAGGCAACGGGAAGGTTGGTAATTTGTCCGTACGTCTGATACTAGCAACATCTAGGTGGGCTGTGCGCCCTAGGCTGGTATCTTGCGTATGTGTCTGCCTTTTTGGTGGGCCGATCGGGTGGTGTCCCTCTTGTCATGTTGAACGCATGCCTCAACCCTTAGCTGGCAAGATAACTCGTTCGAGCCGCGAAACCTACCTACTGGTCGAACCAAGGACGAATATAACCGCAAGCTATTTCGGGTGGTGACGAGGGCGCGGAGTGTAAGGCCGAGGCCAGCTAGCTGATCCCTAGGCTAGACGTACGGGGTGTCGGGCGGTCCTCGGGCTTGTTCAGGGCTTATGGGAAGCGTTCTTGGTTTGAAAGGTAGACTAGGCGACTGTCGCGTCCCTTGGTCCAGGGACTGCAAGGTTTGGGTGAGGAATAAACCCTCTAGTTGGATAGGAATTCGATTCGAATCGTGGTCTCTCCCCGTTAGTGAGAACTTGACAATTGCTACACTAGCGTGGGAACAAATAATCTACTTAACGGTTATGATGAAAATGATATGATGGACCAGAAGGGTGAACTGGTTATTATTGCTTGTTAATCAAGTATATTGATTAGTACAGTTGCTAATCTAGTTGTCAGTTAATAATTACTAAAACATGGCAAGAAACCAATGAAGTACTCATAAGTCATATTAATGCTTTTATGAAAAATGAGTCAAGCTAGTCCACTACAAAGCCTTGCATAATCCTTGGTGTCATTTATTTCTGGTTTATGACGGGTAAGTCTAGCTGAGTACATTCGAGTACTCAGGGTTTATCCCACCTTGTTGCAGGTGAAGGTCTCATGCTGCTGAAGGTGTGGCTAACCACCGGTGGGCACGGTGATTCTATATTATCTCTTCTCTCTATGTTGTTGTTGGAGGATGACAATAAAGCTAGCAAATGTATTTCAACTTATCTTGTTACAATTGTTTTAAACTTATGTTCTTTTACTAAAAGGTTTTGAACTCAGACTTGTATTATTTATTGTAAACTCAAATATGATTTTATTCCGATACAAACTCTGAGCTTAATGATTTTGTATTTACTTAATCTAGCAATCTGGGTGTGTCGTTGATTTGCGAGGTCTTTCGTGACAGTCGACGGACTACCGGGATTATGAAAGCCTAAGGGCGAAAGCTGTCGCGTTGGCGATGGTTTTTGGACTTAAGTTTTTATAATTTGGGCGGTTCTGTTACAAGTGGAAGCGCCTGAACCAATGGAAATTGAAGAGGAGAACCAAGCAAATCTGATTGTCGTGAGTGACGATGAAGAAGAAATTGAGCCTTTCTATGATGATGGTGAAGATGGATATGTCGAGGAGTTTGATACAGACTAGTTGAAGGAAGGCACATGGCCATGATGGATGAAGACTCTCGAGATCTAGTTGTCCTTAGTGATGACGAGGAAGTAGTAGTCCTTAGTGATGATGACTAGAGGGTTGGATGTAGATAGTTGTTAGTCCTTGATGCGAGTAGTGGCTCCTTTGTAATATAGTTATCTTTATAGCTTTCTAGTAGTAGTCAGTTGTGATCTCTTTCAGTTCAACTATGTACTTGCAGTTATGTACATTATGCAGTCTTTTTCAATAAAGTGTGTTTGTGCAAACAGATGCCTCACACTCGTGCTGCAATCAGTGTTGTACCACATGACTCGGATCATGAGGAAGAAGTTCCTGTTCCACCTCCTGGACCACCAAATCTGGCAGATGCTATGACTGCATTGATGAATGCCACTGCTGAAAATGCACGCCTTCTACGTGAGTTAGCCCAGCATCAACCACGTGGTGGAAATAAATATCGTGGACGTAATAATCAAGAGACAACCTATGTTGACTTCACTGACACTCATCCCCCGGTATTCACCAAAGCAGATGAGCCTTTGGAGGCTGATGATTGGCTCCGCACCATGGAGAAAAAGTTTGATCTTATTCACTGCACTGAGGTGCAGAAACCTATGTTCGCCGCACAGTAGCTTCATGGCGCAGCAGGGACTTGGTGGGAAAATTTTGCTGCTATGCAACCTACAAATCATCGCATCACCTAGGCTGAATTTCATGAAGCTTTTCGTGCACACTATATTCCAGATGGTGTGATGGCAATGAAGCTTGAGGAATTCTTGTCTCTTAAGCAAGGAGATGCTACAGTAGTGCAGTATGTGGGAAAGTTCAATCATATATCTCAGTATGTCATTGAGCATGTTAATACTGATGCTAAGAAGAAGAGACGGTTTATAAGAGGACTCTCTACCAAGTTGCAAACCATGCTTATGCATAGCCCCAATGCTACTTATCATGAGGTGATAAACATAACCATTGCTGCTGAAAACACATTGCGCCTACATAGGGAGGCAAAGAAAAAGAAGAATACTGCAGGATTCTCTGGTGGAAATCAGAAATGTCAGAAGATTATCTATCACCCGCAGAATCATAAACGCAACCAGTATCGTGCTCCCCAGCAATAGCAATTCAGGCAGCAACAACAGTTTAGACAACAGTCATCTAGAGGATATCAGAATCCTAGGTTGGATATTGCTCCCAATGCTCAAGTAGTGGCAAAACAGAACAATAATGTTTGCTTCAATTGTGGAAAGTCTGGTCATTATGCTAATGTGTGCCCTTTTCCGAAGCAAAATAATCAGAACTATCAGAAGTTCGCTGGAAATCAGCAGCAGCAGAAGCAAGGAGGGAATCAGAAGGCTAATGCTGATAAGAAATATGGGAAGGCATATCATACCCAGGGAGAAGGAATGCCTGATGGTGAACCAGTTCTGCAGGGTATGTTTCCTATCAACGACCACCCCGCAGATATTTTGTTTGATTCTGGTGCATCACATTCATTCATTGATAAAGCATTTGTGCTTAAGCATAGCATTCCAATAACTAAGGTTAAGGGAGAATTGGTTTATCAAGTGTCACTAAATCTAAGTGGGCATATTTTTCCCACAACCATGATAGTACATCAGAATCAGGGCTTAGATGCAATTCTGGGCATGAATTGGTTACAGCAACACAAAGTTGTGTTTGATGTCCTGAATAGAACTATTAAAGTAGATGTTCCCAACAGTAAAGCTCAGCTCTTGATTCAACTCTTTGTGCCCAAAAGGACTATAGAAAGACTTGGTGCTGTAAAAGCCAAAGGAGTATAGAATATTCCAGTAGTTTGTGAGTTTCCAGATGTCTTTCCTGAAGACTTACCTGGTCTACCACCTGACAGAGATGTTCAATTTTCTATTGAACTAAAGCCTGGTACTGCACCCATATCTAGAAGATCTTACCGTATGCCTCCAAAGGAGTTAGCTGAATTAAAAACCCAGTTGAATGAGTTGCTTGAGAAAGGTTTTATTAGACCAAGCTCATCATTGTGGGGTTGTCCTGCGATCTTTGTGAAGAAGGATCACATCTTAGGATGTGTGTTGACTATCGTCCCTTGAACGAAGTGGCCATTAAGAACAAATATCTTTTACCGCGGATTGATTTACTCTTCAATCAACTCGCTGGAGCCAAAGTTTTCTCCAAAATAGATCTATGATCAGGCTACCATCAGATCAAGATTAAACCTGAAGATATTCCAAAAACAGCGTTTACCACAAGATATGGCCCGTATGAGTATTTAGTGATGTCGTTTGGATTAACAAATGCCCCGGCACATTTCATGTATCTGATGAACTCAGTATTCATGCCGGAGCTTGATAAGTTTGTTGTTTTCTTCATTGATGACATACTTGTCTACTCGATGAATGAAGAAGAACATGTTAATCACCTCAGAATCATCCCGAATCGATTACGTGAACATCAGCTCTATGCTAAGTTCAGCAAATGTGAGTTTTGGTTGAAAGAAGTTCAATTCCTAAGACATGTGCTATCTGGAGGGGGTGTGGCAGTTGATCCTAGCAAAGTAAAGAACATTCTTGATTGGAAACCACCAACCTCTGTTCATCAAGTTCGTAGTTTTCTCGGAATGGCTGGATATTATCGTCGATTTATTCCAGATTTTTCTTGAGTCTTGAAACCTATAACTGAGTTGTTGAAGAATCAGACCAAGTTTGTATGGACTAATAAGTGTGAAGAAGCTTTTCAAACTTTGAAGAAGTTGATGACTTCAGCACCAGTGTTAGCTCAACCAGATATTGAGAAGCCCTTTGATATTTATTGCGATGCATCCGGTATTGGCATCGGATGTGTTTTGATGGAAAAAGGGCGAGTCATTGCTTATGCCTCTCGGCAGCTAAAGAAACATGAAGAGAACTATCCAACCCATGATCTTGAGTTAGCGGCAGTTGTCCATGCTTTGAAGATATGGCGACATTATCTGCTGGGCAATACTTGCCATATCTATACAGATCATAAGAGTTTAAATTATATATTCACTCAGTCTGAGTTGAATATGCGATAAAGAAGATGGTTGGAACTTATTAAGGATTATGATCTTGAAGTGCACTACCATCCGGGTAAAGAAAATGTCGTGGCCGATGCTTTAAGCCGGAAGGGCAGTTGTAGTTGTCTAACAACAAAGATGCTTAATTCTACGCTTTGCCAAGAGCTAGAAAGATTGGACATATCTATGGTTCCACATGGTAGTTTAGCTAACATCTCAGTTGAGCCTAGTATCCGTGACCAAATCATAGAAGCTCAGAAAACCAATAAAGGCATTGCTCACATAAAAAAGAAGGTTAAATCAGGAAAGCCTACTTGCTTTAGAATTGATGAAACCAATGTGCTTTGGTTCAAGAATCGTCTTGTAGTACCAAAAGTTCCAGAGTTACGACAAGCTATTCTAGATGAAGCCCATACCACTAGATTGTCTATTCATCCTGGGAGCAACAAGATGTACCACGACTTGAAAAGAAAGTTTTGGTGGACCAAGATAAAAATTGAGATAGCAAGCTATGTAGCCAAGTGTGATACTTGTCAGAAAGTAAAAGCAGTTCGTTTGAAACCTGGAGGTCAACTTCAGCCCATGCCTATTCCAGTGTGGAAATGGGAGGACATTAGTATAGATTTCATAGTTGGTTTACCAAAAACCTCAAAAGGTTATTATTCCATTTGGGTCATTGTTGATCGACTTACTAAGTCTGCTCATTTTATACCTGTCAAGACTTCTCATACTGCTGCCGGATATGCTGGACTATATTTATCAAAGATCGTAAGTCTGCATGGAATTCCCAAAACCATTGTCTCTGATAGAGGAACTCAGTTTGTCTCAGCCTTCTAGAGACATTTCCAAGAATCTTTGGGTACTAAACTTTTGTATAGTACAACTTATCATCCCCAAACAAATGGTCAGATAGAAAGAGTGAATCAGACTCTAGAAGACATGTTACACTGTTGTGTACTTAACTTTGGTGAAAAATGGGATGAATGCCTACCCTTGGCAGAATTCTCCTACAAAAATAGTTATCAGCAGAGTACTCAAATGTCACCATTTGAAGCTTTATATGGTCAAGCTTGTAGAACTCCACTTAATTGGTCCGAACCTAGAGAGCGTGAATTTTTTGGGGTTGACATAATCAAAGAAGTCGAAGATAAAATCAAGCAAATCCGTATCAATCTGGAAGTAGCTCAGTCTAGGCAGAAGAGTTATGCGGATAAAAGAAGGAGACCTTTGCAATTTGCAAAAGGAGATCATGTATACCTAAAGGTCACACCTATGAAAGGAGTCACTCGTCTTGGAGTGAAAGGCAAATTGGCACCTCAATATGTCGGTTCATTCCTAGTTTTGGAACGTATTAGCAAGGTTGCATATCATTTGGAGTTGCCTGAAAACTTATCAGCAGTACATGACGTGTTTCATGTGTCTCAATTAAAGAAGTGTCTTCAAGTCAAGGATACCATTATGGAAGTTGAAGGAGTTCAACTCGAACCTGATGTAACCTATTCTGAACATCCTATTAAAGTCCTTGAACAAAAAGATAGAGTTACGCGACGATGAACTATCAAGTTCTATAAGGTTCAGTGAAATCAACATTCAGAAGAAGCCACTTGGGAATCCGAAGATTATCTCTTAGAAAACATTCTAGAGTTTTACGCATCCATTAGTGGTACTTATGTGTAAACCCTAGGACACAATTGTAATATGAAAAACAAGAAGAATAAAGTTCTTGACACATTTCCTTTTCCATTACTTAACCTACACTCTTAAATCTCGGGACGAGATTTCTTTAAGGGGGAAGGGTTGTAACACTCTGGTGTTTAAACACTAAAATATGCCATGTCATCATATGCATTAAGCATCATTCATCTGATTTGAGAACCTTGTTATGCATTGAACTAAAACAAGTTTATTTGTATGTGCTTAAATTAGATTGTGCTTGTTTGTGATAAATTCTGAATATTGAATTTAAAAGCAAATTCCAGAAACCCTAATCAAAGGGGGATAAATAGTACCCCAAACATGAAATTCAAAAAATATAAGGAATTAGTATATGAGTCTTAAAGCAAAGTTGTAGAGCAGAATAAATACAACAAAAGTTGTTTTTGGAGATTTTGAAGTTATATTCAAAAATACAGAGTTATGATAAAGGGTGTAATTCAATTTAAACTTGAATTCAAATTCAAATTTCTATTTTGAAAACTAAGCATAATTTTAAAAGGTGAGTATTGACAAAGTTGTAGATTATAAAATTTGGAACAACTTTCATGTTTACAACTTTTCCTGAAAATGTTTGGAAGAGGGTCTATTTTGTAAAATGAAACCAGTGGCATTTCTGTGGTTCTCGTGAACAATGCCACGAGGGCAGCTGTCGTCCACCGCGCTGCCCATGGCGGTCGGTGCCTAGAAGGTCGATGTTGCCATCCTTCTCAAGGCTTCTCATCGCGCCCAAACACTTCCATGAGCTTCGCGGTGAGATTGCGGTCCTTATCCATCCATCCGCGGCTTCCTATAAATACTCCAGAGGCCGGCAAAGCTCGAGCTCTCTTCTCTGTTTCCGCCGCCGAGCACCGCCTCCGCTCCGACGAGCTTTTCCCGTGAAACCAACCACCATCATCTTCATCCAGCTACCGCATTAGCTTCTCCATGACTCTGTGCATAGCTTAAGCTTGTTGGTTGAAGCTTTGAGCCACTGAAACGCCCAGCGTAGCATCGTCTTTCTCGGCTCCGGCGGACACGCCACCTCTCGAGTTTCATGTCGTCCGAGCTACACAGGAGCTCTCATTCTATTTTGTTGCTTGATTCTTGATCCTTATCGAATGGCGGTTCTAACCCACCTCTTGGTTGAACCAATGTTAGTCCGTAGCCTCGGGAACACGCTGTTGCCGTTGTTCATCTTCTCCGCCACGACTGTCTCCGTCGTCCGGCCGTTCTACTCCATCTCCGTCCGCATTTGCGAGAGCTCCAGCTTCGGGTGAGCCACTGATAGTCCCTAGGTGCTTAGTTGTTCTTAATTTGAGCTCTAATGCTATGTCCGCATTGCGCTGACGAGTTCGTGTCGCCGCGTCGGTGCCGATCGTCGGTAGAGCTTGTTACTTGATTATTCCTTCGATTGATGGTTGTTTTAGCTTTGTAGTAGTGTGCTGGTTATGATTTTGGGTCAGTTGTTCAATTATCGTCTCGGTTTGGCCAGTACGTGTTGCCCAGAGCTCCATCATGCGCCATGGTTGCCGACGCAGTTGTTTTAGCTGTTGTAGAGTTCATCTAGATCGTTTAGCGAGCGCTTCATGGTCGCGATGAGTCTCTGACTAGTTCTGGGTGCTTGATTTGAACGGTTATAGCTTGTAATCACCGGCGTGATCGTGGCCAAGCGGTGAGCTCCGCCATTATCGCCAGTGAGCCCTCTGTGAGGAATAGAGTTAGGCGTGTTATACCTCGATAGGTTCGGGTTGAAGCGTAGAATGCAACGTGAGTGTTAGTTGTTTGAGTTGATCGTCGACGGCGACGCACCGCTGTATTCTTTGGTCTCCCGCACCGCCGGTTAGGGTTAGGAAGAGCTGACACGCGGGTCCCAGCCGTCAGTGACTCTATTCAAGTGATTTTCTATTTTCTAATTGTGAATAGTACTGAACTTTGTTATTTTTGTATCTATTTTTGTGTATATCCATAAATCATGAAATTAATTGTGTATACTCTATGATGTATGCAGTATTTAATAAAAATATAATATAATACTGTCCAGTACATTTTTAATTTTGTAAAAATGTCTACTTTAATTATAAAAGCCATTTTCAATGATTTTTCATGCTCTGTTTATAATTCCAAAAATCATGAAAATATTTATGTAACCTTTTTGTAACTGTACCTTGTTGTACAAAAAGTTTGAGGTCCATTGGACAGACTTTTGAAACATGATTAGTTAATTATATAATAAATAATTGATAAAATCAATTAAAAACCCTAATAACTATAGGATTTGAGTGATTTTGGATTGTTTGATTACACATGAGACATTGTTCAGTGGCAAACAAATTTATGAACATGTCTTTGATGTTATGTTGAGTATAGTTCTTTTGGATGTAATTATTAACTTGGTTGGTTAATTAAGCAAGAATTGATTAAATACTTAATGAACTAGTATTTCTTTTTCTAGTGAAGGGAAGTTGTACTCAAGATAATTACTCTTGATTTGTCATCACTTAGCCATGTGCTTTTGTATGTGTTAAGCATCATATTTACATTTAAGCATCATCTAAGCATATCATTATCGTGTAGATAATATTGTTGGTGGAGAGGTCCATCACATTATTGGTTTGGATAATCAACACTACGAGGTTGGGTTTCATATCTGTGGTACTGAACCAGAGACTGTATATCCTGCAAACCAAGGCAAGGCTCGGTGTATTTAAACACTACCTTGTATTTCAAAGTTTTCTTTAAATACACTTATGGTTATTTATTGCATGGTTACTATTCTATCAAATTCCTATTTGATGCATAGCCTTATCCTTAAAGTATTGAATTCATGTACCTTGATACCTGTTTTAAATACGCAAGTTACTTTCGCAGCTTAGAATGCTTAGAATGAAAACTGGTAGATGATTTCCGGTCATCTACACATAGCGTATTGCTGCGGCAAATGGCTATGCACTTTTGAGAAAGGAATGTTTTGATGGGAGTAATAATTGGGACCGGGCGGACACGGTGTTTGGGAGTCACTAGTGGTGACTGGTGAGCGGGTTCTCTTTGCCTGTGTCATTAGGAACCGTCCGCTGTTGAATTGCATGAGTTAAGAATTTAGAGTACCGATCACATACTCCGGGAAGCTGGACTCTGGCTATTCCAGTCTTAAGAATGGTTAATCCGCACTAGGAGTGGAGAGATGGCAAGAGTAGTGTGTAGCCTCCAAGTTCGAGGAACTGGATGGAGGTATACTGTGCTCTCGGGTAGCGAAACCCGGTCTTGGCTGGAGGATCTAGGAAAAGGTAGTTATATGTGTGCTTTAGTGCTACATATGGCGTGTGATTGGGAAGCCCCAGCTGGGTTTAATCGATTCGGATCGTCGTGCTCTTCGGTTATGGAGACTTATCTCACTGTTCTTCCGCGTAGTAATACACTTGAACTGGATACCTATTGATTCCTTTTTTGGAGATGGTTGTTGCCTCGTTATCGATCATACATTCAGATCGGTACTTGAGTAACTTTTATAAGAAATGAATCAATTTCAGTTTCTTTTTATAAATGCTCATTTATGCAAAATACTTGATTCTTGCAAAATCCCACCTTGAATCCCATAACCTGCATACTATTATACATTCACCACAATTTATTTGTCGGTTAAGCCTTGTTGAGTACTCTCGTACTCAGGGTTTGTTAACCCT
Organism: Microstegium vimineum; assembly: GCA_022036555.1. Taxonomy (NCBI): domain Eukaryota; kingdom Viridiplantae; phylum Streptophyta; class Magnoliopsida; order Poales; family Poaceae; genus Microstegium; species Microstegium vimineum. Next base: position 30,247,695 of record CM039136.1, on the reverse strand, counting down.
TGTTGCAGATGAAGTTGAACCATCGGTCTGTGTAGCCCCGTGCTGCATGACCATAGTTAATGTTGATGATGATGAGGATTAAACTTTAGTTGTTTGACTCAGTTGGTTGTGATATAAACTCTCTTTATCACTAGCTTGATGTAATAAATTCGTATGACACTTAAGTTATGTTTTCAAAACTTGTCGTTTGTAATATGACTTATACATTTTCCGCTGCTTTAATGTAAATTGAATTATTGTATTACTTCTGTAATGTCTGTAATGAGACGATCCTTCTCGGAACGGGGTGAATGACTCAGTTTAATCTGAGGACACCCGACGGATCTTTTAAGACTTGGATCATTTGTTGGGATTAGAGTTGGATGGATGATAATCCTGGCAAGTGGGCCCTGTTCTTAGGAGGTTCTGTCACATACTCCCACCCAGAGCATAACACATACTGGATCACCAAGATCTACGTGAAGACTTGGAGTGCTCTGGAGAACTCCTGGGAGATCCGCACCTCTCACCGCTCCATGACTCCTACTCTCACCAAGGAGACCGGAGCGGAGGAAGCTGCGCGGCAGGCTCTGTACCACCACCGCAACATGATGTTCCCAGAGATCCAGGAGGAGGAGGACCGCTACTTTCCACGCTGTTGTGGCTCAGGCAACGGGTGTAAGGTGGCGAAGCGGCAGGATGGAGAGAGTGCCCGGTTGGGCAAGACTGTCTCACTGGTGGTCTCGCTTAACACGGCGCTCGATAGAGCGATGCTGGACCAGAGGACCCTGTGGATCGAGGTGGAGACGCTTCAGTCTCGTCTTCTGGAGATGGAGCGCCAGAGAGACCAGGGTGTTCAGCCACGGGAGCCCCTGCCGCCACTGATGACCCGTGATCCTGCTGTTGTCAACTCCCGCAAGAGGCACCACCCGAGCTGCTCTTGCACCGACACCACCATCGACCCTTAGGACCCACCCTACCCATGAGTTGGAGAGCGTTACATGCACGTCGGTCGGACAGTCAGTCGGGTCAGTGAGTCGGAGTTATCGAGTCTGTGTGAACTCGTGTCTTAATAATGTGCATGGATGCTTGTCATGATGATTTTGAGTGATTTGGATCTTTTCATGATTGAGATGAGTTGTGGGGCTTGTCCACAACCATCTTGTTTTATGTTATATGAGGGTTTAAAAAAGTTCTTATGGGTTCTTATCTATCAATCTCAATTTGTTCCATTAGTATCATGTTATCTCTGATCTTGTCTCTTTATCAACAAAATATGCATATGTCTCATGTAATCCTTGGAATACATATGGTTGACACTAGGAGGTCCAGATCCGGTGGACCACCACCTCCACCACCCCCGCCAGCAACAATTGAGCAACTGCTGGCAATGCAAACTCAACTGCTTCAGCATATGGCGCAGAATATGCAGAATCAGCAGAACCACCCACCACCTCCTCCATACCAACCAGCACGTGACAAGAGGTGTGAATTCTTGAAGGGACGCCCTCCTACTTTTGATAACACTTCTGACCCCCTTCAGGCAGATGATTGGCTTCGTGCAGTGGAGCGCCAACTAGACATTGCCCAGTGCAATGACAGGGAGAAAGTCCTATATGCTTCGAGATAGCTCCAGGGAGCAGCGCTTGACTGGTGGGAATCATTCCAACATGCTCAACCAAATGCTAACCAGATTACCTGGCAGATGTTCAGGGATAGCTTCCGTGCACACCATGAGCCTGCAGGATTGGTGAGGCTTAAGAGAAAGGAATTTCTCGCTCTTAAGCAAGGTAGTATGACTGTGAGTGAATACAGGGACAAGTTCACTCAACTCTCTCACTATGCACAGCATGATGTTGCAGAAGACCTCGACAAGCAGGAGCTCTTCATGGAAGGGATAAATTATGGGATTCAGTACCAACTACTTTCGCATACCTTTGCGAATTTCCAGCTCCTTGTTGACAAAGCTCTTGTTATTGAGAGCAAGAGGCGTGACATGGAGGTGAAGGAACAAAAGTTTCAAAACCAGAATCAACAGATGGCCAGTGGCAGTCGCCCACATTTCTCCCAGAACCAGAACCAACAGCAAAGGTACAAAGGGCAGTCCAATGCCACCCACCGTACTCAGTTCCAGCAGAGGACCCCACAGCAGCAGTAGCAAGGTCAGTATCGTAACCAAGCTCCCCGTCAGGTATAGGTGGTGAACACCCCGATGAAGAACATGAAGGAATACGAGGTTGCTACGCTAGCCGGAAAACAAAACTTTTTGACCTCATAAACCAGGATCTACTGCTAGTTACAGGTTACGGGATTACCACTAGACGCGCAGGTGCAGCGGAAGACGACTTGATGTAGTCGTGCGCGTCGCAGCAGACAGTGCAGTTGCGTGGTCGTCCGTCTCAACGTCCCCTTCGTGCGGTTCGTCCTTGTGCTCCAGATGCAGCACCTCCGAGGAATCCCACACGTGCAGGGAGGAAGCGTTGCGCCTCCGACTGCTAGGTCCGCGAGGAGCAAAAGGCGCGAGCGTGGGGAGGCGACGGCGGCTGCCAAAAGACGTGGATCAATAACGCCCCGTGCCCACCCCTTGCTTATATAGGCGTCCTAACGAGCTCCCACGGTGGAGGCCCATTAGAAACCCTAAACCTAGTCTAATTCGGGTCCAACCCGAATTAGGCTTCCAGCCCCTTAAGCGTGCGACCCTATGGGCTCACGCATACATAGACATGGCCCAAGTAATCTTACTCGACCAATAGTTGATAGCGGCCTCTAGCAAGGCGTGTCAACTCCTATGCATACGCTATGATCATATCAGACGAACCTCTATGACCATGTACAAGTTATTCCCTTTGCCACTCGATATATGGTTCAACTCATGGGTTAACACTTAACCCAAGCATGGCCATGCATTTGTTGATCCAATCACATGAGTGATCCAGTGATATCTCTCTCACGAAGAGAGGGGCAAATTCCATCTTGATTGTCTATGTCTCATAGCATGTTTCCCGACCACCCAAGGACCACCTTTATAACTACCCAATAACGGAGTAGCGTTTGATAGTCTCTAAGTAGATCGTTTCACATCTTGAGTACATACCACAATCTCAGGTCTAAGGACATAACGTACATGACATGAATAGAGACTTTCTCTTGTTGGGTCAGTCCAGCCTACATGTCTCACATGTGCCCACATTATTAGCTTGACATCTCCATGTCTATGACTTGTGAAACATAGCCATCAACTAATACATGTGCTGGTCTATTATTCAAGTGTGCTCTTACAAGAATGCCGACCAGGGACAACTTTTAGAATAACCATTCAGGTAATTGAGTTCCACAAACAATTCACATAATTGTCGATCAAAACTAGTTGTCTATAATGGATATTCTCAGAACACTTTATTAATCATGGATACAATCGGAATATATAATCATCTACATGATTAGCTCTAGGGCATATTCCCAACAGAACAACACCCCCAACACTCCCAATGTGAACAACAATAGCAGCAAGTGCTTCGTTTGTGGTGAAGCGGGACATCTTTCTTACAGCTATCCCAAGAAGATGACCCCAGGTCAGTCTAGTGGCCAGAAGGTGTTCCCCAACACTCCCAATAAGCAAGGACAGCAGAATTATGCCCGAGGCAAAGTGCACCATGTGACAGCTAAGTCTGCACAGGAGTCGACTAAAGTTGTGATCGGTACGTTCCCAGTCAACTCTCATTTAGCTTCGCTTTTATTCAATTCTGGAGCATCTCATTCTTTCATATCCGCACCTTTTGTTAAGAAGCACACACTTCTCATGCAAGCTATGAGAGACACCCTGTTAGTAAACTCACCAGGAGGTGAAATGAAAGCTACATTGTTTTGTCCAAATGTTAGAATTAACATGAGGGGGGTAGAGTTTTTAACTAATCTAATAGTCTTGAATACCATGAGTATCGATGTGATCCTTGGAATGAACTCGCTTACTGCTCATGATGTCGTGATACACTGCGCCAGTAGAACCATGCAGTTGAGAATAGCTTCTGGAGAGATTATTGAGTTCAAAATTAAATCATCAGTCTCAGGTGATGGGCAAGTCAATCAAGTGATAGAGATGACTGCGGCTGACATTCCTATTGTGCAAGAGTATCTAGATGTCTTTCCCGACGATTTACCAGGTATGCCACCTCAATGTGATGTTGAATTCATTATAGATCTTTTACCAGGCACTACACCTATAGCAAAAAGACCTTATAGAATGGGGGTTAATGAATTAGAAGAATTAAAGAAACAGATACGAGAGTTACAGGACAAGGGTTATATTCGGCCTAGTTCCTCACCTTGGGGAGCACCAGTCCTATTTGTTGAAAAGAAAGATGGATCACAGAGAATGTGTATTGATTATAGATCTCTTAATGAAGTGACTATTAAGAATAAGTACCCATTACCAAGAATAGATGATCTGTTTGACCAGTTGAGAGGTTCATGTGTCTTCTCCAAAATAGATCTTCACTCTAGATATCACCAGCTGAGAATACGATCTTCTGACATACCAAAAACTGCTTTCACCACCAGATATGGCTTATATGAGTTTACAGTGATGTCTTTTGGGTTAACAAATGCACCTGCATACTTCATGTACCTGATGAACAATGTCTTTATGGAATACCTAGACAAGTTTGTGGTGGTATTCATAGATGACATTCTGGTGTACTCCAAGAATGAAGAAGAACATGAGGGGCATCTGAGATTAGTTTTACAGAAGCTCAGAGAACATCAACTTTATGCAAAGTTTAGTAAATGTGAGTTCTGGTTGAAGGAAGTTTCTTTCCTTGGGCATATCATATCAAATGGTGGAGTAGCTGTGGACCCTAAGAAAGTCATAGATGTGTTGAGTTGGAATCCACCTAAAGATGTCAGTCAAATTCGTAGTTTCTTGGGTCTGGCTGGTTACTATCGAAGATTCATAGAAGGGTTTTCTAAACTGGCAAAACCAATGACAGCTTTGCTTGAGAAGGGTACCAAATTTGTCTGGTCAGAGAAGTGTCAGGCTAACTTTAAAGAGTTGAAACAGAGGTTAACCACGGCTCCAGTACTAGTGTTGCCAGATATCACAAAGAGTTTCTCCATATATTGTGATGCCTCGAGGCAAGGGTTGGGTTGCGTTCTCATGCAAGAAGGGAAGGTAGTAGCTTATGCTTCCAGACAGCTGAAGAAACATGAGTTGAATTATCCAACCCATGATCTAGAGTTGGCAACAGCAGTACATGCCCTAAAAATTTGGAGGCATTATTTGATTGGTCACAGGTGTGAGATTTACAGAGATCATAAAAGTTTAAAGTATATCTTTACACAATCAGACTTGAACTTGAGATAGCGTAGATGGCTCGAGCTAATTAAAGATTATGACCTTGAGGTACATTATCATCCTGGAAAAGCAAACATTGTTGCTGATGCACTTAGTAGAAAGAGTTATGTGAATACAACTTGTGTGTCTCAGTTTCCAGAAGAATTAAGGAAAGATTTTGCAAGTCTGAATCTATCCATTGTGGCTAACTCAGTGGATATTGAAGTAGAGCCGACTCTTGAACAAGAGATTCGCCAAGGTCAGATGAAAGATGAGCATATGGTGACTATCGCGGAACAAATAGTGGTTGGAAGGGCACTAGGATTTAGAATGGATGATCAGGGTACCTTGTGGTATGGTAAGAGAATTTGTGTTCCTGATTCGAAACCAATCAAAGAGATGATCCTGAATGAGGCTCATAATTCAACATACTCCATTCACCCAGGCAGTACAAAGATGTACCTTGATCTTAAGGAGAAGTATTGGTGGCATGGCATGAAACGTGATGTGGCAGAATGGGAAGCCATATGTGATACTTGTCAGAGAGTGAAGGCAGAGCATCAGAGACCTACGGGGTTACTCCAACCTATGAAAATACCCGAGTGGAAATGGGAAGAAGTAGGAATGGACTTTATAGTGGGTTTACCTCGTACCCAGAGAGGATATGACTCTATTTGGGTAATTGTGGATTGTTTGACTAAGGTAGCTCATTTTCTACCTGTCAAAACAGTATACTCGGGAGCAAAGCTAGCTGGGTTGTATATGGAAAGAATTGTGTGTTTGCATGGAGTTCCAAAGAAGATAGTGTCAGATAGAGGGACCCAGTTCACATCGCACTTCTGGCAGAAACTTCATGAGTCCCTTAGGACAAGGTTGAACTTCAGCTCAGCATATCATCCTCAGACAGATGGGCAGACAGAAAGAACAAATCAAGTACTTGAGGATATGTTGAGAGCTTGTGCATTGCAGTATAGCACCAGTTGGGATAAAAACCTACCTTATGTAGAATTTTCTTACAATAATAGTCATCAGAAGAGTTTGAAGATGTCACCTTTTGAGGCTTTATATGGTAGAAAGTGCAGAACACCCTTGTTCTAGAATCAGACAGGGGAGACACAAGTGTTTGGTCCCGATGTGATAAAAGATGCAGAAGAACAAGTCTAAACCATCAGGCAGAATCTCAGAGTAGCTCAATCAAGGCAGAAGAGCTATGCTAATGTTAGAAGGAGGAGTTTGGAATTCAAAGTGGGAGATTATGTATATCTCAAAGTATCACCAATGAGAGGAGTTAAAAGATTCAATGCTAGAGGGAAGTTATCACCAAGATATGTGGGACCATTTAAAATCTTGGATAGAAGAGGTGAAATGGCATATCAGCTTGACCTACCTGAAAACTTATCCAGTGTACATGATGTGTTTCATGTGTCACAACTTAAGAAGTGCTTACGAGTACCGGAAGAGCAGTTGCCTTTAGAAGAGGTTAACGTACAGGATGATCTTACTTATGCAGAATACCCGATCAAAATCTTGGATATGGTAGAATGTGTTACACGGAGTCAGGTTATCAGAATGTTCAAGGTTCAGTGGAACAAGCATTCAGAGGATGAGGCAACATGGGAAAGAGAAGAGAATCTCAGATCAGAATATCCCGATCTCTTTTCATCATCCAAATCTCAAGGACGAGATTCTTTTTAAGGGGATTAGGTTTGTAACACCCTAAAAATCGTTTTTAGAAAAAGCTATAGAAAATGATTTACTTATATGCAATTTTCATGACATTTAGATTAACCAAGTAATTAATTTCATAAATATAAAAGCAACTTAGGGTTGAAAACTATCTTTGTTGCATTCATGCTGGTGCATAGGGTTCATGTTTGAGTGTAGGGTAGCTTTGTTTGTGTCTTGAATTCAAACTCAAGTTTGAATTTGAGAAAGTTTGCTTTTGAAAATAAAAAGAAAAGCTTTATCTTTCTCTCTTTTACCCCCTCACCTCTTTCTAGCCCATCAGCCGAGCTGGCCCAGCCCCTAACCCCTCTCCCTCCCTTCCTCTCCATTCCGCAATCAGCCCAGCCTGCAGCAGCCGGCCCGCATGCGCGCGTGGCCCAGCTCCCCACCCTTCCCCTCGGCCCAGCTCCCAGCGCATCCCTGCTCGCCCTTCCCCTCGGGCCCACCCGTCAGCCGCCCCGAGCCACTGATCGCCTAGCCCCATCCGCCAGCGACCCAGCCCCCTTCCCCTTCCTTCAGCCGATGTGGATAGCACCACGCCGCCGTCTCTCCCCCTCCTAGTAACGCCCGCCTGAGTGGCATTGAAGGCCACTCAGCCACTTCCGGCTTGATGGCGCACGAGCGCCGCCAGCCGTTTCTCCTCCTCGCCCTATAAAAGGCACCCCGCACCCCTGTTCTTTCCCCCTGTCTCGCCGCTCTGCTGTCGAACCGAGCTGCGCCGCTGCCGTTGCCTCGCCTGGTAAGGCTCCGCCACCCCGTCCACGCCACGGCCACGTCCGCCACCCCCGTACGTGTTCCCCCGGCCCCTCGCCTCTGCACCTATGCCGACCAAGCGCCTCATCTCCGCGCCGACGAACCTTGTGCGGCGCACATGGAGCTCCACCGCAGCCGCGCTGAGCCACGCCCTCACCGACCTCGCTGCGGCCACGGACGTGATCAACGATGACCCTGTGACATCCTCGCGCCCTCGCCCTAGCACGGGCACCAGCCGAACACCGCCCACCGTGGAGCCCCGAGCTCTGCCATGGAGCTCCGCTGCGGCCACGATGCACCAAGCCACCACCGGCTCTGCCACGGCCCCGGCCGTGTCCGTCGTCGACCCCGCATCCCTCCGCGGCCACCCAAAGCGCCCCGGCACCCTTCCCGCTCCACGCCAGTGCAACCTGAGCCGGTGCTCATGGCCAGAGCACCCCGTGACCCCGCTGTCATCCGCTGATCCTGGGAGCCGCTCCGCCGACCTGCCTACGACGTCCCGGAGGCCACGCCCCGCCTCCCCGGCGGCACCAGCGCCGTCCGCGACCTCGACGGCGAGCCGAAGGCCGCGCCCATGGCGCACCGCCGAGCGCCGTGCCGCTATAGCGCCCACACCTGCGTGGTCTTCCCCAGCGCCGTCCACCTGGCCACGGACGGCCAGGATTAGACTTCCCCGAAGGGGTACGCGCCTAGTCCATGGTGGACCGGTGGACCCGCACACTACACGCGGTCCACACTGTGCACATGGACCAGCCCAATCGCGCGCAGCCACGTGGTGCCCTGCTGGCGCCCAGCCGACAGCCTCTGGTTGTTTTGCGCTGCGGCCCCCGAGCTTCGGTCTACTTCCGTTTCTTTTGTAAACAGATTCAAATCCTTTTTAACCCTTGTTTTTCTCTGTTTTCAGACCAGCGGGACCAGCAGCCCTAGTTTCATGATCTAACCCTTTTAGACTTGCTTTATTTATGTATTAGCCCTCGGTTTTAGTTATAGTACCTTAGAAAAATGTTTTCTTTTTACCAAAAGATCCATGAAACTTGTTCTCTTCATAACTATCTCATTTTAGGTCCGATTAAAGTGATTCTCGCGCTCATGTGTTCCTAGTAACGAGTAGATTAGCTTTATACATGTTTCTCTTTATGTTTCTATTTTATGGTGTAATGTTCTAATAGTTGTTTATTCTCTTTGCATGTGATGATTGTATGGATATCTATTTGGTAATTGTTTCCGCGAGTAGAAAGCGAGGCTTTTGAGGAGCAGGAGTTCCAGGAGCAGTACCAGGACCAGGACTTTGAACAAGGAAAGTATAGCCTATGTTATTCCTTGTTACCTAGCAACCCAAAATAATCATCACAATGTAAATGCATGTGTCTATTTTACTCAAACCTTAGAGACATACTTAGTTTCACCTGTACCACACATCCTTGTTACCTATGGGGGGGTTTAAGCATGATAAGTTTAGTTGTATAAGTAATGCTACGCTCAACTTTACGTTATGAAACTTGTATAATGGAAGTTTGGAACCTGTGATCAAATGTTTATGATAATCTTTTAAAATTGACAAGGAGGGGCTGGAGATGCATTTTATTCCCATATGCTTCAGTACCTCTCTATAAGGTTTGTATTTGGGACAGACAACCCAGGAAGTCCGTACAACCTTGAGGATTACATGGCTCTGATCTTAGTCGTAAAGCTAGTTTGCTCTAGCTTGTTAGTAGTTACCAACTCGTAGTGCAGAGGGGCGCTACGGGCTAAGAATGATTCTCTTGCCTGTCTTGATGTGCCTTGGAGGCTGCGGTATTTTTAGAGAGCCATCTTGAAGGGGGCCCCATTCGCGTGGCTACTAACTTGTTAGAGTGACTAGTGTAAGGCTTCATAGTGAACCCTGCCGGCTTACCTTGGAAGTGAGCTAAGAGGCTCGCGATCTCGGGCAAAAGGGTAACACGACTCAAGGGTAAAGTTGTACAAACTCTGCAGAGTTCTAAAATCTATCATGATGGCCATGCTCACGGACACGACCGGTCTGGATCTTTCCAACAATATTACCTGTTTTTATACATTAAAAAGGAAATGATGTTAACTTGGAATCTGTCGCTTATGCTTATTCATTGGGAAAGGGTTAAACTTATGTTTTTATATGTTATGTACTTAATAAAACTTGACCAACTAAAATTGCTTACTGCTTAAACCAGAGTCAACCTTTTGAGCTTGCATCCCCATAGATATACTTGCTGAGCATGGTGAGCTGACGCGTGTTGTCACCACCTTTGTATAAAAATCCCGGATGGGTACCAGATGTTGGAGGCTATGAGGAGTTCCCCGAGGATGCCCGTGACTTCTGAGGAGGGTGTACCCCCAGTTGGTGTCCCTGTGGTGGGAGTCTTTGTTTTTCTACGTAATCCGCTGTAATAAACAATGTCGTTGGCTATGATGTGATGAACACCATGTGATGTAATAAAGATAATCGTTGTTCGTGTGATGATATTGTAATTTGTAAGGTATATGTGAATCAAGACATCCTGGGTTCACATATATTTGGCTTCCAATTTATTATTATAAATTGGGGTGTTATAGTTTGGCCTAAAACCGCACCGACAGCATAATCACTAGCATCACACATTATTTCGAAGGGAAGCTTCCAATCAGGGGGGTGAATGATTGAAGCCGAGATGAGGGCTTTCTTAAGAAGGTAGAAAGAATCTAAGCACTCATCATTGAAGTCAAAGGGTGCATCCTTGGCTAGCAGGTTTGTTAAAGGACGGGCAATTTGAGAGAAATCTTTGATGAACCGTCTATAAAAGCCTGCGTGCCCAGGGAAGCTACGAATTCCCTTGACATTCGTGGGAGGTGGAAGTTGTTCTATGACTTCAATCTTAGCTCTATCCACTTCTATCCCCCGTTCGGACACTATGTCCTAGCACTATGCCTTCGCGAACCATGAAGTGGCATTTGTCCCAGTTTAGGACTAAGTGCTTTTCTTCACATCTTTGTAAGACTCTATCCAGATTCTCAAGACAATCATCAAAAGTTTTTCCATAGACAGAGAAGTCGTCCATGAAAACTTCCATGATTTCTTCGATCATATCGGAGAAAATGGACATCATGCACCTTTGAAAGGAAGCAGGAGCATTGCATAGGCCGAATGACATTCGCCTATATGCATATTTTCCATAGGGGCATGTGAAAGTGGTCTTACTTTGATCATCGGGGTGGATTGGTATTTGATGATATCCCGAATAACCATCAAGGAAACAAAAGAAAGAATGCTTTGCAAGCCGTTTCAACATCTCATCAATGAAGGGTAACAGGAAGTGATCTTTCTTTGTAGCCTTATTAAGTTTTTGGTAATCTATACACATTCTCCAACCCGTGATGGTTCGTTGAGGAATCAACTCGTTCTTGTCATTTCGAACGACCATCGTACCTCCCTTCAACCCATTCATTATGAGGAACAGGGTAGATGATCCCCGCATGCAAGAGTTTCAAGACCTCTTTCTTTACTACTTCTCTCATTGCATTATTCAATCTACGCTGAGGTTCTCTAGATGGGATGGCCTCAAGTTCTATAGGGATGCGATGTGTGCAAAGAGCAGGACTAATGCCCTTGAGATCTTGGAGAGAGTAGCCTAAGACTGATTGATGCTTTTCTAAGATAGTAAGGAGCTTGAAGGATTCTTTAGGAGAGAGTTTGTCGCTTATGATCACAGGAGCCTCACGATCATTGTTGAGAAAAGCATACTTTAACCCAACTGGAAGGGGTTTAAGTTCTATATAGTGTTTAGATGGGGGTTCAGATTTCTCCAGATCTATAGGTTCTTCTAGATCGTCTTCTTCTTGGATGAAATCTTCAGCTTCTTTCTCTAGATCGGGAGGAGATGATTCTATAAGAGATGCAACCATCACTTCCTCTATGGGGTTAGATCTTGGGAGTGATTCTATCATGGTGTTTATGGAATTGGTTAGCGGAATCGAGAGTTTAATGTTGCTCCCAAGATGACCCTTAAGGCTTCCATCAAGAGATCCATCAAGAAATCTCATGAGTGGATGCCCAATTAACAAGTCAAATTCCTCTATATCAAATATGAAGAAATTTAAGAGGATATTGACTTTGTTAATTAGCGTAGGAATGGTTTGTGCGATCCCACAACTCTCAATCAATTGTCCTGAAGGAAGCTTCAAGAACTTATTGGTTGGAATTAGAGCTACCTCACCTAGAAGAGCTTTAGCTAAAGATTTAGACATGATGCTTACTCCTACGGCAGGATCGTAAAGAGAGTCTAACTTTGCTCTATTGATTTGACAAGGAATGGTTGTGGAGGAAGAAAGAATTCGAATCGGCTCGAATGAAGATTCGGCTTCTTCTAACCACTCATTGCTCATGATAGAAGCTAGCTCTTGAACCGTCTCCTAGAGGTAGGCTTCCTCTATGCGACCAAGGATGTGAAGGTTAGGAGCTTTGCGAGTAGAAGACTTCTTTTGCACAGATTGATTCAAGACATTTCCAAAATTGGAAAATAAATCAGCCTCGATATCAAGGGGGAATTCCAAGGGTTGAATTTCTTCTTCCCTTGGTGGTTCAGGTTCGACAGCAGAATCTTGAGATGTAGAGGAAAGAGTTTCGGCTATCGATGTTGTTTCTAGTCTGGGGTCTAGTTTTTGTTCTTTCGCAGGTCCTTCATCAAAAATGTTAGTATAGGGGGGTATTTTCAAGAATCTTCGTTAGAAGACTCTTCCCTGCACTAACGGGTAAACTTAGGAAGGCTCTCCCGGAAGAAATATCTAGAAGTTGTGCGGAATCTTTGCTAAGACCACCATAAAAATGTTGTAACATTGTAGGCTCGGTTATAGCAAGATCAGGGCCAGAAGATGCTAGATCTACTAGACGGGCCCATGCCGCACCTAGAGATCCCTTCTCCTTTTGCTTAAAGGTTAGGACCTCTACTCGAAGACGAATAACACGGGAGATAGGGAAGAAAGCTAAATAAAATTTGGATTGCAACTTTTCCCATTCTCCCTTTGCACTATCTACGTGGCGAGCGTACCATCGTTTGGCTATTCCCGTCAAAGAGAACGGAAATAGCTTCCACTTAAGAGTACCTCGCCTCATCCCTTGGATGTCGACACATGAACAAAGCTGTTCAAAGTTATGTAGGTGAATGTAAGGATTTTCATCTTCGTCCCCAGAAAAAGGTTTTTCCTGAACCATCGCTATGAGACTTGGGCGAAGCTCATAACGAACGGCCAAAACGGCCTGAGATGATTTAGGTGGCTCCAAACTAGCGCCCATTGGAGCACCATATTCCAAGAGTGGTGTTTGATCCATATGTGTATGTGGAAGGAAGGATAAAATCAAACAAAGATAAAATAGGATCAAAAAATACTAGTTAAAACAGCTACCGTTCCCCGGCAACGGCGCCAGAAAGCTTGTTGACACCAAAGGTGGCAAACGGAAAAAGACCGCAAGCGTACGGTTGTCAAGTGTAGCTTTCACCGGGAGTATTCCAGGTATCGTATTTTCCACAGGGAACGAGAAGTGAGTTAACTAGGAATATGGTTATGTCCTATGATGGATCAAGGGAGACTATGATAACTGGGTTGAGAGGTTCGATATAGCAAAGATATCTAACCAGGTATAGCTGGTTGTACTGGCCTTATCAGCCCTTCTCTTGCAGGAGGCGATGGGATAGATCATAAAGAGGGCAAAACTCTAACCGGACCGCGCCATCATGTTGTATCGAGGTCCTACCTTTTAAGAACTTATCTTACACATGGGGTGGAATACGAAGACTAGATAGGGTTGTCACTTTCTACTAGCATCTACTGACTTTCCCGTGCGATAAGCGGTTTACAAAGGCAAGATCTAGTCTAGACACCACGTCTACACTATTCTTACTACTTTAACCTTGGTCTAAGATTAAAGCACTTCACTCAGAGCAAAGCGATGAACAAGCGCGAAAAGTTATATAACAGCTAAACCAGATTTAGAATATTAAATGCTATAAAGAACTCAGAAGAAGTCACTTACAAGTGATGAACTTACAAGAGACTCGCATCCGCTGAGAAAGAACTCCGGAGAAGATTCCCGACAGGCCCGAGGCTTTCTCCAGAAGACTTTCCTCACTCTCCTCCAACGAGCATAGCACTACTAGAGAGCTCCGCTAAGAGACTAAGGAGTAGTAGTTCTCCAATGAGGCATGAAAGATAAGGGAGCTCTAGGGGTCTATTTATAGCTAGAGGTGGAGTAAGGGATACTCCGATGTCATGTCAGCGATCCGCGTCATCTTCATCGACCACCGTAGGATCAAACCGACCTCTGAACCGCCTTAGGATGGATGGTGTTGATTTCCAGCATGTGGGGAGTGAGTATGGCGGTTACTGGAGCTTGAACCGCCTTAGGGGAGATCGACCGACCCCCCCTACTGGCCTGTGGGCCCTCCCTTGCTCTTCTAGAAGGTGTCCCACAGGTCCAGGACCAAATGGGGGGTGGTGGCCACCTTGGGGAGGTCGGCCGACCCCCTATAGGGGTCTGTGGCCCACCACCTCTCTCCAGAGGATGGCCCCACTTGTCATAGACTCCATCTGATGCTTCTGGAATGTTTTGTCACGTTAATCTCCTTGATGTGGGTCCATGGATCCATGTGATGTGAATCTGAACTGTTGAGAGAAGACACAAGTTGATCCAAGGGGTTAAAAGTGATTTGGAGGGTGTTACTCGGATCATGGGGGCAGGGGAGGCCTAGTGGCCCCACAGGGAGGTCGGCCGATCCCCTAAGTGGGCCCACTGGCTCCCAAATGTCCCCATTTATCATTACCTGCACTCAAATACTTAAGGAACATGTGAAACTAGTTATTGAATAAAATTTGCTCATGTTAAGCTTGTCTTTCCTTGATTATGAGGATATTGACGATATTTTGATGGTGACAAAAAGGGTCATTCTTACCGTCAACACGAGCGCAGGGCGCAAGATACTTTTACACCCACACTGGACGTAAGCACGCCATCCTGGCGGCCAAACCAGTATACTGCGTTTACCATCGAGTTCCTACATGTGTCGACACCCCTCCGAACAAAACATCGTCCTGGGTAACCCCGTGACGGGTTATCGATGGTAAAACATCAACAACTAACGCGTCAGGTAGGGGATCTCGACGCTTTGCGTTCGAGAACTCGGTGGACCTCAACACCAAAATCTGCCGCGGCACTCGTCGGCCTCATCGGCCTCATCGACAAGTTGCGGCGTCTCTCGTCGACCCTTACGATCAACAACAGTCCGCGGCAACTCGGGCTCACAAGACGACGTTCTTCGATGAACTATGACACGATTGGATTTCGAGCAGCTCGATCTGCACTCTGCACTTTGACCGAATTAATTTCGTACGATCACTTACCGTCTGATGGGAAGGCTCGAGTCGAACCCAAGACTGATCGCCGGCATGTTTTGCCACCAAATCAGACAAGGATGACGTATAGAACTCGGAACCATGCAAGCTAGAAACCAACAAGCAAGCAAGGAGTTTGCGTAGCTACACGACTTGATTTTTTGGAAGACGTACAAGCTACAAGATTTGAACAGACTGCATCTATATCTATATTTATATCTACCTAATAATAAAGAGGTAAAATTTTACCCCTTATTTTTTTTGTATGGCCTGCACTAACTAACTCCAAATATATATATGTATGATTTCTTGAGATGTTATGGAATTGTAAACAAGTAGAAGTCCTAAACCAAATAGAAAGAGCAAACAAAGTCCTATCCTAGATCGGTCATAATCTATCTATATATGTAGGATTTCTTGAGATATTATGGAATTGTAAACAGTAGGAGTCCTAAACCAAATACAAAGAGCAAACAAAATCCTATCCTAGATCGGTCATAGTCTGTCGTTAGTACCTACCAGCTTCCGTTTTTTCTTTTCTTTTTTTGTCCCGCACCACCTTCTCCTCTTCCCATTTTCCTTTTTCATCCATTCAATTGCTTTTCATTTTTTCGGAGCATGATCCTCCTTCCAATTTCTTTTATTCTATTTTGAATAATATTAAATCCTATTGCGTATATGACTATACAAGATTTATTGAGAGAACATATAGATAACTAGAAATCCTATCCCTGCAATTCTTAGTATCATGAACATGAATCATAATCAAATACCAAGTATAATTAAGAATCCTAATTTAATTTAAATAGAACACATTCAAGTAAGATGAATAGAGATTCTATTCCTAATCCAAATTCAAATAGTGAAAGGTAACAATAAATATCTATTTTTAATTCTATATATATAATCCGTGTTAATACAAGTTTGAATAGCTGTTGTCTAGCATAATACGAATTTCGATTTCAAAAATAATTGGGTTGTGTATGTGATTTGGACTAAAAACAACTTGTTTTCCATATATATAATTCTTATTCTGACATGTCTCATGATGAAATAACTCCGAGTAAAATGAATAGGGATTCTAATCCTAATTCAAATCCAAATAGTAAAAGATCTATTTCTAAATAACCAGCTTTCTATATGATTTTTATTCCAACATGCCTCATGATGGAATACCTCCGAGTGAAATGAATAGGGATTTTAATTCTAATGTAAATCCAAATAGTAAAAGGTAAGAGCATATATCTATTTCTAATTCTATACCGTGATCATATAAGTTTGAGTAGTTTTTGTCTAACATTATACAAAGTTCTATTTCAAAATCTAT
Source organism: Microstegium vimineum (assembly GCA_022036555.1). Classification (NCBI taxonomy): domain Eukaryota; kingdom Viridiplantae; phylum Streptophyta; class Magnoliopsida; order Poales; family Poaceae; genus Microstegium; species Microstegium vimineum. The sequence goes on along the minus strand of CM039136.1, from coordinate 30,231,205 downwards.
TGAGTCGTGTATGTAATCTGGACTATGAAATAACCAGTTTTTCATATGAATTAATAGCAATAGACTCTGTCACATAATCCTCTGGTGTTTAGGGAAAAAACAATGACGCATATATTATAAAGAAAAAATAGAAATAAAATAAAATAGCAATGGACTTCACCACAGACTTCTCTAATTTGAAACTCTGAAAAGACCATGCATTTAGCTTGAAAAATAACAATACAACAATGAGTTGATAATGAAAAAATAGGTTGAAATATGAATAAATATTCATTACTCTTGACTGTGTTTTTAATTCATGTTTGATTTTTTTCTCCCGTTGTAACGCACGGACATATTTACTAGTCAGGCTAATATGACCCTAAGTTTTACAATCTAGCCCTTTTTTGAAATATTTTCACATTTGGACCCCTGGAGAAACTAATTGCGGGAATGGACCTAGGGGGTCGGCGCCGTGAGGCATGGTGCCGAGGTAACACAGCTCGGCGCCGTGCCCCACAGCGCCGATCCCCTAGCCAGCATCCAGCGTGGCAGTGACGTGGCTGGGGGCTCGGCGCCACGCCCCACGACGCCGAGCTAGGATATAGCCCGCGGCGCCGAGCTTGGCGCACGCTCTGTCTCTCGCTCGCCTCTCTCTCTCTTGCTCTCACGGCGCCGAGTCGCCGCCGTCCGCTGCCGCCGCCGCCATCCGGTTTTTTTAGGTAATTTTTTTTTCTTTTCAAGTTTAGTTTAGTGTATTTAGTTAGCAATTGTAGTTCGAAATTTTAGTAACACATTTAGATGATGATAGACAAATAGGTAGTTCCACATTTTAGTTAGCAATTATAGTTTAGTAAATATAGGGATAGTTATTTCATTAATAATTTAGTACGCTAAATAGATGGATAGACAACTAGATAGATAGATAGATAGATAGTTATTTTTCTAAATAGATAGATTGATAAGTTCATAGATAGATAGTTAGTTTGCTAAATTTATAGCTAAATAGATATATGTATATATATATATATATGTATAGTTAGGTTATTGATAATTTAGTTTACCCATAATAAGAACTTTCGTGTTGTGTATATCAACTAGATGGATAACCTAGTGACCCTGTATCATGGAGGAAGAGTGGAGGAAGCGGAAGATGGTTTTGGTAATATCACCTTAGTTGGAATGCAAAGGGTGCCTTTGATGTTCGATGAGCGGCCGCTTTTTTTGGAGTTGTTTGTTAGGGCTCGTGATGAGCTTCATTGCAATTCCATTGAAAATGTCATATCAGTTGAGAGAGTAGTTCACCATGGTAAATCAGGCCAAATATTTAGACGGTTGGTCCCAATCTCATCAGAGGCTCAATGGGAGACATATGTCAATACTGTGATGAAGAGTGAATTTCAATGTTTGGATTTGATTGTGCGGAAGCTCTCCAATGAGCCAACTCCTCTTGGCCATTCACCCCCTATTGGGCATTCATCCCCTCATGGCTTGTCACCACTACAATACGATCCGTTACCATGTAATTTCTTACTGACAATTTTCTTTTCCTCCAACAGGATGGCGACTTTCGACCTCCTCGATCCGTACTACGAGGAGAACCACCGAGGACGACGCATTTCCGAGGGGAGGTAATTACTGCAGTTTATCTTGCTTAAGCATATGAGCTAAATTTGTGGTACTTATGTTAAAACACTTGTAATGGTTGCAGGTGCTGGCCCCTCTTCGTCCTCGAACCCATGACAAGTTCCACGAGATGCGGTACGACGAAAGGTACACTCCCTTACTAGAGAGGGTTGGACTAGACGTTGTATCGTATCAGGTTCGTCGTGGGTTGCCTGTCATCAACCTCGCGGCGATCTCAGCTTTGGTCGATAAGTAATTCATTACTACACACTGTTTCTTTGAAATGTAACTAACATCTTTACTTATCTACCTTCTGTAGGTGGAGGCCGGAAACTCATAGCTTCCACCTACCTTGTGGAGAGATGAATATCAGTCTTGAGGACATGCAGAAGTGGCTTGGTCTCTCCATTAGAGGTATTCCTGTCATCGGGCACTGCCGGTCTGAAGGTTGGAGGGACAGAATGGAGGCCTTCCTTGGGAGACCACTACCTCCAGAGGCGACGCATTCTCGCGGCATAGGTGTGTCCATTCCTTGGCTCAGGGTTGCCTTTGGTGCGTGTCCGAATGACGCAGACGATGCCACAGTTGGGTCCTACTGCAGAGCTTGGGTGTTGCACTTGTTCGGGTGTGTTCTCTTCCCTGACGCGACAGGAGACACAGCGTCATGGATGTACCTCCCTTGCTTGGGTAATTGGGACACTGCAGGCACATACAGCTGGGGTTCTGCAGTATTGGCGTTCCTATATCGCCACCTTTGCGAGGCTTGTCGACGAGGTGCGAGGAACTCTTCAATTGGGGTTTGTGTGTACCTTCTTCAGCTGTGGATGTGGTCTCATATACTGGTTGGCCGGCCTACACTCCAGACACCTCGGCCTTGGTTCGCGGTACACAACCCTCGTCGTCTTCCTACATATGCACATCTGTACGACCAGGTGACGGCCCCCTACTCGAGGACACAACGTGCGTACCTTCAGTACGCCAACGAGTTGGATGGTCTTACAGCTTCGATGGTGAGTTCATTGCATATTGTTATTCATTCATTCTTATACCTTATGATTGTTGCAACTTACGCCCTTCAATTGCTCTTTTTTTAGGTCACTTGGGAGCCGTACAAGGAACTAAGTATGTAACAGTTTGCCTTGAGCAACATCTGTGGCGCGGACGAGGATCTGTACATGATGATATGTCCGCTCATATGCTTCTATGCTGTTGAATATCACCTTCCTCAGAGACTTCTATGCTGTTGAATATCACCTTCCTCAGAGAGTGGCATGACAGTTTGGCCTGGCTCAGGAGTGGCCAGTCCCGCCGTATTCGACTTCCGTAGAGCTGCACAAGTAAGTACCACCTTCCTCAGAGAGTCACATAGTTGATCATTTAGTTGACATAGTCCATGTAGTTGTTCTAGTTGACATAGTTATTCTAGTCCATTTAGTTGATTTAGTTGATGTAGTTGATTTAGTTGACATAGTCCATGTAGTTGTTCTAGTTGACATAGTTATTCTAGGTCACATAGTTGATTTAGTTGATGTAGTTGACACAGTGCACATGTTTCAGGATTGATCGTCTAAAACAAAAAAAGACGGTGGAGTTTGAGACGCTACACCGAGTGCACATGGATGCTTGGGACGATCAATATGACAATGTGTATCAAAACCAGACGCCACACAACGACTACAACTTTCGCCAATACCTAACTTGGTACCGGACAGTGACACGAACAAAGTTGAAGACTCAATGGACAAATACGGACTACGCAGACATTGATTCTTCAGATGATGAAGACACGTCCTATGATCTTGAAGCAAGACAAGGGACGATTGTCGAGGCTGCACCTGTCTTGGACCGAGTGGTAAGTGATTTTAAAAAAGTTATGTAATTTTTTCATGGCAATGCGCTGTATATGACTACCATTATGACTATAATTTGTCTCTTTTTGCAGGGCAACGCGCTAAAACAGTCTGTAGTGGAAATTGAACGGTTTCCAAGGACAAACGTGGACGAGGCTACGCTCAACAACTTTGTAGGAGTAAGTACTCATAGACACAACGACTATCTCGTCGACAATGCATATATCACAACGCTTAATATGCTCATGTTGTTATCACAGAGGCTAGCACGTAGATTGCGTCGAGCTGCGGCTCGTTGTGGTTGCAGGACTAGCGCGGCGATGGAGTATGTAGCGAGTCCACAGAGAACACAGAGGGAGAGAACTTCTTCTCACGGAGGTAAACTTTCATTACATGTCGTCTAGTTAAGTGTCTTTCTTTAATACACGTAAATGTACTTATATGCACATTTAATTGATACGTGACATTGTAGGTTACGGCGGACAGAGCTCCTCTCGTGGTACTCAAGATACTTTCCAAGGTGACGCCACAGAGAAAGAAGAGGACCACGGCGGATATCAGGAACTTGGACCGTCCCAGCTAGATGATGCTCCTCTGACTCAGCCTTCGCAGCCTTTAAGAACTAGGAGACGACGTCCGCCAGTTCACTACACTCCAGGCACCGACCCTTTTGGTAAGGGTAAGGGTAGGGCTAGGAGGCAGTGACAATGTGGAGTTGAGCTAGTGGTTGTCTATTTTGGTTCACTATTTGAATTGTATGGACTTTACGGACCATTTGGATTGTATGGACATTATGGATTATTCGTATTGTGTGATGATGGTGAACTATGTGGTTGTCTTGTGCTATTTGGATGAATATATGTTGGATCATATTATATCGTCTCTATTTGTCATTGTTGATGCTCCACATACAAGAGAAACTCTGGCGAATTTATTTCGTGAATTATTTATTTACATTTATATACGTTGATAACTACCATAACAAAGTTAAAATGAAAATTATTACCAAAAGAAATGAAATAACAAGAAAGCCACAATTAAAGTTCATAACCTAAGTCTGTCTAAACTCAAAGTGCGGTACATGATAACACAACTAAAAGTTCAACAATACATGCCGTTATTCATGGATAAAACATAGAACTACTGAGTGCAACGAGTCCACTTTTCCTTCCTCATCGCATCGGGATTCTCCTCCATCGTTGCCTTCGCACGGCGGGCGCGCTCAACCTTCTTGTCCCTCTCCTCCCTGTAGGCTGCACCTCTTCTCTCTTCCTCCTCTTTCTTGTACTCCTTCTCAGCTGCCTCCTCTTTCAGTATCTTCTCATAGGCCACTCGACGCTCCGCGTCCCAGTCCTTCATACCTTGCAGAAGATATTTGTCGGACTCCTTGATCTCAGTGTCGATTCACTGCTCAAAGTCACAGAGCGGTGGAGGAGTCTATAAATCATGCAGAAGTTAGGCACACAAAACAAAATCATTATTTAATATGATATAAATCGATTTCCGTATAAGAGTAGATTCTCACCATTAAGTTAGTACGACGCTGAGCAAGTGTAGGCTGAAAAGCATAATTTGAACACATCCAATACCTCTGCCTATAGGTTTCATGATCCTCAGAAATCTCTACCTTGCAAGGATCACCGCAAAAGCACATTGGAACCGGAACACCGCTGGGCAGAGGCTTTGAATCGAATGCGATGCCGGTCAACGGGCCCTTCCTACAAATGAAAAGAAAATCGTTCTAGTAACCGAAACAAATAGAACAAAAAATAAACCTAGCAGAAATACCTTGCTTTAGTAGTTTTCCCACGCCTTGGCATCTTATGGTCGCAAACTGTAAATAACAAATCAATAATCGTCCCAAACCCTAAGTCAAAATCTAACTAGGGTTTCAAAATACACCTAATATAGACCGAATCAATACGTAAAAAATGAGGAGGGGAAGAAGGATACCTTAGTCTCGAAGATTGGTGGATCAAATCCAAGTTTCCTAGGTCCAAAATATCGATTCAAAGAGGTTAGGTGGGTGGAGGAGAGGAAAAACCCGAGAGCAAGGAAGAACAAATGGATGAAACCTCGGGTGGGTGGGAAAGTTGGCTGGAATATAAGGAATACAGCTCGGCGCCGTGGGGCGTGGCGCCGAGGTAACACAGCTCGGCGCCGTGATCTGTGGCGCCGAGCCCCCAGCCACGTCAGCTGCCACGCTGGCTGCGGGCTCAAAGCTCGGCGTCATGGGGCACGGCGCCGAGCTGTGTTACCTCGGTGTCGTGCTCCACGGCGCCGAGCCCCTGGGTCCATTTCTACAATTAGTTCCTCCAGGGGTTCAAACGTGAAAAAAATTCAAAAAAAAACTAGATTGTAAAAATTTGGGCTAATATGAGAGGGGAGAGACAAGACCAAGCATCCACAATATATCTCGGACTACCCAGATCAGAACTATTGACCTCGTGTCAGAAGGCGACACCCAACCACATCGACATCCAAGTTTGATCTAGAAGCACCATGCATGTCCGGCTGCACCGAGCCAACTAGCAAGCAAATCCGACTACAACATGGATCCAATCAGCAGGAAGCAAGCAAATTATTTGTGCTCTACAACTCCATGACACGCTCATGATGCAAGCAAGCTAAAAAAAAAAGTCCACACAATTAATCAGAAGATGATGCAAGCAAAGCCACGTCCCGATGCTCCTCTCAAAAAGCAAGATGGATTTTTATCTAAAAAAAAAGAGGCACATGCAAGCCGACCAGCGATCGAGAAGTCCTGCAAGCTAATTATAGAATTACCAAGAATATTGAGGCAAGCCAACAACAAACCGAAGACTACATACAAGCTGACGTCATGAAGCGGTCCGGAGAGAACCGACTACTATTCGATCTCCGACTCGTGACCATGTGGCCAAGCGACATGCAAATATAAGGAAGACGTACGTGTACAGATACATATACATACGAAAAAGCAAGCACGATTAAAAAGAGCAATGCTAGCTAATTATGAGAAGGCATATAACATAATTTTGGAAATCATGAAGACTTACGAACAAGGAAGAACACGGATCGACACAGCTACATCCACTACAGCAACAACCCAAACCATGGACCTCGGTCGCGGCCCTCGTCAGTCTCGTCAACAACTCAGTGCTCAAGATAATGCAACAAAGCTGATAAAGGAAAGGGAAGAAGAAGAAGAAGACCTCACCACGTCGGGCTCTACTCCGACTTATCTCAAGATCAATCCTCGTCGACAAACGTGTACATGCGTGTCATACAAGCGCACAAACAGAAGACCAAATTCAAATCGGATACGTCAATATCAGCACATCAAGAGCTTCCAATTGGGAGATCCAAGTCGGATCGACCATAAAGACATACAAGATGACACGTCTACAAATGCAAGAAATTCTACAACCGTCAAAGAACACTATACTCAACACACAAGCAAACAAGACAACTCCAGAAGCAGACATCTCCAAGCCGACTGCTTTGCACCATTAGCGGCACGGTCTGGCACGATATCTACAAGTCGTCTGCATTGCTACGGCACAATTTGACACAAATTCTACCAGCCGACTGCTTTGCACCATGAGCGGCACAGTCTGGCACGACGTCTACAAGTCGACTGGATTGCCACGTCACAGTCCAACGCAAATTCTATAAGCCGACTGCTTTGCACCATGAGCGGCATAGTCTGACACGTATCTACAAGTCGACTGTTTTGCACCATGAGCGGCACAATCTGGGATAAATTCTACAAGCCGACTGCTTTGCACCATGAGCGGCTTAGTCTGGCACGATATCTACAAGTCGACTGCATTGCCACGACACAGTCTGACACGATGACTACAAGTCGACTGCTTTACACCATGAGCGGAACAGTCTGACATAAATTCTACAAGCCGACTGCTTTGTACCATGAACGGCACAGTCTAGCACGATATATACAAGTTGACTACATTGCCACGGCACAGTCTGACACGACGACTACAAGTCGACTGCTTTGCACCATGAGCGGCACAGTCTGACAAAATTTCTACAAGTCAATTACTTCGCCCCAAGAGAGGCGCAAAGACTCCTACAACTCAACCACAAACCAAGCTAAGTGACGCTTTAATTTTTAATATACTAATACAACTCAGTCGTCTATCCCAAGAGTGACACGATCGACTACTTCGCCTCAAGAATGGCACGGACAACTTCTACAACTCGGCTACCTACCCCAAGTGCGGTACGATCGACTACTTCGCCCCAAGAGTGGCACAAAGAACTTTTACAACCCGGTCGTCTACCCCAAGAGCGGTGCGATCGACTACTTCGCCCCAAGAGCGGCACAGAGACTTCTACAACTCGGTCATGAACCAAGCTAAGTAATGCATTTCTTAAATATTAATATAACCTGGTTGTCTACTCCAAGAGTGGTACGATCAAATACTTCGCCTCAAGAGTGATGCAGGTAACTTCTATGACCCGGTTGCCTACTCCAAGAGCGCACGACCGACTACTTCGCCTCAAGATAGAACGGCGCATTCAACTTCTACAACTTGGTCGCCTACCCCAAGAAAGAACCCTGACAAGAAAGAACCCCGACAAGGAGGGACAAAAAACCAAGACAAGTTCAGAAAGAAGTTGGAAAGAACCTGACAAGTTGCGACATAGATCACACTTGTCCCCTGTCTATCCCAAGAACACTGGCACCTATGTTGCTCCACATAACCTCCACAAGCTAGATTTAGTGGTGCACGAGGGTGGGGCCTCCTGTGTGGGTTGACCTAGTGTTGGAGGAGTTCACCTCGCTTGCCGTGAGCTGACCAACAGAGGCGACTACCCCTCAGGAAGTGGAAGCATCGCTGCGGTAGCCACATGTCACGCCGCCACGAGGGAGCAGCTTGGCATCGTGGATGCTGAGGCGTGCCTAGAAAGCTCGCCACCTCGAGGAGGCCAGCATGGCGTCGTGGATACCGAGGCTCGCACACAAAGCATGCACCAGTGCCACCCTCCTTCCGCGATCACCTAACTCCGCCGCTAAGAGGTTAAAGCGATTCACTAACAAGATCTTGAGTAAGATCTATGTCAAGCAGAAGTTGTGGCCGCCGCCGCCGGACAGCTGCCGGCGCTAGGCGGCGGCATAGATGGGTAGGGTGTTGATTATCTATGTCATATAGGTTGGGCCAATAAATTTTCAGTGTTTAGATCCTTTCATTTGAAGGAATTGAAATCTACGTTAATAAATTAAGCTATTTAATTTAGAATTTGATATTCCATCACTTTTCAAAGTTCGCAAATAATCATATCTTAAATTTATAAAGTGGGAGATAGAAATTGATTATATAGATCACCGTTCAATGTTTCTACTTTACAACTTATAATACGTTTTTCGAACTCACTCTTCAATGATAGAAATATAATAAATATGTATGTACATCAGCGAACAATAATATATAAATATAATTCAGTGCTATATGAATTAATACGTGTCTAAATTATGATTATTAAAATTACTGAATTATATTTCAGTGCTATCTGAATTCAGTGCAGGTTGGTCCAATAATAAGTAGGCCGAGAAAGCCTGGCCCGGAAGCAAACCCAGCCCAGCTCTGTCCACTCTGGTAAACAAAACCGACTCACAGAGTCACAGTGGTCCCCTGCCTGCAGTCATACCAGTCCACCTCCACCGCCGCGCGCCGCCGGCTCCTCCGCCTCCGCAAGGTTGCCCTTCCTCGCCACCAGCGGCAATGGCGGCCTCGCCGGACCAATTCCGGGGCCAGGCGCGCCTCCCGCACTTCGCGGCCCCGCTCCGCTACGACCTACGCCTCCGCCCGGACCTCGCCGCCTGCACCTTCACGGGCGCCGCGGCCATCGCTGTTGCCGTGTCTGCGCCCACCCGCTTCCTCGTCCTCAACGCCGCCGAACTCGACGTCGATCGCGCCTCCATCCGCTTCCAGGCGAGCACTCGTGGCCCCCATCTTCTTTTGATCGAGTCTCTTCTCATCTTATTATTTGACTGTATTTTTATTTGTGTGTGTGTTGTTGCAGGATTTGGCGCCGACAGATGTGGCGCAGTTCGAGGAGGATGGGATCCTGGTCATCGGCTTCGACCGGGACCTGCCCCTCGGCGAGGGCGTGCTCACCATGGACTTCACCGGGACGCTCAACGATCAGATGAGGGGATTCTACAGGAGGTACGCTGCCTCTTACTGTACTAGTTTCTTGTGCATGCCACACTCCAATTATTCCTAGTTGGTATGTACTCTCGATTGTTAGTTTCAGTGTAGACAAATTCGTGTTTGGGATCAACCAATACAGTTGCTTCACTAGCACGCCAATTGTGTACACCAGGGACATCTGGATGGGTTCTTGTTGCCATGCACAAGGATCTGTAGTGTCAGTCTTGATCTACCATCAGTTTTGTGTTAATTTTGAAATTAGTCTTTATTCATTCAAGAAAAAAAAATTACTATCCAGAGAACTGTCACAAGGATTTTAGCAGGATGCTGATCCTGATTTCCCTCCCAATATGTCATCTGTACCATCTGCTAGTCACCATACTAGCAACCACACACAGTGCTCCAGGACCTATTCTCCACCTACCTTTCTGGCTGCTGTAGCTTGCCAAGGATACTTGTTACTACTCTGCTCCAGTTCACCTTTCACTGTTTTCAAGTTCCATGGCCATTGGATCCACCGTGTGCTGGATCCTTAGTCAGCACTGGTCCTTGAAACTCCTATATGCTGCCATTCTTGCTATGATGCTATCTATGGGAGTGTTGGTCGCCTTCTCCTCTTTGCAGTCCAGTAGTCCTTCCTCCGCCTCCCTGTCACTGGCTCCACATCTGTGGAGATCAAGCTCATGATCTCCTCTTCTTGTGCCTCTTCTCCCTCCCTCTACCCCTGCTGCTGCTGCTGCTGGTGAAGGAGGAAGAGGAGCCTGTGATGATGGTTAAGATTGTTGTCTAATTCTTCACCTGTAGACTAGGCACTCTAGTCAATGCAGACGGTAGATCATTATCTGATCTTCAACCTGGTTAGAAGAAGCTCTGATTAAACCTTTGGGATAAAAAACACTTTTTAATTTATCTTAACTGATTCCCTTATAACTAGATAACTTGTGAAATTGGAAATAGACAACTGACCAGTACTCTCTAACCTTACCTAAATACTAACTGACTAGATAACTCACCTAAACTAACTTGTCTCTTTCCATAACATGGTTGAGTCAGGTATTATGTTATTACTGACGTATTTAGTGTCAAAGTTAACTAGCACAAGCAGGATGCAGTAAATTTGATAATTTGTGCGTATTAACCATGCCATTATGGCTAATGTGCTTGGAGAGAGACCATAAGTTCATAACTGTTTCTGGAATCTTTATCCGTGGATTGTTAAAAAACACTAGTGTAATTTTAGGATATTTTAGTATATCTTTGGTTGTGGAATGATGTAATTTCCAAATCTTCTTGAGATATATATTTTTTCTATATGAAGTCAGCTCTCCTTTTATTGCTTTCTGGTGGCATTTCCTTGCAGCAAATACGTGTACAATGGAGAATCAAGAAATATGGCAGTTACACAGTTTGAAGCCGCTGATGCGCGGCGTTGCTTTCCATGTTGGGATGATCCTGCATTTAAGGTGATTAACATGTTCTTATTTTCTGAACAATGTTTTCATATATATTCCAAAAGACCCAAACATGAGAATAAACAAGTGAAATCATTTTTTTATTGAGTCTTCATATAGGTTAAAACATCCTCTTACTTTGTTTTAGAATTTAAAAACATATGATTCATTATCTAAAATAACTTATTATCTTTATATTTTTTATTCTCAGGCTAAGTTCAAGCTAACATTAGAAGTTCCATCTGACCTGGTAGCATTGTCCAACATGCCAGTGGCTAAGGAGACTGTCTGTGGACCTATCAAGACTGTTTATTATGAGGAATCTCCACTTATGTCAACCTATCTTGTGGCTATAGTTGTCGGCATCTTTGATTATATAGAGAGTTCAACATCAGAGGGTACAAAATCAGTTTTCACTGTCCATTGTTTTGACAATTTCTTTCAAAACGCTTTTCTATTGTTCTTTCCCTAATCCCATTTCTGGCAATTCATTTATTTAAGTAGGAACCAAAGTTCGTGTCTATACTCAAGTTGGCAAGACTAACCAAGGAAAGTTTGCACTAGATGTTGCTGTAAAGTCGCTAGATTTATATAAAGAGTAAGTTTGAATCTAGTTTTGATTCTAAACTATATTAAATAATGAGGCCAAATGGGGCTGAAGGTTTGTCCGATAAAGTTATTATTGGATGCACACTGGGATCAGGATTACTAATGACATTTTCTTGCCTAGTTATTTTGCCACTCCTTATCCATTACCTAAGTTGGATATGATTGCTATCCCGGATTTTTCTGCTGGGGCCATGGAGAACTATGGGTTAGTCACTTACCGAGATACAGCTTTGCTGTATGATGAGCTACTATCATCAGCATCTAACAAGCAACAGGTTATATATATATATATATATGTTTAAATCTTTCATTGGCTAATGATTGATGACGGTTGCCTGGATTGCTTTGCTACAATTATAACCAAGTAAATCTCCTCTTTTCCCCTTGATATCTTCTTTATTTAGGTAGCAATAACTGTTGCACATGAGTTGGCGCACCAGTGGTTTGGTAATCTTGTGACCATGGAATGGTGGACTCACTTGTGGCTAAACGAGGGTTTTGCTTCCTGGGTAATCAATCCTTCCATCAGTATTGAGCAATTAATAGCCCATTACTGTGTAAAATTAATTCTTTTTTGTAACTCCTTTGTTTCAACAGGTAAGCTATTTAGCAGTAGAATCTTTATTTCCTGAATGGAATAACTGGACACAATTCCTTGATGAGACGACCTCTGGCCTCAGACTGGATGCACTTGCAGAGTCTCATCCTATCGAGGTATTCTTCTTTTCATATATAAAGATGTATTCTTCATTATAGTCCCAGTTTCTGTTGATGGAATTGGATGTTTTTCATTTTTTACCATTATTATATTTTCTTTAAAAATATTTCTGGTAGTTCTACAACTGTTGTCATAAAATGTTTGTGCTGGAGATATGGAATATAGACGATAAGATACTTAAATAGTAGACTAATCAGACACACGTGACATGTGCAGTGATTAAATCATTGTTGCCCTTTGTGTTATTACGGTTCAATCAATGATGAACTTTTGTTTGAACTATTCGTCTTAAATGCAGCATGCTTATGTGTGGTAACTTGGGCTGTATAGCTTATGTAGTCTCTGACAGGCATGATTCTCTTGTAGTCGTGTACACAGACCTGATAGCAATGGAATGTTCGTAGATGTAGGTAACATCTCTTTGCCTTTTTAAGATGATCTGAGGGCATAAGACTAAACCCCAGCTGCCTTTCTCATCTCTATTCCCTCCACTACTGCTATCTTCTCCCGTGCCATCTCTGGCAGTGCTACCAGTCTCCCGTGTTGTCTCCTTACCAACCACCTCATGTCCCATCTACCATGTTGTATTTTTCGCTGCCTGCTGGCTTTGGCCTTTGGGTTCTTCAGCTCTGGAGGATTAGACACCTCTGATGTAGAGGCTTACATTATATTTTTAGAGAACTTCAGCATTCAGTAGTGTTTCTGATTTCACAACATTAGCATGTCCATTTGTCTTGTTTATCCAGGTTGAGGTAAACCATGCCAGTGAAATTGATGCAATTTTTGATTCCATAAGCTATGACAAGGGTGCTTCTGTTATTCGTATGCTACAAAGTTACCTTGGTGCAGAGCGTTTTCAGGTATGATGCTGTTTCTATCCTATTCTGTATCTTTGCTGGTGGAGCATTGCATCCTTGCCCATTATTTTCTTAAATTTTCTTTATAAATAAAAGTGCAAGTACATTTGTACATGTTAGAGGAGGTCATCTCCTACAATGCCACATAGTAGTATTTTGATGACATGGATGAGAATATGAGATGGAGGGAGGTGAGAGAAAGATATCGCTGTTTCGCGAAGCAACTGCCCTTTAAGCTAAATTTTAGGACTGAGATTACGCTGTCACCATTGTAGAAATTGCCATTGCAATGCAACTCATATCATTCCATTTCTATGCACAATGGAAGGGTTATAGAGTTTACTACAACTCTACAACACAACTCATTGTAGAGGTTGTCTGGTTGTCTTTTTGGCTGCGTTGGGGACTTGGAGTTTACTCCCTCTCCCTTGTACTCTCCTCTTTAAATGAAATATGAAATTATAAGCAGCTCTCCTGCATGTTTGAGAAAAAAAGGATGTGGTCTGGTTAGTCGTCTCTAAATTGGATGTCATTAACTACAAGGCTACTTTTCGCTGTAACTATCCTGATACAGTGCATCTTAGCTGAAGACATCCTACCAAATTTCTAAGAAGAATAGCTTTAATTACTGTTTTTCTTAATACAAGTTAAATGACCATTTGTTATGTTTCTAATTTATTATGTTTGCATACAAGTGAAATAATCATTTGTTATTTTTTTATTTTTTTATGTTTTCCTATCTGGCTCTGTTCCTACTTGTATTCTTCTGGTACCCACTTTTTTTTGGCAAACGTTTACTTTCAGAAAGCTTTGGCTTCATATATAAAGAAGTATGCCTACTCGAATGCTAAGACTGAAGACCTGTGGGCTGTTCTTGAGGAGGAATCTGGGGAGCCTGTTAAGGATTTGATGACTACATGGACTAAGCAACAAGGATATCCTGTTATTTATGCAAAAATCAATGGACATGATTTGGAACTTGAACAGGTTTGCTGAAAGAACTTTCATTTTCATATTTGTCTTCAGTAATATATCACTTGTAAGTTTTTTTATTTCTATTTTATTTAGCTATATGATGTGTCTCATCTGGTCACTTGGTCAGTATTTCTTGTTTCTGGGACCTCTATTTTCTTGGTAATAGTTGTTCATATCAAATAATTTCTTATAGTCAGGTAACATTGAACATGTTTTTCATATTGACTTCAAAATAATATTTTGATGATAATATTAGTGTTCCTTTTCTTCTCCTTAGTTTCCATACATCATCTGTTTGTATGTATAGCACACAGAGCAGCCATTAAGATTTTTTTTACATCAGGATGCTCAGTTGTTTGATCTTGAAACAATTTTGTTACCTTGCCATATTGTTTGTTTAGTCATTTTCTTGGAAGGAGGCCAATCTTTACAAAATGAACTAGCAAAATGCACCTGCCTGTCCATCTCAGTGCTTATGTTATACTGAAAGGTTGTTGCTAAGTCATTTGTTCCCTTACAGGCACAGTTTCTGTCTGATGGATCCTCTGGTCATGGCTTGTGGATGGTTCCTGTAACATCATGCTGTGGCTCATATGATGCACAGAAAAAGTTCTTATTGAAAGATAAAATGGATAAGATAAATATTAAAGAATTCGTTGCCTCTCAAAGTGCTGATGGGGAGAAGAATGAAAACATTTGGATCAAATTGAATATTGATCAAACTGGATTTTATAGAGTGAAGTATGATGATGAACTTGCAGCTGGACTTGTAAACGCAATCAAAGCGAAGAAGCTCTCATTAATGGATAAGATTGGTAAAGATAAGAAAATTTTGGTGCTATTGTATAATACTTTTTCAAGGTTTTTGACAAGGTGGCACATTCTTCTTGCAGGTATCGTGGAAGATTCATATGCGCTTTCTGTTGCTTGCAAACAAACACTGACGTCATTGTTACGACTGCTGAATGCTTATAATGATGAGTCTGATTACACTGTACTTTCACATGTAACCTCTGTAAGTAATCTTGCACCTCCACTGGATTCTAAAACCTTGTATCTCCTAATCAATTCTGTGGCATTTGATGCTTCTATTAAATATCTGATTCACGTGTCCTCTTTCTTGGCAGGTATGCTTAAGCATTTCTAAAATATCAGTTGATGCAACCCCTGACTTGAACAAAGATATCAAACAGCTTTTGATCAACCTTCTTCTCCCAGCTGCCATGTATGCCGATAAGCTTCATATTTACTTGTTTTCACCATGTTTATTTGTGGGCTAACATAAAATTGTGTTAAGTTTCCGTGTTTATTTATCTGTTTCCTACTTCTGTCTATCCATATGCATATAAACAGAGAACTAGCTTAAGCTTAGTGTTAATTTTGCTACTACAAACATTCTTGCTGCTCCCTTGTCATGACTTGTGACCATATTAAAAGGCTCCATGTACTAATATTTCAGAAAATTAGGCTGGAGCCCCAAGGATGGTGAGAGTCATCTTGATGTAATGCTTAGATCACTTCTCTTGACTGCACTGGTCAGACTTGGACATAATGAAACTATAAATGAAGGAGTTCGGCGTTTCCACATCTTCTTTGAAGACCGCAAAACTTCCCTTCTTCCACCAGATACTAGAAAGGTCATTGGCCTCATTGTTTTCCTTACATACAGTTGCATTGTTACCTCTTTGATGTCTAATATGCAATGTTGTGCAGGCTGCATATCTTGCCGTGATGCGAAATGTTAGCACATCAAGCAGATCCGGTTATGATGCTCTCCTTAAAATCTACAGAGAAGCATCTGAACCACAGGAGAAATCACGCGTCTTAGGTTTGTGTACACTTTTTGATTTTCCAACTAGGCAACAACATAGTTTTTTTTGTTTCATCATGTGGGTTATCCTGAAAATAATGTTTCTTTGTTTCCAGGCTCCCTGTCTTCATCACCGGATAAGGATATTGTTTTGGAGGCATTGAACTTTATGTTTACTGATGAGGTTAACCTCTAAGAAATTTCTATTTTAACATATCAGTATATTGCAAAATTGTTCCAAATACTACTGTCTTCAAGTCTCACCATGATTTTAGAAGCCAGTGAGCATTATGGTCCAACCACCAGCTGACACAGGTTGGGCCCATGTTCACATAAAAGTAAAATAGTTAAGTAATAGTTTTGGGTATTTTAGAGAAGAAATAAAATTGAGGATTGTTATGCTATACAAACCAGGCAACCTATTATTGCTCAATTGGTTATCAAGTGGTTGGAGCTCCTTCAATTGTCTCCTGCACTTCTCCAGTTCAGTTCCTAGAAGCTGCTCATTTCCTTCCATGCTCTGAAGTCATTTTAGCAGTTCCATTGCAAGAACTAATTTTTAGTCTGACCTGACTAGGCCAAGGGCTGATTATAGTTTTTGTAGTGAAATGTTGTCCCGGTTGTTTCTTTAAACCTTGGTCTGCCCAGCTGTATGTACAAACTTAAATCTAATCTGTTGCATGCTTATTAGGTGCGGAATCAAGATTCATTTTACATCCTTGGTGGTATTAGCTTAGAAGGACGAGAAATTGCATGGACCTGGCTGAAGGTATGTTATATAGTAGCAGGACATGTAGTGTCTTTTTATGACAATATCAGACAAGATAGATATCATATCATATTTCTGATACATTTAAAACAAATATCTGATAAGGTATCGTATTGTATTTCTGATATATTTCAAAGTTTGTTTCTGGTCTTGTTAGAGTAAGTCGTGGGCCTATTGGGCCTGGTCGGGGAGTATGGCCCGTTAGTGTTAGGGTTAAGGGTCGCATGCTTAGGGGTCAAGTAAACCTCTCAATATAAGGAGAGGAGCTGTATCAATCTAATCAAGCAAGAATTAAGAAGGAAATCTCTTCTCTCTTGCCCGGCCGTGGGCAAGGCCCCTCTCTCTGGCCCTCGCAGCCTAACTCATGAACAGTACCCACGGGTACTGTAGCGCGGCAGCCGCCTTCACTCCCCCAACTCTCTCCTCTCAAATACATGTATGGTAGGTATGCTGCTTATTTCTGCTTTAATGAATTCAGATAGGAATCCACTGCTTCAAAAGCGATGTTCTGAAAAATTGAATATGACCACTTAGTATTCAGACCGCTGCAGACAGGTTGCAACAAGCACATACAGAATTCCATCTACCTTATCTCTTTACTGATTACATTATGAATAAAGGATATGACATCAATATTTGTTATTAATATTTACATTAAATGGTTAAAATAATAATGAAATAAAAATAATGCACTTAAGATAGTATCCTTAGAGCACCACCAATGCAAGCATACAGTAATAGTAGTCTCATCAAAAAGTTAAGTGACACATAAGTGTTGAAATTTTGGAGCTACTAGACATACAATGGAAGCCATACATGCTTTTATACTGTAACATATCTCGTCTCCTCTCTCCTCTAGCTTTTTCTCTCTTGCATGCTTGCTTTTTGCAGTTGGGCTACCGCACCTTCTGCAAGGTAATCTGACAACTTTGCAAGCTACTGTCTCTATTGAGTTGGCACTCGTGTCAAGCGGGTAGGGATGAAGGCACACGCCACGCTGGAGCGTTGGGCTCGCCCTTAGCGCTCTGCATGTCTGCACAATCAGTCATTTAAACAAGTGCAATCAAGTAGAGCTGCTACTGCATGTTGAAGACAACAATGCAGTCTAATATCTGCACTTTTGTTGCTTTTCCCAGAATATGTACAGTCAACTATAACCACTATTGAATATTAAAAGACAACAAGTTCATACAACTTATGCCCACAAAAATGAAATCCGGTTTACCTGAAATTATTACAGTTTGTTCATCTGCTATATAGCCTTGGCTGTGTTGCATTCACTTTGCATCTAAGAGCAACTCCAGCCACAGACCCCAAATCAAGCCCCTACATTTTTATTTGAGAGGTGACATGCATAATTTGAGGGCCAAATTCAAAGTCCAACTCTAGCCATAGTCCCTAATTTGGGGGGAGAGGAATAGGAGAGCCTCTTTCCTAGGGACCCAAAACTAAATTTTGAGAGCCCTCCTAAAATGGGAGCCCAAATAGGAGGTGCATTGGAGTAGATTTTTTTGGACCAAGTCCCTAGATTTAGAATAGGGGTCTATTTAGGAGGTGGGTTGGAGTTGCTCTAAGACACCTAAAAATACTGAAATTGACTTGTACATATAAGCCATCTAAAAAGTAAAGGATGGATCACAAATCTTTACGGACATAAAGGAGGGAGGATTCACATTTACAAGGGGCAAAGTTGGCTACAAGATAGCACACAGATCACTAATATAAGATTTCTTTTTTAAAAAAAAAACTGTTATTCCCTCTTTTTTCAAAATATAAGTTACTTTAACTTTGACCAAAACAGTTCCAAGTCAAACATCTCTAGCTTTGACCAAATATATAGAAAAATGCACCGAATCTGCAACATCAAATTAGTTTCATTAAATTTACTTATGAAACATGTCTTGGTAGTGCATTTCTTCTGTATGGTAGATGTTAATTGATTTTTCTATAAAGTTGGCTACAGTTTGACTTATGACAAAACTAAAACAACTTTCTCTACTTTCTCTTTTGGAATGGAGTATCTTATTATTTGAGGCACTATAATTGAAAATATCTTAGATATTTATACTTATACCCATATTTGCCCCATTGCAGGAAAACTGGGATTGCGTGTTGAAGACATGGAAATCGAGTTCACTCATATCGGACTTCATCGAGTCCACTGTCCCACGGGTACACTGGAGACCCATCTTTGCTGTTCCTCCCATTCTATCATTAAGTTAGTAACGTTAACCTTTCTTTTTTTTCCCCGTGTGCTGACCAGTTCACCTCGGAGGAAAAAGCTGCCGAGGTTACCGAGTTCTTTGCTGGCCGCATCAAGCCCTCATTCGAGAGAGCACTGAAGCAGAGCCTCGAGAGGGTGCGGATCAGCGCGAGGTGGATCGAGAGCATCAGGAGTGAGCCCAAGCTTGGTCAGACAGTGCAGGAGCTGCTGCAGGCCGAGGCGTAAACATGTGGCCTCAAGGTAGCCGCTCCTCAGTGTGATCATCTCATAGGAATCCGCTCGACGTCAATGTTCTTGACAAGGTTCTGGAGGGAGTGGTTATTCTACATTGTATTGGCAGTTGCTTGCGTATGATCTGTTGCGGGAAAAATACTGATGTAATGACGTTTGTTTCAAAGAGTGGTGTGCTAAGTCCATGATTATAGTATTGACAGTAATAAAGAAACTAAGGGGATGTTTCAAAGAGTGGTGTGCCAAGTCCGTTTCGTTGGAACCATGGCAACCAGACTGGCACAGGAATAGTATATTATTACTCATTGTATTTTATTACGTTTTAGAAGCGGGATTCTAGAAAGAGTGGGAGCGACCCAATAAATATGCTCCCAATTCTTTTTTAGCTATTTGGAAAACCCAACAAATAGCCCGAGTGCCGTGTGACCTTTGATCAAACGTGGATGCTGGCGTAATTTCATTGATTTTTGCAGTGAAATTTAGGTTCACCAGCGAGGGAAGAAATCCACTGATGAATATTTTTTTTTATCTATATATATCATTAATTACCTACCTCTGTCCGAGAATAAATGTAACTATGGTAGGTGTGTCAGTTTAAGTGCATTACATTCGACTATTAAATAGTATTCACATTTATGACTTTAAATTAATTTATTACAAAAATATATTTTGTAATTATTCTAATTATATTTATTTAATATAAATATTATTTATATTTTTTTAATTTAAACTACAATACTGTTTAGAGACTGAGGTAGTACTTGGCAAAAATCGAATTGGTTTTGTGAGGTCACTTGAACACACATACTATTTCAGGCAATGCTTGGTTGGTGGACGCACTTGTTTCACGACACTCAACTTGCTCTGGTTCCTTTCCTTACGAGCCACCACACATCACTTTTTTTTGTTGTTCTTGATTGATTAGGCATGTCAAAGTGAAAATGAAAATGAAAAGTGTAATGCAGCCGAGCGGATCGGACCGTCCAGTGAAAGTGGGGTCCGCTGAGCTGCGAAAAAGTAAAGGGTGGACGGACGGGGGCACACTATGATTGCACGGCATTTCCAAATTCAGTAACAATACGCAGAGTGCCGTGAAGTGCTTGTCTGTATAGCAGATGTGAAGAAGAAAGAATAGGTGGTCACGGTCAGTGGTACTTACTTCACTCCCGTCGTCCGTCCCCAAAACCCCAATCGCCTCCACCGCCTTGCCGTAGTTGCCGCCGGTGGTCGTGCTCCTCGCCGTCGCGGATCGAGAGGTGGTCTGCCCTCAGGTGACTAGCCCGCTTCCGGCCTCTCGCTTCCCTTTTCGGTCCGTCATCCGTGAGAGATTTTGCAACTAATTAATTCGGTTTGGTTGGGGAAGGTGTCGTGTCGTTGCAGTTGCAGGGTGGTGATCGCGCGCGGGAATGAGCTTCTACCTGGCCAGGCTCGAAGCCGCGCGGCAGCAGCACCGGATGATGGAGGCGGCGGCAGCAGCCGCGGGGCACGCGCACGCCCCGCGCGCGTGGCCTCCATACCCCCAGCACGCAGCTCTTCTTCCCCGCCCGAACCATCCTCCGGCTCCTCCACCTCCTCTTCATGCCGGCAGCAGGGTCGACACGTGGCGCGGCGGCAGCGTGGCGAGGCGCGAGGACGGTGCGCCGTTGCGCGCGGGTGGGTCTCTCGGCGACGGCGCGCGGTCCGGTTCGGCGACGGGTGCGACGGTGGTCCGGGAGGAGAAAGGACACGGCGGCGACGAGCCGCTGAACAAAAGGACGTTGGCACCGACGCCGCCACCCAAGCGGAGGGCCGTGGCGGCCAGGCGACTGTTCCCGCCCGGCTGCGGGAGGGACGTTGCTCTGCCGCTCGACAGCGCCGACGATGATGCTTCGAGGTCCGTAGCTGCGCGCGGCGACGGCGCACCGCACAAGTCGGCTCATCTTACTCCTCGTCCTGCTCTCGCGGGCGGCAAGGTGGACAGCGTCTTTTTCGAAGCGACGTCGTCACCCAGCGCTGCTGCTGCTACTAGTTCAGCTGGTGGTTCGAGTTCGGTCAGTGCGCTGGAGAAGGTGTCTGCTTCGGGTGCTGCTGCTGCTTCAGCTGGTGGCTGCCAGAGGCTTGGAGCTCCTCTGCCCGCTGGCGATGGCACTAGTTACCGAGTAGTAGTGTGTCTACCGTCGCCGGAGGAGGTGGTACCTGCAGAACGAGATGGAGCAGCACAACAAAACGAGGGATCACAAGAGGATGGTACTCTGCATGAGGAGAGGTGGTCATCAGCTGTACCTGCAAGCGCTACCAACTTGACAAACAAACCTGGTGGGAGTTCGTGCAATGTTGCTGCTGCTGAATCTTTGGCTCAGGGTCTTTCCAAAGAAGGTCATAGGAGTGACAGTGTTCCTGATCGTGCAACCATGGACACCACACCTTCGGATTTTGCAGCTGGAGTGTCTGGGGAAGGTGCGCTGACGAGAAAGAAGGTCATGCTCATGCATACACCTCGAAAATCAGTCAGGCCTCCCCCCAGATTGATTCAGAAATCTCTTCTTCACACTCAGCGGAGGCACTTATCCATGGAAATCGAGAGGGAAACTGAACTTGGATGGATTGTGAACATGAATGGTATTGAGGACACTGGTGAGCTTACCAAAGATCGAGCTATTCAGGATCCCATGTCTGCAAACAAGTCACCCCGGACAAATGGAAACGAAGCTGACTTCTTCGGTCCCAAGAAGAGGGTGAAGAACAAGAAGAAGCTGATGAACAAAAGGAGGGTTACTGTAAAAGGTCCTACCTCTGCGTGTGCATTGGATGAGGATTCCATCTTGGAAGATGATGAAATTTTCAAGGCCCTGGCTGCTCATGAAACGAAGTTTGAATATGGGCCCCAGCCCCAAAGTGGGGATGCTAGGAGCAAAGTGAAGCTAATCTGCACCAGGTTCGAGTCTATCTGCAGGGCTATAGTGCAAGCTACGGGACACCGTTCGATGAAGGTTAGAAGAATTGACCTCACAGCAGATAAACTGATGAGGAAACTGCCAGGGTTCACCAAGCAGGGGCCAGTTGTTGGAAGCGTTCCTGGGGTCGAAGTCGGCGATGAGTTTCTGTACAGGGTTCAGCTGGCCCTCGTCGGTCTCCACCGTCCGTACCAGGGAGGCATTGACTTTACCAGCCATGAATCCGGTGTGCGGATTGCAATAAGCGTCGTCGCTTCAGGCGGATATCCGGATCAACTGTCATGCTGCTCAGGCGAGCTGGTATATACAGGTTCTGGTAAAAAGTGTAATGGAGATCAGAAGCTTGAGCATGGGAACCTTGCCCTCAAGAACTGCATCCAGATGAAGACTCCTGTCAGGGTGATTCATGGATTCAAAGATCACAACAGAGAGGAAGGCAGCCATTCCAGGGCCAGAGAGATCTCAACCTTCACATATGATGGGTTGTATCATGCGGTGGACTGCTGGAGACAAGGTTCACCGGGCTCAAAGGTGTTTAAGTACAAGCTGCAAAGGATCCCTGGGCAACCACAACTTTAATTTCCCTGCACATGGCTGATGGCTAAAGCCGTGGTGAAGAACAGTATGCTTCCGGGCTTCATGTTTACATACATGTATGCCAGTAATCTTCTTGCTTGTTTGTTTCTTCGAGCACATTGTCATCTTTAATTATCTTGTAAATTGTCTATCCTTGTTGCACCTCAGTGGCTTCTGCATTTCCTACAGTTTGGCGAGTTGTGCATATTCTTATGCATTTCTTACCTGTGTCTATCCTTATTGATATCATGTTACCAGTGGTTTTGCTTTCTTACAGTTTTCAGTTTACTGAAGTTTTTTTTTTGTGTCAATTATATGTAAAGCCCCTATACATCTTAATATTTTCAGAAAATTAGGATTTAACTGTCGAGAGCCACATTTGGATGTCATGCAAGTACGTCGTTGACAGCCACAATTAAATGGAAATTTGTGAAACCCATCTACAACAATGACTATACTACAACGTCAGTAATGTATTGTAGGTAGTTTCTAAAAGGAAATCTATATGTGATGATCATATATACATCATAGAAAGTTCTTACATAAACTATGATGTGTATTATATCGTACACTATCTTTAAAGCAAATTCGGCTCTAAATACATATTATTATATGGTTTCTGCACAAAGTCATGTGCAATGCATAACAACTGGATTTCCAAATGCTATCTATTAGTACAATGGATGTTTGCTCTCGATCTATAGCAAAGTTTTTAGGCAGCAATATACATATGTTTATTATTTGATATATATGAACTTTGTTCTCTATAGCAAAGTTTACGATTGCCACTAGCTATGTTCTATCATTTCAGCTACAAAATTCACCTACTTCGTCGTTCCTGATATGTACAGAATAAATGATTTTTTTTAGAAACAGAAGCTTTTATTAAACCAAATAATAGTACATCGAATTGATACACTGACTTTGGAACACTCTCCAAGCCTCTGAGAATAAATGATTTTGGTGCCCTTCAATTTAAGCATTAAGATTACCTTAATGGCGTAGCTAGTATTAGTACACCGACGTCCCTCTATCAAGAATCAAAATTGAAGTGGTGCAACTAGCTAGTGCTCACCTATTTTAGCTAATCAATCAATGCTCCCTACATTTTAGGACAAATGTTAAATCCTAGAATTTGGAATTGGGACGCAGGCACTTTCACCGTGCACTGTACCCATCGTATACCGAATCTCTGCAACCTCTTCAATTACGTCAACACTCGCGTTTGCTTGATGATTAATAGTTTCGGCCGGTCTATTTATTTTTAATGGTACTTTGGTTGGTGGTTGCGATGATTTTGTACGCCGATCAGCACGCACCCATTTGCGTCCTCGCGCGTCCAATCTTTCCTTCGTGTGCAAAGGTTTGCTCCAGCACGCCACATCCCTAAACGAGCAAGTGCAAATGCAGTAGCCAGGGAGGTCCCTCCTCCATCACTGCATCAATTATACAGTATAAATCACTGGTAACTCACCTCTCTCGCGCGAATTAAATAAATATCGTCCGCAACAATAAAAGGGGGATGGAAAGGTTTGTAGCTCTGCTCTATCAAAACTTTTTTTTTTGTCTAGCCAAACTATAGTCGTGGCTGAAATTTTTGGCTAGAATTGTGATATTTGATTGCAATCATAGCAAACCTCGGTTATCCAGCATTAAATGCATAATTTTTATCCTGCTATGTACTTATATATGGTAGCATAAAACAACTTGCTTTGGCTTGTGTTTGGTTGAGTTGTGAGACGTAGAAAAAGCGTTATGAACTATATGTCGGGAAAAAGTTAAAGATGTGTTTAGTTGAAACATCTATGAATCCTACTCCATCTTTTCATTTCTCTCGAGATAGATGTAAAACGCATTTATGTTTCCATCCATTTGCAAAAGCATAAAGTGGAAAGCCTGTTAGGAAATAATGCAAACAAGATCAAACACGAGACAATGTTTTTTAATGAGGTTCGGACATATGCCTACATCCTCGGGGCATGATTATGGGCGCTCCTCCCCAACAGCTAGAATAACTGTCTTATATCGTCTTTTATGGTTACAATAGGGTTGGGGTTATATTTATATCCCCCTAGAATTGTCTCTCTACCATTAATTTCCAATACGGTACTAAACATATCCTAGCCCTCTAAAACAACTCAAGTCGTAACGTAACCAAACAGTACACATATTCGACACAAACCCAACAAACTCCACCTTGGCGAATATACATGCCACCTTGAAGTTGTCTAAATGCGAACATCTGTGTACCAAAACTTGACTCTTGATTTTACAGCTCCAAAAGCTACTTAATGAGTCGCATCTGATCCATCCAAACAAGAGTGTTAGCTCCTGCAACTTCATGCTCCATAACTCCACCTACAGTTGTACACTCTTCGAAGACTTGCGAAGAAAAAAACAGGTGAACACCAAGTAAAGAGCAGAAGATTTCAGAACTCTGCCTTGGACTAGACGTTGCAATAAACGTCGAGTCGCCTATTGAAAGGCACAGAAGAAATCGTCAAGCAACAAACAACGATAATAATACTGAACTTGATTCCGGCACATATGAAAGAACCCGTCTAGCAAATAATTCCAACAACGATGCACCAAATGAAATCTTGTCCAGAAGAAAATATAATCTGCAAAAATCTAGGTATGAATTGAAACCTAGCCTGAACCTGCAGCTTACGTACACGTCTGCACGAACAACTGAAATCAGTCAATAAATTTCTTCTGGGTGGATTGATGTGTGCCCGTAACAAATTGAGCTAAAAAATTCCTCCACCTCAAAACCGATCAAAGCCAATAATCCCCTTGATTCACGTGCACTTGCTAACCAACAAAATCACCTCCTCACAAACGAGCACAGGCTTTGTTAATCTGATCAACAAGCACTTGATTGAGAGTCTCGAATCGGGTGCACGTCAACAACTCCACGCCTCTGATCACGGCAGGAGCGGATAGCAATTTTCACGTTATCAGCAGCAGGCAGCACAACGATCGTCACGTCGCCGATTGGACACGGCAGGCCGTGCGAGTAGATGAGGGCTCCGGCTTCAACTCTAACTCGGCAAAGACTCCGCCTTGGATTCGTCGGTGTGCAAGCGACCAATCGCCGATTTCACGGCACGGAAGAACGCGAGTAGTAGTAGATTGATCTGATCGACAGCAGGGGATCGACAAGGCGCACAACTTCTGAACACGGATAACATGGCTTCCGAATCTCTGCTGAATTCCGCCTTGGACTCAGTATCCTCGAGTCGCCGATACTTCGGCACGGACAAAATAGCAGATCCAAACACAACGACGACGCAATGAACAGGGACTGAAACCCTAATCTTGGAAGACGATAAATAACAGGGAATAAAACCCTAATTTTTCCAATCAATCTCGTGTCCGACTCCGATACCACTTGTTAGGAAATAATGCAAACAAAATCGAACGAGACAATGATTTTTAACGAGGTTCGGACATATGCCTACATCCTCAGGGCATGATTATGGGCGCTCCTCCCCAACAGCTAGAATAGATGTCTTATATCGTCTTTTGTGGTTACAATAGGGTTGGGGTTATATTTATATCCCCTAGAATTGTCTCTCTACCGTTAATTTCCAATACGGTACTAAACATATCCTAGCCCTCTAAAACAACTCAAGTCGTAATGTAACTAAATAGTACACATATTCGACACAAACCCAACAAAGTCAAAGAGCAGATCACAGTGCAAAAATTGTATTACGCGAAAACATTTTCCTGTAGATAAAGTACTTTCAATGTTCGAAAAAAAAAAGATAAAGTACTTTCAGGTTTCACCCCTTTAAACTGCTGGCATCGTAGTGCTTTCTAAGAGTAGAAAGTAATTTAGCTTGGCTGGCTAAATTTGGTAAGCATATTGAAATTTGGATTATAGGCCAATAATTGACGCCTAAGTTTATGGGCAAATCAAAATTTGGCTTGACTGTTTAGAGATACTAGTATCCAAACGCATCCTAAATACGGAGTTTATCGTAGGAGAAAAGATAAATGTTCCCGGAACGAAAAAGGAACAGGTTGTCTGGGTGGTCAGTGTCAGGTAAGATCATCTAGCCGTTGCGTCGCGTTCCTCCGATAAAAGTGAGCTACTGTACAGCCGAGTACATGCACATGATTGTAGCCTCTCCGTCCCACCAAAATACTAGTAGTATTAAGCACAGGCACTCACGTGTGGAGTATTTTTTTGAAATGTTCACGTGTGAACAGTTGAGTGGACGATTGTCGCAAACTGATTAATGCAGCCACGCTAAAAAAAAGATGAAATAAGAATATTAATACAGATTTTTAGAAAACAAATTAAGAATTTGTCCGTCTGATCAAGTCTGATGGAGCGTGGCGAGCCAGAGGCACGGCCCAGGTTGGAGTGTTGGACTCGCACTTGAACGGACTGCGCCAACTGACCAGCTTGGATCAACGCTTGACGGCGCAGCGCAATAATGTGCTTGAGCGCTGCTCGATTTATTATAATTCAACAGTTTATCCGGCCCGGTCTATTTGATCTTGGGATACTGGTTGCTATGATTCTGTACGCCATTGAATTGTTTTTTTCCGCTGCACACGCTACATCCTTAATCTGGCAAGTGCAAATGCAGCGGGGCGATGTCCCTAGCTCCTCTGTCACCGCATCAACTGTAGCCCATATGCGCTACCATATATGACTAATAAGTTGGATGTTTCATTTTCCTCAATTTCATGAAGAAAAGCAAGCCTTTTATAGGAAACAAAAAAACTTTATTTCTCTATTTTTAAACACCATGAAATTTAAATGTAATCAAAACATAGAAATTATATTTTTTAAAAACAAAATCTTATAAAAATTATCTAATCCAAACAACCCTTAATTTTTTGGTAACCACGAGCGGCCAGCAAAGGCAGCAGCTGCCCCATGGTTGTTGGTTTGGGTAGCCAGTAGACTAAAATTGGCGTACAACCAAATGGACGCCTAGATTTGTGAATAGATCAAAAATTGGCTTGACAACCTAGAGGTATGAGTACGACAACCCGTCCTATTTGTTTTTTCGTTTATAGTGTACTAGTAGGGGAAAAATCGAGTCAAGCTCCAGCTGAGATCAGCTAGCCGTTGCGTTGCTCCGAGCGAGGAGCCGACGCGAGCTGGCGCATCGGACGCCTGGGAGCCCGAGTCGGACATGAGCCGTGGCTCTGGCGCCGGCTCCGGCGGCTCGCCACGTCCCGTCAGACTTGACCAGACAAGCCAGCACGGCAGCAGCATTCCTCCGAGCAAAGCACGAGGCGAGAGAGACTCCTGCTCCTGGACTCACTGGACCCACCCTTCCTTTTCTCCTCTCCTCCCAGGCCTCCCTCGTGCACGCCCGCCCGCCACCTCGCCGTCGCCGGCTCTGAAGACGAAAGGTCAGTACTCGCCTCCTTGGCTCCGTTCCGCCCGCCCGCCCGTCTCCTGCTTCTGCTTCCATACCGTTTTTTGCCCCGCGCGTGGCGGTTTTTGTGTGGGAAATAAACAGTGGCTGATTAATGGGGGTTTTGTTGTGGTTTTGTGCTCGGGTCGCAGTCGCAGGCGAGGGCGATCGACCGATCAGGGGCCCGGGATGGACTTGCAAGCGGCGATGCTCGACGCAGCGCGCCACCGTACGGGGGCGCCGACCTCCGCCTCGCATGGGCAGCCCCCCCGGCCGCAGCAGCTCGGCGTCGGGGACCGCCGCCGCTGCCTTCCTCCTCGCCCTCCCCCTCCGCCTTCTAGAGGCGACACCCGGAGCGGCGGCGTGGGCAAGGGGGACGAGCTGCGGGGACGTGCCGCGGCAGCGGCGTGGCCGTGGCGACGCGCGAGGCGGCACCGGCTCCGGTGGCCGCGGACGCGGCGGCTGTTGCTGCGCGCGACGCCGCGCCTGGGGTGGCGCGACCCGACAAGGGAAAGGGAGTCGCCGACCGCAACAGGTGTCTGGACTTGGCGGAGGAGGAGCAAGGCGGAGACGCGGAGAGGAAGAGGGGTCTGGGCTTGGCCACGTACCCGCCGCCCAAGCGGAGGCTAGTGTCGGCCACGCGCCGTTTCACGCCCGGCTACGGGAGGGACGCCGCCGCTCCGCTCGCTGCCGCGGACGACGATTCGGGACTCGGGGTTGCTTCTGATGCACTGAAGAAGACGGCTCGTCCTCATTCGGTGGAGTCGTCGTCGTCTGCTGTGGTTGTCTCCGCTCCAATTGCTGACGGCGGTCATCACGGTCTGGAGGCTGAGCTGCAGGGATCATCTGAGACTTTCTGCCGGAGCGATGTGCCCAATGTAGCTGGTTTTCTTGACACCGATTCACAGGGTGGTGCTGGGAGTGCTGGATTTGTGAGGAAGGAGTTGGTGCCAGCCACGCGGCGTTTGCTACCCAAACCAAGGATGGTTTCTGCCATTCGCCGCTTCCCGCCTGGTTGCGGGAGGGCCAGAGTGGCGTCTCTAGTTGCTGGAGGAGGCAGCACTGAAGTGGGTGTTAGGGATCAACTATGGTGGGCATTCACATGGGCCATGGGCCTTGTTCCAGTCCATGTACACACGCTTGGATAGAAAACTACAAATGCCAAATGCCAGGATCGGGACAAACGATCAAAGAACAGAATACCAAAAGGTTACCTTCCTCTCGAATCCTCTCTTTCACTGTTTATCTTCTTCCTCTTGAACTCTAATTTCTGCTGCCGCTTCCTCTGATTCCCCTCTATTCTCTACAACTCTGTACCAGGTTGCTAACAATTGGTATCAGATCCATCGATTCTCGGTTCCTACCACCATGAATCCTCATACTGAGATCTCTCCTTCTACCCAACTCCTTCTCGACGAAATCCGCAAGCTCTTTGCCAAGTACGACGCGAGGCGGGGAATCACCAAGCAGGACGCCGTGCAGGAGGCCTCCCAGGGCGTCCCTGTTCCGACCCAATCCTGTGCCGTCGGAGCCTCCGATGTAATCGCCAACAACTGGAGCGGCCTCTTCGATGGAGATGACAGCTTCGACGGGCAGCACAGCGAGGCCCAATCCATCGTCGTCGACAACTGGGGCGGCCTCTTCGACGGAGGTGACAAATTCGATGAGTCCGACGAGCAGCACTACGAGGTGCCCATCGTCACCGACAACTGGGGTGGGTTGTTTGAAAAGCCTGGCCACGACCCAGAGGAGCGCGACCTCAACCTCCCCGCCATCGACGTCTTCGGCTCCGACCCGATCCACAACGTCCTCACCCTCACCTCCAACGTCCCCGTCGATGCTGCGGCGACCGAGAACACCTCCACCGACCCCGTCACGCCCGCCTTCGTCACACCCACAGCTTACGCCGATGCTTCCGCTTCTGTGAGAGAGATTGTGTGCGTGGAGAATTTCCCAGCAGATCTTCAGCTCCTCTCCAACGCTCCGGATGACCCTGCACACGGACACGCTTCCTCCTCCTGCAACGACGTCTCGGGCGCCGTCTCTGTGGACGCGCTCGCGCGCCTCACAGGTCTCGTCCGCCGTGACCCCACCGCCCTCCAGGACGACGAATCGCGGGTCCGCTCCATCGGCGCGGACGACTCCGTGGCTCCCTCCATCAACCGCGACGTCAGCGAGGTCCGCATTGGCGGCCACCACGCCACCAAGCAGCTGGTCCCAGACCCATCCTTCGCCCCCTTCTTCCACGAGCCCTTCGTCACCCAGTGCGCACGGCCACCGACCTCGACGCCACCAGAGGCCGGAGATGCGACTTCAACCTTCAGTCCACTTGGGGATGCGCCCCTGATGGAATCCGCTGAAGACTTGAGCAAGCAAGCTGTCTTCGCCTTTGGTGCCCTTAAGGTGCTCGACGAAATGTGGAGTCACCGCTCGCATACCACAGCTACCGTGTTGGTGGTGCACGAGGCGCAGAACAAGGTTCCCAGCACATTGCCCAACATACCATGGCCACCACCCCACAGATCATCAATTGGTGAGCTGTGACGCTGAGCTGTGTCCTCTACCATGGCCATCCTTCAGCGTGGTTGAGAGGAACTTGGTCACGGATCACCCTGTTCAACTCTGGAAGCCCCCTTGGTATATATCAATTCAACCACAAATCAGTATATCCTTACTTGGTCTTGAGGTGGTGAATACACCTATGCTTATTTACAAGATACATGGTATATTTGAGCAGCTGAAACCAGTTAATCATGGAAGCATTTTGGACAGTGCTGAACTTGGAACGACACTAGGGTCCCTCACAGTAGTGGTTTGGCTTTCTAATTGGCCTTGGAAGCCACCATGGCAGCTACCTACATTGGTTAAATTTCTAAGTGGAGCAATTGGTGATATTGCTGACTTGCAACCACTACCATGGCCTATCCCAATTCGCCAACAAATCAGGGCTATTGTTATTCTGAACATGGAGATTCTTGTTGCAGAGTGTGAGATTATTGGAAATCCAGCACTACATTCTGCATCTGGAGATTCTAATTCCATGATAGCAGACCAGCTTAATGAAGCACCTCCAATGGATTCAATAGCTGGGAGTACTTTGACCAAAGTGACAAGGTCCTCTGACAATGTTCGAGTAATCCAGAGATCAATGACAGGGAACTGTTTCGATGCCATTGGTCCTGTCAAGCACCCGCCAATCCGTGTGCTTGTTGTTGCCAACAAGCCTTTGTCAGCTTCCCTCTACACTGAATGGGTGTTGGACGATCTGTCGCACAAGCAGATATGGCCACCTCCTGTGCAGTCTGCGTTATACTTTACTTGGGAAGGGTGTTCTGTTTTTAGCTTGCCTCCTATCACAACTCGTTGTGCATGGTTGCATACATTAACCACAGTTGTATTTGTGCCAGCAGCAGTTCAAGCATTCCGGCTAAAATGTTATGGCTTAGCTCACGTACCAGGAAATAATTCTCTCATGCAGCAGCCAAAGCATGGTGGAATTGTACAATTGACGTTGTGTCATATTTTGAAATCTGGTCCTATTTGTTCAGATGGAGTTCTTGTATTTACAGAAGATAGTTCCCAGCGCGCATCATGTGGATTAGTAAGGCTACATGACAGTGGACACATTGAGAGAAAAGCACTTTGCGTAATGTTCTGTGGTTCTGTGGTTTCAGTGACAAGACAGAGGCTCAGATTTGCGTCAGTCAATATCTTGCTAAAGCCTCCTGAGTTGCCATTTGATCTAGGCCCCCTGTTCAAGCTTAAGCAACAATACAGTTCCAACTGTGCTTCATTACAGCATGTCTTACTGCTGCCACTTGATACTGGGAATATTATTCAACGAACACCATGGTCACCTTTATCTCCAGGAAGTCTTACATGTGCTCATAATGGCACTACAGAACACCAGAAACTAGAATGCACTATGGTGGTGTCAGTATATATTGGTTGCTCAGAACTTCCAACATATGGTGCTTGCAAGTTGGGATTTCCCAATCCATCAGTTACTCCATGTTGTGTACTACCAAATGGAGCAAGTGCAGTGCTGAGTGCATCATTGTTTGATTTGGAGTTGCTGGTTGTCTCTAAGCTACTCATAGCAAGGATAGTAAGGGGTGCTTTCCTGCATATGTCAGGTCTTGTTCAGTCTGAACTTCCTGTGGTCCACCACTCTATCAGTCCCTGTTGCATTCGTGGATTGTTGTACACCACTTCTTGCATTGACTTGCAGCCATGGACACCTCCTGCAGTTCTTCGTAATAGCATTGCAAGTGATCTTGTTGAAATAGAGATCGTGTGTGCTGGAGCTAACTTGCAGCCAACATCATGGCCCTCTTTCAGTTCTAGATATCATCTGGTGGCTGGTGCTTCCACTGACAATATCTACATTCCAAGATCTCTATGCATTGATCATGACCTGCCTTTCAACAAACAATTGCAACAGTTTCCTTGGGATCCTGGAGGTTCCATCCTTCTCCATCGGCTTGGGGGCAAGCCGAAGCTTAAGAAGGGGGGAATGTTAGGGATCAACTATGGTGGGCCTTCACATGGGCCATGGGCCTTGTTCCAGTCCATGTACACACGCTTGGATGGAAGACTACAAATGCCAAATGCCAGGATCGGGACAAGCGATCAAAGAACAGAATACCAAAAGGTTACCTTCCTCTCGAATCCTCTCTTTCACTGTTTATCTTCTTCCTCTTGAACTGTAATTTCTGCTGCCGCTTCCTCTGATTCCCCTCTATTCTCTACAACTCTGTACCAGGTTGCTAACAGTGGGCTTGCCATTGCCGGAGAAGGTGGTCTTGCCAGCACAGAAGGAGGAATTCGTTACTCTGCATGAACCTGTAGCTTGTAGAGACGGGCCTTCTGTTCCTGCAACCAGTTTGCGAAGTCAGGAGAAGAGACCATCATGTGTGGTTGCAAAAGACATCAAGGTGGTTCCAAAATCTGCTGGGAGTTCCTCCAATGCTCATGCTCAATCATTGGCTGAAGGTCCTTCCAAAGAAAATCTGGTCAGTGCAAAGATGGGCACAGCAATTTCTGGTGTTGCACCGGGCGCATCTGGCCAAGGTGCTATGAGGAGAGACAAGGTCATGTCAGCACCTCGAAAGGAAGTTAGGCCTGCCAAATCGATTCTGAAATCTGCTCCGGACTCTCATCCTAGTCCTAGACCCTTTTCCAAGATCAAGAAGGAGACTGAACATGGAAGGTGTGTGACCACGAATGATTCTGAGGACATTGCTGGGTTTGCCAAACATCGAGTTGTGCAGGCTTCCACATCTGGGAACAAGTGCTTCCGGACAGATAGAGAGTCTGCTGCTACAAGTAGTAACTCCTTTGGTCCCAGGAAGAAGGGAAATGTAAAACAGAAATCTATGCTGCCATCTAACGTGGAAGATGACATTCTGAAGGCACTAGCTGCTCATGTAGAAAAATATGGTGCCCAGAATGTGGATGCTAGGAGCAAGGTTACGATGATGCGCAGGAGGTTCGAGTTTATACGCAAGGCTATAATACGAGCTGTGAAACAACAGTCATTGAAGTTACCTAGAATTGACCTTGCAGCTGCTGATCTAATCAAGAAAATGCCAGGATTTACTCAGCATGGGCCTATTGTTGGAAACGTGCTTGGAATTGAAGTTGGTGATGAATTTCTCTACAGAGTTGAGTTGAACATTGTTGGTCTCCACCGCCCATACCAGGGAGGAATAGACACCACAAGAGATAAATATAATGAGCTTATCACAATTAGTGTCGTTGCTTCTGGAGGTTATCCTGATCAGCTATCCAGGTCAGGTGAATTGATATACACCGGTTCTGGAGGAAAGATTTCTGGTAAGAAGGGTGAGGGGGATCAAAAGCTTGTGAAGGGTAACCTAGCTTTGAAGAATTGCATCCGAACGAAAACTCCTGTCCGAGTGATTCACAGCTTTAAAGGTCTGTACCAAGAGGAAGGCAATCATTCGAGTGCTAAAGAAGCCTCAATGTTCACATATGATGGGCTATATAATGTTGTGGATTGCTGGCGAGAAGGCGAACCAGGCTCCAAGGTGTTTAAGTACAAGTTACAGAAGATACCCGGGCAACTGCACTTACGGTAGTGAAAACTCCCCACAGATGTAAGCTGGGATCATGGGCTGAATGGATGGCCATCGAGCTCCCTCATACCACTATATCAAACTTCATCGTGACTCCATTAGTTGCACAGATACACTGGAGATATTTCATCTTGGATTCTTGGCATTTCATCGTACCCTGTCAATAAGCTAGTAATATTATCGTGTTATACATGTCTATTCTGCATAATCAGTTCACCTTACAAGAAAAAGCTGCTGAAGTATTCCTGAGTTCTTCGTTAGTCGTTGAACCTGCTGAAGTTTGTCCAAGTTTTTTGTCAATCGGATCTAGTCCTTGTTTCTCGGTGCACTGAAGCAGAGCCTTGAGAGGGTGTGGTTCAGCTCAAGAGAACCAGCCTAACCTTGGTCAGACAGTGAACGAGCTTCTGCACCACAAGGCGTAAAGGCGTCTTGCTACAGTACAGATAGTGATTATCTCAAGATGAGTATTGTATTTATGTTGTTCTGCCCAGCTGGTGGTTCTTGTTGTGTTACTTCTGGTGGTGGTAAGTGGTATAGCTTGTAACTGACCTGTGTTGTGAAGCCTTGATGTTTGTTTCAACTTTCAATGAGTTGTCCAGATTGTAGGACCCAGTAGTACAACTATTGTACTGTCCTGAAAAGGATGTAACAATGATATACGTACTGAATTTCTAATAAATAGTATTCACATTCATCACTCTAGATTAGTTTATTATGAAAATACATTTCATAATTAATCTAATAATGTTTAAACTATGACACTGTTTCAGAATTGTATTATTTTGAAGATGGAGAAAGTAGAATTGCATTATTTTGAAGACGAAGATAGTAGTACGTAAATGATTAACCTTTATATTGTAGAAAAAAAATCAGGACAAACACTAAACCACGACATTGTTCTAGAATTACATTCTTTTAGAGATGTAATTCTTTTGAGACTGAGGGATTAGTAAGTGATTAACCTTTATATGGCAGAAAAACATATCAGTACAAACACTGCACAATACATATCAATATTCAAGGCTACAAACCATACAAATTTGAAACGAAGTTATACAATATACGAGACAAGCTATCGGTAAACTCACAGTTCATGAGAGATGATATGTATCACATAATGTCCTGCACCTCTGCAGGTAAATTTTGCCCAGCCAATGGATATAACCATATATCCCTTCTGTTGTTCGTGTATTCTTTACATGGAATGGTGTTAAGTTTCAAGCTCAGGATTGTAATAAGAGATTAAGAGCAAATAATAAAGCAAAATGAGTTAATGTACAGAACTGAATCGTTCTCACAGGGTCAAAGACATGTCGCAAAAGAAACACATACAGTACATATATCAGCTACAGGGACGAAATACGTTATATACAAACATAACAGATAAGCTAGTACTTCTCAAATCTCAGTACAAGCTTCCATGGCTATCACAAACAGCTCTATCACTACGATTAGCTAAATATGCATGTCTCTACTAAACCCTCAAAATTCTGGTTTCCACGTTTCAGTCACTGATGACGTTGAAGGAGAACTTGGACAGTAGATTCGGAATGCCAGATATAATTGGACCGTAAACCTGCAGACGGCGATTGCTTGAAAGTTAAGGAGGAAGTTTGGCCCAGAACTACATATAAAACCTTTTGGCTGTGACACAGAATCGTACATACCTGAGCATTGCCATGAATCTGGGACAACGGCACGGCCAGGAGCTTCATGTTCCTGGGCACGATGAACTGCCGAGACATCGGCAGCCTGACGAGGAACAGCTTGATGCATTCCTTCAGGGAAAAAACAGGACTCACACGCTCAGGTCCGCACAATGGTGAATAAATTAAAATGAACTAGTAGATTGGATATTCTGTTTCTAGATATGCCAAAATTCTTTACCTTTGGTGCACGGAAGCTTGGAGGCATGTATGGAAATGGGATAGCCTCAAATTCAGATCTCCACCACATCCCAATGCACTCTCCAATCTAGTCAACCATCAACGTGTAAAATAAAAAGGGTGAAACATTTCAACCATCCTAACTTGGCATAAGATCTATAGTAGTTGTTGTTGATATATCACTGAAGAATTGGTAGCATTTCTGTACATATAGCATAGTTACCTACCTGACAGTCGTCATCCTCTTCTTCAATGGTCTGGTCATCATCGACAAAGGAGAGCTTGCTGGAGAGTTTGCGCATGAGCCCTTTTACCTCTGAAACGCAATCAGCAAACGAACAAGAACAAACCTGTCAGCCTCCAGTGCAGGAAATTTCAGGACAAATTCTTGACAAATTGAGACTACGTGCCAGGTACACACAACTGTATGCACGCCTACCTTCCTCGCCAGGCCTGAGGCGGCCTCCGGGGAGCAGGAAGGAGGAGTTCCGGACCTGCAGCAGCAGCAGGTGTGGGTGATCGAACAGCTCGACCTGCAAGCAACCAAACCAGCGGCCAAAATTTCAGAACATGTGGGGGGCGCTTGCTGTTGCTGCTGGTGTACGGCAGCCGTATCAAGATCATGCGAGGTACAGGTACTACGAACGATCGAGGCATGTGAAAGTGAAACTGCTCAGAGCTGATCAGGGTTGCAGAGGCAGGGATGGTGGAGGTACCAGGAGGACGCCGTGGACGCTGGTGCGGAGCCCGTGCGCCGCGAAGCTGCATACGCAGCGAGGATTAGTATTACTATTTTTTCAGTAATTCGCTTAATTAATTATGATCGATCATCGAAATCCGAACCGCCAATTGCATGCGTTGCGAAGACACAGAGCTGGCGAGGTGGGGCACTCACTTTGCCTTGAGCCTTAGAGCGCGGTCAGCGGCGGTCTCGAGGCCGCGGGGCACGCCGGTGGCGTCCCTGGCGCCGAAGTAGTAGCGGTTGAGCGGGTAAATATCCACCCCGTGCTCCCTCGCCGCCGCAGGCACAGCGGTAGGAGCAGCCTCAGACACGACCTCCATCTCGAGCCCCATGGACCTGGGTCGAATCTCACCGGAGTGGGCGGAGGCGCGGGTTATATATAATATACCCGGGAGTGCGCCGCAAAGGTAAAGCGCGGCGAGGCGAGGAGAGGCGCGGCGCGGGAACCGGCTGGAGAGAGGTGGGAGGCGCGAGAGGGGAGGGGGCGCAGTGGAGAGGATTTGGGAAGCTTCTGCAGCTGTGCTGCCGCCGGGACCGGGTTCGGGGTTGGTGAGTGAGTGGTGTTGGGGCCGGGTTGAGCGGAGAGGAGGGAGGTGGAGAAGGGTCGGCAGCAGCGGGAGGTCTCGGCGGTCGGCGTGGCAACGTGACCACCGGAACGACGTGGCGTGGCGCGGAGGATGCCAGGGAGGTGGAGGTGGCGGGTCCCGCCCGTGCGTTTCGCTTTCGGTCTTTACTTCGGCTAGTCTGCCCTGACGAGTTGATGTCTCCGTTCGCAGTTTGTTTGTCCAACCATGAATCGTATAGACTCCACA
Source organism: Microstegium vimineum (assembly GCA_022036555.1). Taxonomy (NCBI): domain Eukaryota; kingdom Viridiplantae; phylum Streptophyta; class Magnoliopsida; order Poales; family Poaceae; genus Microstegium; species Microstegium vimineum. Next base: position 30,193,505 of record CM039136.1, on the reverse strand, counting down.
CGTCCAGAAATTCCAGAAATATTAAAATCTCTAACAAAATCACAGGCACTCGCATTGCAACGTGGCTCTCATTTGGATGCAAACTCACGTCGCTACCGTCTCGGTTCCAAATTACAAGCCGATTTAGTTTTTTTATATATATTTTGCTACACATCTAAACATACTGACAACATAATAGATATCCATAGATGTATAGATAGGCATATCCCATCTACCCTTATCCTTGAATAAACACACCTGAAGTGGGGCCATAGGGATCATTGACTGATTGTTTTTCAGTAGTTGAATGTTGGAGTCAAATCAAACACAAGAACCGCAACTAGTTGAGTTATGTACTGAGCGTAGTTATTAATATCGAGACATTATTTGACTTCAGTAACTATTGGGCTTTATTATTATAGTCATAAAAAAAATATACTCTACGCTGAGCATCTCTAAGAGTTTGTTAAAATTGACTTAGATAAATCTTGTGTTTTATCAACTTTTAAAAGTATATGACAAGTCAAAAATAAAACAATCTCCAATAGTTTGATAAATTAGACTAGAAGGGTCACCACATTTCTAGTTTATCGGGAGGGACGGTTGAGGTCCGTGATCTTTCTCTTCTCGCGTGTTTCGGCCTTTTGGGTGGGAGTGGGGCTTACCGGCTGCATTGCTGGCGGAGGCCGGCGACGAGCACGACAGGTGCCTTGGAGTGCGACGAGCACGATGGTTGTACGGCTTCTCATCGGTCATCAGGACGGCTTGGAGGAATAACAGCACCAGCAGCTCGGGACAACGCGGGCACACGCTACGCATATACGCAGCAAGCCAAGTGAGCTCTGCCTTCCCGATAACAGCACCATACAGAGCTGTACGCACGCACATAACAGTATCCTGTACCCCTAACTCTAATTACACATGCAAAGCAACCTAGCACACGTAGCTCGTCGTCCTTGCTTGCATGCTGAGCATCTGCCCTCCTCCACTCACGTGCACCGTCCACCGTCCTATAGACACTATACCTACATGCAAAACCACAGCCAAGTTAGGCACCGTCCATCTGCTACATTGCCACCTCCAGCTTGTCTTTCTCCCATCGCTCAACCAAGCTGCTACGAACACGCCAATGGCACGAAGCACCATCAGCCCGCCCGAGCTCCCTGACCGTGCTCCCTTCGCCTATAAAATGCGACGCTAAGTGCCTCTCCTCGACCACGCCGAGCCGTTCAGCACGACGCCCACTCCTCGTTCGTTCCCCTTCTCCTCTGTTCTTCCACAGAGAAGAGTACGTCCGTCGGTCTCTCTCATCGTGCTGCATTTGGCCGAGGTAGCTAGCCTGCGTAAATCCCTTACCTCTCCTCTCCCTCTTCATGCTCTTGGATTTAGAAATGATAGCCGAAGTCACCGGATGCCGAAGCTCCGTGGCCTGTCCATGGCGGACGAGCACGAACACGCTCGAGCATGGTTGCTGTTTTGTTCCTCGGTCCTTTCTCTGTCTTGTACCCAAATGCTAGACGTTGGAAAGTGATCTCAGCTAATTTTGAGATTAATGGCAAGATTAATTAGTGATTGATTAAATTGTCCACCTGCTATATATCTAACAATCAGATTTGCCGTGATCGACGGCATTCCTTATATATTGTAGGGTTCGGCTCCCTAACCCACAGCGCATCTATAAATAAGAGGCAACGCCCCTAGTGTTACCATCTCATCCATACACGTGAAACATTTCACATAACCGGTCAATAAGGCGCTGAAGGGTTTGGGAAGGTCGTCTACCCACATCCAGGTGTTGCTCCTGCAGATCAACATCATCTTCATCAACTAGGAGCGTCAAGCGCCGATCTGATGAAGACTAAGATCTACATCATCTACTTCGGCTTGTACGTCCAGCACAGAGGAACAAATGACATCTAACAACTCTGGTTAGTATCTCATATTAGTTTCCGCATGCAGATATGATAGTGATCATGTTTAGGCTAAGTTAAGATCCTGCTAATGCTAAGTTATATTTCAACGAATCGGTATCAAGAGCCTACTTAGATCTAACATGATCCTAGGTCAGAGTTTATTCTGTTTATGCCTCTGTGAAGTACGTGCTCATCCTGCTAGGTTTTTGGAAATCACGTACCACCTGTTCTATAATTTTCAGATCAGATCATTAGTTCATATCTAAGTTAACCTTTCAGATCTTGTTACTCCTTTATTAGAATATATCAGTTTCGGTAAATCATATTAGATTAGATCAGATTGATCTATCAAGTTCTAATTAAGATCGATCTTGTACGTTATACGCATGTTTAACATCTATAATGTATGTTTACGTTATTATAAGTACCATATTAGATCTGTTTTAATATTTACTAAGTAACCAGACCTTATTTAGATGTGATCTAAGTTTAAGTTCATGATTAAGCTAAGTAATCAGGGTTAGGGTTCTACTGTTAATGCAATTAGTCTCGGATTAAGTCCAAATCTATGGTAATTAGTGTTCTTTTCATGTTGTTTAATTATTCAGTAAGCAATTAGAAGGAGATGGTTGGGAAAAACCCGAGCAAAGTCCCAAAATTTTCCCATATCAGGAACCCTAACCCTAACCCTAACCCTAAGTACCTAAGATTCAGTATTGAGATTAAGAGATGGGCTCACCTATGCGGTTCGTACTCGGCTTCTAGGCCGGACCGCCGCTGCCGAAGCGCATGGCTAGTACCCGGATTTGGACGGTCGCCATCGCCGCTATAGAGCCGGCCGCGCAAGGCAAGACTGGGCTGCGCACCACCGCGCGTGAAGGTGAAAGCCCAAGTTTGGTTTTGGATAATTGATGAAATCTAGTGTACTAATCTTTGTCATTAAGTGATATATATATATATATGAACTAGGATGGTACACACCAAGCAATGGATCTAGATGATGGTCATGGTGATGGAGGTGACCAAAAGGTGATGTGCTCTAACTTGAAATAATGAAAGAGGAACAAAACCATGATGATCAAGGCAAAGGTATCACATAGGTTTTTGTTTTGACACTCAAGACACCATAGAGGGTGTGAATGTGTTTAGGATAGATAGCTGTACTATTAAGAGGGGTGAACTCGATGCAAAACAGTTGTCTAAGTGCCACAAGGTGACTGAATTCCATGCATATGCATTAGGACCTAGTGACCTAACATTTAACCCTTGATAATTGCTTGAAAAATATGCTAACACACTTGCATAAGTGATGGAACACTTGGATGTTAGCACATGGAAGCAAGGGCGAAGAAATAGAGAAGAGAGGAGCTGTCCAGAATGCAACGGACGCTGAAACAGGCGACGGACGCTGCTGAAACAATCGGCAGACGCTACTGACACAGGCATCGGACGCTACTGAAACATGCGATGGACGCTATGCTCCTGGAGGTCGCGAGTCTGATGGATGAGTGGATCTATGCACGTTGTGCATCGGACGCTAGGAGAGTCCGTTGGTAGGTCGACGGACGCGTCCGTTGGTAAAAGTGCCTCTCGGGAACCTCTCTGTTTTGGCATCAGACGCTGAGTGCAACATCCGTCGGACGCTGTTGAAACATCGACGGATGCTGGCTGAAACATGCGACTGACACTACTGCAACAAGCGACAGAGCGTCTGGCGCAACATAAACAGAGTCCGTCGCTCGCACAGTTTGAACATAACGGCTAGTTTCGAGATGGGCTGCCTATTTAAAGGGCTTGGCTGATTCAAGCTCCCTCTCTTGGCACTCTAACTTGTTGATACACCTTGTGAGCATACTCCCTCACCTCCCACTCATCCTCTTGCTTGATTGTGCATCCAAAGTGAGATTGGGAGAGATCCAAAGTGCATTTGCTTAGAGTTTGAGCATCTAGTGGCACTAGAGATCGTTGGGTAGCGGATTTGCTTGTTACTCTTGGTGATTGCCGTCACCTAGACGGCTTGGAGCTGCGGAGGAGCTTTGGCACGAGTTGGTGTTTGTTCGTGGCCATCTCCCGGTGATTTGTGAGGGGTTCTTGCGCCTATTCCCCGCGGGAGTTCGCGAAAGGTGACTTTAGTGGATTGCTCGTGTCATTGAGCTACCACCACTTGTGGGTAGGTGCTTGTAGCGCCTTTGTGTTGGGCTAGGCATTGGAAGCCTATTAGCTTGCGCACCACCAAAGTGATTGGTCGACACAACGGGGACTAGCGTGCCGGCAAGCACGTGAACCTCGGGAGAAAATCATTGTGTTCATTGTCTATTATTTGTTCTCCCGGTATTCTTTTGGTAATCATATTGTGATTCATTGCCTCTTGCCGTCTTTGGTAACTATCTCTATCACTTGCATTACTTTCACATATTCTTGTGTAGTGATAGTCTTAGTTGCTAGAAGTAGCTCACTAGCTTAGAGAGTAGTGACTTAGATTGTTGATTGACATAGAGATCATAAGTTTTTAGAATTGCAAATAGGTGGCTTGCATAATCCTTCGAGCTAGAGCAAACCGTATTATTGCTTTGTTATTTACTAACAATTTGCTCTAGTGTATTTGTAGAATTTTAAATTAGGCTATTCGCCCTCTAGCCATTTAGGACCTTTCAGTAGGTGTGGCTCGTACCCGGCAACTTGGTCGGGTTGCCACCTCACACCGCCACAGACACCACCGTGCGCCGCCACCAGCCCGGGCCGCGCTCGCATGCTCCGCTGTGAGCAGCGCCGCCTGCCGCGCGCCTCTGTTTCCTCGCTGAGACCACCGGCCTGCTCCGCGTGCTGAGCCACCACGCGTGGTTGTCGCTGCGCGCACGGCAAGCATGGCTACGCCGCCGACGGTTTATGTACGCGCTGCGAGCTCGCTGGCACCCAGGGCCGGGCTCGACGGAGCCGTGCGCAGATCCGCCGCACGCGTGCGCCGGCAAGCCGTGCACCGAGGAGCCTCTACTCACGCCTCTGTGTTGTGCCCTCTCTTCCTGATGATGATGTGTTGTGTGCGGCTGTGTCTGAATGGGAGAGTGAGGAGTGAGAATTTTTATATAAGCTGAAATCAATCATGTCCATCCGATTCAAACGGGGAGATTTAACTTTTTACCATTATAACGATGGGTCACTCTACAGATCTCACCTTAGCAGATGACGATACTAATTTGGCACGCAATGAATAAAGAAGATACATATTTACCATATTTGCACTTGTGGCATGCCAGCTCTGCATTCCTAGTCTTATCCGAGTCAGCAGGCGGTGGCAAATGACTACGGCTGCCCCTGCCCTCTTGCTAACTCAGCCTGGGCCAACTCAGACGCCGTCCACGGTGCGGTAGTCCTCTAGCGTCAAGCTGATGCATGACGGAGGTGCGAGTCCTCGATGTGCACCATCAGCCCCGTGCGCTGGCTGACGACGATGTGGCGGAGCCACTTGACCATGCGACCGGCCGTGCATCCGGGGAAGCCATGGTCGGGCAGCAGCGCCCGCCGTTTTGCTAGTACGCGAGCATGACAGCCATGGTGGGGGTCCAAGGCTTGCTCGCGCGTGATGCTGGTGCCGTGATTTGGTTCCGCCGCCGCCGCCGCCGGGGAGGTCCTCGGCGCCCTCGAAGCAGACGTAGAGCGCGCCGTCGGCGAGGCCGCCGTAGCGGCGCAGCACGTCGCGGAGTCGCGCGCCGTCGGCAAGGCCGCCGCAGCGGCGCAGCACGTCGCGGAGTCGCACGCCGTCGGCGAGGCCGCCGCAGCGGCGCAGCACCTTGCAAAGGCGCGCGCCACGCCACACGGACGTGGACAAGGTGTCGGATCCTTAGTTGCGCATGCAGCGCCGCCGGGGTGATGAAGCCGTGCCGCATCAGCCGCGGCAGCGGAGGCTCGCCATTGAACGGGTGCTTCCCCGTCAACCGGATCAGCGACGGGCTGCGCTCCACCCACGCGTCCGCGGTGCCCTCGTCGCGCGGGTCGTGCACCGACGGCTCCAAGCCGAGACGGCTCGACGGCCACCGTGACCATGATGTGGAGCCTCTCCGTGTCGTTCCAGGGGGAGTCCTTCTACAAGACGTCGCGCGAACCACGGGCCCACGCCGGAGCGGCGGAGAGAGATGGACAGGAGGGGCAGCGGCTCCGTCGGCTTGGAGGACATGGGCGCGGCGCCGAGGAGGAGGCGCAAGTCGGAGCGCAGGAACGAGCCGCTTGACCCGCCGGAACCACCTGCAGCAGAGGAGGCCATGGACGGCGTCTGAGTTAGCAAGAGGGCAGGGGTAGCCTCAGTCATTTGCCACCCCCATGCTGACTCGGATTGGACCACGAACGCAGAGGTGGCGTGCCACGAGTGCAAATATGGTAAATATGTATCTTCTTCATTCGTTATGTGCCAAATTAGTATCGTTATCTGCTAAGGTGAGATCTGGAGAGTGGTCAATCGTTATAATGGTAAAAAGTTAAATCTCTCGTTCAAATGAACAACTCAGATTGACTAATGTTAGGGTTTTTTGTTGGACGGGCTTTTAATGGGCCTTAAGAAGTTGCAGGGGCCTAGCAGGCTGCATGCGCGTGGTTGGGGTGTTTCAGTTCTAAAGGCTAAAAATTGAGTTTTCTTTTTCCAAAAATTTAAGTTTATTTATTATTTATTATCAGCGTATTATTTAAGTATTTTAATTAAGTTTTGAGTTTGTTAATGTTAAATTCCATTATTTATGGGATTGTTTTCTATTCATATAAACTTGGCCACAAGGATTCTGGTCTAATAATTTATATGAGTTCAAGATGAATTTTAGCCATCAGATTAAGATCGACAATTGAGATTGCTTGGCGTCGCTGGGTCGGCTCGGCGATGAGCAGGCCGTGGCCTGGCATTGTGCTTTTGGGCTGCTCTGTGCTGAGTTGGTTAGAGGCTGAATTGAGTTTTATAATTTCCGTAATCCAGTTCAGCGTATTAGTTATTTTTTAATTGAGTTTTTAGTTGGTGCTCAGAGCCATATGTCGCACATAAGTTTGTCGAACTGTGCGCTCCTTCTGCCGCAATAGTTGGCCCATGAGTGAATTAAGTTTTCTTTAAGTTTTGGGCTATATTCTGATCCAAATTATATACTTTTATTCAGATTTAAGTTGGTTTTATAATTTGCATCAGTAAATTAATTAGTTCTTTATTGCAAACAAGTTTACAGCCCTCGTAATCTACATTCCCATTTCATATAAAGTCTATTTATTATTTTCATTAAGTGATCCTTAAGTTAATTTTAAGTAAGTTTTGGGAATATTGTGCTGAGAATATTTGAGTTTAAGAAATTTTTATTTAGTGCATTTTCTTAGTAACTTTTGGGCACTATTCAATAAGTTCTAAGCCTGAGTTTTAAATTTTTAGTTCCAGCATTAAGTTTTATGTTTTCAAGAGCATTTGGGTTTCATTGAAGTATAAGATTAAGTTTTGTATGAATTTGCATTCAGTTATGTGTTTTTCATATATATTTTATCCACCACTGTGTAATAAGATGGTCTCTGGTTAAATGGAACCAACGAGAAGTTTAATTGGAGATTACTCATAATTAATTTCTGACCAATGTTAATTTAATTATGAGTTATTAAGATGGATTTTATTTTGTTTTCTGCCCAACGGTGGTGCAAATTAAAGTCCTTGAGCATGTTGTTAATTCTGACCAACGTTGATTTAATTGCATGCTTTAAGTACATCTTATATACAGCTTACTAGTTGAGACATTATTTTCTTCAAACTTTTCAGTAAATTATGCAGACTATATAAGTACCATAGAACCTTTAAGTTGCACTATTTTTTCTACTTGGAATAATTAGGTGCATGTCATTCTCAAGGAGCTGGACCTTGATTATGCGTTAAATGAGGAAAAACCATATGCCCCTTCTCCTATTTATGAGTATTATGATGAGAGGAAGAAGGAGTATATCCCAAAATTAGAAAAATGGGAGAAACCCAACATGATTGCCAAAATGATAATAAGATGCTCGCTCTCAGTTGTCATGATGAGGAGATTTATTTCTAATGAAAGAAACATCGAGAGAATAAGTGCTAAGGAGCTTCACAACTCCATAAGAGTGCACTTTGAAAAAGTTTTCCTCTTTGATAAGTTAGTTAATGCTCGTTATGATGGGACTAGTGGTCTGGGTAACCACGTTAAAAGCTTGTTTGATCTGGCTTATGAGCTAAAGGCACTTGGATTAAATGTTACTGATGATTTTATGGTAAGCTGCCTTATGAGTTCTATGCCAGAAAACCATAACAAACATGTTGAAAATGATAAGTTTCCAATAGTCTGCAAATTTTGCAAGTTACCAAATTAATGATAAGTATAAGAATGGCTTCGAGAGAGAGGTAACTAAGTTATCTCATAAGTTTTAATTAAGTGATTTCCCCAACATATGGTGGATTGACTAAGATGCAATATTGCATATCTTATTTTCTCCTCAGGTCTTGCCAAACCATAAGTTATAAGGGGAGAAATGGGAGCAGAGTCTAAGGAGCCACTAATGGAATAAAGATGAAGTCAAGCCTTGGAGCTTCATATTAGATTTAAATTTAGTTTATGATACTAAGTCATCTTAGTTTGAGATACTTCTTGTATTTTGAACAAATGTTATTAAGTTTGAAGTTTATGAATACTTCAAATTTATTCCATTATAATTATTAATTTGCAAAGAGATTTATTTCTGTTGTATGAGTTTTCTTTATGATTGCTTTATCTATTAAGTTAATCATTAGTCAGATGATGAGACCTTATCGAAATTGTGTCACTAGAGTTAAGCCACATTTCGAAGGGGGAATGGATTGTCTCATCAGGAAAGAGATGCTCTATTCAAATAAAATTTTAAATAAGATTATAAAGCTTGGGACTTGAGAAATAAAATCATATTAATTTGGTCCCTTACCCAACATTAGTCTCTAATTGAAGTGGCTTGCTTTCACTAATTCTGGCCAAAGCTGATTAGTGTTTGCATGTTCACCAAATTTCTTGCTCTAGTTTATTCTGGCCAACGCTGATTAGACTAGTCCATAGAGCTTGTTTTATGAGACTTATATGTCTTATGTTTGTCATTTTAGCCAACACTGATTGATGAATATTTGATCATAAAAGTTTTATTGGGCAAAACCTTAGCAAGACATAAGTACAGTCAAGCTAAGGATAAGAAATAATTTAGTTGTCCATATGGCACCCTGATTATGTTCCTAGAGCACACCGAAATCAGTGGGAGTAAAGTCCAAGAGATTACACTTCTACTGTTTTAAGTATTTCACTAAGTTAAGGTATGATGAATGTATTATTTGAGAATGAAAAAATCAGTGGGAGCTAGTGAAAGTTCACAAAGGAGGAAAATTAAATCTTGAAGAGATATAGACTATGCATCAATGATTCAAGAAGACATAAATATCTTAGTTGTGCCACAAGACATTAGTATACCTCCATTTAAATTACTAAGTTGATAATTAGGCACATAAGTAAACCTCTATTGCTACATCAAGAGAGGAATTTTGTTATTCAAAACTAAGAAATTTTATGAGCTTAGGTCCATAAGTTTATGTAAAGTGTGGCTACCAATAAGTTTCCTAATGAAGTCAAAACAGTAGGCTATAAAAGGGTCAATAATTTTAAGTGTGACTTTAAAGGGAGTGCTGAAAGATTTAAACTCAGCTTAAAGCCCACTATGGTTTAGAATTTCATTAAGAGGACAATTATGTATTATAAAAAAGGTGGAAAAGTTTATTGCCCTAATACTCTATATGGGTGAATTTTTCTAGTCGCCCAAAATATTTTGGTGAAGCCTCTAAGTTTTTTTAGGCATTGAGATACACCAATATAGGACCAATGAGTACTAGGATTATCACAAAATGCATATCAAGTGAATGCATAAGTGGTAGACTTTAAATAAGTAAAGCCATGTCTGTCTATTTTGCATAGTGCAGTTGCATCATGTATTAAGTTTAATTATTCTAAATATTTTAAGAATAAGTTTGTAACAATTGAAGAGGAAGACATTCCATATGCTTCAGTTGTTATTAATTTTAAGGATGCTTAAAGTCAATACTAGTTTAGACTTGGTATCGGGATACTTGGCAAAATATTAGTTTATTAATCCAGAATAGGTCCTCTGGAAAGTGCTAAAGAATTTTAAGTTTTAGTTTTTGATAAGGCACCAAAAGAATTATCATGTCACTTATAAGAATTAAGAATTATTTGATTGCCAATTCTATTGAGTTTGTATAAGAATGTGCACAATTAGATTATACCTACTTTTGCAGAAAAGGTCAATTTCATTGAAAGCTCCAAACATATTTAGTATTAAGATGAGCTCAATTTAGTGGCATGTATAAGGATGAATACGACAGGTCATCTGGCTTAAGAGATATTATCCCAAAAATTAAGGGCTTGTTTGGAACAAAGGAATTTCACAGGAATTACGCAGGAATTTCACAGGAATCAGTTCATTTTCACAGGAAAAAGTACAGAAACGGGAAAAAATCCCGCGTTCCAAACAGGCCCTAAGTATTTACATACTACTATAGGCCTACAACTGAGTTGCAGTATTATTTCGAGTAACAACACATCAAATGTTGATGTCAAGCACATTGACAATATGTTGTGAAAGAAAGAACTCAGGATCAAATATTAAGTTTGAGAGTTAAAAACTAAGTTGATGCTAGCATATCTACTTACTTGAGGCTTAACACTTATCCCATTTATGAGCGCGTAGATCATTTTGGGTTTATAGTGTAGCCTCTAACTTGATTCCTGGATATAGGGCCATAACTCCGAATAAGTGATTAGCGTTCTAACAAGGTATTGCAGTGAACTATGGGTAATGAGGTCTCGGCTGACGACGCATTGGTCTGGTCTTGCTGTAGTACTGAGTGTGAACATAAGTATAAGGCGAACATTAGTTGCATGAGTGCATTAGCCATTCAATCAAGTGGGAGAATGTTGGAAAGTGATCTCGGCTAATTTCGAGATTAATGGCAAGATTAATTAGTGATTGATTAAATTGTCCACCTGCCATATATCCAACAATCAGATTTGCCGTGATCGGCGGCATTCCTTATATATTGTAGGGTTCAGCCCCTAGCCCACAGCGCATCTATAAATAAGAGGCAACGCCCCTGGTGTTACGATTCTATCCATACACGTGAAACATTTCACATAACCGGTCAATAAGGCGCTGAAGGGTTTGAGAAGGTCGTCTACCCACATCCGGGTTTTGCTCCTGCAGATCAACATCATCTTCATCAATTAGGAGCGTCAAGCGTCGATCTGATGAAGACTAAGATCTGCCTCATCTATTTCGGCTTGTACGTCCAGCACAGAGGAACAAATGACATCTAACAACTCTTGTTAGCATCTCAGATTAGTTTCCGCATTCAGATATGATAGTGATCATGTTTAGGCTAAGTTAAAATCCTGCTAATGCTAAGTTATATTTCAACACTAGAGTCACACACTAGTAAGCCATAGCCCAATGGGCATGACGTGAGGCCCAAAGCACCCACACTGCCAAGCACCCCACGTGCAAACTAAAATATATTCCTTAATCAAGCTTTAGCCTTTTTTCTTGCAATTAAAATATGGCCACCTCGCACGACCAAATGCTAAATCTGTTTTCACAGATTCTTCTTCCTAAATTCATTTAAAATCAAACTCTACATGTTATCTAAATTTCATAATTTTTAGAGCTCATTTGAATATATGTGAATATTTATCTGTGCTTGTTTGTCCATTCTGTTTGTTACGCGTATTTAGCTGACGGAGTGAACGAGCCAGAGAACGAAGATGTTGGAGACGAGTACCGCGAGTTCAACGTCGAGGACCCGAACTGCCAGCACGAGTTTACCGAGGACGCCGACGGAGGCAAGTCCAGCTTAATCCCTCTTGATGCATATTATCCTATTTTTAAACACAAGCCAGCCGTTTTAAATATTACATGTACGATATATATACTAGATATTTTTGTTGCATAGTTAAACCTATTTAAATAGCCCGCCTTGAATTGATACAACCTGATAATTACCTTGCTTAAACTTAGGAATGAATATTATGATATACTATTATTTAGTATGCTTAGGACTTGATACTTATCACAATGTTTTCTCAAATACAATAATTTGAAAAAAAGCTACATGAGTTGTGAGAATAAATCGTGAGATGTGTGAAAGGGTTAATGAACAAATTGGGACTTAGTTGATGATTTATCTTGCCCAACTCATTTATCGTACAACCACTCGACCTTGTATGCGATGGGGCTTAGTCTAAATCCCTCTAGTTGGTATGACAATCACCTGGACAACGGGGCACTAAGAAATATAAGTGGTAATGGTGAATTTATGAAATGTAAAGAGCTCTGTTAATTATTATTGTATTATGAGATGGTGACTTAGTGTTCTCGTGGTAAGTGTCATTACTTAGCTATGGAGGGTAATGGCTTTGATGGATCTGTGCTTGTACTAATGTGTTAAGTTACGGTACCTTACTTGTGATGAAAGTGTACAACCTCTGCAGAGTGTTAAAACCCATCTTAATAGCCGTGTCCGCGGTCTCGAACGGATTATGGTTTGGTTTCAGCAACTAGATGAGTTAAGATGGGTGAAAACATGAATGAGTGATTTTGGAAATAAATAGTTGTCAGCCATGTGCTGTGGGAACAAAACGTTCAGCAACATTTAAAACTTTGATCAACCTTTTTTTTCGGAAATACTTTTATATATATATATATATATATATATATATATATATATATAAATTCCTTTTTACTTCTCCTTGTAATTACTCTCGTCTAGATTTACATTGACCGAGCCTGTTAACACGTTCCGGGATTCATTAGCGGGTTAAAAAAGCGGATCCATTAGTATTTTGAATATAAATGTATATCTATCTGATCTACTCCGGTTCGTTTCTCTATTCCTGACCCGGCGGCGGCGCTCTTTCCTCACCCAACTGCAATGGCGACGCCCCCTTCCCGTGGTGGATCGGGACAGCCACAACTCCCCTCCAGTGCCCGCGACAGCAGCATCCCCCACACCTTTCCTCCCTGCATCCGAGCGCGATGGCGGCGACCCCTGCATCCAGGGACGGCGGCAGACGTTGCTTTCCACCCGGCGGCGCAGCGGAGCGTGGCGATGGCACCCCTTCAATCCGGCGTTGGCGACCGTCCCCTCCACAACCCGCCTCGATGGCCCGTCCGCAACACCCGTCGGGGTGGCCCGGTGGCACATCTGGTGACCAGCTCCCCTCCACTGCGGCATCTTCGTCCTCCCCTCTGTTGGTGGTACGGTGTGGCTTGCCCCAGGGGCACGGCGACACCCGGCTGTACGGTGCTCCAACCAGTGCGCACGGCAGCCCACGTATGGCGGCGGCCCAGCTACCTGGCCATGGCATCATCTCACCGGTAGGGGCGTCAACTACCCAGTAAATGTCGGATCTCATCGATGCAACGGCGGCGGCGTCCAGCACAATTCTCCTGCCATCGGCGGCATCCACAGCATATATACTCCCTCTTGCCTTTTATCATGTATCTAGATATACTCTTAGAAAACGTATATAGTATGTCCACAGACTCCTCAAATTATCTTTGAATTTTTATTATTGATGATTTGATTTGGGTACTATGCGACTATTACTTTTTGTTAAGAAATGTATACAAAATTTCTTCTCACAAAAAGTATGCACGTATATTTTGTTCTCAAAAGTCAAAACACTATGAATACATGCTCTCGTTGTTTTGTATAACTTCATACGTGAATGATGCACCGATCTTGTGGTTTAGTATGCACTTATACTATTTAAATCTTGACGTATATATGCTTCCAAAAATTATGTAAAAATAGTATAAATACTCTATTCTAAAAAGTATGCACATATACTCCATTTCAAAAAAGTATGTATAAATACTCTATTTAAAAAAGTATGTATATTAAAAAAGTATGTAAAGACACTCTATTCTAAAAAGTATATATGAATACTATGATTTAATATACGCCCCTCTGGTATATACACATACCCTCTGGTATATACACATACCCTCTGGTATATACACATACTCCTCTGTCAAAAAAGTATCCCCAAATACTCATTTATTCTCAAAATATATAATATGTGTGCATCCCTTAAAAAAATATTAGTACATGTATATACATTCGGTTGGTCCATGTGCTCGTTCAAATATAAAATTTAAGTACATACATATACTCCAGGTCAAATCTTTAGAGGTTGCCACGTTAGAAGCTAGCTAACAGAACTAATAAGAGTATACTCGTGAACTCATGCTCCTTCTATTATTCTTATTAATTAAATATACAAGTATACATCCATACTTAAATCATTTGCAAGGAATGATCACGTATTTGTTTTCAAACAAGCACTCTCCAACCGAATCCATGCACTGTACGCATGCCAAATCACGTATTTAGCGGAACTACTACCTCCTTAGCAGGTCTGGCTCTCAATCTGTTAGCGCTAACTGGCTGCCGAGCCCCTCTGCTTACGGGTTGAGAGTACATACACGCATGAGTAAAAAAAATGCACCTATATATATATATATATATATATATATATATATGGAAAATGTCTTTTGCAAAAAGGATTTATAAAATGAGCCCTGCATGTATCAAAAAATCAAACATTATCCTTGATTTATCCATATGCATATACTGATATCTCATTCCGTAGGTTAAGGTTGGATTTGCTGAGTACTTTGTACTCACTCTTGCTTTATTATATAGAGGATGATCCAGACTTCAATCCCGAAGTAGAGTTTGAGTAAGGTCGTGTCTGTACCCAACTAAGCCTGTGGCATTGGGATTCGTCAGATGACTAATGGCGAATTTTGCTTCTGGTTATGTTGTACCTATGCTATATTCTAGATATTTATTATTTTGGCATATCTTCATTGCCCATGCTTGTCAAGACTACTGCGCTGAGATTTATCTGATATAATAAATGTGTTACTAATCTCCTGGGACTAGTTTTGTATCACATTTGAGTTCCTGGATAACCAGGGGCGCTTCACCCAAAGATGGAAAGAAATCTTTTTGGTACGAGGAGATGAAGAGTTCGAGCGCCCGTGGGAAAATCATTCGACGACACGCTACGACGGATGCCAACGCGAATACGCGCGCGGAAAGATGTGCGTGCCGAGGGGAGGGATGACAAGTTGCCACATTTGCCAAACCATTGGAACCCAATTTTTTTTTGGGTTTGCCAAAAAATAAAGGATGCCAAGTTGATTTAGGAAATTCTTGAAGATGCTCTAACTTTTGTATTTGCATACTTCCTCCTCCTAAACCTCCAAATTTCTCAAATTTAAACACCATGTCTACATACATCTCAAAACAGGCCCAACGGTCAGAAATTTAGGTGTCGTTAGGAAAAAAATCACTCTGACATAATATAGCAAAAGAGTAACCTTTTATTAAACGTTTGAGGATTTTTCAATAAAAAATAAATAATATGTTTTTGTGGGTTAAAAAATAAATAGTATTTGAAGCATTATATAGAAAACATAAAGAAATAATATGTTCCAATTGCCATTAAAGTTTGCATATGATGTCACTACTTTTTTATTTTGTTAATGGCACGATATCGCTACAAATGAAACCCTGTTTATTTTGGCTTCCATGACCACTGGCGGAGCCAAGTGTAGGCCATACTGAACGCCGACCCCCTTCCTATCAAAGACTAATTAAGATTTACGTGTATATGTTATCAAAAAAGGAAAGATTTATATGTATATGATTTCAAGTCTCAATTGTCTATCTAGAGAGCTAGATATTTTAAGTTTATCTTCTTTCCAAATGTGCATATAAATCTTTTATCTCTAACAAGTACTATCTAACAATAAAACTATGATTGTTTAGACCAATTTAGTCCCCCTTGATTATGATTCTGGCTCCGCCACTGTCTATGACCATGAGCTCCATCTAACTGTGCGTAACGGTGTAGATTATTGTAGCAAGCTAAAAGACGGTCTCAACCTCAGCACCAAACAGCGAGAAGGAGTCACCGGAGCCACGAGTTTCGAGCTTCACCGACTCCGCCTCACTGCCGACGGAGTCAAGAAATCTAAGTTACTACCTTCAAATATAACTACACTTGTTTCGGTAGTATAATAATTTAGAGCTGTTACCCTATGATTGACTTGTAAAAGTGCAATGCAAGACACGAGGATACCAAAGTTAATTATTTCATCATTAAAAATAATTATTTTAATTTATAGTAGCGTCTGCTTTTACCGTCCTCTACGGCTGATTTATTGACCGGGCTAATTTAGTGGCCACTAATGATGAGTTAATCTGGCTATTTGCACGGGGTGTTAATTATGGGACATTAGTTCCATTTATCAGCGGTAACGGTAATAAAACGGGTAGATTTTCGGGAGCAGAAGAGCAGCGAGATACAAATCTCAAGCGGCACGCCGGACAGGTCACGCCGTGTGCGTGAGTCCGTTCCTGTGAACCATCCCACACGCTCTCACGTCTCACCAGTCAACACCAGCCTGCAGCTGTGGCACTGTTGCTTGACTTGCCATGTCATGCCAGTCCCCCAGTCCTCGTGGGGCGAGCCAGGGCCCGACCCCACAACGGCCCGCGGCCCCACCACCATCCTCCTCTTCTCAACACCGCCAACCGCCTCGCCGGTTCTCCCCCAAACTCCAAAATCCAAAACCCCAACCGCCTCTCTGCCCTGCCCCTCCTCCCTCCGCCTGGTGTGTGTCCTCGTCGGCGGCGCGCTCCTCCTTCTCCGCCTCCTCCACATCGTCAGCGCCGCCCCAGAGGTGAGCGACCCCGTGCGCTTCGTTCCTCCGTGTGCGGCGTCTGGGCCTCCAGCTTCGTTTTCCTTTGCCTTTTGCTGCGGTGCTGCTGCTCTGTGAATGGCGATTGATGATCTCCTGCGCTTTCGTTTCGTGCTTGTGCCAGGTCATGCCCGACGCGCCGCGGCCTCCGCCTCCGGGGACCGGGGGCAACGTCAACCGCGCGTGGGCCCAGCGCGGCGGCGTCCGCCGCGTCTTTCCGCCTCCGCCTCCGCCTCGGCGTCCTCCTCATGTGGCCGCCGATAATGGTCGTTGAGGTGAGGGAGGCAGCAGCGGCGCAGGAGCGCGTGGGAACGCGGGAGAAGAGGAGGTGGGCGGGCGGTACACGAAGCGCGGCGGCGTGGCGGGCCGCGAGGTGGCGGTGCGTGCCATCGGGGACCCTGCAGGACGGAATGCTAGGCTCGTCGCCGCGGGTAGTGAGGCGCCAGCGCCACCGGCGCGGGGGGAGAGTGGCGGTGGGCGAGGTGGTGGTGTGGGGAGCAAGCGCCGGTCTGCTCCGCCCGCGCTCCCATCGCCCAAGCGGACGGCGGTCTCCCCGAGTCGGCAGTTCCCACCCGCCTTCAGGA
Source organism: Microstegium vimineum (assembly GCA_022036555.1). Classification (NCBI taxonomy): domain Eukaryota; kingdom Viridiplantae; phylum Streptophyta; class Magnoliopsida; order Poales; family Poaceae; genus Microstegium; species Microstegium vimineum. The sequence continues at coordinate 30,176,197 of CM039136.1, read as the reverse complement.
AGACCACGACTGCTCCTGCTCCGCTCGCTGCTGCAGACGCCGACGCAGGTTCGCGGACACGGTACGAAGGGGAACGCGAGAATAGAGGTTCTGATGCATCGGAGAACCCGGCAGTTGCTTGTCCGCTCGCGGCCCGCAAGGATGGTGTTGGTGTGCTGTCGACCGCGGTGCCCCCCAATGCTGCTGGTACTGGGGTTTTGAAGAAGCCGTATGCCACGGATGGTGCTGCTCCAGTGGCAAACACAGGTCGCCATGGTCCAAAGGCTGGGATGGTGAAATCATCTGCTGCACCTGCACAGGGTAGGGGAAGGGGAGCAGGGAGCGATGAACTGTGAGGGAAGAAGGTGCCGGTGACAGCCACTCGATTGCCACCAAAGCCGGAGATCATATCTGCCACACGCACCTCCCTACTTGCCTGTGAAAAGGATGGCGGAAGCAAGGTGCATCATCCATTGGAATCTGGGCGTGCTCATGGAGGTTCGGTTGTGCCAAAGGAGGTGTTGACTATGGATGATCATAGTTCTTTGGCTGATGGACGTGCCTTGAAAATTGGGGTTACTCCATGCACTGGTAATAGTGCTGGAGAAGTAGAGGATGACAAATTAGAGAAGGGAGAGGTTCCCTCCAAGGTATCTAGGGGATCTCAGGTTTCTTCCAATGCTGCTCTGCTTGATTCTGCAACTTATATGGATGTTTCTGCAAGAGACCCCCATGGTGTAAGTGGAGCAAAAGATGTCAAGGTCATGAACAAATATGTTGGGAGTTCCTACAAATACAACACTGTTGCTGCATCTTTTGCAAAGGATTCTTCCAATAAACCCCTGATGCGTAAGATAGTATTTGAAAGTGGTAGGATGAACAGGAGAACATCTTCTGACGTTGCAGCAGGAGTGTCCAGTGAAGGCAATGTGTTGAGGAGTAAGGACATGTTTACAAATCAAAATGCAGTGAAGCCAGCCAAAGTGGTTCAGAAATTTGTACTAGATACTCAGCATATACCATTTTCCAGAGACAAGAAGGAAACTGTAGGTGGAAGGCGGGTAACCACAAATGGGATTCAGGACTCTGTTGCGCTCACTAAGGATCGAGTTATGCAAGCTCCCATGTCTCCAGACATGTGCCCCATGACACACAAAAAGAAGGACGCCACAAATAGGGATTTCTTTGGTCAAACGAAAATGGTTAAGCCAAAAGATGTAGATCATCAACAGAGGAACATTGCCTCGACATCTGTATCCGGTAGTAAGGGAAAACTGGATGATGAGGTGGCTTCTAACTTGAAATTTCATGACATATTTAGGGACATAGTTTTTCATAAAAGAAAGCTTGAAATTTATCTCAATAGTTCATCGGGTCTTCCTTCTGTGAGGTGTCAAAGGCATTATAGACACAGGAATGCAGATGCTAGGAGCAAATTTAAAATGTTGTGCAGGATGTTTGAGTTTGTATCCCGGACTCTAGTACAATTTATGGAGCAGCATTCATTGAATATAAGAATTGACTTTCTAGCTGCTGAGGTAATGAAGAGGTTACCAGGTTTTACCAAGCATGATCCTATTGTGGGAAAAGTTCCTGGACTTGAAGTTGGCGATGAGTTTCTATACAGATCTCAGCTTGCGATTGCTGGTCTACATAGTCGTACCCAGGGAGGCATTGCCACCACATATAGATATGGCATGCTTATTGCAATAAGCATTGTTGCTTCTGGAGGTTATCCTGATGAATTGGGTTGCTCAGGTGAACTGATATACACTGGTTCTGGTGGGAAGCCTGCTGGTAAGAAGAAAGATGAGGATCAAAAGATTAAGTGTGGAAACCTTGCACTAAAGAATTGCATCAAAACAAAGACTCCTGTAAGAGTGATCCATGGATTTAAGTGTCGGAATACCGAGAGAGGCAGTCATTTGGGGGGGCAAACTAGTCTCAAGATACACTTATGATGGATTGTATTTAGTGGTGGATTTCTGGATGGATGGTCAACCAGGTTCAAAGGTGTTTAAGTACAAGTTAAAAAAGATTCCTGGGCAACCAGAACTTCCTATGCACATAGCTAAAAGATTGAAGAGCTACAAAAGTCGTCCAGGTCTGTGCATGAATGATATATCTCAAGGGAAGGAAGCAACTCCCATATGTGTCATTAATACAGTCGATGATGTGCCACCTGCACCTTTCCAATACACCACTAGAATTAGATATCCATTTAGGCTAACAGAAAAACATCAGGGTTGTGACTGCACCAATGGTTGCTCAGACTCTGTGAGCTGTGCCTGTGCTGTGAAGAATGGTGGGGAAATCCCATTTGACTTAAATGACAGAATTCTCAATGAGAAGTCCGTGATATTTGAGTGCGGTCCATCTTGTAAATGTCCTCCTTCATGCCACAACAGGGTCAGTCAGCATGATATGAAAATACCACCACTGGAAGTATTCAGGACAGCCAAGACTGGTTGGGGCGTAAGATCTCTATGGTCCATTCCTTCTGGCAGCTTCATATGTGAGTATATTGGTGAGATGCTGCATCAAGAGGAGGCTGACAAGAGAAGGAACAACAGCTACTTGTTTGATGTAGGCCTTAACTATGATGATGAGAATGTTAGCAGTGGGTCACAGACCAAGGAAGATGTGCACTTCACTATAGATGCATCTGAGTATGGAAATATTGGAAGATTCATCAACCACAGCTGTTCACCTAATCTTCAAGCACAAAATGTTCTTTGGGACCATGATGACAAAAGGATGCCGCATATCATGTTCTTTGCTGCAGAGACAATTCCACCACTACAGGAGATGACTTATGACTATAATAACTCTGAAATAGATCGTGCCCGAGGTGTGAATAGAAGAATGAAATCCAAAGTTTGTCAATGTGGTTCTTCACAGTGTCGTGGGAGGTTCTACTAAGGCATGGCCGCCTGATAGTTGTCTAGTAGTTTCTTGAAAAAGAAATATCCTACGGAATGTCGTTGCTTGTATTTTCATTTACCAGTTGATGACACTCAGATAATATGAGATGTAACTGCTAGTAAAGTTTCGATCCTAGTTGATGACATGTAGATAAGAACAGGAGCTGTTGCTGTTATTAAAGACTATTAGTTGTACTCAACCTATTGTCTTCCTAGCTCCAAATGCACTGCATTTTCATCTTGTTATATGTAAATCTTGCCCCTGGATCCTTGTTTCTGCGGTTGAATATGCATGTTGAATCAAGTTGACATGAGATGTGAATATTCCCATGTATTACTGTGTTGGAGATGGCCATCTGCCTGTCCTTAGCATTTGTCTCCTAGGATATTGACTTCAAACACCTGTAATCCCGCAAGGACGATAATCACAAATTTTTGAAAGTTGACCATTGGTGTGTTGGCAAGGACGATAATCACAGTTTTTGCAGCAGCCTGCTCTAGTCTTCATCTTTACTTCTCTACTAAATATAAGGTTGTAGACGTGCGTTGTTCTTCTGATCATTTGGTCTTGAGCTTCAGTGTACTTTGTCTATTACAATGCTGAATCATTTATGTCGAAATTTGGTTGCCAAAAGTTTAATCACTGGTGGCCAGCAACCACGGGTAACATACTGCACTTATGAAAGCTAAAGAGGCATGGTTCATGACCGGAGATAGGAGATGCAGAAACAAGTGGAATTGACGTTTGCCACACAGCCAGGGTGAACCAAAATGGTCTGCAAGGTAAATATTGTTACTATTGTTTTATTTCTGTAGTTACTTCATAATAGTATAAATATTTGTAATAGTAAACCATTATGGAATGCTTTACTGCTAAAGCAGGGTAACTACTTGGACAATTCTCTTAATGGCTTATTAATTATTTATGCTTTAGTTTGTCATAAGGCTGATAAAGTAAGAAAAGAACCACAGAAATGCTAACGGAGAAGAAGCGGGGATCATGAATTGAACACCGGATGGTTACTTTTTTTTTTAAGAACGTTTTGCCGTATCCTATTAAGCACTCCTCTGCTCTGCTAGGGCCCAGGGGCGGTGAAACATGGTGTCAACTAAGCATTTGCTTTCCTCATGCCGTGTTCTCTTACCCTGAAATCTACTAACATGCTGCTATTGACTATGAATCTCATAGCACCTGCTGGTAGGTAATGTATACAACAACTGATTGATGTCACTCTAGAAGTTTATTTATTCAAATACGAAAAGAGTATTTTTAGTATTTGGTCAAAAAAGAAGGAGCTCTATACTCATTTTTATGACCTAAAAATTACCACGACAATTAGAGAAACAAAAATATAAAGTTACAAAAGTAGGATCCTTGATAAAAGCAATAATGGACCTAGGCCTTAGTCTGTATCGGATATGATGCATGCGCGCTTTCAGTTCGACACGCTGGTATTCAGTCACCGTACGTATTTCCTCTTGCAGCGGCACACAGTGACAGTGGGGTCTGGCTTCTAGTTCTAGCTAGACGCGGCCTCTTGTGCTGCAAAAAGTAAGAGAAATCTGACCCGATCGGAAAACGTTTGCGTGCACCCTGGGAGAGGGCATCATATTCGTGGATTGGGTCGTACTCTCATTTGTACGTCCTCAATCCTCATGCATCCATGATGATCCGTATGGAGTATTAGAATTTTGATCAAACGTGAATCACTTTATGCTAGATGTATTTTTTTTGACAAATTTTGCTGTAGGACACCATAGAAACTCAAAATTGGTTGGCAAACACCGCAACACTTCTTTGCTCAGTATCATTACAAATTTATAGTCATTTGACACCGCGTCAATTAAAATAACAGTTTCTAGCGTTCAGGAGAGAGGATATAAAACCAAAGTCAGCCTCAGTGAAAATTTTATAAGAGTTTCATTTGCATTTAATAGCCTGTTACATAAACACATTTTTGATGACTTGGCAATGTTTACTAAAGGAGGGAAGAGCTGAGTTTCATGATGATGATGAAACTCTCTTGGCACTTTTATCAACTCTATGAGTCATATAAACATACGTAAAACAATAGATTAAAACTATGTATTTGATAGTGGATGTGTTATACTGTTATCTATGTTTTATTTCATTCTATATGATATGCATCAGTCTTAAAATCAGCGATATAAAACTCAAATGATGTAACTATGAAAAATTGCTCATTAATTACTACTAGTATGTAGTATGGTTGATCGTTGCATCGAAAGCGTGGAAGAGAGTTTATGAGAGTTTTTACGAGCATTAAATAAGCTATCATGATATAGTATAAACGAAGAGAAGAGAGTTCCACCGAATCAAATAAATTTTATGAAGATGAAATTTGTGGCCTAATATTCTCTCTGTCTCTAAATAAATCAATTCCTAAAGTCTATGTTAGTCAAATTTTTTAACTTTAACTAACTTTATAGAAATGAAAGGATCAAGATGTCCAAGAGGGGGTGAATTGGACTTATTTTAAATTTCTAAAGCAAATATGAAATCCTAGCAATGCCAATTACCCCCTAGTGCCTACCGATTGTGTGTCCTAGCTAGAAAGCGGTAGCAAGCCAAGGAAAGTAAAAACACCCTACACAATTCTAGTATGAATTGAAGAACAAGTGTGGAATGTAATGCGGTATGAAAGAGCTAGGGAAAGAGATTCTTGACACGACGACGTTTTGCCGAGGTATCGAGGAGTCGACACTCCCCCCTAGTCCTCGTTGGAGCACCTCGCAAGGTATTGCTCCCCTCAATCCCGCGCAAGGGATGAGTGCTCTCTACAGGCTGGTTCTTCGCCACTCTGGCTCAGTGAACCGCCCACAACCGATCACAAGTCGATGAAGAAGGGCCGCCGACAATCCTCCCGGCGATCACCTTCCTCCAAGCACCACCAGATCGTCTAGGTGATGTCGATCACCAAGAGTAACAAGCCTTGATCTTCACTTGACTCAATCAAGCCTCACAACTAGAGTGGATGCACACTTGATCTCTTGGATGAACTAGAGGAGAGAAAGGATGGATGGATTCGCGAATCACTCTCTCTCTCTCTCTAGGGCTCTTGCTCTCTTCTCCACCTTCTCAAAGCAACCAGCAACTCAAATGAGTAAAGGCAAGGTGAGAAGGCAAGGGGTGAAGTATTTATACTCCCCCACACACTCAGCCCTCGAGCTGAGAAAACAGACACTTTAAGTTGGCGATGGACGCTCCGTCGCTAGCCCCAACGACTAGTTCCTGTTCACGTCAGCAGGCGACGGACGCTCCGTCGCTTGGCGACGGATGCTGCGCCTCAGCGTCTGGCGCCAACTAGCTGCTCTCGGGTTTCTGAGAAAATATTCCCGGACGCTCGCCAACGTCCGACGCCCATGCGACAGACACGTCCGTCGCAAAATGGACGTCACTGAAGCTCTCTACATGAGCGACGGATGCTATGACATGCATACGTCATCGTCCGGTGCCAGCGTCTGGCGCGCCGAACAGCGTTCGACGCCCTCGGCCTCAGCGTCCGACACCCAGAAAACTTCTCTCTCAACTTCGGTTTTCGTCGCAATGAATATGGAAGTTGTTCTAGGCTATCTTACGGTCACCATAGGCTTGCTTAGAGCTAAGAAAGTCAAGTGCGCACCACACCTAAGTTATGAAGCTTTCCTAAGTCAAGCTACTAGTCACAACCCCTCTTTATAGTACGACCAAAGATCAAATAAAGACCTATCTATACTAAGTGCTCTTTATCTCCTTATGACACTTAGCCTATCACTCTAGGGTCTTCATTAAGTCTCTTTGAAATCCGAAATGATATCCATCTTTGGGGCTAAGTGATAACCATTTGATGTCCATTCATATTGATCACTATGGCTAAGCTACGCATAGCCTCTGCAAAACACACACTAGCCATAATAATATCTTACTTGTCGTTAATCACCGAAACCAATAGGGCCATGATTCTTCAATCTCCCCCTTTTTGGTGATTGACGACAATAACTTCTCGAGTATGGATATAAGATTGAAAGGTTAGGATTTCAAATGACTTGGATGGGTTGAGCAAGGCTTAGTGACTAAGAATGAAGAAAACTTGCTCATCCAAGCCAAGCCACAAACATAGTACTCAAGAATATGAAATAGAATTGGAGTACCTCATGATATTCTCACATATAAATCGGAGTATGACGCGGAAGCTCAAATACTGTTAGCTCATAGAGACATATCATGAAAAGGGTGACAACTCAAGAGGTGTATATTAGTGAAAGTAGGAGTTTGTCACACACCACATAGTATCTCACAAACATCAAGCATCACACATAAACACAAGTGCATGAAAGGTAGATATGATGACATGAGAACGAGGAAAAAATAAGCACATCAAAGATCCAAAACCCTCCCCCTATCTCTAATACTCGACTCTCTCTCCCCCTTTGGCGCCAAGCACCAAAAACTACAGATCTGCTGGAGCATCTAGAAGTGAAGCATCTGTGGTGCGAGGACAGAGGTCAAACTGAGAGTAGTCTGGACTGTCATCGCTGTCCTCGGCTGCCTGACCCTCTGAAGCTGGAGTTGTCTGTGTAGCGGTCTGGGTAGGCTGAGCTGACTCCTCTAACTCCCCCTGAGGCTCGGAAGGTGTAGCATCGTGAGCTAGAACCTCAGACGGTCCTGCCTCTGTAGATGCGGGCACTGTGACCCGACGAGCGTAGACTCAAGGCGGAGAAGAAGGTGTCGAAGCCAGAGCTGCGAGGGTGACTGCGGCAACTAACTCTGCTGGCTGAGACTGAGGAGGTGAAGATACGGCAACTGTGACTGCTGCATCCGCTGCAGGCTGACTCTCTGCCTGAGCAGGTATCTCGGACTCGACTGCCTCTGCTGCGACTGAAGTAGCATCGGTCTGAACAACAACAAGAGGAGGAGTGGTCACTGTCTGAGTCGAGCACTCTAGTGCAACCTCCGACGATGCAACTGATGACAAGTGGGTGCCCGTCGCCGGAGGAGGAACCTCAACCTCTGCTGGCTAAGTGTCAAGTAGTGCTGCTCCTGGAGAGTCCGCTCCTGTGATCTCCCTGGAGGAGGTTGTAAGGTCGCGAGAGGCCTCCGCAATGGTAGTTCCCCGGATAGGTGTGAACCCTGTCTGTAACTCACCGGGGGAGGCTAACCATGATGACACTAGGGTCATCGGTGTCTGGCAAGCTGGAGAACCTAGTGCCTGACTCTGCTATCCACAAGATGGTAACGCTGGAGTCGGCACGAGCACTGGAGTGGGCTCAGGCTGTGAGGTGTGCTGCTGCTGAGAGACTCCGGGCAACTGAAGCTGTAGAGTGAGAGACGGCCCGGAGCTGGCAATGAGAAGACGCTCTAGAATCTGAGTCTGCATCTTTTGTATCTCGGCCTGCTGCATCTGATATTGCAAGAAATGGCGCTGGAACTCGTCTTGTCTGGCCTGAGACTCTGCCTGAGCTGCGAGCTGCTGTGCTACAAGTCTCCTAACTTCCTCTGCCTGACGGCGCTGCTCATCTGACTGACGTCGCTGCTCCTCAGTCTGACGAAAGAGCTCCTCAGTCTGTCGCTGCTGACTCTGTTGCAACTGAGTAAGAAATGAAATTAGTGTAGCCTGCGAGGAGTCAGGGGCAGGTGGTGGAGCTGAACCGGATCCACCGGCCTTGTGGTCATGGGACCTAGGATGCAGGGTCTCTGATTTATTAAGTTTCAGTACCCATACACGCTTATACATTGTTGTGCCTTTCGCACATGGAGTAACTAGGTTTAGCTTCTTGTCCTCAATCTAAAATTCAGTTTCATGTGCCACCAAATAAGATCTCACTGGTGGTTAATATTTGTGCTGAGTATCTGTCATGGTCCTTATCTATTCAAAAGAAATTATTGGCTTTGGCCTACTAGAGGACTGGATATTGCAATCTCTCTTTTTTGCCCACTGAGTTAACTGGTTGTTAGTATCTGTAAACAGAGGTCAAGGAGAAAAACATGATATAAACATGACATACATATTCAGTTCAAAAAGTTCTTTGATTTTACTTTCAGTCAATTGCATCAATATTTAGATCTTGATGATACTTAGCTATAGTTGTGTCCTTCTTTTCATTCTGATTCTTATCTTGCTTGGTGTTTCAAAGAGTTCAGAACTGAAAGAAACATAGAGCTGATTGGCAGATTTTTTAATATATTTCAGTTAACAAAATGCACACACTGGAGACATATTTCTGGATATTGAACACACCAAAAAAAACTTAGTTATAGTTCTCCTCTGTCTTTGCCTTTCTTCAGTTGTAGATTCTCACCTAGGTGCATTGGTTGGTTCCAAGGTTATATCTTCTTGGATTCTCATTCCTGCCAATTGCTATGGTGTTTATTTCAATTTCTATTAAAGTTGCCTCCATTTGCAGCAATGGTGTCTTAGAATTGGCACCATGATGATTCATGTGCTTTGTATAAGTGAAGGTACAGCCTAGAGGAAAAATATCCTATTTTAACGAATCACTCAGATTGGTGACTAACGGTGTGCTGTGTCATACCACCGAAAAAATGGGACACATCCTCTCTTTGGTGAGCGGGACTGGTGCCTTGCCATCGAACAGGTAACACCGACACACACCCTTTTTATTCTTTATGACATTGTTGTACTTCATTTGTTGTCAGGTGTTTGGTAAATGAAGCTTTGCTACTTGGGCGGCAAATTGGTGCCACCTTTCAGGCTAGGCAGCCAACTCTTCACAATTTGGTAAAGTGCCATTGATTTCTAGAGCTCTTTTACCCTCCGATTGAATTCTAGGGAATTGAGTTAGTACTTGCAATTTTAATGTTGTATTAATTTTGCCTAATACATCAATCCTCCCATTAATAAACTAAAACTTATGGTTGTCAGGCCCTTTCGTTGCTTTAGCCTGCATCATATTTCTTTGTGTGGTTCCTGATTCATGGATTTAGTGTGATGTGATGCTTTTAGATTCGTAGTATGAACAACTTCTATCAATGTTAGTAGACCATTTTTACGAACCTAGGTAATCATGTGCACCGCTATATTATTCACCGAGAACCTATAATTGCAGCCGCTAATATCTTCACCTGATAATGACAGTGGTTCCTGATATATATAAAACTAGCCCGGGACAACCATTTTCTGGTTCCATAATTAAAATGGCTCATAGTACTCTATGTCTTCGTAACTTATTTGCATGGTTGTATTAGTAAAGCTATATGATAAATAGTCATTTCTCTTCAGATTATGGATTGGTCTGTTTTTTTCTGATGTTGTTTGTATTGCCATCAGCTATGCCAATTCATTAAGGGCAATGAGTCAGGCAAACACAATAGCAATAGGTTTGTTCTGAATTTTTGGTTGCTCTGTCCCAGGCTGTGCTGCGGCGCGGCGCGTGGACCCCGCGGTGGCCGTCCCCAGGCGGTGTCTGCTCGCTTGCCTGCCCCAGGCGGTGTCTCTCTCTGGTGGCCCAGCTACCACGGGGCAGCCGACCACGTCGGACGCCTGCCCCTGCTCGATTTGCTTCTCGGTTTCTTCCAGGTGAAGCAGGATGACCCCTCCTCTCTTTTCTTCTCACCTGCACTTTTCTATTGACTATGCAGGATGAATAGATCAATACATCCACAAGCTTGGGGCTAATAACAGGAGGGATTTCCTTCCTCTTTATTGAACTAGAGGTAAGAATCATGAGGTTGTAAGAAATGACTCTGATTTTAGGAAGCAAGAGCATTTTTTAGTTCTGCAATATGAATGTTTGCGCACTATTGACTAATTTACCTGAAGAGTGTTAAAGGTGATAGGGAAATATATGTTTTAGTCCATGTGACTGAGCCCTATCAACAGTCACCTCCCGTACCTCTGCAGAGAAAATGAAAACACAAAGTTTGTTATGCAACTTGAATTCATTTCCTCATATTTTAAATTATCTGCTAAAATTTTCTTTTTCCTTTGTGTTGCCTTAGTTCATTGATCTAAAACCTACAGAGCTTATGTCTTTGCTTGCCTACTCATGCTCTTTAGTGAATGTCCATAAAAATTGAACACTACCAGATTTGTAAACAACTGAATATATTTATTATTTGGCTTCAAATTGAAAATTGCCATCTTCCAAAATAATCACATTTGCTCAAGCAGTGTTTTTACATGTACCTCTTACACCATTTAGTTTCAGATTGAGCGTGCTCGTCGAACTGAATATATTTATTATTTGGCTTCAAATTGAAAATTCTCATCTTCCAAAATAATCACATTTGCTCAAGCTGTGTTTTTACATGTATCTCTTACACCATTTACTTTCAGATTGAGCGTGTTCGTCGATGAAACATCCTTCAAGGTAGATCTTTACACTGTCTTCTTGTGGTCTACGTACTTTACATTGATTATATTAACTTTTGTGCAGACATCTGCTTAACTTTTGCTGAAACAATGACTGCTTGTTCTCGACCTTGTATGAAATTAATTTTCAGGTGTTGTGGGTGTGTTCTTAGTTTCAATAGCAGAAAAAGAATACTTGGTTTATACATATGAGTTCCCACATTAAAAATAAAACACATAGCCTTAGTCTTGCCACCTCAGATTGTCTTAAGATGTATGAAACATTTTATTCGCCAGACCTCTCAAGTTCTTTTTTCTGCCCTACCAAAATACTGTCTATTTCCTTGCGAAACCAAAATACTGTCTTAATAATACTACCAATATATATGGAAGGGATACAATGTCCAGCTAAATTTATTGCAGTACTTCGTATAGCTTAAAGAACTCATTTTCACCCTTCGACAACAGCATGCAGTCTTATTTGCTTCATATCTCAGGTTGTTGCCCTTTTCATCAGCCAATTCAATCAGTATGCATTTTACTTGAATATAGACCACTCAATCTATGGAGTAGTGATTTAGCTACGTAGTTATTGTTTCATAATTTTTTTTATTTTCTTGCTTATCCATCTAGGTCCTGATAAAGCATCAGTCTATGATAGAACGGAGCCATGGAGTATTGAATCAGCGGTGCCAATTATTCTTGGGTTATTTGGATCGGTACCATTACAATTCTTGGAACTTTGGAGATATACCATTACAATTCGTGTATTCTGAAATCTACCATTGCAATTCAACGTTTCACTCAGCAATACCATTCTCTACGTCTTCTAGCAACTTGGACCCATTGTCAGGCGTACACGTATTGTACGTCTTTCCGTATGGACGTATTTGCCCCCTTCCTATCCTGATAGACCCAACGCCCTGTTAGTGGCCCCAGCTCTCCTTCTCTTCTCCACCTCGTTGTCTCTGTCTCACGCTCTCTTCGCTTCGACGATTCAAGGGTCGCCGGAACCCTAACCCTAGCCGGCGGCGACTTGGAGGCCGCGCCCAGCCTAAGTCCATTGCCGCCCCTGCCTGCTCTGTCCTCTCCCACGGCCAGCCCCACCCGTGCTCTCCTCCCTCGGCCACCCCAGTGTTCCCGTCCTGGTTCAGGCAGGCGCCAGTGCTTGTGCTGGTGATGGTACTTGCGCCATGGACGCTCATTGGAGTACCAGCCCGAGGAAGCTCACTTTGACAGGCTCGAGGCCAGTGGTTCCTGAAGCTCTGTGTGTTGTTGCTAAGTCTGATTGGTTTATTCTGTTGTGAGTGCAGGATGATGATAAGACCTTGAAAGTTGCAGGCTGGGCAATCGGCTACGTGTAAATGAAGGCCAAATGTGTGTGTGTGTGTGTGTGTAAATACAGGCTGAACCGAATTGATGTTGGTGCTGTGGTTGCCTGTACGTGTAAATGAAGGCCAAATGTGTACGTGTAAATGAAGGCTGAACCGAATTGTTGTCTGTCTGTCTGTGTCGTTGTATGGAACCATGAAATCAGCTTCTTGAATTGGAATGAAATATCTTCAGGCAAATTGAAAATACACTTAGATGTGAAATAGGTCTTTGATGAATATTTTCCATGGGCATATATCTTCCCTGAATTCTTTGATGAAATAGCTATGTTGGGAATCTTGTCATATCATTGTCTTTCTCTTTCTCTTTCCCCTCTGAACAAGTTTCCCCTGAACAAGCCTGATGCGATTGATCCCATTCTATTTCATTTCCCTGGGAAGCTGAGCTGTGGTCACAGTTATCATGTGCACTGCATAAAACAGTGGCTTTCTCGGACTCCATTTCATTTTGTTGTTGTACATCCAGCCGGCTGCATACACGCTTGTACAAGCACAGGATCCTAGTATTTATTTGCATATAGAATTTACAGTTTTTCCCCATGGTCTATTGAGTACAGTATAGTATTGGGTGTCTCTGGGTGTCTCTGACTCAACACACTGACTCAACACATGACAGTCAGAATAAACCATATCGGCAATAAACAAGGAGGACCCATAAACAAGCTGCAGAATACACCATATGGGCCATTTCATTGACAGGTCTGAGTCAACATAGAAACCACTAGATTCCAGCATACAAGAAAGCTAAAAATGCATGTTCCAACATACCAAGTACTAGGTTCCACTGCCATATTTTACAAAAGCATGTTACCAGAATAAGAACATAGAACTTCTAATTTAATCACAAAAGCATATCATAAGATGTCGACAAGCTTTATTCGAAGACCAATGTCGTGATGGTAGTAACAACAGTAGTAGGTGGGTTGGCTGCAGCCTTCTTCAACTTCTTCTTGATGGGTGCCTTCTTCTTTGGGGTGTCCTTCTTCTTCTTCTTCTTCTTCTTCTTCTTCTTTTGAACCTTCTTCTTCTTGGCTTGGGAGGGACCAGCTTCATCTGTTGGAGGCTCCTTTCTGCATTTTTTTTGTTCGTTTCTGTTAGTGGACAGAAAGGTAACATTTTTCAAGTGAAAAAACAATTGAGACAGATTTAGTGCATAGAAAATACCTTTTGTTAGCTTTGTTTCTAGGTGGAGCTCTCTCGCCATCTTCCCCAATCTCTGCTAGTTTGCAAGTTTTTGAAAAGTGGCCAAAACCTCCACACCTCTTACATTTTACCTTCTTTTTTGTAGCATTTTTCTCTAAGAATCCTCTCTATCTTTGTACCTTTAGTCTTCCTGCTCCTCTGCCTAGCAAGGGTGGATGCACTTCAAATCCAAGTTCCACAACTAGCCACTGTGACCTATCTGGTATTGGTTCAATTCTGGCCTCATAGGCTGCCTTGAACCTAGCCACTGAGTAGTATTCATGGACATAATCTTCAATTTTTAGACCTTTGTTAGACAGAATCCATGACAAAGCATGTTTGCATGGCTTCCCTGTCACCTGCCACCCTCTGCAGGAGCATTTGTGGTTCACCAAGTCAACTGTTTCCCTCTTCTGATTATTCCAAATCATCTAAGATGGTTACTTCTGCAATGTCAACATCACTAAGAGCACAATTGTGTTCAGCAGGTAGTTTTTTGATCTACACAAACAAATGCAATATGGTGTCAGTAGCATAAAAAAATAATACACAAAGAACTCCAACAGTAATGACATCTATACCTCTATTTTCTTGCCATAAAAAATCCTAGAAGCATGGATGCGCCAAGGACAACCCTCCGCTTTACACTTTGCAATAAATCTTGTTGGGTCAGTTTGCAGATTAGCAAACTCAAAGCCTGTCTTCACTGCGTAATGCCTGATTGCTTTTCTAAATATAACAATATCAGGAAAAAGCCCTCCCTTGACAATCTTGGGGTTCTCTGGATCATGGATAACATGGACCTCCTGTGGATCTACATCATCAACCTCTGCCTCAAGAGGATCACCTCCTTCAGCAACACCACCATCATTTGCATCATCATTAACACATGGTTCTGGGTGAGTATTGTTAGTAGTCTGTGCATTGTTAGTGTACTGATGAGAGGGTACAGGCATGTACATTGCCTCATCATCAACACCCACATATTTCTCCTCATTATCAAACATGTCTGGTTGTCTGTCAGGCTCTAGTTCAGGCTCTGAAGGATACTCTGCTCCTCCATTTGGCTCAACAGTAGGATTGGTAGCAGGGCTAACAGGAGGAGTAAGCTGACTAGCATGATCTGGAATTGAGTTCTCATGCCTATTTGGCTGTGGATCTTCGTTAACATCAGGATTAATCACACAAAGAGGCTCTACAGCGGCAAATGCATTGACATATGCAATTGTTGATGGCCAACTGTCTAAGGACAACAACCGAACCCTAACAGCAAACAAGTCGCCCAAAAAACACTATGGTCAGCGCAACCCCTACCTACTGGGATGGGATCAGTACTCAGATTCAAGAGACAGAGGTTTGAAGCATCGAGATCCATACCTCTCGTGGCTGTGCCCCACGTCGGCGGGATCAGCCATGGCGCTCAACAGAGGAGAGCTCCGGTGGCGCCAGATGGCTTGGGCGCGGTCGTGGGCTCCAGGACATCGGCCGCTAGGGTTTCGCCGCCGTCAAAGTCGTCGTCGTCGCTGTCGTCGCTACATCAGGTCAAGGTGAGTGCGAGAGAGTTACGAGAGTTGAGAACTTGGGCCACACGCCACAGTTCAGGTCTATCAGGATAAGAAGGGGGCAAATATGTCCATACGGAAAGATGTACAGTACGCGTACGCCTGCCAATGGATCCAAGTTGTTAGAAGATGTAGAGAATGGTATTGCTGAGTGAAACATTGAATTGCAATGGTAGATTTCAGAATACACGAATTGTAATGGTATATCTCCAAGTTCCAAGAATTATAATGGTACCGATCCAAATAACCCATTATTCTTATATGAGCTTCAATTAGTTTTTTAGTTGACTTGCCGAACCATTTAAAGATCTCATCATCTATGCACATGTTCGAGTTGCAGAGGCAACCAACAAACCAGGGTAATGTGCACGAATGTGGTTTGCATCTGTTCTGATTGGTGGTCAAATTTTAAGGTATAGTTGGATTAATTCTTCATATATATCTTTACAGTAATTTTTTTACAGCTTTCAGTTTGATTCAACGAAATTGGCCAAATTTAATGTCAATTATACACTACCTAAGTTATGACAAATAACACATTTTTAATTTTGGAACCTCAAATCTTAATGGCATAATTTCAGCTGCAGACCTTAGCTATCCATTAGACCCTTGTTTAGCACAATATGCACTAAATCTATATAACTATTACTCAGCAGTAAACATGAGACAAACTCGGTCGGAACCTCGATGGCCCTCTACTTTGCATTGATGTCTCTATTCAATTACCTAAGTAGACACGTCAAATGCCAATGTGTCAATGAAACTTTATGAAGTAGGGAAGCAAGAAATGACATGTCTCTTATATTGTAGACTATCCAGATTGTTATTGCTTTCAGAATATAGAACAGCTACATGATGCATTCAGTCAGCTCCTTCCTACTCTACAACACCACAGTGCTGCAATCACAGAGTTTGCAGGAAATCCTAGACTACAAGGTACTACATAAAAAACTTCTACTACTCCACGTATTTTCACAATTATGATCAAATATAATCATGTCTGCAGATCCAGTCCCTGTCCACATACACAGAGATTGAGTCACCAACCTCGAGACCAAGCCGGTGGACTTAGAACAAAAATACCCGAACAATCTTACAGATCCAACAGAGGCCATGTACTTCAGCACATTCATCGGACACATGCACCTAATCTCCGTACCACTTCATCAATCAAGCAGATCAGACCAACCACAGCTCCAAGTCCTATGCACCTTGTCTCTGTACCTGATAAATATATAGCTACACAATCTAAACCTATATATATATTATCGTTGCATTATCCCGTCAATATGTACCATATATAAATATTACACTTACAATTTGCCTCCATGTGCCCGCGGTAGCGTGGGCCTTGCACTAGTAAAATAAATATTAGATTGGAGGGAGTGTCACCCTACAACATCTTACCACCTGCTTGTTTTCACTCACCGAATGTTAACCGCAAGAAAAACGTACTGCGGGGGAGCAGAGCACAGTACCAAGTCACGGCGGGGGGTAGCGTGATACTCTCAGGAAGGGAGGGGGGAATCAACCGTGAACAAACTCATACTAGATTACGCGATATTTGATTGCGGCCTGAGTGTAACCAAACACTTTTAATTGCCCAGCATATAACGCTATGGATTCACGAATCAAACACCACATTACTAGCAAGTACAAATGTCGGTTCTATTCGTGTACACTACTTCAGCACTATTTTTTAACGTACGAATAATATTTTACTTTCACAATAAATCAGCATAATTATTTAGTCTAAATTAATTTTCAGCGTAACGAACAGGTTGCTCTTATAACTTGGTTGTTTGGATGCTACGAGATTATACCTGCGTATACGAGGTTTATTCATGAACCAATTTCAGTTCTGCTTCTTGTACACGTACTACATTTAATTCCCCCTGCCATTTGTGTTAGTGGCTGTTAACCACTGTATACTCTAGATTGGACGCATTCTCGTCTCATGTGACATAAACTACTCCATGTTTTAGCCTTCTTGATTGAAGCATCATGTTTCCAGTTGTAGTCCGTATTCTTATTTCCGAGGGAATTTTAGTGTTTACTGGACACCAAATCGTGTTCTCAAAGCATTTGGTAAGCCAAATCAAACTATGTAACAGAGTCTCCTATAAATACGAGTAAATGACATCCTAGATAGAATGCGTGACCACTAGTAGATATGAAATCTTAGAATATGACACATGAAAATAGTACTGATAACGGATTTGCCATGAAAATATAGTTCGATTAAATTTGTATAAAGTTTTGCAAAGAAATGGTATTTAAAAGTATTATTAAACGCAAATGTGAAGTACAAAAGAACGGAAAGGGTTCATATATCATATAACTTTTTTTTTTGTGAACAACTTCGTATCATCAGCTTGACAATTACTGAAAATCATCTCAGTTCGATATCTATGTTCGTTAATTGGATGATTATTGTCAAAAATTAATCCGTGGATGAAATTGTGCTGCTGCGTGTGCGCTACACAACAAAGAGCTGCTCAACGCTACTCCGTCGATCGTATTACTGAATGCTGATAAAAGTGGTAGTACCAAAGGCCGCTTACGTATAAGCACTTGCCTCAGAAATTACACACAGGATTGAGATGCATTCACTCAGTAATCAAATCTCAGGATTTCCACTTAATCTAGGCACAGGAAAAGAAGATGAGATTCTCATTCACGATAATAGAGAAGCAGGGCATCACGAAATAGTTTGATGGAGGAGTTTCCTCAAGCTTTACAACTTAGATAAGTTTCAAACAGTACCACGGCAAGACAAATTTTTACAGCAACTGGTCCTTATCCTTGTTCTATGCAAACCTATATAACATTGATCTCGATAATAATAATCACACGTACCAGATAGATAGAACGAACAAGCAGTACTGATGCGCAAGTACTCAAATTATCCCTAATAAGTTTTACTTGTCTCATGAGGTATATGTACTTCTTTACTGATGGGAATGTCAAAAGCATGCATCTTCCAACGTGCTCACAGCAGACTGGCCTGGAGCTGACCATCCCTTATCTGTGCTGCGATGTCTCTGACAGCACCTGGTCCATGAGGGATGAAGACCGACGAGGACTTGGATGAGGCCCCAATCTCCTTCATGGTGTCAAAGTACTGGGTCACCAGAACCATGTCCATGACATCCTTCGCAGAGGTCCCAGGCACATTCTCAGAGAAAGCAAGAACACTGTCTCTCAGCCCATCCACTATAGCCTGGCGCTGTCTTGCGATACCCAGACCCGCCAAGTACTTGGATTCTGCATCACCTTCAGCTCTCTTGATCTGCAGTATCTTCTCTGCCTCAGCTTTCTCGGTGGCAGCCAACCTCAGCCTAGCAGCTGTTTCATTAATCAACAGGAACAGTTCAGAAATACTGGAACAGAGATACATCGTACTAAGGGCGTCCCCAACGGGGATCAAATAGCCGGTCTAGATTGAATTTCATTGGTCAGAAGGCAGACTCGGCAGCGCGCTAGCGAGTACCTCCTAGCTAGTCCGCACGCTCTCCAATAAAATCTCTCACAGCACGCATCTGCAGGTGCTTATTTTATTATTTCTGCAACTCACAGTGCTAGAGATTTTTTCTTCACCACTGAGGACGCCCAAAATGTTTCGTGAAGATAACGACGTACAACCTATCTTCCAAAATGTACTTAAGTTAAGCAGATGGGACGTTACTTAAATTGCTTCCTTCAAAAGAATGTTACTTAATTTGTACTTGGTGAGAACATCAGTATAAACAAGTTTGTTCATCACCAACAAACAAATTAAACTAAGTGCAGATGATTTCACAAAACAAAAAAAACCTTATAAATATTGTGATAACATTAACCGGTATAGAAAATCAGAAATATGGGAGATGATTTTGGTGTCCATGTTTATTTCATGATCAATGAACGTAATATTAATTGATAGGAATACTACTGCACTTGACAACATAAGGTGACATCTTGATAATAAGTCTCAAGAAGCTGAGCCATTCTGTCCATGCCACTGAGGCACAAAATCTATCCCATTTTCCGTTTTCCAGATGAAGTATACGTAGAATTGCACAAATATCAAGTTGTAAAATTGAACAGGTGGTTCTTACAAAGAAATCCACATGCAGTTGATGTTTCAACTATGAACAAGAAATATGTGGAACTTGCCTGCATTGATCTCATTCATGGCTCTCTTCACATGCTCATCGGGCTCAATATCAACAATCAGAGTCTGCACAATCTCGTATCCATACATAGACATTGCCTTTACAGTGAAGAAAAGGGTTAGCCCCAAAAAAACTTCCATGTTCTAGAAGACCAACAAATGATGAACACAGACCTTTTCAAGTTCATCTTCTACAGCTTTAGCGATTTCATTCTTCTGCTCAAAGGCATCATCCAAGTTCATCTTTGGAACACTTGCCCTGATGACTGAACACGAGCAAAGTTCTATAAGTATTGAATGGGAGAAGTGAGGATGAAAAGAAATGGAACCAACAATATTCAGGTGATTCCTACAGTACTTACTACTACATGAGTTATATAATGCAACAAGGAAAAAAAGGATACTCCCTCTAGTTTCCTAATATATGTCGTTTTGGACAGCAACACGGTCTAAAAAAAACAACTTTGACCATTAATTTTTGCTACAAAGTATTTAAAATATAGTCTATATACTTCTATGAAACTAAATTTCAAGATGAATGTACTCACCACTTTCATATTTTCAAACTCAGCCCAAATAATTTTATTCGTAGTCAAAGTTTAAAATATTTGACTTAAGACAACCTCAAAACAAAACTTATTAGGAAACCAGAGGGAGTACTGAATAAATCCATGTATGTGATGGAGTAATGAATTTTGCAATTATGAACATGTAGCAGCCTTACCATCAAAGACATATGACTGGATTTGCTCCCTGGTGTTACTAAGCTTATAAAATGCATCAGATGCCTTATCAGCAAGGGCACGATATTGCACAGATGCTACAACATTGACGAAAACATTATCCTGCAGATTATTCAGAACATGATATCCAGCATCAGCATGACTAAAGCAGAAAAACAACAATAACATGAAAAACAAACAACTAAATATAATGCAACTATGGTACGCGTGCCAGTTAAAGTGGCTTCACGTTTGACCTTCTAGTAAATAGTATTCACATTTATGGCTCCAAATTAATTTATTATGAAAATATATTTCGTAATTAATCTAATGATGTTTATTTGATATAAAAAATATTTATACTTTTAATCTATAATTGATCAAACTTGGTATACTAAATCATGACACCATTCTAGAATTGCATTCTTTTGGGAACGGAGGTATACCATTTTTACCCAGTCATGGTAATTTTACCAAATTATAGAGAGAGAAAAAATAGATTTCTGGGGTACCTTTGTCTTTGTTTCGCAGCGGACATCAAGCTGCTGCACACGGAGTGACAGATACCCAGCAATTTGCTTGCCTATGCACCATGGCAAGAAGTGGCATCCAGGCTCTAGGATTTCATCAAATTTCCCAAAAGATTCCTTGATGGCTACCGTGGATTGATCCACTTGAATCAAGCCAAGTGCTTGACCCATGTCTTATCTACAAAGGAGCAGAAAATTCGCATGTCCATATATTTGCACAATCTTGACTTAGGCTCACAGGTGATGTGATTTATCCAATTAATCTCACAAGATTATTCCAATAAGCCTTGTTTGCTTGGCTTATCAGTCATGATACAGTGTTTTTCTCTCACAATAAAACAGCCAAAAAAAGCATCTGCCGGCTTATCAGCCGCAGAAACGATCAAGCGAACAAGGCCCGTAGCATCCATGGAATAATAAATTAATAAATAAATGAGTGAAGATAAAATGAATACTGGATAGCATGGATTGGCTAACTTGTCCGTGCTAAAGACTGGACCAATTGCAACATACTCCCTCCGTCCCTAAATAACTATCATTGTTGGTGTCCGTGCCATAAGTTTAACTCAATTTGTATAAAATACATTCAACATTTGTACCTCCAAATAAATTTATTAAAAAACTAGATACAAAGATCTTTCTAATGATATTAATTATATATCATAAATATTTATATTTTTTAATATATATTTAGTCAAAGATGTTTCTTGGAAAATGTAAACGACAGATATTTAGGGACAGAGGGAGTAGAACACAGTATCACTTGAAAAACACATGTCAACATGTAACAAGAACTCATCAACAATATCTGGTGGATAAGATAGCCATGTCCTTAAATCTACTGAATTCTCGACATCATCATGGTACAGCCCATAGAATCACACTTTTCTAACAATCAATTCCACAAAATAAATAGCCACCAAAAGAACAATAACAATCTAGCACAGCCCGTTGCAGTATGAACTATATAGAGAGATAAAAAGAAGAACATGTACCTACAAGCGTGGTCAACAAGCTTAGTGAGGAGAGGCAGGGTTTATCAGGTTCAGGGCTTTCTTGGTGTTATTGGAGTAGAGGCATAGTAGATATATAGTCGATTTGTAAAGACAAGTGGACACGTAAGAGAACGTGGGAGGTTGATAAAGGGTCACATCTAGATGCCAGCGAAAACCAAGAAATCCATGTTGGCCGCGGCACAACCGACGAAAACAGCAAGATGCAGCTAATGATTCATTTGGCGACAAGTCCATGCACAGACCACATAGGCTTTATCCAGCGAGTAGTGATAATGAAACACGTCAAAATCAACCAATGTAGCCCCCGAAGACAATTAAGCATTCCCTGTATTCTACGCGGGTCGAAATTTCCCCACGGTGCCCAGCCATCAAGCAATTAATAAGCCGCAAGGAAAAAAATTGTGTCCACAACTAAATCAGAAAAGAATATATATAAAAAATGCGTGTTTGACTTGACCACCTGGAAATTTCAATGAGATTGGCCAGGACAAGCAACGCACGTCAGATTTGCTCGTTAACTTCGACGAGGCTACCATGGAGATAGCAAGGGTGGTTCCATTTGGTTGGTGCAGGACAAGAGCTGTGGTCGAAACCGAGGAAGCGACATGTTGAAATCACCAGCGCCGAGTCGCAAAATAATGAAAAAGGCGAATGTAGAGGAATAATCTAGGGGAGAGAAATCCCCCAGCACGAAAAAGGAAAGAAATCATTCCCCCGCAAGAACGCTAGGGGGGCGACGGGGCGGCGGGACAGTTACCTTCCGCCGGAGATGATACAGGCGCAGACTAGTAGAGTATTGAGAAGAGAAGGGTTTGCCCTCGTCCGGCCGCCGCGCTGCTCCGTCGATTGAGTTGTCCGAGGCCCTCGATCGCCGGTATTTATGGCAGAATTGCTGCGCGTCTGGGAGGGAGGGCGACCGTAGAAGCATTTGCTAGAGAGATTGCAAGGGAATCGGGGCGGAAACCGGGAGGGAAGTTGCGCCGCCGCCGCTCTAGTCTCCACTTCCGCAAGTTCCCGTGGGCTCGGATGTCCTGCTCTCGGCAAGGGAACGAGAACGGCCCCTTGTTTCACTTCGGATCACAAATTCACAATCGCCGCGCTGGAACCGGGTCCAGACGACCAGACGCAACAAAAATATCTCCTTCTTTGTTTTGTTTCGTTTATTTAGATTTTTTAATGGGATCGATTATTTGGATTGGAATCGTCAGATGCGTTTGCCGAGACCCGGATCGATTATTTGGATTGGAATCGTCAGATGCGTTTGACCTCGTTTTGTCTCGGCAAAAGGGGGCTGGTTTAAATCGGACGGTTGTACTTCCTCCATTTTTATAAATTATAAAATATTTTAAAAATCTTAACAAAGTAAAGCATCTTAAGTTAGATCAAAACGGTATAAAAAACTATAAAGATTTATGACATCAAATAGATATATTATAATACTATAAAAATAGAATTGACGAAGAATCTAATGATACTTAATTAAAATCATAAATGTTATAATATTTTTATATAAATTTGATTAAACCTGAGATGCTTTGAGTCTCTAAAATTTTTAGAATATCTCATAATTTATGATGGAGAGAGTAGAAAAAATCCTAAGCGATTTAATTTTTTTTCTACTTATGAATATGAATCGATACATTGTAGAAAAAAATGAATATGAGGGCCTGCTTGGTTGCAGACCACACACAACCACAAGAAGTGTGGCGCTGCCGAACTATGGTGGCGAGTAGCTAGCCGCCTAAGCCATGACAAGAAATGAACGTTAAAAGTTGTGGCGGCCACCATTAAACTGCGAACCAAATACTAGCCGTTTGTCTGTGGCTGTCGAACCTTTGCCGTGGTAGCCGTTGACGGGCAACCAAACAGATCCCGAATCGATAAAAACATGGTTTCATGTGATTATTTTACAGCTAAACAATAGTGATTCTAAATCGTCACTCCGAATGTTTCTACAGAGAATCTAGGTATAAAATATTTCTAAGTGAATCTAAATCCCCCCTAAATAAATCGTAATTAAAAAATCTTAGTGCTCCACAGCTCAAATAGATCTCATTCAGTAACCTGGTGAGTAAATTCTAACATAAGGAATCTCTAAGTCCGAACAGTTCTGAGAAAAAGGTCCAAATACGTGTTTAAAATGCACATCTTATTTTTCTAAAAAATATTTTTTGCATTTAATTGAATTTATAAAATTATTATTTATATTTATATTTTTAATATGTTTATTATAAAGAAATTTATAATTATTCTAATAATATTTATTTTGTATCATAAATATTATAATATTTTACCTATAATTAATTAAATTTAGAAACTTTATTTATTTAAAAAAGATG
Source organism: Microstegium vimineum (assembly GCA_022036555.1). Classification (NCBI taxonomy): domain Eukaryota; kingdom Viridiplantae; phylum Streptophyta; class Magnoliopsida; order Poales; family Poaceae; genus Microstegium; species Microstegium vimineum. The sequence goes on along the minus strand of CM039136.1, from coordinate 30,152,084 downwards.
TATAGCTAGTATTTTGAAACTATGTGAGTATTTATAATAGAATTGCTATCAATAAATAGTGATTAGGAGGCTTTGGCGGAAAAAGATCAGGTGTAAACCATAGTCATCGTGCCTCTGTGTATACATATGCTATGGATAATTGCCATGTGCCGAGTGAGAGAAAGCAAAATATATGTACTTGGCTACTTGCTGCATATACATGTCTACATAAAAAATTATATACAGTGGAGAAATGACAATGTTGGACCTTGTAATAAACAGACAAACCAATAAATATTATAAGCCATAAATCTATTAGTGGTTTAATAACAGTATGATGCACGGTCAAAATTCAAAGTTGCATTGTTCATTATCGAAATCATGAACAAATTCAAGGTCCGTTTGAATCCACTTAACTAAAGTTGAGCTAGCTAAGATTTTAAAATTAAACTTTAGTCAAGTAAGAGTTATCCAACCTAAACTTTAGAATTTAGTAAAAATGTTTAGATCCAACTAATAGACTCAACTAAACTTTAACTGAGTTTAGTTGTATTGAAATAGTTAAACATTAGTTGGGTTGTTTAGATCACTAATACATAAATTTAGCCAACTAAAATTTAATTTGCGGGGACTCGATACTCCTGCTAGTCCTCGTTGGAGCACCCACATAAGGGTATTGCTCCTCCTTGGTCCGCACAGAGTCCAAGTGCTCTCTTCAGGTTGATTCTTCGTTGCTCTGACTTGATAAATCACCCACAACCGAGCACAATTTGAGTTGTGTCATCCACAAGCTCCTCCGGATGATCACCAAGCTCCTAATCACCGTCAAACCATCTAGGTGATGTTGGTCACCAAGAGTAACAAGCACAAACTCTCACTTGACTCACACAAGTCTAATGAGATGCGTGGATGCGCACTTGCTACTACCTAGCCACTAATGAGGTCCAAATCTTTGGATTACCAAATATCAACTTCCTCACTAAGCACTTGCATGCCCTTGCACTCTTGAGGTTGTGTTTAACTAATCAAGAGTAAAGAGAGTATGTTGGAGGTGTTGGAGAAATATAAATACTTCCCCCTCCAAACATACTCATTGGATTCAAAACCGGTTGTTTATTAAGTGGCGACCAGACATGTCTATTGGGTCGACTGGACGTGTCCGGTTGTTGCCCAATGGCTAGTTTCTGTTTATATCACCACTCTGACCAAACGCTGCCCTGCGCCTGGTCCCCACTTACTGATGTGTCCCGTGAGCAAAACCCCTCTCTGGAACCTCTCACGTCTGGTGTCGTGTCCGATGCAAACCGCATAGCAAGCTAAGTCCATTATCGCGTCCGATGAACACCGTTGATGCCTCTAAGGGCATAACCTAGCCACTTCGCACCGATCAGACATGTCTAGTGCCAGGTGCATTAGCGTCCGGTGCAATGTAAAACACCCTAAATAAATCCAAATTGAATTTTCTTCAAGAAAAAGTTGTTGTTATTTATCTTAGGGCCAACCCAGAGCTACCTAGAGTTAAGTTTGACAAGTATGCGCCACATCTAAACCATTAGATTTATCTAGGTCAAGCTACTCATGCATACCGCCTTAATAGTATGATTAAACAAAAAACAAAGTCCTAATCTACTATAAGTGTCTCTCAACTCCAATCGATAGTTAGAACTAGATCATCTTTAACCTTGTCTCCGTCCTTTGAAAACCGAAATGATATCCATCGCTAGGGGCATGAAAATCATTGGTTGCTCAATCAATCACCATTACTATGACCTAAACTCAATTTGCCTCTACAAAACACATGTTAGTTATAATAATCTTGCATTATCATTAATCACCAGGTCTAGATGCTTTTAGAATCTATTAAGTCTAATTAGTCCATGATTTGATAATGTGATGCTATAGTAAACATGGTGAATTATGGATTAACTAGGCTTAATAGTTTTGTCTCGTGAATTAGTCACGTCTTCTATAATTATTTTTATGATTAGCTCATGTTTAGTTCTTCTAATTAGTATCCACGTGACATCTTCCAAACTTTAGTTCCTAGATCCAAACACACATGTTAATTAATAGCAATTATCAAACTGTGTAAGTGGGATCACTTTCAATCTAATCATGTGAGTCATTGCAAAAATAAACATAACACTTTTGTTATGATGTACGCGGATCAAACGTGCATGTACATAATAATATAATTTACAAATAAAGTCTGATATGAAATATTCCTGTATTGTATTGATGCACAAACATGCTTGGCACCACTAGAGTATATAAACAGTGTTCACCTAAACAACTGCTAAATGGTAAACGGCGAGTAATAAAAAAATGGTAAACGAAACTAAATAGTTAATCATTTAAACAGCCAAAAAAAAGGAGGGGAAAAGACCTAAACACCAAACACCCTAAACTAAATGAAGGTAAATGGTTTTAAACTAGATAATCATTTGTTTAAATGATTGTTTAGGCAAATACTGGGTAAATCAAGATTAGTTTTACATGTAAAATTTGTATATACTTAAGTTGTTTATTATATTCATAAATATGTATACTTGATTTGATGTTTGATATATGAATAAATATATATATTTAATTCTTTTTACATGTATAAATAAACAAATAAATATAAAACTAAAATAATTATTTTTTACTTGCATAAATATGTACAAATACTAGAATAATTGATTTTTTGCATGAATAATATGTACATTTTGATAATGATGTGTAAAACCGTTTAGACCGCTTAAACCCTGTCTAAACTGTTTAAAATGTTACCGTTTAACGCTTAGGAGTGCAAATTTACTCAAGCTAAATTCCGCATCAATATATGTAGTAGTATATCTAAATAATTTGACGTTGAGTTGAACAGAAAAGGTTAAAAGCCACATGAAATCCCAACAAAATGCACGCCTCTTGTGCATGATCTCCAATCATGCAGTTTTGTCTGATGTGACTATAAGATAACATTGTTGAGCAGGCCGGGCTTTCCGGACAGGCTCATCCAGCCAGCTTCTGCTGCATGCCTGGCCCGGAATAGTCGAATTTTCTCCGATCGCTAGTGCGCGACTGCGCGTGCGCGCAACAACGGCGAGGCTGGAGGTCGATCTCACCTGAATTTCTCGGTGCACGCGTGTGCCGTGGTTTTGCCAATGGACTTTTCCTTTCCTTTCCCATCCAATAGAGATAGAACTTACGTTGATGAATCATATCTGAAAAGGAAAGACGCGTCTCGCCTCGCCTCGCCGCGGGCGTTGCTATCGCCTTTCGCTACGCTAGGCTACCAAGCAGTACTACGTGCACAAGACACTTTGGAAACGCGCTGCGGTTCCCAAGAGCAGCCTGCCTCGTGTTTCTGCTGCTGCCTGCACGCGGTGCGCTTGAATCACAACAGACGCGGGGTACAAGACCATGACCGATGACCCACCCACGCAGTCGTCTCCAAATCTGGGATCGATGTGTAACGGCAACGCATACAAATGGCCCTGTGTGTGTGGCCTACCTAGCTGGATGGATAGTCCAGGACTTCAAGTCTTGCATTGCATTGCACATGTGGATGAACATCAGAACATGACAACTAGTGGTATGCACGTATTGTGAAGCAAAATCTTATCTAATAATAAGATTAACTAATAAGATAGCAAACTAAGCGTAGCTCAACTGGCTGGGCTTTTTGTCATGGAACTTATCCATCTGGATTCAAATCTTTGATTTGACACGGGTGTCCACATTTTTATGGATTTATTCTAGAAATTAATGGTTTCAGTAGTAATGACATGCCCGTCAACAGCAAGACGCCTGTGATGACTTCGTTAGTCTCGAAATTTGCCGGTCCAACTCGGTTCTTCGGAGGTGCTCATAAGAGAAAATTGCCCCTCCGAGGAATTCACCGTGCCTCGCCGCCTCCGCCTCCGCTTCCCCTCAGATGCAACACTCGGCCCTACCAGTAGGTACACACTCACCGTACCTCGCTTCCACTCGGATGTAGCATCCAAGCCTACCGATGGTTCACACACGGATCATATCGATTTGTAGCCTCTTCCTCTTCCCTAGCCACGCCGTTTGCGGATGCCACCACTGACCGCACTTGCACCTGCGCCGAGCATCAGGGTGGGAGAGTACATGAATGGTGATGATGCTTAGGGCTCAGGCTGGCCCAAAGAAGAAGCACCTGCTACAAGCCACCCTCATCCTCATCTTCGCCGCTAACCATGAGGTTCCCCCAAGGTCTGCATCACCGTCGTCCCCAACTCCTCACCACCTAAGATTCGTGTCTCCTCCTTCATCTTGATCTGGTCTTCGATCTGAACTTACCTTCAACTTGAGTTGTCTGATCTGGCTATATATTTCCATGGTTGCGTTCAATCATGCCAGTAGTGGTGGTATGCACAACTGTTGCTCGGTTGTTCCTATGCCTTACTTTATTCTACGCAATACTGCTTATCTCCAATGAGATTGTGTTGTGGTGTTTTGTTTCATGTTTAGGCTCACTACCTACTGTGAAGAGGAAAATAGGTAACTGGTCCTTGCTAAGTTTCTACTGTCCTACCTTTTCCTTTTTATTTTTGAAGCCTATTTTCTGTTTCTAGAATTCATTACATGCCTACCTGACTTCATATATACTCTATTAGATATATCGAAATGTATGGTTATTTGTGAGATATATATTTCGCTACATCAAACATGTATCTTGATGCTGTGAGTTAGTCTTTTCCCCTTTTCTAATGATATTTACATATGTTTGTGAGCCATGGTGATTGTCAGCTATGGGTTCATACATATATCCAAATCTATTGCTCTTAAATTTTTGTTCCAAAATTTGTTCGGTGCAAGGACATAGACGATATGGTGCTAACCTAATTATATATGTTAGCCACGACACGTATATCATGCAGACACCATTTGCCAATCGTTCACAAAATAGCTTCCTGTGTTAGTGTCTATATTATTGGTGTATTATGACATTGATTTCTCCAATGCAAATTTCAAATTATTATATATCCATTCATTATAAAGCCTAAAATGCCTTAGTATGTTACTTTTCATACTTTAGATTCAAACTTTAGAGATTTTGCAAGGTTTGTTGGCCTCACTGTGCCTGATTGATATTTGTGCTTTCTCTAATTTATGGTGGTATGTTGATATTTTCCTATACATAGGATACCCTGTCCGTCGATTTAGGAGAAAAGGATCCTTTCAATCACTGCCAATCCAAAGCACATGTAATTTCTTCTACATGTTAGGCTATTGTACTAACATATAATGTAAAATTCATATGCACTAGTAAGAGCAGTACACTGGTTTTAGTTGAGACATGTCTAAAATAACTCTATAGGAAGTACGCTTTTAGATGCATTCCTCTTCCTCTTTGATTCTTTTTTACTAGCCAGTCCTCTTGGATCCTTATTGCAATATTAAGAAGGCCATGCATCATCTAACTCCCTGTGTGCCTGCTATTTTTGAAAGATAGCTTCTATTCATGTCTTCCATAATAATGTACTCATTGTTTTGAGCAAACATGTGTTGGTTTTGTTGACCTAATTCAGTTAGTACCAACGAATGCATTTTTAATCCACTATTTAAAATTCTTAGCACCCTATCACTAATTTGGAAGCTACAAAAAACACTAAGACAACTATTATTAGTATACTTCAAATTTGTCCTATTAATTAAATCTATGTTATGTCTTATAAAACCATATGAAAAAATGTATGCATGATAAATTTTGAGTGCAACTCCATATCAAAAAATTGTAAAGTATGCTAATATCAATAGAGGATTCATCTTAAGTTTTTCACTATTTTCCTTTTGCTTTTCTTACCAAGGGACAACCATGTCTGCATGATAGTTCTCTTGGATAACTGAGTTAGTGCTTCCACACCGTGTTAATACCATTTTTGTCATTTCAGTATATATATAGGTTGTTCAAGTACTTATGCCGGATTTGTGCCAATTTTACGCTAACATGAATAGGGGATTTATCTTTGGTTTCCCCTTTTCTCAGCAAGGGACAAATATGAGTGCATGGTAGTGTTGCTCAATAGGTCAGTTAGCACTTCCTCACCATATTGATATCATTTTTATCAATCCAATAAACCATTTTACTGCCAAGAAGGGGTATCTCTAGAATGCCATTAATTGATAGCATTGCTGACAAGCCTCCATCATCAGTAAGTCTTGTGGTAGATTTCCTCTATTTATCTATTATCTGGTGTTGTGAATAATTACATTTTAAATTATTTTTGTAACACATTATTATGATACTATGCAACATGGATGGTGTCATATCCAATGAAGTTTTTTGTTTAGTTTTAAGGGTGACAATGTGAACCACATTGGAATTAGAATTAGTTACTACACTGTGTCCCTCATGGATCTAACTATTGATGAATGTAGAAGTCTCTTTACATATCATTTCTTTTGGTCGCATAATCTTATATATTTTCTTGAAGAAAAATTACTCTCATATAAAAAAACTTTCTTTGATATTATATAACTTCCAACTTGGTCTGTGCATGAATTGTTCTATGAGATAAGCCTGCTATTGTACCCCTATTCTTTTATCTTTTTAATTAGTGAATAGTTTTTAAGGCTAACTTTAGAGAAGCTACTCAATTTGGATGCTCTAAGTACTATCAAATTGTCATTGCCTCTATCACAAAATGGTTCTTATAATGATACTATTTTCTATTTTCTAAATAATGGATCATATTTGTGCAAACCAATATGAGGTGATAATATTCTTTGTGAGATGGGAGCCTGAAAAGGTTGGCATAATATTTTGCTGATAAATAATAGATCTGGTCTTATTGGAATTTTTCACTGCATCCTTAATCCAATATTTTTACCAATTGTAATCAAAGTTTTGTTATTCCTAGAATTTTGGACTAAATAGATACAAATATAATGTATTAGTGCTTCCAAAGTTTCTATATCGGTGTTGAGTGTTGTGCCTTGCAAACTTTTCATTTTTGGTCTTTTGTCTGGTGACCATGTTTAGGCTATAAATGCATAACATCCAGTTATTCCTAATTATGTTATAAATCATGATTGGTTTTATTTTGTTAGGTTTTGGTCACATGTTTTTAAATCATGTCTCATGACATTCGACAAGCTAACATTATGCTCCTTTACCCGAAAACAACCAATTATAGATTTCTAGAGTTACTATGTGTGTTCTACCACTGATGCAGCGAAAGCGCGCGCGCCTATCGTGCTAGTGATCCCTCAGCCACGAATAAATCTTAGCTCTCCCAATGCACCAAACACTGTGCGTTGCATTTCCTGTCCGTGAACCGTGAGTGTCAGGGGCTCTTTATATAGGTCTTCACCTTCGTTATTTCTAGTACGGAGTCTAAAATACCCTGACTCAATTGAATACAACCCCTCTTTCATCTAGGAGCAAATAAGTCATTACATCTTTGTAACACCCTAAAATTGGAGTTAGAAATTAGATTTGAATTTGAGTTTAATTTGATTTAATTCAAGCAATTTTTGTGAAGCATAGAATTAAATATATAAAACAAAAATTAAAATTCCATGCTAGGCCCAACATGTTGTGATGCATCTCATGCCCCTGCATTTTTCTTGTGTGTGTGGCTTTGCGAATTCTTGAAAATGATTTCAAAACCTTTTTGGAAAATCAAATTGCAAAAATTCAAAAAAAAAGGAAAAAGAAAAAGAAAAAGGAAAATCTCCCCCTTCTCCTTTCTGGCCCAGTGGCCCACTCGGCCTGCCTCTCCCCTCTCTCTTTATTTTCTCTTTGGGCCGGCCTGCCCCGCACCACGGCCCAGTCCGGCCTCCTCTCTCTCCCCCTCACTGACACGGCCGCCCCACCTGTCGGCGCGCCCTCCTTCTCTCTCTGTGCTACTGCCAGCCGGGGCCCGCGTGTCATCTCTCTCTTCTTCCTCCCCCATCCAATGCGGACACTGCGTCGCAGAGTCAGGATCGGCACCGAGCCGTGGCGTGCTACGCATGGACTCCGTCCCTCTCATCTCCCCTTTAAATAGCGGCCACGCCCCCTCTGTTTTCCCCAACCGAAGCCGTGCCGCCTTGCCTTGCCTCGCCTCGAGTTCCAGCGGCGGCCGTCGCATCGTGCCGAGAAGCCACCACCAAGAAGCTTGGTCCCTTGCTTGCCGTAGCAGTAAGTCTCGCACCGAGCCTTGCATCGTCCTTGCGGAGTCGTAAGCGGCGTTTTCCGCTCCCGGCAGTGCCTCTGCTCGCTCTCCGAGTTTTTCCGACGAACACAGACCGCCGCCATCCGCCCCTTCCATGGCCAACCGCCACCGTGTCTCCCCGGACCCCGGATTGGTCTCAGGTGAGCCCGCGTTCCTTCCCTCTACCTCCCTGTGCCCTCAATTTCTCTCCCTGTGTGCTCTCACCGTGCCGTCGTCGTTCTCAGAGAGTTCGCGCCCGCGGTCGTGCGTCGCCAGCCGCCTCCGTCCTCTCTCTGCTCGCGCGAAGTCCGCAGACGAGCTCGCGCCCTCTCCCTCGTTCTCCCGAACCTCTTGGTTCGTTGTTTGGTGGTCCATAGGCCCCAATCTTCTAACGCCGGCGAGCTTCAAGCTCTGGCCATGGCGTTCCGCCGCGCCGGCTCTGAACCTGGCCGACGTCTCCTCCTTCTCCCTCTATCTTTCACTCTCCACCGCTCGATCTGAGTCCAAGGGTCCAGATTAGATCACTTAAGGGAGATACCCCTTCGGTCCATCACGGACTATGGACCTAGCCCACTGGTGCCACGCCAGCAGGTCCACCGTGGACCAGCCTGTCCGAGCAGGCCACGTGGCGCACACGTGGGCGGTGACCCAGTCAACAGCCGCCCAAAGCGTAGATCTGGAAGTGCGCTTTCTGTTTTTCGAAAACGTAAACCCCTCTGTTTTAATCCAAAATACGTTTTCCAAATTTCAGATTCGCCACCGAATTTGAAAACCCTATATCTCCCTCGTTTCAAATCCGTTTTGACCCAAACAAGTTGCGTTAGCTTCGTAATTTCAAGACCTATCTAATGGTACAGTTTTTACCTATGTTAAAGTCTTTTGAAAATCAAAGTAAATTAATTCTTTAATGTTTTAATCTTGCCCTTTCAAAATCTTGTTTAATTTATAAATCTCTCGTTCTAGATCCGTTTTGTCCCGTTCGAGTTGCGTTGGTTTCGTAACGATAAGATCTACCTGTTAGTAACAGTATTAAATATGTTTTATTCTCTGAAATAAAATGATAATTGATTAATCTATATAATCAATGGTTTTCCAATTAAAATCAATTAGGGTTTTCCACCTCGGCTTTTCATAAAACAAAACCTACTTAGTTTAATCTTGTTTTTACAAAGCAAAGTAATGTGACTTAATTTAATTTGGGTATTTCTCTGAAGTATCCAATATATGCTTTTTATATAAATAAAATAAATGAAGTCTAATTCTCTTATAAAAGCTAATCTTCGGTAGACGTTTCTTTTCCGTTATAGATCGGATTAGCGTGATTCTCGCGTCTGCGTGATCGTAGCAAGACATAGATTTCTTTTAAATATTTTTCATTGATTGGTGTATTGTTCTAAAGTAGATATATTGTATGCTTTGTATGATTGTTCAGATGCTTGTGTGGTGTTTATGATCTTGTCCAATCGGTGAGAATTACGTGGAGATCAAGAAGAAGTCATCAGAAGATCGAGAATCAAGTGAAGAAAGGATCTAAGAGTTTAAGGCAAGTTTAACATGGGATCATCCTTGTTACCTATTCACTCTAATTCATCTAGTCATGATTGCATGTGTCTAATTTGATTCCTATTAGATCTATACCATAGCTTTGTTATCCTTTACCTTGTCACCATGGGTTTATATGCATATGGGTAGCTCTGCTATGCTTTACATGATGAATATTGAATCGAATATTGATTAATGATATATGCAACAATGAGATAAAATTTACTTTTATAGCAACATGGAATAGGACACCACTGTAGGGCAAAAGCTGGGACTTAAATGCAACCACGAGTGCTATATGGCTCTGGCTTTAGTCAAGTATGAAGATTCGTACTAGCATGTTGGCAGTTCGTGAAAGGCACCATTGCCGAGCTGGTTGCAGGGCATGTTCTAGGGTGGTTACCGCTTCGAAAGGTACCATCGAGTAGAGGCTTTGCATACCCCTTGCCCTTGGGTCCGTAGGGTCTGGCAACATGTTAGGAAGACTTTTGAAAGACTTCATAGTGTACCCTGCCCGCTCACCTTGGAAGTGTTTTGGGAGTTGCAAACCCGGGCATATGGGCAACACGGCTTGTGGGTAAAGTGTATAACCTCTGCAGAGTGTAAATCTATCATGATAGCCGTGCTCACGGTTACGAGCGGTCTGGAAAACTCACAGTGTTAGTAACTCATGTTGTGGAACAACTTATGATGGTAAGTTTGTAGATATGATATATGAGATTGTTTCATTAATGATCATGTGGTTACCAACTGGGTTAAGCACAACTAAAGCTAAGTGTTGGTAAAACTTGACCAAGTTAAAAGCAACCGCAGTAAGCCAGTGTCAGCCTTTTGAGCTTCATAACCCTGTGTTAATCTTGCTGAGTACGTTAAGTGCTCACCCTTGCCTTATCAACCATATCAGATTGCAAAGAGCAAGAGTTAAAGGAGTTAGGCTTGTGATCAACCAGACAGTTGTCCCTGTGAAGTTGGAGTCTTCGCCTGAAGATCGGAGTCGTCTTTCCGCTGTTTGCTGTGCTGAGGTTATCCTTTGACCTTATATGATATATACTTAAGTATTGTCTTTCGATATCACCTTAATTTGTGGCTATATGTGAGATTTGACTTCCTGGGCTCACATATGGTGTAAATCTGGTTTTGTCCTTAAAACCGGGTGTGACAATCTTCGATTCAATGTCTTACATGTGCCTGGCGGCGAAGTGCACATGACGGGTTCGTTCCTTAGTTGATGATGGTGAACAGATTCAAGTGACTTTGCTCTTCCTTCCTTGCCTTCATCCGCGAGCGAAGTACAAAGATATCTTTGCCTTCTTTCTTTGATTCTTCAAACGAAGATACTTCTAAAAATCAAGCACTGAGAATGAGAAACCAATAGTTTCTAAACGAAGTTGTGGGGACTGTGTTTGTCCGAGGTCAAATCTCCAACAATAATCAATTAGGAATATTTTTGTCATTAGAAATCATTAATTATGGTTTTAATAGGGACAAAGAGGAGTGTCTGTGATCTCACATTGACAAGGCAACTGCCTGTTTTGAACAATGTATAGCTCGAAGGTGGTACAAACCTATAACATGAAAGGCCACAAGAGAATATGGTGTACTTAACCAAACTACCAATCTTACCTTCTATGATAATGATATTATGACGTTAACTTTCGTTTATATCATTTGTATTTTTACGATGCTGCAATGACATTTGTATTTTACAATGCTGCAATGAGGAAACCGCTATCCACCTTTTACGACTCACCAAACTATCATAAACCTCATGGCAAGTGTGTCTGCTTTATTACCCTACAACAACATCACTATTTTTTTAAAAAGAACAACAACAACACTATAGATGAACAAAGTGCTAACACGTGTCCATTGATAAATCCTAATTGAAGTGGCCAGTGACATGAAAAATACGTTGTAACGAAATTTACTAGTCATAAATTAGAATTGGCCACCTTAGCCCATAGTAAAAGCCCATTTAAATTTGGGCCAAACTGATTAACAAGAGGTCTTTTTTTGCCAAACCCATATTGAAGGAGCATGTTGTCCAAGCCCATTTCTCACATATTTTTATTAATAAAGCATGACACCACAAAAGAAGTGATATTTTATATAATTTTTTAATAAGAGTGATCAAATTTAAGATAAAAAAAATGTTTTATTATAATTTAGAGTGGAGGAAGTATAATTTAAATGGTCCGATCAAATAATCATCATACTTCGAGAGTTCGAGTGCAAGTGGGGTTCTTCTACTACCAATACTGCAACACGCACAAGCTAGACCAAAAACAGACCAGCTTACTAAGAAAGATGCAGCATGCTGCATGTATGCTGTCAGCACCAAGACGGTTTTTAGGACGGTTTGTAATTTTTGAAAAATCATTTCCACAGGAAAACTACTAGTGTACATCGATTTATAGTAGCGATTTCCTTAAAAAATGCCTATATAAATATTTGGATAGGCGAAAAGTTTTGTGTTTTAAAACTAGTACTAGCAAATGTGCCCGTGCGTTACAACGGGAGAGAAAAAACTACCGAAGAGGAGTGATGGATGCCGATGATTTTTTTTTTACTTTTGAGATGGTCTAATTTGTTCGACAGTTGGGCTTTTAAAGATAGGACACATAAAAAACTATAGTTTGAAAAGGAAGAAACAAGATCGACATATAAAGAAAAATAAATTTGATATAGAAACGTTCTTTGGAGCCTTAGTTTCTAAAACAAATACAAAATACTTTTCAAACCAAACATAAGTAGAACACTTTGTATTTAGATTAGGATAGGATTCCTAGTTATAATAATGCACACACGAGAGAATTTTTCTATTTACGGAAGTTCGTTTGCATAAAAAAAGAGATATAGATTAGAAATTGATCTTTCGTTCTCTAATGTCTCTCATTATTCCGAGTCGTTATAGTATGATGTGACTTATGCTTGGACTATCCCGGTGTTATAGTAGCCGTATGCATGATGATCTTGTAGGCTTCTAAGTAGAGCTACGTTACGTTTGAGAGTGGGACACGGATGCGTGGCACTCATCTCGACTGGGAGAGAGCAAGCAGGCATCTGATGCCGGCAAGCTGCCGGACGTGTTACCAAACAACAGGGCCGACGGTGGTCGGTCGGCAGGTTAAGGCTGCTTTTATATTTTTTTTATTTAAATTAGAATTAAGATTCTATTCTATTCAAGTTACTAAGCATCTCCAATAATTTCCAAATCAACCTCCTAATCTAGAATTTTTACCAAAATTGAAGAAAACATAATTCCAACAGCTCCCAATCGAACCTCCCAATCTTTTGGAACTTGCAAAAAAAACGAGTCAATGCGCGCAAATATACGCACAGCGCAGTCACGCGGGTCCCTCTCCTTCGGCTCTGTTCCGTGCCTTCTGCTAGGCGCCGACAGGTGGGCCTCACGCCCTCGCCCTAGGAGCATTACTTTCTCCATGGCGGCGGCCACACGGTCTAGGTGATTACGACGGTGATAGTGGCATCGTCAACATGACCGTGGCCCTGGTGTCCATGGCAAACCGACCGTGGCCCTGAGTTCCACACTGACTTGGCTGCGCGGCAGTGACACGGTGTTAATTGGGGACGCGCGGCCGCGCCTGACATGCTCGCGGCAGCCGTATGCCGCCCCTACGCTCACACCGACGCGCACGACGCAACTTTGGGCTCGGTCGGAAGCCTGCCACCAGAGACATGCCACCGGAGGACCTGTACGTCCGTGGTGAGACCGTGCATGCGGCCACGGAGCCCGCCGTGGCCGCCGGGGGGCGCACAGCCGAGGAGGCGGACGAGCACGGCTTGCGTGGTGGCGCAGCACTCACTTGAGCCCATCACGGCGTTCTTCGACGAGAGCGTTCCAGGTTGTAAATGAACACGAGCGAGCTTGCTGGCAATTGGCAAGGAAGCCATCGTCGGCTTCGTCTGGAGGGAACCGGTGGACAGGACGTTCGCATGGAGCTGACTGCCCTCCGCAAGGCTTGACGAGGTCCAGCACCCAGCCATACTACTCGAGCAGGCGGCGATCGGGCCGTGAGCAGGCACAAGGTTTCACGCAAGTCGCCTTCCTGGCCATGAATCCGAACCATCAGAGGAGATGAAGTTTTGGAAGCAAATTATGCGAATTGTTGGAGTTGCGTAACGATCCACGATTTCCTCGAAGGGAAATCCACATATTACAACATAATGTGATAGTCCTAGGAATACCAAGCTATCACATTATTATTATACAGTTGATACCTCAGTCATACATCGTAAATTACAAGTTTACAAGTATTACAACTTAGAGATTCACGCCCTACTACAACACTCTACTAGCGGAAGACGCATGCGAAACGATATCAGAGTAGAAGCAACGTGCCAACGGGTGAAGGCTCCTCCTTCACAGCCAACCTTGAGCGTAGGACAAGACCACCTAAACCTCCGGATCCTTACTGTTGTCCTCGAAGATAGCATCCAAACCTGATAAATAACTTTCAGTACGATTTGTACTGGCCACTGTTTCCCACCTTATGCTTTGCTTTTGCTTTGAGGAAAGTGGTATGCAAGGGGTAGAGAAGAGAAACTATTTCTGGCTGTGGTTTTCCTATGCAAATTCATCATTAAGTAATAATAATATAGTAGTAAGTTATATATCAAGTTTTAACACATTTCTCACACATCCAATCTCATCAACACACATCTCACCACACACTCTAACACTCTCTAGGCGAGAAGGACAACTCCCTCCCGTCCTTGTCTCAGCGGCTCACAGCCGGATCCTGCAAAACCCAGGGGGAGAGAAGAAGGGACTCATCTTACTACTCAAGAGAAGCGTAGGTCAAGGGAATGTCCATATCCGGCGACACGGTTATACGTATAGATCAATCAACTCTGCAGAGTGTGTACACCTGTACCCACAAGATCACCATCATCGGCATGTGCACTGCCTAGGCTGATACCGGGTTGTCTTCCAACCCGCAACAATACCATCCTGCCACTCAGCCCTGGGGCTCCCCGGCGCACCGACAAACTGAGACTGGGAGACGCAACATCTGACCACGGTGGTACTGCGCATATAGGATGGTGCGGGATCCCAACACCGACACCACCCACCCTATCACCTCACAACCAAGCAGTAATGACATCGTCTAGATTGGTCGAACATCCGTCCCCCGCCTATTTAGGGACGAGTGGTGTGTACGAAAAAGTCCCATGGTTCCGGTCCTCTCGATATCCAGTTCCTAGGTAGGATCAAACAAGTCATCTCCTCAATCGGGGTCTCCCCCGTGCCATCATAGCACCTCTATCCCGGGGCTCGCCCGGGAATCTCCTCAAAACACATGTACCCGCCACAGGTACCTCACGTGGGGATGCCCAGGTCGCACCCCCGGCAAGACTCGTCTCACGGACTCGTCGTAGGACCTGTTCGATCGACTCAACCCTCACCACACACCCAAAACACACGCCAAGATCTCCCCAGTTGATACCATTATAACGACACACAGTGCCTATCCACTCACAAACAATCCTCCACTTGGCATCACATCATAGACATAATGCGAAGTAGAAGTAAGTAGCGAGTAACTAAGTAAAGCGAGCGTCTATCCTAACAGCGGGTGTGCAGGGGTAAGGTTGCGACAAGGTAAAGGCTTTCCAAGCAATCTACCATGCAACCTATCAGTTTAAATGCAAAAAGTAAAGCACTAGCATCTAATGTTTATGCATGTCTAATAGGATTCTACGAGGTTGGGTGGGACGTGGCACCTGTTTGTTATAGATCCATAATCACCCACATCCTGTTGCTACTCAAGCCTGCTGTCTCCAATGGATCACCGGTCCGCTCAACATCACCCTCAATGCAACTACCTCAATAAAGCGATAAACAAGACAGAAAACAATCAATCCCTGATCAAGATCCAAATCAGAAGACAACGACACAAAAAAAGCGGCTAAAACAAAAGACACCAAAGACTTAGCCCTCACGGGGTTGTCCGCTCTCCTCGGGCTCAAAATAAACACGAGTGGTTGTCTGTTAAGCATAAGCTCGAGTCACGACCCCCAAATAGCCACATTTCCCGGGTTGATGGTGTCAACTTGTATGGCTTCAAGAGAAAGGGGCATAGACCCTAGCTTAACTTGGGCATACACCAGAACTTGCGGTCTTTCGATCCAGTGTCATGAAAAAGGACAGGAACCGAAAGGATCACAAGCGAAAGGGAAGACAAGCTCAACAAGGTTCAGCCATTGTAGCCTTCTACCTCGCAAGTCACAACTAAGCACGAACAACCAAGAGCGAACAACAACGCAAATCGCAAGAGTTGTGACTTGGTCCTACGATACCTCGGCTTGCACGCCATGGAAATTGGCACAAGCAGAAGAGAATAGGACAAGAGAAATAGGCGAAGGGTTGGCTAGGCTGTCCATATCACGTTCTCAGTAAAGCTGGTTTTCTGACGGTCGATCGAGTCGACTCGCATGGACCCAAGAACATGAAATAGACCATAGCTTCGCTAACCAAAAGAGATGTGGGGACGGGGAATAAAGAAAAGGGAAGTGGTCTACTTCTCCCGATCCACACGCCACGGAAAAAGGCGAGGCATTGGGAAGGAGCGACACACAAGAGAACACACAACGCCCGAATCCACTTGTAGGGTACCACGACCTACGTGCACTAAATGCACCTAGTCACCCCTAGGGCCTTAGCGGTGCGGTTGTCACCGCAAGGACCTAAGAAGCGCTACGGTCTAAAATAGGTACAAGCATATAAGGGGATGGAGTAGAAGGAAGCTACAAGAGAAGAGGAGAGAAAAGAATGCACCTTCCTTTGATCCACTCGCCATAGTGTCCGACGGTAATCAAAGGAAAAG
The DNA here is from genome assembly GCA_022036555.1 of Microstegium vimineum. Classification (NCBI taxonomy): domain Eukaryota; kingdom Viridiplantae; phylum Streptophyta; class Magnoliopsida; order Poales; family Poaceae; genus Microstegium; species Microstegium vimineum. Next base: position 30,135,562 of record CM039136.1, on the reverse strand, counting down.
AACCAAGAGAACGGTAAATAAACATCAAAGGGAAAATAACAAGCAAGCGAAAAGGAATTGGTTCCTCGACACTTCGATCATCATGTCATGGCAAAGGACATGCATCGAAGTTGGAACAAGAGCGCTCAATCCACGTGTTACTGGATCGACGAGAATCGATAAGAGAGGAACAATACTCGCATCCTCTCAACCACACGCCATGGTAACAGACGGAGGTTGAAAGAATAGAGACACAAGCTCGCAGTTCCTCGATCCATACCAACTCGTAGGGCACCACGACCTATGTGCACTAAAACAGCACAAGACAATCCCTCAAGCTCTAGCAGTGCGGTTGTCGCCGCAAGAACCAAGGAAATGCTAGGGTCTAGGTGGCACAAGCATACGAGGTGGGTAGGAAAAAGAGAAGCAAAGGAGGTAGAGCCCAATGGTCATGATGAGGGAACTCGCGGCCATGAGCTTCACCTACAAGAGCTGGCACCCGTTGGTTCCACGATTATCATTTCCCAACTCACCTCCCGCTGGACTAGGTCATGGAGGGCTCGAAATGTGCGGGTAAGAACCGCGTCGATATCAACATCGAGCCCACAATGACCGAATCCTAGGGACGAGGTTAGGAGCTAACGATCGTAGCCCCACGGGGACAACTAAAACACAGAGAAAGGGGCATGTTAGGCTTTACGACCATGGCAGGACGAGCTTGCGATCGCAACGCGCAAGCACTCGTTCTCACAGCCGGCTCGAAGGCACGGTCCACAGACAACCAACCACACACGGGAGGGGGGGGAACGAACGCAAACAAGATGGAGTAGCACACATCCATAGCAAGAGAGAGATAGACCGGCGCGAAGGCACGACACAAACAAGCATAGATATATAATATGGACGACAAGTGTGAAAACATATGAGCGAGCATGAACGGAAAGCAATAGATTCGCCGACGTCGTGGATGGCGTCGGCAAGGGTTCCAAAAGCTAGACCTTGAAGCGGCGGAAGGGCAAGAGCTCGGTGCGGTGGACTGACGGAGCATCCGAAGTGAGCACGGCCGCCTACGGCCACTCCAAGCCGGCTGTGGCTGGCTGCAGCCACCTCTGGTCAGCCATGGCTAGCTGCTGGCCAGCTGCAGATGGCTGTGGCTGGCCGGGAGGTGCCGAATCTCCGGTGAATAGCGCAGCAAGGCCGCAACTTCCCTGCATAGAAAAGATCACGACACGATGGTCGGACAGAGTAGCGACTGGACCGGACGTTGGAGCTTTGGTAGACGGGTGCAGCAGGGCCAGAGCTTCCTGTGACAGTGAAGAACGCGACACGAAGGCCGGTCTTAGACGTGAACTGCAACAGGAAGGAAAAGGGTTGAAGCTTCAGTGCTGTGCAGGCTCACCGATGGTGGTTTTCTGAAGGAAGGGTGCTGCTGTTCGTCAAGGGGAAAAACGGGGGCGAGGTCGTGGCCAGCCTGGGTGCATCCGTGACTCACGACCAGCTGGGGAACGTCGCGACGCGAGCTCGGCGGTGAGGTGCAGCAGCCGGTGTAGAAGTCCGGCGACGCGAATGCAGTGGCTTGGCATCGGGGACGACGTAGTCGACGTCGGCGGGGGCTTGGTGAAAGCGTTCTGGCGCGGTCCCTCTAGATGGTTCCAGCAGCCCGGCTGCTAGACACGGACGGCGAGGCTCTTCAGGACGTCGCGCACGGCGGCGTCCATCGGCGACGTCGAGGTAGTCCCGGCTTGGAGCAGGGCGGTGCGGGGCGGGTCACCGACGTGGTCGCGGCGGGTTGGAGACCATGGGCTCGGCGAAGGTGCCTCCGTGGCCGGTTGGGCGGATGCCGCAGCGCGTCGTGACGCAGGCACGACGGCGAGGCTCGATGAAGGGGCTCCCAGCGTGGTCGCGTTGCTTGGGGGCGAAGAGCCCGGCCTGGTGTCCCGAGGTGCTCGGCGGAGAGGCGGCCTGGCGCAGCAGGGTCGCGCCGGGCAGGAGCGCTCGGTGGCGAGCGCATCCGCGACGGCCGGACATGGCGGGGACTGCGCGGATGGCAGCGGACGGCGCGGTGCATGGCTCCTCCGCGGTCGTCGCGGCGCGGCCGAGGTGGTCGGCTATCGAGGCGGCGCGTCCGCGGTTAGCCGGCTCGGTGCGGGCTCGGAGGAGACGACGGCGGCAGGGTCGATGAGGCCTGGTGCGGCATGGTCGACTTCATCGGTGACGGTAGCACAGCAGCACAGAAAGCTCGACGAGGCTGTCGGAGCGGCCGGGTCGCGACTCTGCGCAGTGGGGCGAGGCGATGCCGCGACTGTGTGGCTCGGCCGGCTGTGGCGCTGCACGCGTCGGCAGAGGGTGGCGGCGGTTGGAGGGGAGAAGGGCGAGCGGTGCGATGGCCACTGCTTAAATAGCCGGGGCCGGCTAGGGTTCCAAGGGCGCGGACGGCGATTCTCGGCGTCCGTGCAAGGGGAGGGGCACGCGGCGCGCATCGAGCGGGGCGCGGAAGCCAGTGTGTGGGAGCGCGTGCAGGCGCGATGCCGAGAGGCGTCGGGTGCACAGGGGCGGGTCACGAGCGCGTCGCATGGGGCCGTGTGCGCGCGGCAGAGAGCGTGCGCGTGGAGCGCGTCGCGCGGGTGGGCGCGCGCTCGGGCTGGCGGCGGCGGTCTGGGAGCGGGCACGATGCTCCTAGGGTTTGCCAGAGGCGGGTTCGGCTGCTGGGTTAGCTAGGCTCCGCGTGAGTGGGCCAAGGCATGCTGGGCCTGCGGGGAGGCAAGTAGGGAAGGGAGGGAAGGGAGGCGTCCTGGGCCTTGGCCTATGACAGCTGGCTGAGGGGAGAGGAGGTGGGCTTTATGAGGGATTTTGACATATAAATATGTGTACATATATATATATATATATATATGTATGTATATATATACATATATGAGTTGAGGAAGGTTTTGGAGAAGCCAAAAAGAACTTGAGAGAGAGTTTCAAAGATAAGAACTTTGATATGGATTTGAAAGGGATTCCTACGGATTGAGTTAGATCCAAGGTGGGATGTTGACCGAGGATATTTGATAGAGATTTAAAGGTACTCGATAGGAATTTGCCATGGATTGAGCACTCCAAACTTCCAACAAACTCAAGACTCGACGCTAAAACAAGAACCGAGACATTCACCTACAAACAATCTATATGCATGCAACGGTTTACCGGTAAACCCTGCTAGGTTAGCTTTGGTTCGACCTATCGACTACATGCGTCACACATTGCAAGAAAAGTTTTTGAAAGTTGGGATTTTTGCTTGCTAGAAAAACCCGGGTTGTTACAAGTTGCAACTCTTTTTCATCTCCCAGTATCTTTTGGAAGCTTGAAAAATTAGTTTTTTGGCAGTTTTTTTTTTGATACAAGATGTTCTTATAATATAGAGATCTCGGATTTGGATTATGAATCCGATCACACGTACATAACCCAATTTGTTTGGAATCGGACGGGACTCTTGGGTTTTTAATTTTGGTCAGTTTCAAGTGCCAACTCGTATTGGAATAGAACACAATTAATATAAAAATAGACATAGACGAATATTCATGGATTTAATTAGGGAAAGACGGAAAAAAAAGGGCTAAAATTTTGGCTCTTTATTATTAGGTATAGATTTATGAAATATGAAGAATACTAGCTTATGTACTAGTGGCAATATATCATTCATGGCTTCAAAGGAACAATTAGAAGCGGTTAAGAGGATTATGCTAGAAAATTATATTACATTAGATTCTTTTGTAGGTCAAAAATCAACGACTCCTATATGATCAAGTAGGATTACGAGGGAGGGACAATCGCTTGTACTCTTTTAAAAGTTGTGCTTATAGAATCAGCTGGCAGCTTCGCCAAATCGTACCCCCTTTCATGGTTGCAAGAATATCTGTCATCTAGAAAATCGTACCCCCCTTCGTGGTTCAGAACTATCATTATCACGAACACGAACCCACATAAGAAAAGAACTCACCATCAGAGCATGCCTTGTTGCACTGAGAAAACCTGTACATTTTCCAAATCTTAAGAAAGGACAAGAAGTAGTACCTCTGACCCTCACACCTGATTGAACCGATGACTCACTCACTCACAAAAAGTCAAAAACTATGAGCTATGACAGAACGGCGAACGCTCGGGCCTCCTTGGCCACCCTGACGAAGACGTCCTCCAGCGTGGCGTCCGCCACGCCCCACCCGAGCACCGGGAACGCTCGCCGCGCCACCTCCACTGCGCCGAAGACGCAGCCCAGGCCCACCTCCCGACGGGCAGCGCGAACTTCTGCGTTCCGGACACGCTGTAGATCCTGGTGTAGCCGGGCGACAGCCGGCTCAAGATCAGCTCCACCGCTTCCTCGTGCTCCGGCGAAGTCGTGATCGTTAGGATCCGGGTGCCGCCGTACCTCGCCTTCAGCTGCGTTTTGTTTTGTATATATTTGCCACCATGTTAGATGTAACTACTCATGATGCATCTTGCAACACAGCAACAAGGCAAGGTTTCTGTAAATCAGGTGGTTTCTTGTTTCTCTGGTGGGTTGGGTCGAGATGTGCAGGCGTGTATTGCATACCTCCTTGGGAGTTCCAATGCATTGGAAGTTCCCATTGATGAAGATGCCGATGCGATCGCACAGCTCCTCTGCCTCCTCCATGGAATGTGCTGTGACATGATAATGATATCCAATGTGAATGTATAAGAGCAACTCCAACCTACCTTCTAAACAGTCTCCTATTCTAAATCTAGGGACTTGATTCAAAAAATCCACTCCAATACATCTCTTATTTGGGCTTCCATTTTAGGAGGTCTTTCAAAGTTTAGTTTTGGGTCCTCAGGAAAGAGACCCTCCTGTTCCTCTCCCTCCAAATTAGGGACTATGGCTGGAGTTAGACTTTAAATTTAACCCTCAAATTTTGCAAGTCATCTCCAAATGAAAATGTAGGGGTTTGATTTAGGGCCTGTGGCTGGAGATGCTCTAACGCAGGTATATGCTGAACGATCGAAGAAAGTGAGTATATATAACTGAAAAATCAAAACATATCGACAAGAGGATGATGGTTGGTTACTGGTAAGAATGATGGTGCAGTCTTTCTTTGCTCGCTTGATGATGTTCCACAGATCGTTCCTCGACCTTGAGTCAAGCCCAGTGCTCGGCTCGTCCATGTAAACAACCTTAGGATTGCCTATGAGCGCGATGGCGACGCTGAGCCTTCTTTTCATGCCCCCGCTGTACTTGCTTACAGATTTGTCGCCGAAACCACTGTGGAACAGATTTACGCTCTTCAGGGAGTCTTCGACTGCCTGGATCAGCGGCCAATATAGTTCACGGTCAGACAAAATGAGTTCTGGCCATTACACGTAGCAGAAATAAATCAGATGATCTACTCTTACAGCAGATGCGCACAAATAAAGCCGTATAAGGCACTAGCTCTCATATTGTATACGAGTAGATTGTAAGATTTATTAGAGTTCGTTCATGCTGAGCTTCAAAGTTGAAACTACCTCTGTTAGAGCAGCACCTGTGAGATTCTTCATCCGACCATAAAACATCAGATGTTCTCTTCCTGTCAGAGTCTCCCAAAGCAAGCTGCACACACACACACACAATGCACATGCTTATTTTAGTTAGCACCACAGCACTGGCAAAACCACCTAAAGACAAAGTCTCCTGTGATCATACTCGTGCTGTGGACATACACCAATATTTGTGTATATTTCGTTCATGTCTGTCCTCAGATCCATTCCATGTATGTAAGCAGTTCCATAAGTCGGTTTCACAAGGCCAATCATCTGCACATGCATTCCATGAGTAATGTGGAAACAAATCTTGAAGATTGATTGATGCATAATAATGAAGGAACAAGAAGAACAAGCAGCATTAATTTGTCACAACTCACAACAGAGTGATGCTCTGCCTCACCATGTTGATGAAGGATGTTTTCCCTGCCCCATTGGGACCCAGCATCCCAAAACACTGCCCTTTGCGCAAAGCTAGTGACAATCCTTTAACAGCATGCTTGTCAGGGTTCCCATTCTTTCCAGGATACACCTTCTTCAGATTATGGCAGATGATCATATTCCTCATGTCCATATCCTTCAATAATCGTCTCACCACCTTGCGCTGAATTGAAAGTAAATGTTTGTTGAAGAAGAAATTCAGAAATCTATCCATGTTTGTTGAATAACAAACAATTCAGTTACTCCTATGCCTAACTAACCTCTAGGGACACATCAGGTTTTGTCGTATAAACATGGACCCTCCTGGATTTCCTCTTCAGTTTCTTTGGTTTTTCTGATGGCGAGGAATGTTTTGTCGATAGAAATCCAAAGAGAAACAGTGGCTGCCATGCAGGTCTATGGTCCAGTAAAAATGCTACAAGGAGGAGAATTATCCATTCGATAGACATCACAACCAAAACATCTTTCATTCCGTTAACCGGGTCGTTCAAGTCCACCCATCGCATCCCAGGTTTTCCCATGTTCCTTCCTGCTGCAGCATACTCTGCAAGCTCGTATATTCCTCGATACAGAGAGAACCCAGGAACAAGCTCCATTGCTACAAGCCAATGTCCTAATTTGTTCAAACAAAAAAAAAAGTTTGTGATGTCAATTGAAACTTTGCTTTGCAGAATTTATAATTTCAGAAAACTGGCATGAAAAATGTTACTTACTTGGGAAGGTTGCATCCTCGATGAATATCTTCAAAAGCGCTTCACCAAGAAGGCTAGTGCCAAAGACATACATGTAACCAATCACTGTAACACAGAAAGGGATGATCCATATCCATCCATATAAGCCCATCAAGAGAACCATAGTTGATTACATAATCCACGTTTTGTTTTACTAACCACTAGCAGTCTTGACAGATGAGAAGAAAGTTGCAAGCAGAAAAGCAAGCACAATCTGCAGGTTGATGCATACGAAGTAGAACAGAGACTGTATGATGTAGCTATTTAATCTGAATATATCAAGCCCTGCAAAACCAAGAAGAGTTCTCTTCATGATTTGCCAGCATATTTGCTTGGAGTGATAGTGAATCCAAGAAATTCAGTAACATGGGGTTAACTGGTGGTACCTATAATGGACCCGGAGATCATGAAGAAGATCATGTAGGCTGCTGAAAGGGCCAAGAAATAGGCATAAGATATCAGCCAGTAAGGTGCATCCTTCAACCCATGCATCTTCATCATTAGTCTTAGTCTCTCCTGCTTCTCGTAAACAAGGTATATCAATACTACCTATAATAATGAGTTCACCAAGTTCAGTAAGTGGTCATGGAAAACTATAAAGTAATATATTTTTTTTTTTTAAAAAGAAATAAAATTGACTCACCGGAAGGAGGAGCTGAACCGTCCAGGTAAAGAACAATGCGTCTAGGAGAGTGGTGAGGTCCAGCCTCATTTTAATTGCAGCTTTGGGCATTTCTTTCAAAAACTCAAGGCGCATCTCTGCATTTTCTCCATTAAAAAAGTTGAGATATGCAGTGGATGCCTACAATGGAAGTGCATAGTTAGTAGCCACAAAAGTAAGTCATACTACATTCCCCACTATTATAAGAAACATCTGAAAACATTATTTTACTTCATAAGCTATTTCTCATTGAAAAAGTTGACTGAAAAAAAACTGTAGGCAAGTGTAAGTACCATATTGACCAACCGTGAAACACGTAAAACTGTCATGGAATGGTATCCATTATCTCTGCTGAAGCTGGAGTTGTACCAGACATATACATTGAAGCGCCTCTTGTTTGTGTCGAGGAAGTCATAACCTATAGGAATATTTGGTTGACTTAATAAAATTATAGGGTACAATCTATTAGAACAGTTTGACAAAAAATATTCTGAATTCAGATGAGGCTACCGGCGAGGAATTCGTTAGATCTTCGCCTCTTATTCCCACCCTTATAACCGTTGAACATATATTGATTTATCACCGATGAATTGTCGCACCACGACCACAAGGCTTGAACGCACTGCATATCTGTGTCCACGCATTTCATATATAGTGAGGATGGAAGAATAAAATGCTACTTAGTAGCATGTAACTCTGCAATGTGCACTCTACCATTTTTACACAAGCAAACATGTTGTAGAGTATTCCGTAAACATATAAAAAATATTCTGTTTTTATTTTTACCAGATTCCATTGGTATCACATCAAAATTTCCTGAAATATTGCGTGATTGGAAGAAGCAGTGTGGTTGGAGCAGATACAAGGTCTCATTTGGAACCAGACCCGGTTCAATGAACAGAACATGTGCCGGCAGCGAGCTTGAACCCTGGAAGGCGAAATTCCCCGTCAGTAAGTCCTTCCATCAGAATCATCATGAGAACAGAGAAGCACAACCTTTTGGTAAAACGCCGCTCGATCTTGAGTTCATGAATTATGATTAATCAAGGAAAGGTACTTACAGGAACTACTGTCGAGAAGAAATCCAGGTAGTCCGAAGAATTCGAAGCAGCAGGCATGAGTCCGAATCCGAACGGTGCAGGGACAGGTGGGAACAGCAAGCTTCCAAGGCCTGCCAAAAAAAAAACAGCAAGAACAATGATCTGAGCAGCACCCAACCAAACCAAATATATATGCACAATTAAGATTTCCACGCAAAAAACAAAGTCTGTACTGTACTGTGCGCACCTTGGGCAAGCTGGCGGTTGTGGCCGGTGAGAAGCACGGTGGCGGGGCAGTTCTCGGACGCGTTGCACGGCCGCGGGTGCAGGCCCGTGAGGGCGCGCGCCTCGGTGGGCGGCACCTGCACCAGCGGCGGCCACCTCGGCGGCGCGGGCACGGCGCAGGCGAGCGCCTGGATGGGCGTGGAGTACTGGATGCCGCACTCGGTGCCGCCGACGCAGCCGCACAGGAACGGAGGCCGCTCTAGCTCGCTGTCCACCACGTGCTGGATGGAGACGAGGAGCACGCAGAGCAGGACCGGGAACGCGGCGATCGCGGCGTTCGTCCTCGCGTTCCTCCTCTGTGCACGTCGTGGTGTGGTGTGGTGTGTGCATCAAAGCAAATCCATGCATGCGTTCCGGTAAAAGCTTCAGAGATTTGGTTACCTGGAACGAGAGGTTCTTGAGGAAGAGGGCGTGGACCTGCCTGGAAAACCTTGCAAGACCACGCCATCGCGGAGACGACTCCATGACTTAGTAACGAATGACGCGATCGAAGAAGAACATGCACAGCAAGTGATGAGCCAGACTACCGACACCCAGCTCACCCTGCTGCTCCTGATATATATATATAGATAAAGCAGTAGCAAACAAGCTCAGCAGCGTCCAGTCCAGTCCAGGCTCCAGCAGCTGGCCGGCTCAGTAGTCAGCAGGTCAGGCGAAGGCCTCGTGGCGCGCGCCGTGCCGTGCCGCCTGCCCGTTTGTCCGTCCGGGTATCAGCCGGAAACGCGGCGGCGGCGGATTACCGGTGAAGCATTCAGTTTCTGTTTCTCCATGGAAACCGATGTGTGCAGTGACGTTGGCTTCAAGAAATCTGTGCACCCGCTTCAATGCTGCTGCCGTCGCCTCAGCCGGGTGTTACGGGAGCCTGCTAGCCAGCCTTGTTTTTGGTTTGGCACAGTCACTGGTTTACAAAAATGCACATGGAGAGAGCGAGAGAGCTTAACGATGGAAATCTGGCTTACCGTTGCGTGATTATATATGTACTGTTATCGTAAAAAAAAAAGCATTAAACTTGTCAGCAACTTCCTTTTATTTTGTCTGGAGTTGCGTCAGAGGCCAGAGTAATTACTAGTCCTAATCTCATGCTGAGAGACCAATGCAAGAAGGCTAGATCCATTTGAGGAAATTAAAGTAAAATAACTAACCTTGTGTTAGTCGCAAGCTACCGCATTTGGACGAAAACTCCAATGCAGAGAGCCTAGGACATTTTCAATTTTCATAACTTTGTTGCGATATAGTCCTGAACCACTTACGTGGATGCATGCGTTACGGTTCTTCTCGTACATCTACTACATGAGTCACCACCCTTCCTTTTTCCTTCAACTTCAATAAATGAATGAATCAATGCAATTTTTCTCTTATACTACTAGCTACGCTCATGAGAGGGTACTTACGATTGTAATACTAATAATCTCCTCGATAGGAAAAAACAATGTTCTATCTAGGCACGGTGCTTCTTACGTTGGAATTGCCTCCATGATGAACCATATCTTAGTCTGCACGCATAGGAAGCATCGGTGCAGAATGTGATCGAACTAATCGGCATTGGTGCAAGCGATTCAAATACGGATCAGATGGATCGTCAGTCGTCACGCTTTGCTTATCGACATAAACAAATCTCCAGCATCGTACACTTGAACGTGAGGCTGTATATTCTTCCATTCTGACTCAACATCTATCAGAACCAGCGTAGGTGCATCTTAGTCTAAACTTGGGCCCATGCTTCCTTCGAAAACATGTGCCTAAACATGTCAACAAAGTCACCGCAGACGTTTGTCAGAGTAATGTGGCAGAGAGTACGTAATTTATAAACTTGTATCTTTTTTAAGGAAAAATATAAACTTGGATAGTAAACAAAAATTCTTCTATGAATTAGAAAAAATTACTCTAACTTTCGAACTCACCCGTATTACCTTTAACTATGAGACTTTTACCATCACTTGGGTCTTGAGTAATCGAAAGACAGAGTAATTGAGTCAGATACTATGTCTCAAACTCTTCACTCTACCAAAGTTCTGGGTTTTGCAAAGTTTTTGAAATAAAACTCAGAGCTTAATTGTATGACATCCTCAAGTCTCTTATGTATGTGGTATTTGTAGATCTCACTGAGGCAATAATAATGCTATGCCTTCCTATACTAGTAAATATAGTGGAGTTCATAGGAATGGCTTAACAAGGTTTAGCATACTTACTTTGTATATATTGTAAAGTCAAACAATAGATCCATGGAGAGTCAAGTCATACAATCAAGTCAAGATGTGCAGGTGTATGGATATGGTGGATATATGGTGGTGATGATGGAAACCTAATTCTACTTTGCTCCTTGGAATAAATCTCTCTCTTTTAAAATTTTGAACAACATGACTAGAGAGTATGAGCTATCTTATTCTTTATTTATTTTTTCTTGAGAGGTGCGTCGAACACTTGTCCATTTTTAATTCCACTCTCTCTTTTTTTTCTTTTTTTCTTTTCTTTTTTTGAATAGTCTTTGCATAGCTCATATCTCTATTACCAAGAAAAACTGCTGAGAGAATATAACAAGAACTTTGGATCATTTATTGGATGAATGGAAATGGAATGAATATTTTTTGTGGTAGTTACTCTTAGTGTAAGAGTAAGACCTTTTTCTGGTGGATGAATGACATGTTGTTGCGCCTACTCCAGTGTAGAGTAGTGCATATTTGAGTGGTGTGTACGTGATCTTGATTCAAAAACATGACGAGACTCTTCACAAGGTCTAAAGGTTGACATCACTCAATACAAAGACATGTAGCATGAATGAGTCTTCCTAATCTAAATGTATATGTATATGGCTTTGGTAGGAATTTAAACTATGTCATACAAGAGCTCATCATGTAAGATTTTAAATTTTCAAAAGATAAATCACCAGAACTTATTATTGCTAGGAGTAAGATAAATAGTGGCTAGACCTTTATGTCATATCTCCCAACTACCTAGACTTAGTTTAAGTATATGCCTCCACAAGTTTTAGGTTCAGAGCAAATTCTCAAATCAAAGTAGTTTTAACCAAAACTTAGGAGAATTCAAGGTTGAAAACTAGGTACTTAAAAGGGATTACGGTAGAGCAACTATTCATCATTTCCAATATAAAATTAAAGTTCATAGCTTTTATTGACTCTAACAAATTAAACACACACCCTAACTAATCATATCTTTATTTAGGACTCTTAAGACTCGATAGACATGGACCTTCATGTGCCATATATTTTTGGCAATTTTAAGTTTTCTTATGATACTATGGTGAACCTTCATGTGCTCACATATTTTTAATATTTTATGACTATAAGATAGACTCTATAAATAGCATAGGTGTACTTACCTGATAACTAGGGGTGCCCTCCCCCAAGCTTGATTTTGCTATGGTTGAGTTGAATGATCTTTGGGAAGTAACCTCCTAGTTGGGCTCACTCCTCCTTTGTGCTTTCATTCCTGCATGGTTATACTCTGATAAGAACAAACAAAACTCGAGGTTCTATTATGACAATGTGTTAACGGTCAGCCAAAAGAGTAATTGAATATTCTCATGAGCTAATTTAAACTTTATAGATTCTAATAGGGATTGAACATCTCATCTTTTTTTTAGAATTTTAATGCAAGGGAAATAAAAATTATTTTTATGCCACCACAGTAAGTTTCCTTATGGTAGTACCATAAGTTCTCTCACATGGGGCTTAGATTTTCATGATGCTATGATAAGTAAATATTTATTTTGTTTTCCTTTAAAAATGCAGAAAGATAAAGGTGATAAAATTACTAATGCTAATTAATTAGGTAACTAATTAGATAACTACCATTTTTACCTTGTGGCAAAGGAACGGGATTTATAGTCTACCGATAAGACTGGATAGGAGGGAGAGTACTTACTTGTCAGATTTATCATCTGAGGTTGACTCAGACGATTCCTCCTTGTGTAATGGCGCATCCTTGTTCTCCTCCCACCATTGTTGTGCTTGTACTAGTGTCTCTTCTGCTTCTTCTTTTGTGCGTAGCTCCATCTTTTCAATTTCTCGTCCCCACTCGTACCAGCGAGGTTTTGTTACTTCTTCTTGTTCTTCGTATCTTGTGAATTCACCAGGATAGTCTGCCCAGCCATTCTTCAACGGTTGGGTTGCTTGACGGCGGGTATGACGTCTCCTTATGTTGTGTCTCTTCTTGGGCTGCATATGATAACTGTTGAATTTACAGCATACCTTTCCAGCGGGTAGGTTGAAGTGGATTTGTCCAGTCGCGATGAAGATGACGGTTCTAGCGATGTTGAGGAAAGGTCTCCCCAGGATAAGAGTCATATCTTCTTCATCCTGCATGTCAAGTACTACAAAATCTAAAGGAATATGTGAATCTTGAATTTGTACCGCTATGTTATTTGCTATGCCTTCGGGGAATATGTACGTCAAGTCTGCCATCTGCAGCATATAGGTTGGGTACAAAGGTATACCTTCAAATAAATGATCATAGGTTACCTTTGACATTATGTTGACCGCTGATCCTGTGTCGCAGAAGGTCAAAGGGAAGACTGACTTTCTTATTGTGCATTCAATGGTTGGTACTCCTGGATCTCCCTTCTTGACTACGTATGGTGAGGCTAGCAAGTGATCATGCTCCGTGTTGACTGGGTTGATCATCTAGACTGCTCCTTCTAGGGTCTGGCTCTGCTTGTTCTTCCTCCTTCTTCTATTGTTCTTCTTCTTGGGTACTGCTGGTTGATCTTGTTCATACTTCCTTCGTGGTAGTGCAGGAGTGTTGAGCATGCGGTTCTTGAATGAGAACTTCTCTTTCTTGTCTTTTATGGAAAAGACAATCTTGGCATGCTCCGCATAGATGATGGCTTTGGTTGTGCATAGGAATGGTTGGCCCAATATGATGGGTGCTCTTTCATCTCCTCCTGTCTCCATGACCATAAAGTTAATTGGAACATATAATTTTCCCAATGTGATGATGGCTTGTTCTAGAACTCCCTCGGGGTAACAGATAGACCGATCTATAAGCTGCAAACGCATGTTTGTGTACAACAGGGGATCTCCCAATATATTTTCATAAATTACCTTAGGCATAATGTTGACACTTGCGCCGAAATCGCAGATAGCTTCTGGGAAGGTGTGACATCCTATGGAGATAGGAATGACAGGCCTCCCTGGGTCACCTTTCTTCTCGAGAAGTGAATAGTCAATCCACTTCACATCAGCGGGCTGAGTGTAGTAGTTGGCTGCATTGAAAATATAGACCAGATTTGCAGTTTCTAAATCTTTCGGTTGGCCCAGAATCTTACCTTCCTTCATTGGGGGAACAACAGCTGCCAGCTGAGCTAATTGTATGTCTAACATTTTATTGAAGTTGTTTTGATTTTTGATAGCGGAAGCAAAGGTATCCCTCCTAGTATTTATATTTTCTAGTGCTTTATCATTGGATGCTACCTTTTTAGACATTTGTTCAAGTAGTTTGGACTGACCAACAACCAACTAATTCTCTTAAAGGCAAAAAGTTGTAATTCTTGTTACCTTGGTAATTACCTTGTTGAGGTTGTTGATTCCATCCTTGGTTCGGCTGATTCCAACCTTGGCCTTGCTGAGGACGATAGTTATTGTTGTTGTTGATAAAGTTTACATCCTCTTGCACTTCAGGATAATTGTTTCCTGAATAGCCAACATCTCCACACTCTTCACAAGTCGTGCGAGAGTCATTGATATGCATGACATCTCTCTTCTCTATGTCTTAGCTTTCAAGCTTCTTCATAATAAGTTCTAACATGGCGGTGACCATGTCAGCTTCCTTGAGTTGATGTATGTCTTCTCCTCTCTTCCGAGGTTGATTGCGTTCTTCGTTCCAACTCTGGTTAGAGGTCATCTTCTCACATGGTGATGTTGCATCAGAGAGCTTAAGTGACAGAAAAGCTCCTCCAGCTGCGGCATCCATAGATTCATGGGAACTAGTGACTAGTCCGTGATAGAAAGTGTGTAACAATAGCCAATCCTCCATTCCATGATGAGGACAGCTTGTGATGTAATCTTGAAAATGTTCCCATACTTCGGCGAATGATTCATCATGTTGTTGTTGAAAGCTTGAAATTTTCCCACGCAGAGCATTGGTCTTGCCTACCGGAAAGAACTTGGCTAGGAAAATAGTGGTACACTTATCCCATGTAGTGTTGATATCTTTGTTTATGTAGAACCACTATTTTGCTTTCTCCAAAAGTGAAAATGGGAAAAGGCGGAGTAGAGTAGCATCTCTCGATACTCCTTTGATCGTGAAGGTCCTGCAGATCTCGAGAAAGTGTTGTAAGTGTGCACTTGCATCTTCATGAGCCTTTCCACAAAACTGATTTGCTTGAACCATGGTAATGAGAGCAGGCTTGAGCTCGAATCCGTTATCTCCAACATTCACTGGAGGTCCAGTGCGGATGTTGGCAGTAGTTGGGGCAAAGAACTCGTGCAATGTCTTCTCGGCCATAGCTTCAAAAGCAATTGCTAAAATTGATCCTGTTTGTTCTTCTTTTGATGTTTGAGCTTCCTCTCTCGAAGAGTGAGCTTCAGCTGAGGGTGTTTCTGATTGTGAATTGCTAGTGTCCCTCACTTGTGCAAGCTTCTGCTTTCTTCGAAAGAGTTTCTCTAGATTTGAAGTGAAATTATCTGGAAGAGAAAAATCGTGCATTCATTTACCCTGCATAAGATACACAGATAGATAGAGACAAGGGTAAACCTGTTTGAGTAAGAGGTTGATTGGTTAATCGATCTTTATTCATTTGCATATGGTTATCAATACTTCCAAAGTTTAGATACCTTCTCCGGCAACGACGCCAAAAATGGTTGCTGACATTTGTTAACGACATCACCAAGAACATAGTTCTTAGCAATGGTGCCAAAATGCATGGTATGTAATTAACTTTCCTTTAGCAACTAGTCACTTATCTTTTCCCTTATACTCCTAAGCATGGAACTACGTTGTCATCCCTAATTATAAAACTAGGAATATTTTATGATACTTATGTAATATTCTATATTTTATGTATGACTAGGCAAAAATAAATAATGATAGATGAAATGCCAAAGAACTAATGATTCTGCAAGCGGATAGATTAAATATATCATTATAGCATTTTACCTAGAGTATTACCAGGTTGTCATTTATACTCTACCACTAGGAAGGTCTAGTTAAAACTGATAATCTATAGTATTGATAACAAGCATATGAAATGAATGAAGGGATTTAACCATCAATGATCTCTACTCTTAAACAGGGGTAAGTAACATGATAAATATATTTGATATAAGGTAAATAGATTAGTAATCATCATAATAATAATAATAAGGATAAAGTTTCTAGAGCATTCTAGTCACTACACAAGCTTCATATAATACAAGTAATAAAGAAATAACATCCTAAGTATTCTAGCTACCGTCAAAGCTACGCTCGTTAGTGCAAGTACATCTAGTAATCATTGTTAAGTAATACTACCAATATTCCCAACCACAATAGGGCCATGAACATGATGAGTTGAGTTCAGAAACCTCATATATAACAAGATATAATCAACCTGACAATTCCTCCCTACCAAACCACTGCATGGGGGGAGGCCTACAAAGGACTCAATGGACCCGTCACATCCACGATCTACCCCACGATCCGGCACAACTAGTGGCATCCACAGATAAGCAATGTATCTAAGCACCACGCCTACATACTGCCTGCCACTCGCCATATGATCAAATAGACGAGCGTTATACGAACATGTGCATGAACTCAATAGAAAACTAACTATACTAGATATATTAACGTAGACAATGAACAAAGTAAATAAGAACATATTAATGAAGAATAGTGTTGCCTATAAATATCCTACAATTGTAGATAAATACTAAAAGAGAATAAGAGAATAAGAACTATACCAGACTCCAATCTCTTGACAACGTCGGGAGTACAAGATTGAATCTTGACTTCCTCTACTCTTGAATCTAACTAGGCTATCCTATGAACTAGAAAGTGCTCTAGATAAACTAGGGTTTATGGCTCTAGATGACTAGATCTCCTATGACTTAAATTGAATGAATCTCCAAATGATCTGAGCTTCAGATGGGATGCCTCCAGGGGGTATGCCCTCCAATTTATAGTCCGGTGGGATGCACGACAGCCGTTGGATCAAAGCGACTTCATGTAGGGCTCAGATGTCTCCTCAAAGGTGGTGGAGGAAACTTCTAGAAGACGGCAGCCTATGGGCCCTGGGGGGTGCCGCCCGGCCCCACCCCAAGCCAGCCGGCCCCACATGGTGGGGTCCGGGGTCCATCTTCGCTCTGGTGTTTGCGGGATCCTCCTTGAGTAGAATGGCAGGTGCTTCTTCACGGGATTTATTCGATATCTTCTCTGATTTGATTCCCTTTATTGCTCTTTTCTGGAATAGTCCCTGGAAAATAATGAAAGACCAAAACTCGTGGAAATTGTTAATTAAAGCCCTATATTTCTAGATATTATATTTGATTGACCCAATTATCATGTTTATAATTGCTTAAAAAGTTGACACTAAGGACCGTCAACATCCTGCCCGAGGGCACCTTCTATCTGGAGCTTACTGAGCCTTCGACAACACAAGTAACAAGGCACATACTTGCACTATAGGCAGAAGATTGGAGAACACCCATCCTCAACTACCTGAGCAACTGGGAAGACAACCAAGGGATGAAACCGAAAGGGCAAGAATTGCAGCAAGAGCGCAAAGCTATGTCGTACAAGAAGGGCGACTATACAAAAAGGGGGTGGTGCAGCCACTACTAAAGTGCATAGCGACCGAAGGCGGAGAAAACCTGATGCGCGAAATACACACCGGAACATGCATGTCTCACATAGGCCCTCGAGCTCTATCCGCGAAGGCCATTCGCCAAGGTTTCTACTAGCCCAGTCGCATACAGGATGCAGAGACAGTAGCGAAGACCTGTGAAGATTGCCAACATATGTCACCACACCAAAGGAAACCTTTGGCTAACTCCCAACTAATACCGGCAACCAGGCCGCTACAGCGATGGGGAATGGACCTAGTAGGGCCTCTACCACCGTTGCAAGGGGGCAACAAGTTTGCAGTAGTGGCCATTGAATACTTCACCAGATGGATCAAAGCAAAGCCACTAGCTAAGATAACATCCAAGTCAGTGAAGAAATTCTTTTGGCAAAACATCATCTGCAGATTCGGAGTATCGAGGACCCTAACCGTGGACAACGGCAAGCAGTTTGACTCAGCCTTATTCAAGCAATACTGCAAGAACATCGGAACCATGGCAGCCTTCGCATCAGTCTACCACCTAGAGTCCAATGGGGCAGTCGAGAGAGCTAACAGGATAATATTCTCTATAATTTCGAAAACACTCTTCAACCTTCGCAAGGGAAAGTGGGTCGAAGAGTTGCCAAAAGTGATATGGTCACACAACACAACAATCTCAAGGGCAACCGGCTATATGCCTTTCAAGCTACTATACGGTGAAGAGGCAATGCTGCCGGAAGAGGCAAAGCTAGAAAGTTTGCGAGTAACTAAGCAATCCCTAGCTCTGGACGAGGAATACTCCAAAGAAGCAATAGAGGGGTCAAGGCTCGAAGCAATCCAAAACATATCC
The DNA here is from genome assembly GCA_022036555.1 of Microstegium vimineum. NCBI lineage: Eukaryota > Viridiplantae > Streptophyta > Magnoliopsida > Poales > Poaceae > Microstegium > Microstegium vimineum. The sequence continues at coordinate 30,117,303 of CM039136.1, read as the reverse complement.
AAGTACCAAGAGCAAACAAGAAAATGGAGAGATCACCACGTGATCCGCAGGAACATCCAAGACGGAGACCTGGTCCTGCGAAGAAAACCAAATACGGAGACAACTGGGAAGCTACAACTGAAATGGGAAGGCCCATTCTTAGCGAAGGTGGTAGGAAGGTCAGGGGAATTCCTCTTGACGGACACCGAAGGAAAGACATCCACGCACACCTGGAATATCGACAACCTGAGAAGATTCTACATCTAATGTAAGAGCCACCTTTGCAAGAAGTATAAGCGAAGGTTGGCTTGTAGATAGCTTACTATTTTCCTGCATTCTTCTACCTTCAGCCCACTAGGTACCATACTCTTTTCCTCATAGGGGAACCCTTAACAGGGGTAAGGTTTTTAATGAGGCAGCACCTTTGTAAAAACCTCAGAAAATAAAGAGGCTATCCCCAAATTGTCTTCCGAAAAACATCAAAAGTGGTTAGCAGCGAAGCCACACCATTCGACACCAAATGTCAAGAGGACCTCCGCTACACACAACCATGTAGTTGTGTGTGCGGCACGACCTCCGCGCCCACGAGGCGTTCGATGTCGGAAAAAGACCTGACAAGTCAGGCATCGAGATAAGGGCTCAATACAGCCAGCACAAAATCCCTTAAAAGCCCTGTAGCGCGCAGGCAAAGGGACAAACACACAAAAAAAAGAGAGAAGAAAGAAGCCTCCTCATTAATTGCAGAGACCAAAGTAGTTTGGACCACATTCAACACTCAACCCCCAACTAACAACTACGAACACCCCAACTACCACATGCATTAAAACTTAGCTCTTCGAAGCACTATAAAAGGAAGTCGAACCAAAGAGATCTCACATTTCTCTAGCTATAAAGAAAAGGCCAGAGACCATGATACCATGCGAAGGCTCGTAAAAAGCAGGCCACCGCATTCCCCAGACCGGCCTCCGCTTGTCTGCAATCAGGCGGTGAAACAGACGATGGGAGGTTACCGCGCAAAGGCTCGTAACATCCCCCCAAAGCCAATTCTCAAGCACCAAACAAGGTGAAGGGCCCTCCCCACACGACCACACATGAGAGTCAAGCCACTTCCATGCACCATATGAGTGCCGAAGGCCGCAGGAAGCGAGCCCAAGCACAATGAAGGTGGGGAAGGCACCATCGGAAGAACCAGGAGGGAGCAGTAAAACTCGGCTAGGCACGAGATGGGAGCAGCCTCGGCACACCATGTAACCGGGCGAAGACCACCTCGGCCAAGGATAAGAAACGGCAGCAGGCCAACAAGAGCAAGACTAGGAAGGCCTTCGCGCAAAATGTAAACGAATCTCTCCATATGTAACGAGCCCAGAGCTCACTTCTATCCAAAGTTTAAATGTTGTGTCTCGTCCATGAATCCGAGACCACTTTCAACACGCGTGCACATTTTACGACACAAGCGAACGCTTTCTCAAAAAACTTAACATCCCTTGCGAACACCTGCTCGGAAACCTTCGCATCCCTCCACCGCACATTCTTGAAGCATGAAACAAGCGAAAACGCATGATGTTAAGTCCAACAAGATTTAGCAACGCCTGACCTTCGCCAATCTCAAAACTATATAAAAAAACCCCGCAACCTCAATCGGATGCTACTCTCCATCCGCAGAATAATGGACACGGCAGTTATGACAACCACCAACCTCCGGACGAAGATCAAGTGAATCTACCAAATTAATGGCGGCACATGCTCAATATTCATAACACCACCTCACAATAAGGCAAGGAAAGGTGAAGGGCAGCCTATAAACCCCCCCAGTCATGACCCCGCCTTAACATATTCGCACCACCCCCGAAAGGTTAAAACCGCTGCGAGTTAGCCAAGGTCTCAAATGACCAAACCAAATAAAAAAAAGAAAAAAGGAGGGTCAGCAAGGGGAAAGAAGATGGAAGTCGGAGTTTCACCAACTGATACTGTGAATAAGGGTGCACCGTGCGAAGACTCGTAATACCAGAACCACTTCGAAGGACATGAAGGCTAGCAAGAAAAAGAACAGCTGCGCCAAAGGCCTAAGCCAAAGCCGGTGAAGGCCCAAAGAGAACGCAGTTGGGAAGAGCCTAGCTGCAAATCCTCAAAGAACTTGATCTCACCATCGAAAGCAACGATAAGTACGAGTTTGACAATTTGCAACTGTGTACACCTCAGTAGAGCCTACGACATGCGAAGGTTCAAAGAACTATAACGAAGGGACCACGTTAACAAAAGCCACTTTATTTCATAAAACAATGTCTTACATGGAAAACCTCATCAAAAGGAAAAGGCGAGCTCACAGCTCGACCATCTAAAAAACTATGGGCACGAAGGCCCCCTAAGCGTAAATACATTTACCATGGGTCGAGAGGATCCCGCTAGGCGAGAGAGCGAATGAACTCATCCCTCCAGTCGTCGATTGAAAAAAGTACAAACTCAAACATTCTATCAACCAAAGGTGTCGTGTAACTGCACCTCTAGTAATCCCACAAGTCACAGTCAACATAGAGGCCATCACACATCAACGTCAAAGGAAGAACGTCCTGCACAGGGCCATCGAAAGGAACCTGCGCAACATGAGCGCACAAGTTAATACATCACCACACACGTTGAGTTTCCACAAGCATAGTCAGAGACAAACCAATTGTTCAAACGAAGTTGTTTACAGCGCCCTAAGACGACGCACAAGAGGAGGCATGCAGGCCCGCTAGCTAACAAGATCACTAAAGTAAGACCTAATGCACCACCTCCCCATCTCTGGGTACGGAGCCTTCGGCGTCAGCAGCAGTAGAAGCGCGGGCAGTCGCGCCATCTTGAGGGGCTGGGGGGTCTTGAGCATCTGAGGTCGGAGCAACGCCGACCCTCGACGCCTCAACAGTGGTTGAAGTCACCCGCCCCTGCCTCGAGTCATCGCCGGAGACGCCGCCTCCACCGCTTGGAGCAGTAGCTGCCTTCGCCAAGCCTATAAGCAATAACGAGAATAGAGTCAGCAACACGCCACGACATACAGAAGAAAAAGGGACGATGTGAAAATGGGGGCTACACACTCACCTCCAAGCGCCTAGCCTCCGCCAAAGCGTGAGCATCCGCGCGACCAAATTTTATCCAGAAATAGGACATGAAGTTCCTCACCGCCCGAAGAACAAGCTACGCCAACTCGGACGACGACGAGGGTGTGGGGAAGTCTTTGCATTTCAGAGCCACCATGTGCTCGCAGCTGCCCTCAGCTAAGGCCCTTGATAGATTTGCGACACTAGAGAGAGCCACGAAGTCGTTCACCCTTGCTACAAAATCCGGAAGCTTGGCAAAGTTAGACTGCAGCCAGTCAAAGATATTAAGCGTCGAAGGATCTTCAGCCGGAGGCGGAGTCATGCCGCCGAACTCCGCCAAGGCCTCCGAGTACGAAGATGCAGTGGCAACCCCCGCCGCTTTAGCGGCGCCAAACCGCCGATTCAGCAGACCGACTTGCGCCGTGAGGGCAGCGGCGGAGGCTTTCTCGGTGTCAAGCTCCTTGCGAAGACCTTCGACCGTGGTCATAGCCTCTTTGCAATTGGTGAGGGCGTTCTTCTCGCTCTCTATTATAGCCTCAAGGCTTTTTGCCAGCATATCCACAGTGGCCTTCAACTCCTCGTGAGAACTCTGGAGCGCACGTAGACCGGCCAGCTCCTCCTCAAGCCCCTTGACTTGCGCCTCCAACTGGTCGACCTCGATCTTCATGAGTGAGAGAGCGTCGTCATGAGCGATGAGCTCCCTCATCACCTACTCCTCCATAGCCTCCGCCATATGATGACTCTAGGGGAAAACGAAACAAATATACAATCATGACAAAATAAAAGGGGACAAAAACACCATCTTCGTCGGCCGAAACAAGAAAAAAGAATGCACCACACACTGCTGCTCCAAATTCATGCGCAACAGCTAGTAAGCATCCGCCTCCCTCATGCGATGGTGAACAATAAGCGAAAAACAAACAACCCAAAACACATCAGAAGATATAAGGACCTCTGGTGTCTTGGTAAAGGTTCCTCAATGATTCAGCCCACTTACTTAATGTATCCGACGAAGCTCCAGCTGCAAAACGCCAGGGCATGAGTAACAAAGGGTAACCAAAACTAGGCAAGCTAACCGGGTGACACACACCTTCGACACGAACATCGGCATGGGGTGGTGTCTGCCTCGAGCAACCTGGAACATTTGGAGCCCTACCGCCGAGGCCGATGCGAGCGAGATCAACTTCGGCCGACAAGGCATGGTCGCCGGGAGCCGGTTCTAGAGCATTAAGAAGAAAGCCTATAATAGAAGCCAATGTCGCTTAGGTAAATATAAAAAATAGCTAAAGACATCCATCAAGCTCAAGATCAGGCCTTACCCAGATGCATACCACCAATGGCACTGAACCCTACTGGGACTTCCTCCTTTCCAGTACCAGCCTCCAAGACGGAGGCCACGACGAGTTCTGTCAAAGGCGTAGGGCTCTGACGATGGGAAATCACCGGGTTCTGCTCCCGAAGACTACCAGATCGCCACGTCGAGCTGATAGACACCACGGAGCCAGATGACACAGGGCTGAAAGCAGATGGCAGCATGTCCTGGCCAGAAGATGACTGCACCCGTGCTCCGGACGACTACGCTTGCCTTGTAGCCGCATCCAACGGCAAGCCTTATGACGAAGCAACCTTTGGGGACAGGGGCTTTGGTGACAGAGCCTTCGGGGATGGGGGCTTTGGTGACGGAGCCTTGGGCAATGAAGCCTCCGGCGATGGGGCCTTCGGCAATGGCCATGGCAAGTAGGCACTGTACTTAGCATCGTCGTCAAGCCAAAAATCCCAAGACTCAAAAACCGTCTGATCAGGACGGCCGATAGGCGACCCACCTCCGGAGGCAGAAGCCGGAGGAGTGAGGCCAGAGCTCGCGGGGACAGAAGCCGCCACCCAGACCTTCTTCACAGGGACCTTCGGATTGGATGCAGCAGCCACAGTCGCCTTCCGCTTCTTCGACTCAGCGGTGGGAGTTGGGGCAGCAGAGGCGCAAGCAGCCCCCTTCTTCTTCTTGGCCTCAGCAGCGGGAGTCGGGGCAGCAGAGGCGCCAGCAGCCCCCTTCTTCTTCTTGGCCTTAGCGGACGGAGTCGGTGCGAACACATGTTTGATATGTGCCCATGTTGTTTAGTTGTGGGGTGAGTGATTGATCAACATTTGGGTGTTTCAGTTTTGAGTGGTTTCACTAACCTTGCTGCGAAAGCAGAAAATTTGTGCCTGGATATCGTCTTGTGGTGTGCAGGTGCTAGGCCCGGAGATAGTGGTCAATGGCGTGGTGAAGGTCGAGTAGAGGCTTGCTGTGCTGATGGACTGAGAGCAGTGAAGGGCGGAAGCGGGGCTCGGACTGACGGACTAGGGGTACCGGCGGACTAGCTGTGGTGGCTAGTACTTGGCACCGGCAAGCGCGAGAAGACATGGAGGTAGACCAAGTTGACCAAGTCAAGACGGCGGGCGAGCAGGTCGATCGGGAGGCTCATGGGACTCGGAGTCCGATCGGGCGAGGACAAGGTGGCTCAAGTCGATCGGTTTGGTGGTTTGAGCCGCAAAACCACTGGTGGACGGTTTCTGAGTTTGGGCCTCAAAACTTAGGGTTCGGTAGTTGAGCCCAAAGCTACCGGTGGCGGGTTTCGCGAGTTTAGGCCTCAAAACCCGGGCGGAGCTTCCGAGGAAGCGGGTATGGCACGTGGCAGAATCCTGGAGGTTGCATCGAGGCGACGACAAGTCCAGGCAGGAAGCGGAGCCGTCCGATCAAGATTCGAGGAAAATATCTCCGACTTGGATTACAGTGTCTCAGGACTAGGTAATTTGGTCATGTATCTAGGGGGCGATTTGGGAAATGTCTAAAGCGTCGTTAAGTAGGGGATGAAGGGGTATCCCTCATTCCACCTCTTCCACCTCTCTCATTCCTCTCTGTCCACTCTAGCTCCCCAACCCTAGTTCTTGCTTGATGAGGTCCTCGAGTCGATTTTGTTAGTCGATTCGTGTAAACACTTTGAACAACTTGTGTTGGAATCGGAGTCCTTACCCTCTGTAAGCCATGGTTGGTTCGATTTCATGATCGTGTCTTGTTTTGCTTGTGTTCTTCGCTAATTGCTTTTTGCTCCTCTATAATCCTCCTTGTTCCCGAGATGAAAACTTTAGATCGATAGTAGCTCTTGCAAAACCGTTTGAACTAAGTTGTGCGAAATCACGAGGAGCACCTTTGCACCGAAGGTTTTATTCTCAATCCCCACGAGCATCCATTGTTTCCTTTTGATCCGAACCAAATTGAGCGATGATTTCTTCGGGATAGCTCCCCAATTGCACTAGGATCATGCCTACAAAGTTTGGTTGCAGTTGGTGATCATTTGGTTAGGTTTTGGAAAGATTTGGGGGAGAGAACTCAGGTTTCGCGTTTTTACTACGCTTTGTCTCGCGTCCAACAGACGCTCAGAAATTTTGCATCGGACGCTGGGTGTTCTTGCATCGGACGCTGATGTCATCCTGTGTCAGCGTCCATTGCTCTTTCTGTGCGCACGCATTTGCATCGGACGCTCGCCAGCGTCCGTCGGCTTCGCGTCAGAAGCGTCTGACGGATTTCAACGCTAACAGGCTCTCTGTTTATTTCGCATTGGACGCTCGCCAGCGTCCGTTGGAGTGCCATCAGACATGTCCGTTGCTTGTGTGCACTCTCTGGTTGGTATCTGATTTTGCATCGGACGCTTGCCAGCGTCCGTTGGGTGCCCATCGGATGCGTCCGTCGCCCTCGGGTGCTCTCGAGTTGATCTCTAGACTTGCATCGGATGCTGACCATCAGCGTGCCCGTTGCCCAGGTCTGAGCATCCGTTGGGTGTTGTTTCAGTGAGTTTGCTTTGGTTTCTTGCTTCTTTCTCCTAGGGGTCGAGAACTTGGTTTTCGGGGTTTCCGGTGATTTCCTCCACTGCCGGTGAGCTCTCAACGCCCTCTTGCGGCCTTTAGCTGTAGCGTACAAGTTGTTTTGGTTCTCTTGGGTCAACGCATCATTGATGAACTCATTGAAGTTGGTGCGAGTTGAGTTAGCAAGGGTTTTCATCAGCTTGGTTCCCAGACCTCTCTTGAAGCTATCGATCTTCTTCTCATCGGTGTCAACAAACTGGGAAGCATAACATGCCAGGTTGTTGAAAGCATGAAAGTACTCCGTTAAGGTCTTGGTACCTTGAGTGAGCTTTAAAAACTCGGCTGCCTTCATCTTCATCAAACCTGGTGGAATGTAATGCCCCCTGAAAGCTGACTTGAACTGATTCCATGACACCGGGGCATTAGCAGGGTATGTGGTGCGATAATGAGCCCACCATATACCTGCCGAATCCTGCAACTGATGTGAAGCATACTCTGCCTTCAACTCCTCTGTCATCCTCAGCAAACGGAACTTCTACTCCATGGTATTCAGCCATTCATCATCCTGGAGTGGCTCTTCAGCTTCCTTGAAGATAGGCGACTTGGTGTCCAGGAAGTCATTGAACGTGTTGAACTGGTTTCAAGCCTGCTGGTCATGATTGCCCTGATTCTGATTGTTCTGAGACATATGGCGTAACAACTCCTCAATGTTGCGCTGGCCACTGATGAACTAGGCCATGAACTACTCCAGGGACATTGGCAGTGGTGGTGGTAGAGGAGCCTCATCCTCATCATGGTGGTTTCCACCACTTCTAGAACCACGGGAGCGAGTGTTGGCAGGCATCTGCATGAATTTGATAGCAAGAAGCAATGAGATTTGAGTAATTGTAGACGAATCATGATTATGCCTTAGTAAATCATTGAAAAGGAGATAACTTAAATCCACATAGGGCATAAAAGAATTCATGCTAGCAACACATCATCATCCATTCATACTTGGTACCATAGGTAAATATTCATACAAGCCAAAAGTGTCAGTCTCATCTGGACTTAAGTCATGGTGGTTACACAACAACAGGTCTCTCATGAAGCAGCAAAAGGGCCAAAGCTACTAAACGCAAAAGACAACTAAAGACTAGCGCAAGGAACTATCCTAGTCGTCATGGTCGCTATCCATCCCAGATAGACGACCACCCTCGTCGTCGCTATCGTCGATGAACTCGAGCTCCTCTGGATCCTCCTCCTCGTCCTCCGTCTCTCGGTTGTCGTCGGCTAGATCTACCTCTGGTGCAACTGGCGGAGGAATTGGGTGGATCACGTTGTTGAGCCTGTGGATCTCCTACTGCAACTCCCAGATGTGGTCGTGTGCCTGCTGAAGCCTCTCGCTCAACTCCGCATCACAACGGTGGTAAGCGATGTTCCCCACCACCTGCTGGTGGCGAAGCATATGCTCACGAGCCTCAGCTGCCTCCTCTCAAAGTATAGCTGCATCTCTCTCATCCTGCACTTCCTTGGCTGCTCTCCTGAGTCGCTGATTGTCCCTACTCACGCCTTGTAGGAACATCTCACTAGTCCTGAGCCGATTCACACTGAACACGTAGGAATCCTCTCTGGCGAAGAAGGCCTTGAGTATATCATACATGGCACTCATAGCTGGTCCTGAGCTGCCAGCTCTCTCATCCCTTTTCCTAATCAAGGGATTACCACTGTCCTGATACCAGGTCGTGGTGTCAGGGTTATCCTCTGGAAAGGTCCCTGCTGCACCGCGGTCCAGATCTCCACTGTGCTCCTGATGGATCTGACTCAACACTGACAAAGTTGCGGACTGAGCTCCTTCCCAAGGGCTACTGCCTAGGGCCTCAGTTGTCCACTTCCTCCACAAAGGAGCCTCGGTACGCTCGGGGATAGTCACTATCACTGTGTATAAGAGTGAGTTCCCAAGAGACTCTTGAGTCCAGTAGTACTGAGGTGGCTTAGTGTACCCCACCTAGCTCAGCACCCTCCAAAGCAGAGTTACTGCGCTGGGGAGGTACTAGTGCTGCCATCTGTAACAAGTTTTAACTTTTTGTGAGAACATGTATTTTACAGATTAAGCATTTTACTTATAAAAGAGATACATATTTGGTAAGGGAGGGAACAAAATGCAATATATGATGACACATGATGCATGCACGTATCTTACATCCTCACAAACCTATGAAAGCAAACCTTTCACTAAGAACGTTCTAGACGGTGGCATACATACGTCTCTCATATATACGTAACTAGGCGATCTACACGATTCGCTGTTAGTGACCTGTAGAAGATTCATTTCAGTCCATTTCCAACAATATGAATAATGCATTACTAAAATATAAATCTAATACTCACTTAGGTGTACACCCAGTATACACGTAAGCAGTATATGCACCCTTTCTCCAAAAGTATTACTCCACACATGGGTATCTTACTGTCCACATACATGTAGGTATGCAACAGTTCGACACATTATATATTCACTGCCTAGGTCGACGATTGTCCGGCCATACTCTCACAACTCACCTTACCTTGGTGTAGGTGCAACATTGTGGAAATTTAATTCTATCGACATATATGGCTAATTCATATATGAAGGCTAACTCGACCATTTGACCACAGGGTAGTGTAGCGCGGTCCTATATACACACCTTAGCCTCGGCATAAAGGTATTGATCCATACAACACCATTCAAGTGAATGGCCCCCATACTATTTCAACCTATATGGATAGGTAACCGAAAATATGATGCAATCCCCCCAAGTTAGTACTTATAAGCCACCTAACATCCTAATTGGGCAATAAGGGATGTAACCAATGGCACACTTATAGTTCGCAAATAATATTTTTAGTACGCACACAAAAGTTTTGTAGCAAAATTAGTTTTGTAAACAAAATATTTTGTTGGGAAATACACTTATGAACAATAGTATACTGAATCTTGCTTTGATACCAGCTGTCATGGAACCGCCCAACCTATATGAGCACTAGTGTAATGGTCACCATTCTTGGCTACACTGTCACACTAGAGCCCATATAAGCCCAGTAGTCCTTGAAATCTTGAAGGATTTCAAACCACAATGAGTAACATCCCGAGATCGTACTCGATTCAGTAACGACATATTCACAGCGATAAGTTCGAAACAAAATAATAGTACATCAGAGTGTAACGAAGTGTTATTACAACACCAAGTTCAAATAAAAGTAGCGGAAGTCTTAGTTTTGAAACAACACCTTGCAAACTATTTTAAACCTCATACGGTGCTAGAATTATTACAATCCCATCAAAAGCAATGAGAAGAGACATCAGAAGCCACCTTTGCCCAAGGTCATCACTCATCATCACATGCAGGGTAGAGGCATGCCTGACAATAGCTAGAATAGACCATACCATCTGCATCAAGGGTAAAGAAACCCTGAGTACTCAATTGTACTCAGCTAGACTTACCTGACAGAGAGATAGATATATAACCATATGACACTTCAAGGATGATGTAAGGCTTTATCAAGTGGAGATCATGAGATAGAATAACTTTTGCATAAAAGAGCATTGCTTACTTATTCTAGCCTTTCAAGTTAAAACATCTCTTTTAGCATCAAGATTAAGTAGCATTAACAAAGTCTAGATTAGCACCTGATCTAGAGCAATCGCTGAGTTATCATCACAATAGTAACCATATCATGTTTGGCATATAAACCATATAACCATCTTTTGGTTAATTATTAGGGTTCAAGTTTCTACAGTAGGAGGAAGATCTTTCAAGTTTCTCACTGACGGGAGAGACCGCGATTCAAATCGAATTCTTTCCAGTTGGAGGTTTATTCCTCAATCACACCCAAGTCTCCCCCGTCGGGTTGACTTTTACGGCTTACCTTCAATATAGCTTGGGTGACGCCGCGGATCCCCCGGTACCGACATGAATGGAAACTCACGGATAGCCAGGACGTTCAAGAATTGCCTGCCCTTGGTACGTAGCTAGGACGTTTAGGGTACTTGCCCATGGTCTAGTATGCCGCTCGCGATCACCATGACCCAACTAGGAGGGGATTCCGGCCCAAACTACAAGGTTAGGCTTCGCTGTCGAAACGAGTTATTCGGCCAGCTATGAAGGAGGCATGCATTCAATCTCAGCAGATGTCCAATCATGATCCAGTGCCTAACAACACAGGCGGAGAGAACCCGCTCACAATACCTCCAAGTCAAGTGGCTCACATACACCGTGTCCGCCCAGATCGATTTATTACTTCCACTTGGTTATTTCCACGATAGAAAATATAGCCAACCGTGACCAGTATCAATCTATCATCGTGGGTGATGGCAGACCACCCACTCTACCGGTCTAAGCAGGGCTAAGCATATGTTTCGATCCTGAGCCTACATGGTTCTTTAGTTGGACAAGGAAGATATAATGCGGCAAGGGTTTCATTCAACTCCTGCTAACTTAATGCACAAACATGTGATAGTGATATAGTTAAAATACTTGTAATAGAGTAAGATAGGTATATATGCTCTGGGGTTTGCCTTTCACAAAGGTAGGGGGCTGGTGGTTCGGGCACTTAGGAAGTTCAGGACCCTGTTCTCCATCTTCTAGGACTCCGGGAACTTGAATCTCCGGTGGGACTCCTTCCACCTCCCCAAACTCTAGCAGTGTCACTCCCTCCGGCGATCCTAGATGCATGTATACATGTATGATGATCCATCATATATATGACAAGTCATATACCAGGAAATGAAACATGCCTAGTGCACATTGATGAATGCTCATGATGAATGTGTTATGTAACATTTTTAAACTCGTTGACCGAGTAGGTGCATATCTCTTCCCCAGTAGAGAAGCTACACTTACCCTTCTTTAACAACCTTAAGTAGAGCTTTTTATCAGATGTGAGCTCTCTAACACCTGCAACTAACCATATTTATACTTTAGGTTATTTGTTTAACCATACGTAATGTAATCATTACTTAGAAACATTCACAACATGGCATAGAAACACCCAAAACAGCAGCTGAAAGAAAACAGTGTAGCAGGAGCTACACACAACCAAAAATTACAAACTTGAACTTTCTAGAAAGCTCATGAAATTTGCTGCAAAACATTCCATACACTCTCCAGCTAGATCCAACTTTAAATTAGTCTAACAGTCACATTAAGCAAGACTGTTTAGATGAAATAGGAAAACATAAATTTATCACCTAACTTGTAAAATACACACAGGTTAAACTAAATAGGATAAAGCTGTGAAAATTTAATACAAGATAAATGAGCAAGCTATCTACAACAAAGTCAATGGTAGCTACTGTTGAAACCATTTCGAAGTAGCCCAAACAATTCAAGCAAAAAATAGGTTTTAGCTGTCTAACAGATTCCAGCTATCACTTAGAACAGTTGTTTAGCTTCATCCATCTCTCCAAAAATTATGGTAAAATTAGACAAGCTAGTTTACATAATTAGCTACCACTTTGGTATTCACATCATCAACAACAAACCTACTTTAAAAGGTGTTAAGACCATTACTTTGACTTTGCTAGTGATGAGGAAGCAAGCATGTTTTATACATAAATTACTTAAACAATTTGAAAAGTGTCAAACAACAGATTTTATATTTTTCTTAGTTCAAACTAAGCAAGTAACACATGTACAAAAATTATCAATCACAGAAAACACATATAACTTACTTAGCAATTAAAACAAGGTTGCATTCAATTAATTAAGCATTTAACCAAAATAGCTACAACATACAATTAAAAAGGAGCTTACTGGCATTTTAACATTTTTCATGGAAAGTGCATGCTGAGGTAAGCTTAACACAATAAGAATCATAATTTTTGCACAAACCAAACTCCAGTTACAAAATAAACAAGTTAATAAGGATATATAAAGTTTGTTGTTTATTTTTAATTAATCAGCACATAAGAATAGTAACAACAGGTCATTTTATATTTTTCATGCATAGAGAAAAACATAACAAGACTAACATAATTTATTTCATAATTTAACATTTTTCTACAATTAGTTATGCATTTTCAAATTTAGCAAAAAAACTGGAAAACAAATCAGAAACCAACAAAACCAGTCTATGACGTGTGGGACCCACTGGTCAGTTCCTTCTCCCACAGCTAAGAGCACTGAAGGTGCTCGACCGACGGTACTTCGCCGACGGTGAGGTCTCCGGACAAACTAACCCTACATACGTGCTCTCCTTCGCAACCCGCACACAACCATGTAGCTGGTTGTACCCAAACTCACCGGAGCATGCTCGACGGCGGTAATGGCGGCACGGTGGTGCGGTGCGACTTACGCTGGCCGGCGCAAGCTTCTACTGGCCAAGCTAGCGACTGCTACACCTACCCTGAACCCTAGCTTTTCGATCTAGCCTAGATTGGGGCCTTGACAAACCTCCGATGAGCTTGGCCACATGCACAGCGGCACGGTGGCGAGATCATGGTGGCGTGACTCGACTGTTCTAGCGGCGGCGATGCGTAATCGCTTCAACCGACTCCGGCCAACTATCCACGAGCTAACCAGCTAAGCCTAACACGACTCCGACAAACTTGAGAGGCGCTAAGTGACCCAGCGTCAACCTCGCTGGCGTTGCGGGTGCCGAGCGCTCGCGCGCGGCGGAGATCCCGTTCCGGCTAACCCTAACCGACTCCTCGATGAGCTTCCCGGACCTCTAGTCTACCAAGCACAAGAGCTAGAAGAGAGGGAGAGGCACTGGATTGGGCTGGCGGCGGAGGTCCCGCAGCCATGGTGCTCGCGGCGAAGCTTGTTCAGGCTCACCTATTCGGTTTGTGCCTCAACCGAGCGGTGTGAAAGGTGGAGCGGAGCAAGGCGATGCGGTGGCTGACTTTTGGTAGGCAATGCGACGGTGTGTGGCGCGGTGGAGCTCGGCGACAGCGACGAGCTCGGCAATGGCGCTGCTGCGCTCTTGCGTGAAGCAGAAAGGAGAGGGAGAGAGTGAGGCGCGGCGCGTGAGTGCGGTCGGGCGCTGGAGTGTGCGGCTTGCCAAGGCGCGACCGGCGCGGGCCTCTCGCCGGTGTACGGCTACCACGCGGCGGTAGCAGTCTGGCTCGGTCGGCTACCGACCGACGTGCGCACTCTGCTCCCCCATTCAAAACCCCGATCAGGGTGACTAACGGACTGTTTTGGAGGGTGATTAGTTTCCTAATCACTGCAAACTAACTTCAAGCAACTGCACCATTTGATAGAGCTATAGTTGAACTCCAATTATGATGTAACTTGCTTGAGCTGAAACTACCTAGATTTCAATCTCCAAGCACTCAAACAGGGTAACTTTCAAACTGAAAGTCAGTTTAGACTTCGGCAAATTTTGAATCCTAAAAACAACCCCTAATCCTGCCTTAATTGGCCAATTAGAGTATGTTAGGATCCAAATCACCTCTTGAGGGTTAAACAAAGTTTGTTCCTTAGGAAATTCTCTACAACTTTGCTTAAGCCCACTTTGTCATGCAAGGTCATTAGCAAGGTTGATTAGTTAAGTCAAAGAAAAGGGTTCCTAGGGTAAACATAGGAGCTTAAACCCTAGAAAGCCTAATTTGACTTGATCATACACATGAACATGGTTCCATTAGCATCCCTAAGTATGTCTAGGTGTTTATTAGTGATCAAGACATCAAGCACTTGGTTATACAAGAATAACTCACTCAAAGCTAGAGGTAGGTTAACACATACACATATTGAGAACAAGGTGATCACTAGGGTTTATCATTTCATGTGATATTATGAATGCATAAATGCAATGATTCTTGTGCTCATGCTCATGAAATGATATGCAAATGCAAGCTTAACACCTATGGTGTTACATGCAGTACCTGGTCCACGTGCCACTACTAACTTCTAACCCTTATGCCACGCTTTTTTGGCGCAACGACAAAGATTTGGTTGCAACAGGGGGTGTTATCGCAACCATTGGAACTTTCGGTTGCGATAAATGGGAATTTTGCCATGCAAATTATTTCGTGGCCCTAAGTATGGATATCGTTGAGAAAAGTATTTGTTATCGCAACCAATTGTAGAATGGTTGGAACAAGTGGTCACTGTTGCCACGTTTTGATTTGCGTTGCGAGCAATTTTATTAGTGTTGCAATACTAAGATGATATTGCAACTCTCTAGTTGATGGTTGCAATATGTTTTCACTTTTACCACGTTGCGGGCAATTTTATTTGCGTTGCAATACTAATATGATATTGCAACTCTTTATTGATGGTTGCAATAAGTTTTCACTTTGCCACGATTTGATTGTGTTGCGGGCATGTTTATTAGCGTTGCATTATTTGGATGATATTGCAACTCTTTGTTGATGGTTGCGATAGCGCATCTATGTTGCAACATATATGATTCGTTGTATGTAATATTTGCTTGCGTTGCAAAAGAATTGGACACATAGTAACTGAAAAAAAATTGTTGTAACTCTTTATTAGTAGTGTTTGTAGGGTAAAATGAAAAAAACAAAAAGTCATGTAACTACATTTTGAACCTAAAACCTTTGGCTCTCAAGGAAAGCAACTAATCACTACACCACAATTATGTTCTTATCCTTTAGACACATAATTTGAAACTTTTGGCTCTCAAGCAATAGTCTTGCTGTTGGGCACCATGACGCAAGCCATCGTTAAGACGCTAAAAATGTTTCAGTAAGGAGCGCGAGGAAGACACGGGAGACGGCACTAGCTTTGTCATTACAAAGACATTATTTATTCGTGCAGGGGAATTTTGTGTGCATATGTGTTTTATTCAAAATATTTTCTTCTTTTCACATAAATATTCAAATTGTATATATATAATTAGAATTTTTTGTATAATATTATGAAACTAAGATTACTGGAAATATAAATATTTGTTTCTGTACTAGCATGTTAGGAATACATAAATATTTTTTTAAAAAATAAACTAACAAGTTTTGAACCTAAGACCTCAACGTAAAGATGAAGGAGACAAACCACTGGACTATTTAGAAACCGTTTAGAAACAAATCTAATTAGTCTGCGCTTGGACTCTGTCAGGAAGGCTGCGACGTCCAGACTTCTCTAGGCATGATAGTCGCCCCTACCGCGACCTGCAAGCTGCAGCCAGTAGATGGTCGCCCTTCAACTCCCAGCAGCTAGCATCGTGGTGCCCTAGGAGGTTCGACCGAATATCCGCAAAAAAAAAAATCGAATACGGATAATAAAACGGATGTGGACACCAAATACAAATATAACATTACATTTATCCGACGGTTATCGAAGAAATAATTCGGATATAGAAAGACCTACCATCTTCCTCTGCGGTGACAACCAACAGTCCAACACTCATGGTCACCGCATAGACGCGTCCATTCACAAGCTAGCGCTTGCTCTGGCTCTCATTATATGCTCCTCCTGTGGACCTCAACGCTCCTAGACAAGCGAGGTGGTACTAATCGGCAACCAAGCAGCGCGAGCGTGGCCCAACTGGAGTGAGCACGGCCCAATTCACACGAGCGTAGCTTTGTTTTTGTTTTTTGTTGTTTCTATTATATTTTATTCTTCTTTCCATTTTGGTTATATTTATATTTTTTATTTTACTCTTCATCTATTTCCCTTTTACATGATATCTCGTATATTTTCATTTCATATTATTTTCTGACAATATATAATGCTTTTACTCAATATCCGAATATATATTTGTATTCGACATTCTCATAATCCGATTTATACCATATTCAATACTCATTATTGGTATCCGTAACTGAGAGAGTCCCTATTCGTATATGTATTCGAAAACTATTTGCGTCTGAATCCGAATCCCAACAGAAATATAGAAACAAATACAATATCATGTTCCGATCCGTTTTCATCCTAACTAGGAGTGCCAGTTCTCTAGGCAATGGCATCAAAATAGGCTCTGGCATTTTGCGGCACATAAACCGCTACAATCAACAACATAACATTATTTATGCTTGGTAAATTTAGGGTAACAAAGACATTAACTGCATATAGTGGTTCCATCATGGGATCCTGGCTCCTTCCGACGCATCTCTCGGCTCCTCGCGTTTGCGTACGGGTCAGCGGGACAATGGCTTGACTCTACTCGGCTCCACGTTGAGTCCACAGAGTACACGACCACTACGCACGCCGAGTGCCTCGCTGATACCGGTGTGTTGCAAGTGGCAACAGTGGCACCCTGGTCGTGACCCGCAGTCGCTGTGGCAACAGTGGCACCCTGGTCGTGACCCGCAGTCGCTGCCGCGTGGATGAAGTACATCATTGTTTCCATAATTTTGATTAGTTAGAACCATGTTATATCTGAATCTTGTTACATTTTATGGAAGAATTGGTAAATTTAATATTATTCTAATATCCCTATCTTAATCTTTTGCCAGTAGGTGGACAAGATTTCAGTGAGAGGCTCATAATCAAGCGAGGACATAGACGAGGCGATGATATGTTGGGCTGCTTGGAAACTCTCTAGTGCTGCAAAGATGTTAGGAAGTTTTTAAAAAGTTGTCAAATAATGAGTGATTGTACACTCCTTTATGATTTTAGCTACTATTTCTATGATTTGGCAACATATTGAATGATTGATTATAATTAATATATATGAGTGCAATTGCTTTTCTTATGGTTTATTGATTTACAATGGTGATTTATTAAACCAAAATTAAATGTTACTAGCGTTGCAAACAATAGTATTGCCACAACATTACTATTGTTGCAATAACAATTAATCTCTTGCAACGAATGAAAAAGCATGGCAAATGATGCTTTTGCAATGAGACAACGAACGTGGCAATAATGTATACTCTCTCGCAACGAATAAAATTAGGTGGCAAATAGTTTACTTGCAACGGCATAACAGTTGTGGCAACAACGCCTTCAGCAACAAAATTCTATTGCTACGCTGCCTCTCGTTGCATTTACCACTTGTTGCTATGAAGTCAAGCGTGGCAAGTGCTTGTATTGCCACGCTAGTGAAGGTTGCGATAACGTCCTATTTCCATGCTTAGCAACGGATATCTATGGTTGCAAGAAAACCTAACTCTTGCAACGACAAACTAACAACGGTTGAAAGTTCTTATTGCAACGTGACTTCTTGCAACCATTGGCAATGAACGCGATTTGGTGGCAAGGACTACCTTTTGCAACCAAATTGAGCCTATTGCAACACTTTCTCATCGTTGCACAAGGGGTAAAAGTTTGTAGTGTGCGTCTCGCCATGCACCCGGACAAGCTGGCCCCGTTAGGGCCGCCAGTAGATGATGATGAGGACGATCAGTTTGGTGATGACAACCACCAGGATGACGCAGGAGATGCGAGCGGGGCTGACAACCGTGATGACTACTGGCCTTCGCCATGTCGTAATTTCGATGATGATTCCGCTAGCACCGATCCCCGACACAACAGATTCCACCTAGGGGGGTACTACTCACCTGATGGCTCTGACGGGTGCAGGTATGACGTGCTCATCAGGGAGGTCCTGTGCCCCATATGACCTTTCTGGGCGCGGGAGCGATGGTTGGCCCTATCCCCTCTGAGAACGCCATCCCCACATCCCCTAGACACTCCGGTGGCTACGCCCCAGTGGCGGCCCTCCACTCCGTTGCAAGAGGTCATACGGTGCCCCAGCTCCGAGGGCCACAGGGCTCATGGGCCACATCTTGGACACTGCGCCATTCCATATTTACGGTGGCTAGAGCCTCGCTACGCCCCCACCACGCTCGAATGACTAGTGGGCCATGTGCGTTGACACAGAGCTCGCCCCGCCACCCGCCCCTTCCGCTGGAACCTCCGACACAGTTCACCCCGGGCTGGGGGTGTGGGCGACTACACTGATGCCGAACATACCATCCTGGGCACACCGCCAGGGTCTCCCACCCTGGAACGGAGGGCTGACTCTATCTTGCTTCTGCCCACGCCTCAAGCGGAGACTCCAGTGGCGGTGACAACTGTTGCGGTCGCCCAGGACGTAGGGTTTGCCACCTCACAGCTGGAAGCCTCACCTCCGCCCTCTGGATCACCCGCAGGTCCACCTCTTCCCGCTGGACCGCCTTCTGCAACATCGGTGGCGGACTTCATCGCTGGCATGATTCTGCCGCTTGTGGAGCCGGTGCTCCCTGATCCTCCCCATGCGCGTCGTTCGAAGACCCCCCCCCCCCCCCCCCGACGAATGGCAGTCGCGTAGGAGCGTGCGCCTGGCTGCCAAATCTGTGCACCGCGACCCAAATCCGGAGAAGCAGGCTCGCCGGGTCCTCGTCAACAAGTGGTCTGGGTGGCCTGACTATGACGACTCCAAACACCCCGGACCCCACTATTGTAGCGAGGTTCTAGGAGGCCTTCGATGCGGACATGTCCGCTGAGCGGTGCGCCTGCATGCGTGAGCTCTTCCCCCAGTTGGGTCGCGATGTGGCTCGGTCTGCCCAGCGCATGACATGAGCCCCGTGCTCGTGCTTATTCCCTGCAGATGTGCGCTAGTCATGTGTGACAACCACCTCCTCTTTTGGAACGTGCGTGGCCTCAACACCATCCGTACCATCGCCTCCTAGCAGCACGCTTCTATTGTTCGTCTAGGAAACTAAGATCTTAAATTTCTCTGTTGCTATGAACACTAACATAACCGGTTTCGACTATGACTTCGCCTTCCTCCCAGCGGTTTGTGTGGCGGGTGGGGCTTAGACCTCCTGGCGTAGGGCCCTTTGGGGGTCTCATCTAGCGCGCGTCGCCGTTTTTATATCACCACCGCCTGCACCGGACCTTGGTTAGTTTGTGGCGACTTCAATCTCATCTACCAGGCTGCTGACAAGAACAACGACCGGCTTCACAGGGGTCTCATGCGGGCGTTCTGTGACACGCTCGACTCACTAGAGCTTGACGAGTTTCACCTCCATGGCCGCTTGTTTACTTGGTCCAATGGGAGGGACCAACCCACCCTCGAGCGCCTCGACCATGCCTTCGCTTCCGTTGAGTGGCTCCAGATCTTCCCCAACCACCACCTTCGGAGCCTTTCATGGACATCGCTCGGACCACAGCTCGGACCATGCGCCCCTGCTCCTCGCTCTCAACTCTCTACCTTGGGCCATGCCTTGCTTCCGTTTTGAGCAGTTCTAGACCCGTATCCAGGGCTTCATGGACACTGTGGACACACCTTGGGGGGCCCTAACCCCAACGTCAACGCTTGCAAGAACCTTGATGCCAAGTTCAGGGGCCTTGCATGCTCCCTTCGCAGCTAGCGCACGACGCACGTGAGCACTATCCCATTCCAGCTTGCCGCTGTGCATGTCATCATTCACGACTTTGATGTTGCGTAGGAGACACGGTCCCTGTCCCTGGGCGAGCTTGAGCTGCATCGGGAGCTCAAGGCACGCGTCCTCGGCTTGGCATCGCTCGCTAGGTCCATGGCCAGGTAGCGTGCGCGCACCTGCTAGCTTTGTGATGGCGATGCATGCACCAAGTTCTTCCACCTGCAAGCTTGCCACCGGTGTAGGAAGAACTACTTGCTGGCCATCGCTCATGAGGGCCAAACGTTCACTGAGGATGAGGCCAAGGAGGAGGTTGTCTACAACTCCTACAATGCAATCATGGGAACGGCCTTCATCCGCACCCACCGGATTAATTTGGCACAGCTTGACCTTCCGCGCCTCCACCTCGACGACCTTGCTGCCCCCTTATTGCCCGAGGAGGTCGCGCGTGCGGTCACCGACTCCCCGTCAGACAGGGCCCTCAGACCAGATGGATTTGGGGTGGGCTTCATGAAGGTGGCCTGGTCTGTGGTAGGAGGCGACGTCATGCGCGCCTTCCACGCCCTCTGGGACATGGACTTCAGGAACTTCAAATGCGTCAACGAGGCGGTTATGGTGCTTCTTCACAAGACCCGCTCCCCGGAAGCGCTTTGGGATTACATGCCGATCATCTTGATCCACTCCTTTGGGAAGTTGTTCGCCAAGACGCTTGCTTTGATATTGCAGCCGCACATTCCTGGCCTTATCAAGATCAACCAGACGGCTTTCATCAAGGTTAGGCGGATCCACGAGAACTTCAGGACGGTTCAGCTCGCTTGTCGTTGGCTTCACGGTCGGTGGACACCCATGATGCTCCTCAAGGTGGATTTGGCCAAGGCGTTCAACACTGTCTATTGGTCGTTCCTGTTGGAGGTGATGGAGCACCTTGGCTTCCCGCGGCGACTGGGTGTCCTACATGGTCTCTACCGTGACGACTAAGGTTATGATCAATGGTTGCCCGGGCCATAGGATCTACCACGCCTGCGGCCTTCGGCAGAGGGATCCGCTTTCTCGATTCCTCTTCATCATCGTCATGGAGGTACTCAACGCATTGATTCTTGAGGCCGACCACCAAAGACAGCTTCAGCCACTACTAGGCACTGCGATCAAGTTTTGGACTTCCATCTACGCTGATGACCTTGTTGTCTTCCTCGACCTCGGCCCCTCGACTTCAGTTGCATCAGGCAGATCCTCGGTATCTTCACTGGTGCGTCCGGCCTCGCCATCAATGTTGACAAGTGCTCTATCTCTCTGATCCGTTGCATGGATACGGAGATCGCGGAGTGTGACAGAACCTCTTAAAATCAGGGCCCTCTTGCCAGGATTAACGTCCATTAGGCTTAATCCCAACAAATGATCCAAGTCTTAATTGGTCCGTCAGGTGTCGCCATTTTGCAACGGGTCATCCACCTCTTTCCAAGCAGAATCCTCAATACAGAATTGCAGAAGTAATACAATAATGTAGTTTACATCAAAGTAGCGGAATACATAAGAGTCATATTACAAACCATAAGTTTAGAAATATAACATAAGTGTCATTACTACATCAAGCCAAGTGGTAAAGATCAGAAGACAATCAAATCAGGTACTAAATCTTCAACGACAACAACTGTGATCCTTTGATGTGCTCATCATTTTTCTAAGAATTGGGACTTTGATGTGCCCTTATATTTTTCATAATTTTGCATAGTCTATGTCTCATTTACTAGCAACATACTAGAGGGAGATTTTTCTACTAGAGCATGGAGCATGAACTATGTGGAAAATGTAAGGTATGTTTCTGCATACTTCTAGTGTAGAAGCAGCATGTATATGTGGCGTGTACGTGATCTTGATCTTAGGAGCATGATAAATCTCTCAACAAGGGTCACAAAACTTGATAAAACTCAACACAAAGCAAGCAGCTTATGTAGAAAGCTTATATCATGAAAGAACATATATGGCTTTGGTGGGAATTTTCACCATTGAGGAACAAAAAGTGTTTTTTTCATTTTAATAAATAAAACTCCGATAGTCATTCTTGCTTAGAACAATATTATAGAAGCTCTTATCTTGTCATATCATGTCTCACAACAACTTAGACTTAATTACAACATTTGCAACCCACAAAAGTTTTAGGTTCATGATGGTTTCTTTTAAGCCAAGTAATCCATACTTAGAGAAATACCAAGTTATAAACTAAGTACTAGAGAAATATTTAGCAAAGCAACTATTCATCATTTCCATAGGAGATATAAATTTTCAAGGAACATGTGAGAGTAGAGAGAAGTCTTTTTATTCTTTTTATCATATGCATATTTTTTTTAAAATGCAACAACAAAAGATGAGCAGGAAAAATGCATGAAGATAAATGCTGAAATTAAATACTTACCTTAGTGGGGGAAGGGAACCTCCCCCAAGCTTATCCTTTGCTCAACATGGTGGTGGCAGATATGGATGTAGTTGCCACCAGGAGTCCCACTGCCGGTGTTGTTCTTCTTGTAATGCTTGGATTTGTTCGATAGTTTGCTGGACAATGCGTGTTGTCTCACCATGCTCAACACGTAGCTCGCCAAAAGCATTGGTGAGTTGATCAAATTGTTGCCGCCGTTCACGATGCTCCCTACCTCGTGTGGACGAGAAGGATGCTTGTGGTCTTTGCGGATGTGGTGGTCGAGGAGGCATGCCACTTGAAGTGTACATGGGATCGGAAGATGCATCGTCTTCCTCCTTGCCAATTGCTCCTCGGGAAGGACCCCCTTGCTCAAGATGAACAAAGTATAGCCCCTCCTGAGCTCTCCTGTCTGAACCTGCAAAACCTCTTTGCCAAATTCCTTGATCTAAATCAAGGGATAGCTTATGGGCCCTATACAACTGACGTTGCCTATTTGGAAGAGGCACCTCAATTGTATGGCCACTATAAATCATTTTAAGTTCACCATTGGGGTCTCTTTTTAACATTTGGGCAGTTGTAAGATATTCTTCTGAAATTACCTGCTATAGGGGCAGAGATATAAACAAAGGGGTAGGTGCCATTTAGCAAGTTCATAGATTCGACAAGACAAGTAATTAAAGATGTGAATTGAATAGGTCCATTACTCTCAATTGAACTTTTCCAAAATTCTACCAAGCATTTTACAGGAGAGATTTGAATTTTGTTAACCATAGCATAAAGCAATTTTAATTCTGTGGTGCTTAACATGTGAGCATTACTTACAGGAAACAGAGTCATATTCATCCAAAGATGCATGAAGCGAAGGGTTGGATTATGAATTTCCTCAGGTTTGGGATTTGAGCAATCATTTTGAGGAGAGATAGATAACCAAAATTTTCTTTTGTTAAACCTACGCATGGCAAGGTCCAAATCAAGCAAGCATGAATCATAAAAGCCAAGAGCAACACTTAGATGACTCCAAGTTAAATTAAAGTCTTTTAAACATGTGAAAAGATATTCTAGCATTAGAGCTTTGTAGAGAATACAAGAATTCTATGGTGAGCAACTCAATTCCAAGTTCATCTACTTGCCAAAAGCTAGACCAACCAATAGTAGAAAAGATAGTGTTGAATTCAGCGGTCATACCTGCGTTGGAGAGAAGAATTGGATTCAAAATCCTTGTATGCTCGAAAGATCGATCCCGAAGAGAGAGATATCGCTGGAACTCTAGTTGGTCAAACTAGAGTCCACTTTGTTGATCATAGGTCCTCATCGGGGGCACCATGAATGCCCCGATATGAGGTACCTCCATCGACACTTCTTCCTCCTCCTGAGGGTGTTCTTCGGTTTGGACGTTCTCCCAAGTGTATCGGGCAGAACCTCCCCTTCTTCTTCCTTGGGAAGTATCCTCGGATTGGTGGGAGCGTCGAGATGAGCTCCCACTCAGGATTTGCTTTGCCTTCTTGAATGCGGATCTCAGCGGGTTCTTCATCTTCTAAAGAGGAAGAGGGACACAAGGACAAGACTAGGATAAGATTGTGTGTAGAGTGGGTGTCGGGTACGAAGGTAAGGGGTACCCTAAACCCTTCGATAAATTAACGCTAAAACATAGCAACTATTTTTAAGACAGGAACCAGCCCACTGCTCAAGTCAGTAAGGAAAGGCCCATCACGTGAAGGCCCCCTGCACCGGCTATGGCAACAAGTCGCGGGCTGGACCCCCCCCTCGACCGAAGGGCCGAATGAACGACCCCTCGGCCTCCACCTCGATGGAAAGAGACGGACGAAGGGCCGAACAAACGACCCCTCGGCCTCCACCTCGACGCCGAATGACGGATGAGGGGCCGAACGAACGACCCCTCGGCCTCCACCTCGACATCAAATGACGGACCGAGGGTCGAACGAGCGACCCCCCGGCTCCTACCTCGACACCGGGTGACGGACGAGGGGTCGAACGAATGACCCCTCGGCCTCTACTTTGATCCCTCTGACTCCGCCTCTGATCCGACCCTACCTCGACGACGAGCGACGGACCAGGGGTCGAACGAATGACCCCCGCACGGGAGGCTTGATCAGCCCAACTGCTCCCGGCATGGGTTAAAGTAAATCCGCCTAACGCCATGGGCGCCCACGTCCGCCGTCAAATCCAACAACTCTCCGTCATGTCCCTGATCCCTATCAACTGTGTTGCTACTGCCGCCACGACGCGAGTACGGACTCCAGCAGCACCCCTCGGAACGTGAACAGTGCAGCCCTCGACGACGACTTCGGGGATACGACAGAGCCACGCAGGGCTCGACCCCCCCCTTGACCGAGGGGCTCGACCCCTCCTCCAACAACTCCAGTATGGGGTCCGTCCCACCGCCCCGTCTCGCTTCAGCTGTGGGATTCGTGCCCGTCTGCGGAAGCTGTGCCGCGACGTGCTGCGGCGACTTCCACTGCCACCACGACCCGGAGCGCCAAAAGGACGGGAAGGCCATGCCGGCACAGTGCTCGACGTCCCTTCGCCGACATTATGCCACGGACACGCCGCCCATACTATGACAGTTAGGATCCTTACCCTCGGACCTCCCCTTGGTCTATAAAAGGGGACGCCGATGTAGAAGAAAGGGCTCTCTGATTCTGGACTTGGAGAGACTTTTTTTACTCCACACTCAGACTTCGGCTTGATCTCCACATCTCACACACCCCGCTGCTCGATCGACCCCTTGAGCAGCCAACCCACCGCCTAGGGCAGCCCCGCTAGCCTTAGGCCGCAGCTCACTCTGAGCAAACCGTGTAACTCAGCTTGTACCCCCCCTGTACGAGCACTTTGGTGCGAGATAATACAAGTCATCCTCCCCCGTTGGACATAGGGCCTCTTTGCCCGAACCAGGATAAACCTTGTGTCCATCTTGCATCACGTCTGAGAGAGGGAGCACGCGATATACAAATTTACTAGTTGGTGGTCTTGACCCCCGGGTCATAACACCGACAGTTGGCGCGCCAGGTAGGGGGAATTGCGTGTCGATCAACTCCGAACTACTCCCTCAGATGGATTCCACGATCCCACCATTTCCATTCACCACCGTCGTCTGGTTCGGCAGTCTAGGGTTCGTATCCACGGGCCAGGGCCACTTCATAGTCTTTCCCTTCGCTCGTGGCCTAGACACAGCAGCACCAGTACGTTTGGGCCAGCAAGGATCAGGCGACGGTCCCTCTGCTTGCGCCTCTGGCCTGCGATCAGGAGGAGGTGCAAGCAACTCCGACGTGCTCGTCACCGTGTAGGTCCCGAGATGTCGGATGCCGTTTCCCCGGCCCCGGCTGGCGACACAGTCCCTCCCCGCAGGGGCCTGTTTGACCCATGTTTGCGGGGCCAAGGGCGGGCGTCCCTCTGAGCGGGACTTTGGCTCTGCCATATCGTCGTCCCGAGGGCCCCGTGGCCTCTTCGACACACTCGACCCCGCCACCACCGTATGACCCGCTCCGTACGGTCTCCACAACAGCGCAAGGCTCTGCCCTCGTAGGTTTGCAGATACAGACACGTGCGGGTCGCTAGGGACTCTCCGCGTACAACGATCAACCCGTCACCACATCTTCACCGGGCGAGCACCCGGAGCCGAGACTACCCCGGACATGGGGCACGTTGCAACGACGCCTGGCGGAGAAACGCAGGGGATCCTTCCCCCAAATCTGCCACGCCGACCCCGACTCGGACTCTCCCGACGAAAGTTACGATTCCACCCGGGAATGCTTCCACCTCGACGAGCAGGCCGACCCCCAGGACGACGTCGATGACACCGCGGCCACAGAAGGAGGAGGGGCAACGCTACACCAGCAAGAGATGCCAACCCCCCGAGTCCCGACAGAGCCGATCCACCCCCAGACGTCCAGATCACGCAAGTCTGAGAGCTTCTCAGCAAGCTGAGGAGGAGCGCCTGCGACTTCAGCAAATCGAGCATGCCCTCGAGCGGGATCGAGGGCGCCCTCAGGGTGGAGGAGCTTGCGAGCGGGCCGAGAAGTTCACTGGCAAATCGTCGAGGAGGGGGCGAACGAGCCCCGAGTCTTTAACCGCGCCAGCCAGAATGTCGTAGCTGGCCGCAATGCTCCTCCGTGACATGCCGGCGCCATCGACCCTCCAAGCACGACGTATCAGGGATGAAATCTAGGGGCTTCTCCAAACTGCGGCCGTGCAGCAAGCGGAGAGCTCGGCCTCGAGGCGTCGAGGGGCTGCCTCCGAGCGATAGGAAGTACCCCCCCGACAAAATCAAGAGGTATCCGTCCACCAGGACAAAGCGCCGCAGGGCCAAGTCGAGCGACGACCGGTTCGGGAACGCCTCGTCGATGATCGACCCCCTCGGGTGAACAATCGACGCCGGTACGGCGACGCCGAGGCTCGAGGCTACAGCGCTCACCGAGGTGGGCGCTACGACAGCGACGAAGACCGATGCCGATCTCCGGAGCCACCGGGGCCTCGAGTCTTCGGCAGAACCATCCGGCGGACCCCCCTGCCCGTCCGTTTCCATCCACCCACCAGCCTGGTCAAGTACAACGGCAAAACCAAGCCAGAGCTCTGGCTTGCCGACTTCCGGCTGGCATGCAGCTGGGAGAGCCGACAATGACCACGTCATCATTCGCAACTCCCATTGTTCCTCTCCGACACCGCTCGCAGATGGCTCGAGGAGCTGCCCCCGGACTTGATCCAAGACTGGCCCGACCTGGTCAGGATCTTCAAGGGCAACTTCAAAGGAACCTACGAGCGGCCGGGTAACCCCGGGACCTCCGCAGCTGCAAGCAGAAGCCAGGGGAGACCCTGCGCGCCTTCACTCGCCGATTCTCGAGGTAGCGTACCGCACTAACCCACATCTCCGACCACGAGGTCATTACGGCGTTCATCGCCGAAACAACCTGCAAGGAGTTGTTGCGGGAGCTGGGGCGAAACACCCCCAAGACCGCCAACGAGCTAATGGACATCATCGCCAACTACGCAGCTGGCAAAGAGGCCGTCAGCGCGTTCTTCCAAATACCTCCAGAGAAGGGGAAGGGCAAGGCGGATGAGCCTGGGGGCTCGGACAACGAGCCCAAGAAGAACAATGGGCCCAGAAGGAACAACAACGACAACGGCGGCAGGAATAAGAAGAAGAAGAACCAACCGGGCCGATGCAACGTCGAGGACGACGTCGAGCACGAGTCGAGCACGACGTCGAGCCCGACGACCTTGTCGCTGCGGCGGACAAGAAGAAGCCTCGAGGGCCGCCTCCCGATGGGGGCGTCTTCGACAAGATGCTGAAGGAGCCCTGTCCCTATCATATGGGACCGGCCAACCACCGCCTCGAGGACTGTCGCATGCTTCGAAAGCACTTCGTCCCTCTGGCTTCAGGAGAGACAACGGCAAAGAAGACCCGCCCTGTGACGTCCACGTCAAGGGCGATGCCAAAAAAGGAGGCTTCCCCAAATCCACGACTGCTACATGATCTACGGGGGACCCTCGACTCGACTCACCATGCGCCAGCGCAAGAGGGAGCGTCGAGAGGTTTTCTCCGTTCGAGCCCAGGCTCCTCGGTACCTTGACTGGTCACACACGCCGATCACCTTCGACCAGGACGACCACCCTGGGCACATCCCCAACGCTGGGGTCTACCCGCTCGTCATCGATCCGATCATCCTCAACACCCGCCTCACAAAGGTACTCATGGATGGGGGGAGCAGCCTCAACATCATCTACGCTGAGACCCTCGACCTCCTGGGAATCCCGAGGACCATGCTCCTGCCCAGCGCGGGGGGGGGGGGGGTTCCACGGGATCGTCCCAGGGAAGAAGGCACTCCCATCGGCCGCATCAAGCTACCTGTCTGTTTCGGCGTCCCCTCGAACTTCCGAAAGGAAGAGCTGATCTTCGAGGTGATTGCGTTCCGAGGCACCTACCACGCCATCATCGGTCGGCCGGGGTACGCCAAGTTCATGGTAGTCCCGAACTACACCTACCTCAAGCTCAAGATGCCAGGGCCCTCGGGGGTCATCACCGTCGACACCTCCTACGAGCACGCATACGACTGCGACATCGAGTGTGTGGAAAAAGCCGAAGCTGTCGAGGATTCGGTCCATCCTCGCGGCCCTCGACGACTTGTCCGGGGAGATCCCCGACCCAAGCGACACGCTGGCAACTTCAAGCCGGCGGAAGACACCAAGACCGTCCCTGCTCGACCCCGGCCTCGCGGATGGAAAGGTGCTGACGATCAGCGCCACCCTCGAGCCCAAATAGGAAGCAGTGCTCGTCGACTTTCTCCGTGCGAATGCTGACGTGTTTGCATGGAGTCCCTCGGATATGCGGGCATTCCGAGGGAGGTCGCCGAGCACTCCTTGGACATCCGGGTCGGGTCCAAACCGGTGAAGCAACGTCTTCGCCGCTTCGACGAGGAGAAGCGAGGATCATCGGGGAGGAGGTCGATAAGCTTTTGAAGGCTAGATTCGTCAAGGAGGTACATCATCCCGAGTGGTTAGCTAACCCGTACTTGTTAAGAAAAAGAATGGGAAGGATAGGATGTGTGTAGACTACACCAGTTTAAATAAAGCATGTCCCAAGGTTCCTTTCCCACTACCACGTATCGACCAAATAGTGGATTCCACTGCGGGATGCGAAACCCTCTGCTTCCTTGATGCATACTCCGGCTACCACCAAATAAAGATGAAGGAGTCCGATCAGCTCGCGACTTCCTTCATCACTCCCTTTGGCATGTTTTGCTACCTCACCATGCCCTTCGGTCTGCGAAACGCCAGGGCCACCTACCAGCGATGCATGCTCCACGTCTTCGGGAAACACATAGGGCCGACCGTCGAGGCCTACGTCGACGACATCGTGGTCAAGTCCAAGACAGTCGGAAACCTGGTCGGAGACCTCGAGATCGTGTTTGGGTGCCTCCGGGCAAATCGCATAAAACTAAACCCTGAGAAGTGTGTCTTTGGGGTCCCTCGAGGCATGCTCTTGGGGTACATAGTTTCCCAATGCGGGATCGAGGCCAATCCCAAGAAGGTAACCGAATCACAAGGATGGGCCCGATCAACGACCTCAAAAGCGTGCAAAGGGTCACGGGGTGCCTCGCCGCCCTCAGCCGGTTCATCTCGAGGCTCGGAGAGGGGCCCTGCCCCTTTACCGCCTCCTGAAGAAGACGGAACACTTCGCGTGGACCGCCGAGGCCGAGGAGTCGCTCTCGAAGCTCAAAGCCTTGCTCACCTCGCCTCCGGTCTTGGTACCCTCGAGTCCGGCCGAGCCCCTCTTGCTCTACGTCGCAGCAACTACCCAAGTAGTCAGCGCTGTCGTGGTAGTCGAGAGGGAGGAAGAAGGACACGCCCTGCCGGTTCAGAGGCATGTCTACTTCGTGAGCGAGGTGCTTTTCGAGACCAAGACAAGATACCCTCACATCCAGAAGCTGTTGTACTCGATCTCCTCACCCGACGCAAGCTAAAACACTACTTCCTGGGCCATCCGATTACTGTGGTCTCGTCCTTCCCCCTCGGGGAGATAATCCAGAACCGGGAGGCATCAGGAAGGATCACCAAGTGGTCGGCCGAGCTCATGGGGGAGACTCTCTCTTACGCCCCTCGGAAGGCCATCAAATCTCAGGTACTGGTAGATTTCGTTGCAGAATGGACCGACACCCAACTACCCCCAGCGCAGGTTCAGAACGAGCTCTGGACCATGTATTTCGACGGATCATTGATGAAGATGGGGGCTGGCGCCGGATTGCTATTCATATCACCCTCAGGGGTTAACATGCGCTACGTCATCCGCTCCACTTCCCCGCCTCCAACAACATCGCCGAGTACGAGGCCCTCGTCAGCGGCCTGCGCATCGCCATCGAGCTCGGGGTTCGATGCCTCGACGTGCGGGGGGACTCGCAGTTGGTGATCGACCAAGTAATGAAAGATTGAGCTGCCACGACCCCAAGATGGAAGCCTACTGCAAGGAGGTCCGAAAACTCGAGGACAAATTCTACGGCCTCGAGCTCAACCACGTCGCCCGTCGGTACAACGAAGCTACCGATGAGCTGGCCAAAATCGCGTCTACTCGAGGTACGGTTCCTCCCGACGTCTTCTCAAGGGACCACGACAAGCCATCCGTCGACCTAGACCCGGGGGCTCCCGCCCTCGAGCAAGAGGTCGATTGACCCCCCTCGACTGATCCCCCATCGAGCGGGGAAGAGGTCATGGAGATCGACAGGGCTGCCGCAGCGCCAACCCCTCCGACGGATTGGCGCGCACCCTACCTCGAGTACCTGACATGGGGCGAACTCCCAGAGGACCGCACGGAGGCCCGTCGTGTAGCCCGACGTGCCAAAACCTACGTCTTGTACGGGGACGGCCGCGAGCTATATCGACGTAGCCTGTCCGATGTACTTCAACGCTGCCTCACCCTCGAGGAGGGGAGGGCATTGCTGAAGGATCTACACTCGGGGCTTGTGGCCACCACGCGGCGCCGAGAACGCTGGTAGGAAGTGCCTTCCGAGAAGGCTTCTACTGGCCGACGGCCATCACCGACACCACTAAACTCGTCCGATCTTGCAAGGGATGCCAATTCTACGCCAGGCAGACCCACCTACCCGCCCAAGCTCTTCAGATGATACCCATAACCTGGCCGTTCGCAGTATTGGGGCTCGACATGGTCGGCCCCCTGAAAAGAACCAAGGGTGGCCACACTCACCTCCTCGTGGCTATAGACAAGTTCTCGAAGTGGATCGAGGCTCGACCCATCGCCAACATCCAGTCTCGACAAGCCGTGATATTCTTCACCGACATCACCCACCGCTTGGGGGTCCCCAACGTCATCATCACCGACAACGGCATGCAGTTCACCGGCCAAAAGTTCCTGGACTTCTGTGACCATCACCACATCAGGGTGAATTGGTCCGCAGTCGCCCACCCTCGAACTAACGGTCAGGTCGAGCATGCCAATGGTATGGTTCTGCAGGGCCTCAAGCCAAGGATCTTCGTTTCGGCTGAACAGACATGGTAGGAGATGGGTCGACGAGCTGCCCGCTGTGCTATGGAGTCTCCGAACGACACCAAGTCGAGCCACGGGGTTCTCTCCGTTCTTCTTGGTCTATGGGTCCGAGGCCGTCCTCCCCACTAACCTCGAGTACGGGTCCCCTCGACTGAAAGCCTACAGCGAGCAAGCCAACACAGTAGCCCGAGAGGACTCCCTCGACCAGCTCGAGGAAGCCCGAGACGAGGCCCTCTTCAAGTCGGCAAAGTACCAGCAGACGCTGCGGCGCTACCACGACAAAAACGTGCGCAAAAGGGACCTCGACGTCGGCGACCTCATTCTGCGCCGTCGACAAAGCAACAAGGGGCGTCACAAGCTGACGCCACCTTGGGAGGGACCCTTCATCGTGGCAGAGGTGCTGAAACCTGACACTTACAAATTGAAGAACGAGAAGGGCGAGATCTTCACCAACGCGTGGAACATCGAACAGCTACGTCGTTTCTATCCCTGAGGCTTCGACGCCTCGTACATTTCCGCATTATGTACCTTATCGCATTGAGAACTAATAAAATGTTTTCGAAACACATTTCACATTCGTTCGTAACTCAGAGGTAGCCTCGACTTTGCCCAGCAAAGTCGAGCCTCCCTCGGGGCTAATAGGGGGCACCCCCCTCCTAAGTCCCCGAAAAACTCAAACGTTTCTTCGAAACTTGGTTCTCCCTCTCGATCTTTCCCTCGAGTACGCTTCGTAACTAAGTAGAGGCGCCTCGAACTCCCTAAGGGTCGTGGGTGTCGACGAGCCAGGGACTCTCCTACGCCCCAGGGCTACGGTATCCCCGCTCGCTCCCTGCCCTTCCAGGGATACGAGCATGCGTCGAACACTTAGTTCACAAGCGTCGAGTCAGGCAAAGAAAAGTAGAGAGAGCTCGAGAAGTAGAAATAACAAGACACACACCGTTTACAACACTAAGGTAGCCTCGACTTTGCCCTAGCAAAGTCAAGCCTCCCTCGGGGGCTAACAGGGGGGGCACCCCCCTCCTAAGTCCCCGAAAAACTCGAACGCTTTTTCGAAACTTGGCTTTCCCTCTCGATCTTTCCCTCGAGTACGCTTCGTAACTAAGTAAAGGCGCCTCGAACTCCCTAAGGGTCGCGGGTGTCGCCGAGCCAGGGACTCTCCTACGCCCCAGGGCTACGGTATCCCCGCTCGCTCCCCCCCTTCCAGGGATACGAGCGTGCGTCGAACACTTAAGTCCACAAGCGTCGGCTCAGGCAAAGAAAAGTAGGGAGAGCTCGAGAAACGAAAATAACAATGTGCATCTCGAACAAATGCATTAGATATAAGAAGCCCTCGGGGGCTCGGCATTGTATCATTACAAAAGCCTAATTGTTACATGGACCTTCCTGTCCAGATATGGCTCGCAGGCCTGGTACTACTCATCGAGGGGGTCACCGTCCTCAAGAAGCAATGCAGGAAGTTGGGCATCACGCGTTGGCCACATCGGAAGGTGAAGAGTCTGCAGAAGCTCATCGACAACATCCGAGGGCTACTCGTGCCACCTCTGTCCGCCGAGGGGAGCACTTCGGGCTCGAAGAGCTTCGCCAGCTCGCCTCCGGGCACCTCCGCAAGATCCATCAACTTCTGGCTCCTCGCTCGTTCTCTTCGTCGGTCAGCCTCGGGTCGTGGGCAAACCCGTTGGCGACGACGTTGAGGTCATAATTGTAGGCCGAGTTGACGACCGCGAGGGCCCGCTTCACCCCACATGAGGGTAGCACGGACGTGCTCCGTCACCTCCTGCGTCATGGAGTAGAAACAGCGCAGCAGGGAGTCCCCGCGAGCGTCGCCCTCGACCTCCGGCTCCGGCTCGACCAAGAGGTCGTCGCAGAAGGTGTTGATGACGCCCGTGAGCCTCGCGTTAGGGTTCGCCTCAGTCCCGAGGAGGCCCTGAAGACTGTTCAGGTCCTTGTGGGCTCGGGCCTTGTCTGCTGCGAGCTCTGCCAAAACAAACACACAACCCGGTCAAAACCAAAAAAGGGTCGAGGCTGGGCAGATTCAGCAACACTCTCAAGAAACTTACCTTGGGCATGCGCCTCCAGGGTGGCGTAGCCTCGCGCGGTCTCCTCGAGTGGGCGGCGAACGTCGATAAGCTCTGTGGCTTGGCCACTGACTTTAGCCTCGAGGCCCCCGATGACTTTGCCGGCGTCATCGAGGGCTCTCTTCTGGTTCATCGCCACCACACCCAGGGAGGTCGCGCGGGTCCAAGCCTTCTCCTCCGCTGCGGCCAGCGTGTCGCGCTCATGGGAGACAGCGTCAAGGTCGCCCCGGAGCCCCCGGACGCCCTCCGTCGCCCGGGCCAGCTCCTCCTTTAGCCAGGCGGCCTCCTCCTCGGCCTTGCGCTTGGCCTCGAGGGCAGCGTCCCGCTCATTCCCGACCTTGATGGTTGACTGAAGGGCGTCGTCGAGCCTCGACTGCGCCACCCGGGCTGCCTCCTACACGGCCGTAAAGCCGGCTCTCGCACGAGCGACCTTTGACTCGGCATCCTCCCGAGCAGCTGCCGCCTTGGCCCTCGCTTGGGCAGCCTCGGCCTCCGCCTTCTCCAGCAGAGCACGGAGGGCCAGGAGTTGCTCCTACGCTCGGAGGATGAACTGGGACTTCTCGTAGGACCTCGCCCGCAGCGTCTGACAAGGATGAAAGGAAGATCATCAAAAAAAGAACAATCATGCCACCCGAGCAAAGTCTAAGGGAGAACAAAACCCACCTCCATCCCCTGGCATATGTCCACGGTGGCGACATTCGCGGCGAGGCGTACCGAGTGGTCGAATCAGGCCCGGTACTCCTCGAGATGCTCCCACTATCGGAGCTCGGCCTGGTCGTCGAGCGTGAGGAAGAACTTCTCAGGGTCTTGAGGGTCCGCCAGCTCGAGGACCTCTTGTCCCCAGTACGCGCTGCGGGTGGCGATCCTCTCTTGGACCTCCCGCATGACGCCCTGGCGCACTGTGGCAGCACCCCCGCGGCGCTCCACCTCCTCTTGCCAAGTGAAGAAGGGGGAAAAAACCCTCCGCCTAGCCTCTCCCGGCCTCGGGGCCACCCCGCGAGGACGTCGACGGTCCCGCCGAGCCTTCACCACCGGGCAGAGGAAGCCCCGGCCAACAGAACGGCCTGCATGGGGAAAGGTACGAAGAGATCAGTACCTGGCACCACAGACCCACTACGGGTCGAATAAGTCGGAGCACAACTTACGTCGAGACAACGACCCCCCAGCCTCGAGGCGAGGCCGAGCCACCTCCAGTTCCGCACGAGGGGCTGCGACGGCGGTCGTCTCCGCCGAGCCCACCAGCTCGGCCACCATCTCGGCCACTTCTTCGGTGGTGGACTCCATCAGCATCCCGCCCTTCTCCGGCACGGGTGTCGCCTCGGGCCGCTCGACCCGACCCCCATCCTCGACCTCCGGCGTCGGCGAAGGGCCCTCAGACGCGGCAGCGGCCGTGCCCTCGCGCTCAAGCCGCAGTCGCGCCTCCAGCGAGGCTAGACCCTCGGGCCACCGCCCCGACGTTGGGTGAGCCGGGGCCTCCCCCTCGTTCGCAGCAATTTGGGGCCCGACCACCTCCATCTCGGCGGCGGCTTGGGGCTGGCCCCCTCGACTGCAACTGCCGTCGACGCAGGTCCCGCGCCTTCTGAGGCGCCGGGTGCGACTCCCTCCGATAGCTGCACGGGCGCGGCGACGCCCGTCACTTTGGCGGCCCTCGCCGGCGGGGTGGGCATGCCCGTCTCCTCTCCCTCCTGGGCAGATGTCGAGGCACCCTGCGCTGTCCCTCGCTCCATTGCCTCCCGGGCCTTGGCTGCCCATGCCGCCTCGGGGGTGAGCGTCGAAGGGGGCGGAGCAGCGGGACCGGCCTCGACGGCCGCCTCGACTGCAACCCCCACCCTCAGCTTCTAGGCAGGGGCGAGGGACGCATCCTCCTGCGGGCGCTTCGACCTGATAAAGAAACCCGTGCACGACGATAAGCACGGGTCGTCAGCAACAAGAAGAAAAACATAACAAGTACCATCGACCAGCCGGAAGGATAACTTACCCCTTCGAGGCCAGGCGTTTCTGGTCGACGGCCTTCGGGCCAATCGAGGGCCTAAACACAACCCTTCGGGGGGCGGGGGTCGAGGCCGCCCTCGGCACCGTCTCCTGGGCAGGGGCCGACGACGCCCGCGTCGTCCCCCTGCTGACTTCCTCCTGTGCCGACGGGCCCGACGCCCGTGCGCTCGACGCGGCAGGCGCCGAGGGCTCGCTCGATCGACCCCCCGACGGGGATCACAACGACCGCCCGCGCGTCTGCTGCGGCACTTCATCTTGAGAGGCCACGGGGCGCTCCCCCCGTGGCTCGGCTTCGACAATAGGGGCCGACCTCGATGTCGACCCCTCTCCTCCTCCGGTTCTAACGGCCACCCTCTATTCTGGCGCCGTCTGTTCTTCCTCCTCGCTCCACTCCACCTCAACATCACTGTCGCTATCCTACTCCTCCTCGTCCTCCTCTTCCGAGGGCGATTCCTCCTCGGGAAGGCCCTCCCGCCTCTGTCGGGCCCGGCGCTAATCCCTCGCCTCTTTCTCCCGGGTCCTCTTAGCCTTAGCCTTCTTGGACTTGTCCTTGGCCTCCTTGTCCTTCTTGGCCTGGAGGCGCCTCGCCTGGGAATCAGCCCGGTCCTCCTTCACCGGCGGGAGCGACTTTCGGAAGGGAACGTTCCCCTGAGGAACGCAAGGCAGTCAGAACGCAAGCAAAAAAAGGCGGACATGGCAAACACAAGAACTCTAACAGAGGAAGAGGACTTTACCAGCTCGATGTACCCCTCGTCCGGCTTCATGGGGATCCTAGCGACATTCTTGACGTCGAACCCGCCCGCGAAGAAGAGGCGAACGCGGCGGGCCACCCTCTCGGGGGTAGCTCGTCTCCCAGGAGGCGACACCCCGAGAGGTCGACCCCCGGACGCATCTCATCGAGGCGGAGGGGTCGAGCCATCAGCGGCATGACCCGCCGCAGATGGAACGCCGACGCGATGATCGCCGCCGTGAGTCCCTCCTTCCTCAGACGCCCGACCACGTCCAGCAGGTTGTCGAGGCGGCGCTGCTTACTCTGCACAACGTCGTACCTCCAGCAGTTGGGCTGCGCGTCGATCGTCCTCCCGGTGTAGGCGGGGAGCAGGTTGTCGTCGTTCCTCAAATAAAACCACCAGGAGTGCCATCAGGAGTGGCTCGACGAAAGCTTCGCCGGGATCCAGAAGTCCGACCGCTTGAGGGCGATGCAGCAGCACCCGGCCCTGACCATCTTGCGGGTGCCCTTGATGGCCGACGCGTGGAAGATGTTCGCCTTGAAGATATGGAGCCACAGCTCCCAATGAGGCTCGATCCCAAGGTAGCCCTCGCACACGGTGGCGAAGACCGCCGCATGGCAGACGCCATTGGGGGTGAGATGCTGAAGCTCCACGTCGTAGTGGTGGAGGATTGCGCGCAGAAGACGGCTGGGAGGGGCGCCTAGTCCCGCTCGGTGGAAGACCTCGAAGCTCACCACATACCCCTCCGGCGGGTTGGGCTCGACATGCTTCGGCGGCGGCACCATCCACTCCGGTCGGTCGATCGAGGTGACAGGCCGGAGGAGGCCGCTCTCCCCCAGATCCCCAGGCGTGAGTCAGTCATCGAAGACGCGAGCCAGTCATCGGGACCGACAAGGCTGTACTTGGCCATGGGAACGAGAAGGTTGGTGCGCTCGGGCTTGGGGGTGGAAGGCAGGGAAGGCGATGGCAAGGAGGTAGGGAAGGCAAGTGCGCGGAAAAAAGCACCCGACTCCTCACCTTCGCTATTTATAAGCGGGAGACCAACGGACGGATCCGACAAAACAGGCAAGAGAATCTCTACATTTAATGTGCCTGTACTCCCCTTCCTCGTATTCCTCCAGGATAAGGCATTCTGTCCCATCATCGGGCTCCGCACCGCACTCCGCCCTGCAACTGCCACTGTTGCGCCGAACGGATATCGCCTAAAAAGGTGCGCGGCCAGAACCGTTGTCTTCGGAGGTAAGGAATCTTGAGGCAGCAAGAGCTGGCCCTCGAAAGAGGGTTCGACAACTACCCTCGAGTACCCGAGGGCAGAAATGACCTCGGGTTAGGACTTCGGTCCACCCCCAAAATCTCGAGGGGACAAAGGCCGGCCTACGAACGGGCTTGATAGCCCCCCTCGTGTTCCCGAGGTCTGAGGAGACCTCGGGTCGTCGACTCCAGTCCACTCCCCAGCCTCGAAGGGATAAAGGTTGGCCCTTTCATGCGGTTCGACAGCCTCCCTCGAGAGCTCCGGCCCAATGGGCAAAGGCACAGGTATGTCCCCAAGTTCAATACAATTACCTACTCTTCCCCCTCGGCGTTCCACAAGGCAGGACTCCTCCTCCTGAGGATAGCGTCGGATGACGAACCATCCGTCAAATCTTGAGGGAGCGAAGGCTGGCCCTTACACAGGGTTCGACAGCCGCCCTCGAGTACCTGAGGTCAGGAAGGACCCATGGTGAATGGACTCAGGTCCACCCCTAAATCTTGAGGGACCGAAGGCTGGCTCCACGAACGGGGTTCAACAGCCGCCCTCGAGTACGCAAGTCAGGGATGTCCCGGGGGGCCAGGCGCGTGCCCCTAGCTCGAGAACGAACTCTCCAGGTCCCCTGGGACATATCCAAAGCATAACCGAGGAATACCTAAGGATCCCTACGCTAGGAGGTATCGAGCCACCAACTCCTATCGAACAGGGTTGGCACCTTGGTAATCCATACAGTATTGCTTAGTAAGCCATACAGTCTTACTTAAATGAGAACGCCTCTGGGCCACTAGTTGACCCCTATCGAATGGGGCACGAGCTCTCACTCGGATTTTTACCCGTACTGGGCACCATTTTTAATGGAATCATGCCCGACAATAGCTCACCGAGGACTTCGGGCTCGTCCTAACAAGGATAGCACGATGCTCTTCACCCCACAATCCGAACGCAAGGATCCGTGGGAAGGACGCTACGAGGTAGTGAAGGCCTAGCCATTCGAGGGCTCGAGGGCCCGACTACGCACGGCACCCCTCGACGAAAGAGGGTCAAAAACACTCGTGACCTGGCAGACAGAGTCGACCTCTCGGGTGGGGCGCTTTGACTCCAGTTATGCTCGAGGGAGCGAAGGCTGGCCCTCGGTAGGGTTCGACAGACGCCCTCGAACACTCCTCTTTTCAGGGAGAGGGACGCTCGTAGCCTGGGAAACGAGATCGACCCCTCGATAGGGCGCCACGTCTCCAGGTACCCTTAAAAAACCCCTCGATACAACGTATCATAGCCCCAGAGGAGTTCTCAATCACTCCTCTGGGGCCTCGGGGGCTACCCCCGCGGGGTGTGCTCTGCGCGCGACCCCACGGAGAATCGAACCTCTCACTAACCCTGCAGGTCAAAGGCAAAACCTCCGGGTAACCCTTACTCCCTCCGAGAAAACGCATATCATAGCCCCCAGAGGAGTTCTCAATCACTCCTCTGGGGCCTCGGGGGCTACTGTCGGGTACAAAGGTAAGGGGTACCCTAAACCCTTCGATAAATTAACGCTAAAACATAGCAACCATTTTTAAGACACGAACCAGCCCACTGCTCAAGTCAGTAAGGAAAGGCCCATCATGTGAAGGCCACCTGCACCGGTTATGGCAACAAGTCGCGGGCCGGCCCACCTCGACGGAAAGAGATGGACGAAGGGCCGAACGAACGCCCCCTCGGCCTCCACCTCGACGCCGAATGACAGACGAGGGGCCGAACGAACGACCCCTCGGCCTCCACCTCGACGCCGAATGACAGACGAGGGGCCGAACGAATGACCCCTCGGCCTCCACCTCGACATCAAATGACGGACCGAGGGTCGAACAAGCGACCCCCCGGCTCCTACCTCGACACCGGGTGACGGACGAGGGGTCGAACGAATGACCCCTCGGCCTCTACTTCAATCCCTCCGACTCCGCCTCTGCTCCGACCCTACCTCGACGATGAGCGACGGACCAGGGGTTGAACGAATGACCCCCGCACGGGAGGCTCGATAAGCCCAACTGCTCCCGGCATGGGTTAAAGTAAATCCGCCTAACGCCATGGGCGCCCGTGTCCGCAGTCAAATCCAACAACTCTCCGTCATGTCCCTGATCCCTGTCAACTGTGTTGCTACTGCCGCCACGACGCGAGTACGGACTCCAGCGGCACCCCTCGGAACATGAACAGTGCAGCCCTCGACGATGACTTCGGGGATATGACAGAGCCACGCAGGGCTCGACCCCCCCCCTCGACTGAGGGGCTCGACCCCTCCCTCCAACAACTCCAGTATGGGGCCCGTCCCACCCGCCCCGTCTCGCTTCAGCTATGGGATTCGCGCCCGTCTGCGGAAGCTGTGCCGCGACGTGCCGCGGCGACTTCCACTGCCACCACGACTCGGAGCGCCAAAAGGACGGGAAGGCCATGCCGACACAGTGCTCGACGTCCCTTCGCCGGCATTATGCCACGGACAGGCCGCCCATACTACGACAGTTAGGATCCTGTACCCTCGGACCTCCCCTTGGTCTATAAAAGGGGACGCCAAGGTAGAAGAAAGGGCTCTCTGATCTCTGGACTTTGGAGAGACTTTTTTCTGACTCCACACTCAGACTTCGGCTCTGATCTCCACATCTCACACACCCCGCTGCTCAATCGACCCCTCGAGCAGCCAACCCACCTCCTAGGGCAGCCCCGCTAGCCTTAGGCCGTAGCTCACTCTGAGCAAACCCGTGTAACTCAGCTTGTACCCCCCCCTATACGAGCACTTTGGGTGCGAGATAATACAAGTCATCCTCCCCCGCTGGACGTAGGGCCCTCTTTGCCCGAACCAGGATAAACCTTGTGTCCATCTTGCATTACATCTGAGAGAGGGAGCACGCGATATACAAATTTACTAGTTGGTGGTCTTGACCCCCGGGTCATAACACTGACAGTGGGTTTCCTAGTTTGCTTTGTGGGGATAGGCTTGAGCTAAGAGAAGCTTTATGAAGACAAGATATCTTCTTGTGGAGTAGCACTACTTCTCTTAAGAGCTAAGAACTTTACTAGAGAGAAGAGAGCAAGGCAAGGAAAGGTTTGAGCTCGAACTGGATTCTGGTTGAGGTGTGAGGAATTGAGCTCTCCTTGCATGGGCTTTTATAGAGGGAGGAAATGGCACCAAGGGGGCACCATGGGGTGGTCGGCCGACCCCCCCCCCCTTG
Source organism: Microstegium vimineum (assembly GCA_022036555.1). NCBI lineage: Eukaryota > Viridiplantae > Streptophyta > Magnoliopsida > Poales > Poaceae > Microstegium > Microstegium vimineum. The sequence continues at coordinate 30,076,506 of CM039136.1, read as the reverse complement.
GGCATGCCCTTGGGTGCCATGATCACTATCTTTAGGAGATGTCTTACACAAAGCAAAAGGAAAAGGATGAGGTGACCAAAGGTGGTCAGCCGACCCCCTAGAGTGGGTATTCCACTCACATTTTTTCTAGTGCTTGGTGAAAGGTGAAGAATAATTTGTGATGTGATCAAAAGCTGAGCTAAAGTGCTCAAGATTCCCCTCTTTAAACAAAGAGTAGTGGGAGACAAAAGTATGTCATGCTTTGATCAAAGGTGATTGATTTTTTTTCTATTTCAATGCATGACAAAGTGAAATTGAAAGGTGTCATGATTCCCCACTTTGAACAAGGAGTAGTGGGAGACAAGGATGTGTCATGCTAAAAGTGATTGATGTACTTTAAGGCATGACAAAGATAAAGAGATGTCTCCTAAAGAAAAAATCTGAATTTTGAAAGCCTCACTACTCGAATCATGAGATGCTTGGACAAAGGGAGATGGGGAAAATGAGAGAGATGACCATGGGGCACCTAGGGTGGTCGGCCGACCCCCTAGGCCTCCGTTTTTTCTTTTTCTTTTATAAAGGTCAAAAGGCATTCTCTAATTAAATAAGCCAAGGTAGGATGCATAGGGGTGGTCGGCCGACCCCCGTATGGACCTACATTTTGTCAATTTTTAGTGCTAAACTAATCTCAAGTTTTATTTAATCTAAAACTTCATTATTCTAAATTTTAAGCATGATGAAAATTAAAGAAATGCAAAAGGGAAATAAAAGATAACTACCGACTTACCTTTCGGCGAAGGCTCCTCGATTTTAAGTCCTCAGAATAGGACTCTCCTTCTAGTTCATTCTTCGGGTACACTTGATGGCTCCAGAGACGGAGATCGCGGAGTGTGCACCTCCTTTGCTTTCCAAACCTGCTTGGATTGGCAGGTTCATCCTCCTTGAGTTCATTGATCTTGGCCTCCGGGTGTTGCTTCTTTTGGCGTGGGGCTCGAACTCTTCTTCTTGGTGGGTGCTCTTTAACCTGTTTGTTAAGTTTGTAACCATTGAAAGCACACTTTACCTTGTGACTTGGGAACTGGAAATGGATTTGGCCCGATCCCACGTAGATGACCGCATTGGTGGTGTTGAGGAAGGGCCTTCCCAAAATGACGGGGACTTCCACGTTGGCTCCCATGTCTAGGATGATGAAGTCAGTGGGGATGTACTCATCTTGGATGTTCACCAAGATATCCCTCGTGAGTCCCTCGGGAAACCTTATTGTTTGATCCGCCATCTACAAATGAACACATGTAGGGAGCAAAGGTCCCCCTAACAAGTTATTATAAGTTACCTTGGACATGATGTTGACGCCCGATCCAAGGTCGCAGAAGGCGTTGTGGAATGTCTATTGTCCGATTGAGCACTTGATCGTCGGGTGGCCTAGATCTTCCTTCTTCATGATGAAGGGTGGATCGAGAAAATATCCCCAACAGGAGCGAATTGGAGGCTTACCGAACTTTGTTGTTACCATGTTAACATGCTCAATTGAATCATCTAGTTTCCTAGGAATCTTACCTTGTTCTATAGATGGCATAGCTGCTGCTAATTGAGCTAACTGGGTTTCTAACATTTTATTAAAGCTCAATTGATTTTTCATAGCAGTGGCAAAGTTATCCATTTTTTCACCAAGAGTTTCAAGAACTTTATCATTGGCAATCATCTTTTTATTTATACCATCATTAATCTTAGATTGACCAAGAACAATATCTTCCAATGAAGGTTGATTACTATAAGAATTGTAATTATTGTAATTGCTATTACCTCCATTACCTTGGTAGAAGGGGCGCGAATCCCAATTTCCTTGTTGTTGGGGTCCATACCCGTTGTTGCTGTTGTGGTTGTTGATGACGTTCATGTCCTCCTTCGATGTCTCGGTGTAGTTGTTGCTCGAGTGATCATTTCCTCCGCACACCTCGCACCATGGATCAGCTTCAATAGCTTATGCGGCGGCGATGGGGTAGATGGCCTCTCGTTCCTTCTTGGAACCTTCTTCTATCTTCTTCATCAAGAGGTCCATCTTGGCAGAGAGCATGTCCACCTCATTGACGGTGTGCACACCTCTCCTCTTTGGCTGGAGACATTCCTCACCCCATCCTTGGTTGATCACCATCTTTTCGATGAGGTCCTTGGCATTCCTCACTGTGTGTTGGAGGAATGCCCTCCAGCGGCAGCATCAAGGTGACTACGGGCTATACTGAAAAGCCCATGGTCGAATCCTTGAATCAAGAGCCAATCGTCTATCGCGTGATGAGGACAGGCACGAATGTACTCTTGGAGACGCTCCCATGCTTCAGGAATCGTCTCGTCAGATTGTTGTTGGAAGCTTGAAATCTTTCCACAAAGGGCATTGGTTTTGCCCATCGGGAAGAACTTCTTGAGGAATGCGTTAGCACACCTCTCCCATGTAGTGACCTCTTCTTTGTGGGCATAGAACCATTGCTTCGCCTTCCCCAATAATGAGAATGGGAAAAGACGAAGGCGATTGGCATCAGATACCACTCCCTTGATAGTGAATGTGCCACATAACTCCATGAAGTGCTGGAGATGAGCATTGGCATCCTCATGGGGCTTCCCACAAAATGGATTGACCTGCACCATGTGGATCAAGGCTGGCTTCAGCTCGAAGGTGGCATCCCCAAAGTTGACCTCGGGGCCCTGAGCTACGTGGGTAGCGGACGGAGCCGAGAAGTCAGAAATCGCCTTCTGGGCCATAGCTTCCTTGAGTGGTGGTGTAGAGCCTCCTTCCTTGAACGGATTCAGGGTCAAGATGAACCTCTGAGGGGGAACTTGACGATGTCTAGTCCTCCTCAATAGCTGCTCGGGATCTTCTAGGTAGTTTCTCGGTAGCTGGAAACCGCTCATAAACTATTTGTCTTTACAAGAAGAGAAGACACAGACATGGGTAAGCCCCTATGACTAATTGATAACTAAGTTAACGAGAATCTCTGGATTCAATCTAATTAAAATTTCTAGGCTATGCTTTCCCTGGAAACGGCGCCAGAAATGCTTGTTGGTATTTCTTATGACTATTGGATAAATCCGCAAGCGCACAGATTATACCGTTGTAGCACTTCACCTAGGAGTATTCCAAGGTATCGTAATTTATATTTTCCCAAGGGAAAGCTGGGCTAGAAATGATAATTAGAGAGAGATCCTAGAGAGCACCTCAACTTAGTACCAACTAGTATAGGAGGGTAAACGATAAATGTGATAGGAAGGGTTGATGAATGAATAAGCCAAGGTAAATGATACTTAGAACGGACTAGATAGTATAGCTAGGTGGGAGGACAACGAGAGAGTAAAGAGACTCCTGTGTAATTCACTCTACTTCAATAGACTTAGTCAATTAACTAACCTAAACACTATAGTTTGCCTCCTCAATACAAGTATGCTAGGCGAGGGGATAGATCAGTAGGAGGACAAAACTCCTACCGGACCGCGCCCTCTTCTTACGGGGGCCTTACCTTTTAAGAACTTGCCTAAAAACACGTGGTAGAATACAAAGACTAGACAAGGCTGTCACTCTCTTGCTAGCTACCACAACTATCCGTGCAACAAGCGGTAACCAAGGATAAGATGATGTATAAGCACCACGCTTACACACAACTTATTACTTTGACTACGATCTATAATCAAAGCACCCTATGACAGGCAATGATCGCATACGGGAAAGGCCACAAGGATCACAGACTATTGATGTAAAGGCTATTAAATAGCAAAAGCATATAACAATGCTATATCTAGTATAGTAATGCTCAGAGTAAATACTAAGTAAAGTAGAGAGAAAAGTAATGTATTGATAAAGATAAAGTCTTAAAAGGAAGGAAAGATAAAGAGTTGTACCAGACTTTCCAGAAGACTACTCCGGAAATCCCGAGCGTAGCTCGACTCAACTCTAACTCCCACTCTAGACTAACTACTAGAACAATCTAAGGAATAGAGCTTGTAGGCTTCTTCACCATGTGTATAGAGGGGGGTATGAGCCTCTATTTATAGTGGGAGGTGGAGTAGGGGCTACTCCATCGCCACGTCAGCGATCCATGGGGCTTCAATCCTCCACCCTTGGATCCAACCGACCTTGAACCGCCTTTGGATGAATGGTTGTGATTTCCAACATGTGTGAGTGGAACCGACCTAGGGGGTGGTCGGCAAGAGGTGAACCGACCTAGGGGGTGGTCGGCCGACCCCCCCTATGGCCTGTGGGCCACCCTCTGGTGTTCTAGATGCAGCCCCACTGGTCAGGGACCAAGTGGGGGCCTGGTGGGCCCAGGTGATGGTCGACCGACCCCCCCCCCTTGGCTGTTCTGGCCCACCTCCGCCTTCCAGGTGCTGGTCCCACTTGTCATTGGTGTTGGATGTTGGTCCTGAGGTGGTTGCCACATTTATCTCCTTGGTGTGGGCCCATGGATCCATGTGCTTTGCTTGTGAGCCATTGAGAGAAAGCACAGAGTGATCCAAGGGTTGGAATCTACTCTAAGGTGCTTCTCTTGGATCATGGTCGAGAGGGGAGAGCTGGTTGTCCCATAGGGTGGTCGGCCGACCCCCTATGTGGGTCCCACTGGCTCTCCTTTGCTCCATTTCTTCATTTCTGCAATCAAATACTCGTGGACATGTGGAACTTGTTATTTTATAAAATATGTTCATGATGTGATTGTTTTGTCCTTGATCCTGAGTTTGTTGGCAGCATTTTAGTTATGTAAAAGTGTATCATTCTTGGTGCCAACAAACACCTTCCAGGTACTTCATCGTCCGTACGCATGAGGCTAGCCCTATTCTTCGAGACGATCGAGGTTGTCAATCCGAGCCTGGTCGGATGTCTCTTCGTTGTAGTACTCTATGCGTGGAGAGCCGTAGGCGATGTCGGTTGGGATTACAGCTTTAGAGCCGAAAACCATGAAGTACGGGGAGATGCCAGTGTTGCAACTGGGTTGAGTACGTAGTTCCCATAGTACTGCGGGTAGTTCCTGTAGCCATCGACCTGGGTTCTTTTCTTCCTCTTGGTATAACCATTTCTTGAGTGTGTCTAGTATCATTCGATTGGCACGTTCGGCCTGGCCGTTTGCTCTGGGGTGGGCGACGGAGACATATTTAACCAGTATTCCGTTATCTTCGCAAAAATCCCAGAAGAGGTTCCCGGTGAAGTTTGACCCCAGGTCGGTGATGATTGAATTTGGTACGCTGAATCGGTGTATGATTTCGTCAATGAAGGCGACTGCATTTTCGGCTAAGGCTTTGGTGATGGGCTTGACCTCGATCCGCTTGGAGAATTTGTCGACGGCTACGTAGATCCACTTAAAGTTTGCCGACGCTGGTCGGAAGGGGCCGAGCATATCGAGACCCCAACAGGCAAAGGGCCAGGAGGCTGGTATTACTTGAAGTTCCTGGGCGGGAAGGTGAGTTTGTTTTGTGAAGAACTCGCATCCCTTGCAGGTTCGCACCATTTGCTCTGCGTCGGCGACCGCTGTGGGCCAATAAAACCCTGCTAGAAAAGCTTTCCGTACTAGCGTTTTTGCGGCAGCATGATTTCCACATGTGCCGGCGTGGATATCTTGTAGGATCGTAGCACCATCTTCCTTGGAGACACGCTTCTGTAGTGCTTCAAATTTGGAATTCTTCCTCATTAGCGTACCATCGACGAGGACGTAGTTGTGAGCTCGACAGGTTAGTCGCTCTACTTCGGTCTCATCTGATGGCACCATGTTGTTGGAGAGGTACTGAATAAAATCATCTCGCCAGTCAAATGGTTGACTAGTGGTTGCGGAGACCAGCATGTTATCTTGTGGTGGTGGTACGTCATTGGGTGGTGCTTCACATCTATCGGCGATTGATGGCTCATGTAGGTCTTGGACGAAGACTCCTTCCGGGATGGGTGATCGCGATGATCCTAGTTTGGACATTTCATCTGCTGCCTGGTTTCGGTCTCGCGGAACATGGTGATATTCGATCCCGAAGAATTTGCCTTCTAACTTTCGGATGGCGGCGCAATATGCGTCCATCTTCTCATTGGAACGATTCCATTCTTTGTTGAGCTGGTTGATCACCAAGGCCGAGTCGCCGTTGACGATGATGCGCTTGATGCCGAGTTCACATGCAATGCGGAGCCCGTGTAGTGCTGCCTCGTACTCGGCGGCGTTGTTGGATGCCGGGAACAGTAGTCGCAGGACGTAGCGAAGCTTATCTCCGGACGGCAATATGAATAGGAGGTCGGCGCCTGCTCCATGAATGGACAGTGAGCCATCGAAGAATAAAGTCCAATGCTCGGGGGCTTCGGTGTTTACTGGGACCTAGATGTCGGTCCATTCGGCGATGAAGTCAGCGAGTGCTTGTGACTTGATTGTATGACGCCCCTGGAAAGCTATATTGAACGTTCCTAGTTCCACCGCCCATTTGATTATTCGTCCGGTAGCGTCCTTGTTACACAGAATATCGCCTAGCGGGAATTCGGTGACTACTGTCACCTTAGATGGTCATTGAAAACAGTGACGGAGTTTGCGCGCGGTGATGAGGACTGCGTACAACAGCTTCTACACCTGGGGATATCTTGTTTTTGACTCGTTAATCACTTTGCTTGCAAAGTAGCATGGTCGCTGGACCGGGTAAGCGCGTCCGCTTTCTTCACGTTCAACCACCATGACGGTGCTGACGACTCGGTTAGTAGCGGCGATGTAAAGCAGCATTGGCTCGTCATCCCTCGGAGCGACCAGGACGGGGGGCTCGGTGAGGTACTTCTTGAGGTTGGTGAATGCGCAATCTACCTCATCGTTCCATGTGAACTTCTATCCGCCCTTCAAGAGCCCGAAGAATGGGAGGCCTTTTTCGCCGAGGCGAGAGATGAAGTGGTTTAGGGCAGCCATGCATCCGACGATTTTCTGTATGTCTTTGACATTAGACGGAGGCTTCATTTGAAGAACTACGGCAGTCTTTTCCGGATTGGCCCGAATGTCAGACTGGCTGATGATGTTGCCTAGCAGGTTTCCGGACGATGCTCCGAAGATGCATTTCTTTGGGTTTAACTTCCACCTGAACTCGTTGAGGGCCTTGAAGGTTGCCTCTATGTCGGCGATGAATGTTTCTGTGGAGTGTGTTTTTATGACTACGTCGTCTACGTAGGCCTCGACCTTCCCTGGAATGAGTTCCTTCAAGCATTCTTGTATAGCGCGTTGGTATGTGGCACCGATGTTTTTTAGCCTGAAGGACATCGTTGTGTAGCAGTAGGCGCCGAAAGGAGTTATGAACGATGTTTTTATCTGGTCTTCCACCTTCAGCGCTATTTGGTGGTAGCCAGAGTAGCAGTCGAGGAAGGAGAGGAGTTCACATTTAGCGGTGGAGTCAACGACTTCGTCGATACGCGGGAGAGGGAAAGGGTCGGGAGGGCAATGCTTGTTGAGACTCGTATAGTCGACACACATTCTCCATTCATTATTCTTTTTCCTTACAAGTACCGGACTAGCAAGCCAATCGGGATGATTTACTTCTTTAATGAACCCTGCAGCTAGGAGTCGGGTCATTTCAGCTTTAATAGCCTCTTTGCGGTCCGGTGCGAACCTTCTAAGCTTCTAACGAGTTGGTTTGACCCCTTCGACCATGTTCAGCGAATGTTCAGCACGATTACGGGGGACCCCTGGCATATCTGCTGGTTTCCAAGCGAAGATGTTGATGTTGCGCTGCAGGAAGCTGACGAGCGCACTTTCTTGTTCGGGGTCAAGGTTGGCACCGATGACGGCGGTCTTCTCAGGGTTGTCGTTGTCCAGGGCCACCGTCTTCGTTTCTCTGGATTTCTTTGAGGCGCGCGTAGTCGGGGGCTCAGGGATGTCGAAGTCCCTTGCTCGGGGCTTGGCCGCGTTGGACAGGCAGATTTGGGCACCATGCTAGTGTTCCGCCTAGTCGCGTCCTTGATCGTTTCTTGCTCGCATTCGTAGGCGACCTGAAGATCGGAGTGGAGGCTGATGACTCCTTGTGGCGTCGGTATCTTGAGCACTAAGTAGGTATAGTGCGGAATCGCCATGAGCCTCGAGAGTGCGGGTCGTCCGAGGATGGCGTCGTACGGAGTATCAAGGTTGGCGACCACAAAATAAATAGGTTCTTTGCGAACTAGGCGATCGGTCTCAAATCATACCGGGAGGGTGATTTGTCCGGACGGCTTCAAGCTTTTGTCGGGAATTATACCGTGGAAGGAGAAGTTCACCGGGCAGATACTGCTTTTCCAGAACTCGAGTCGTTGGAGCGTGCTCGGGAAAATAATGTTGAGGGAGCTCCCCCCATCGACGAGTATTCTTTTGAAGAAGTTGGTCGAGACAGCTACACCGACGACCAGGCGGAAGCGACTAGGGTAGTCATGACGTATCTGGTGATCGTCTCCGGAGAAATCGATTCGACGTTTTGTCCAATCTGGAGGAGGGACATGAACGTTGTTGTTGTTAGTAAGAGCTCGGAGGCGCTTACCATTGCCACCCAGGTGTCCACGGAATATGGGAAAGATGCGTGTAGCCTTCGTGAAGTTGGTGGTCGGAGCTTCCGTTGTGTCCTCTCTTGAAGGGTTGTTGCCTGGTCGCTTCGCGTCTGCCTTGCTTTGGATGACCTCCTTGAGGGCAATACACTCCCACATCGTGTGTTTTCCTTGTCCGTGGAGGGGGCAGGGGCCATCGAGGACTTCCCTGTGGATGTTGCCGCGTTGGCGCTTTCGCCCGGTGCTAGGGCTAGCGTAGTCGGGCGGAGAACGGTGTTGTGAAGCTCTCGAGGTGTTCTTCTTATGCGGGACCAATGCATGAGGACAGAGTCGGCGACGAGCGGCGTCGATGAGGCCGAGGCAATCGGCGAGGTCTTCGTCGACCTGGTCGATAGTGCTCGCGAGGTTGCTAGGAGCAACGTGATCGGGAGTGCTTCGAGCCATCTTGGTGGTTAGATCTTCAACTGGAGGAGGGTTTGGCGCGGGAAGCCGCGTGGGTTCCGCGGTCTCTGAGATGGAGACGGTGCCATGGATAGTCCAGACCATAGATCCAATCTGGAGGGTAGCGCCGCCCGCCGGGATGACCATGGATCCGGGAAAAGTAACCGCTTGCCGAGCCATGGAGTCGATGCACACACCCCCTACCTAGCATGCCAACTGTCGACGAAATATGCGTCGTAGTCTACCTAGGGGGTACCCTATGGTAGTAGATTGTAGGCGGAGGTGTGGCGACGGCGATCAAGCGTAACACAGAGAGCGTAGACACGACGATTTATATAGGTTCAGGCCGGCAAATCGCCGTAATACCCTACGTCCTGTGTTTTGGTGGCTGGATTAATCTGAGTATTAGGTTACATGAGGTGTAGATGAGATCTAAGAGAGATTGAGAAAGAGTTTTGGAGGGGGTCCCTGCTCGCCTTATATAGCTGGGGAGCAGGGTTACAGTTTCCATATCCTAACAGATTATGATCGGTCCCTCAAGGCAAGGGATCCGAGTCTATCTACTAGGATCTTCCTTGGCGAGCAAGACTTCTTCGGAGTCCCTAGCGAGCATGACAGGTTGGTCGCGTGTCGTAGGGCCTCACGAGCTGGGCCGTCTTCCGGTCGACAGGCCCATAAGGTCCCTTGGGATATGCTGAGGTAATATCCCCAACAAGTACACTACTCGTTTCACTCGTCTCATGCACTATGCTCCACCTGCATGTGTTGCTTCAGAGAAGGAGAAGATGTATTACTATCGCAAGGGTCTGAAGACCAAGATCAAGTTGTCCCTATCTGGTAACAAGAGCTACACTCTGAGGGAGCTGATCGATAGGTGCCTGTAGATTGAGAAGGATCGCAAGGAGGCACGTCTGGAAGCCGATGCTATGAACAGGGGCAAGAAGCGTCGCTTTGAAGGTACTTCACGTGGGTCTATTCCTCCTAGGCCACGTACTAGAACACCTTCGCAGAACCGCCCGCACTAAAACACTGAGGCAACACCAAACCCCAACCGCGGCAGAGGCTATGATATCTTCGACAACAACCGCTCTACACCGGGTTGATACACCGCGAACCGTCCTCAGCAGGACCACTCTATGCCTGCTCGTCCTACCCCGAACACCAACTCGAGAGCCACCGCGCCATCCCCTACCAGCGGTGTGCGCTTCGCTTGCTTTGGGTGTGGACAGCCGGGTCACAAGATCGCAGAGTGCCCCCAAAAAATCAACACTGCAGCAAACGCGAGTACGCCGTTCAAGGGATCCGCAACTCGCGGGTGTCTCAACAATCTGGCCTCTTCGAAGGGTACGTTACTTTTAATCTCGGGGTCGAGATTCTGATAAGGGGGAGAGAGACTGTAACATCCCTGAAATTTACACACTTGAAAAATCACAACTACAAAAAAATTCTTTAAACATTCTACTATTTGATGGATGTTATACATGGCTTAGAACTCCATACACTGTCAGTAGCTAGCCCTAGGCCTTCTTAATCATTTATCACTAACATTAATCTTATAATATCTTACCATGCTTGATTTGGTTCTTAATCTTTTTGTCATGAATTGCTAAACACCAAGCATGTGTATAAGGTAAGACACACCCATATATACATACATACATATATATATATACCTATATGTAAATTGATAGGTAAGTGTATATGCATATATATTTATAAGTGAATATTCTTGTAAATGAATACATGTGTATATAAACATATACCTAAGCCTTTACACCTAATTACAAGAACATATATACACATGACCTACATATACATAAATATACATACATAGACAAGCACTTAAGTAAATACACATGTGTTATAACTTCAGACCTTAACATATACATACAAATGTTCATACATTCCATACATATTATATATATATATATATATAATATGAAATAACAATACACAAATACGAGGAGTAAACAGAAAAGAAATAGATAAGGGGAAATGGAAAGAGGCCAGCCCGGCCTAGAACCCAGCCCAACAACTAGCCTGCCCACATCCACACACACGCAATCCGGCCTAGCAGACCCTGGCCCAACCCCTGCGCGCAGGCCTGCACACACGCGCTGCTGCGCTCACCTCTACCGCTGACAGCTTAGCCCCGCGCCTGGGACGGCTTGCGCTCGCGCGCGAACGGCCACGCACCCACTCACCCGTCCACTACCCGGCGCCACTGACCGGCTGACCCCGCCCGAAAACGTTGGTTGTCTTCCAGCTTCCGCCCTCGCTCGCTCACGCACGCGGCAGAGGCCCGACAGCGCGCAACTGCTTGGCAGAGTGACGCAATTGGCGTGACCCCTGCTCCCCAGCTGTCCCCAGCGTGTCCCCCGCTTGGCTTGGTGGGCAAGATGAACCAAGAGCCATTGGATCGACTACTCGTGCCCTCGTCCGCGAGATGGAAGCTTCACCTGCTCCTATGGCGGTAGGCCTATAAGAGCCCCTTCAGCGACCACTAGGGTTCCCTAGCCCTCGCCGCCGCTGCGGCAACGCACAACCCACGCACACCACCGGCTGAGCTAGAGAGAGGAAAGGGAGGTACCGTGGTGGAAGAAGATCGGAACGGAGGAGCAGAGGAAGCAAAGGGCGCGCCGGAGCCGAGCCTACTGGAGCATACTAGGGAGCTCCACCGACGACGTCGCATGAGGATCGGCGCGGCACAGCTACTCGACCTACACGGCTCCGAATCGTCACCGCACCGCCAGCCTTCCTACCCCGAGCACAAGGTACGCACCTCAGAGCTCTGCCCTGCTCTGCTCACAGACCTCGCCGGAGCTACGGCTGCGTTCCCAACCTGGGGATGCAGCGGAGCTCTTCTGGCTAAGCCATCGGACACACGAACACACACGTACACTAGAACGGCCTTCCAATGGACTTGATGAGCCTCTGAAGCCCTGGAACGCGTGCAGCAGTGCGCTGTCCGCCATGGCAGCGCGCCGCCACCAGACCACCTTGGCAAGAACATTCCCGACGAGTTGAGACCTCCCAAGCCAAATCGATGGATCATAGAGCAACTCAGTGACCTCCCCGAACCCTGGCCTAGTTGGACGACGCCGGAGACCTCTGTGTTACCCTAGCCATGATAACCGGCGTCTTGAGCATGGCCGACGAGCTCGGTGCCGAGGCGGACTGGCTTGGGAAGCTGTAGGGCTTACTGCATCGTCTCATCGCGTTCACCCGAGCACGTGGAAGACCGAATCGAGGACCAAAACCATATGCATAGCCTGTTGTTGGTATTTCTTATAACTATTGGATAAATCCGCAAGCGCACAGATTATACCGTTATAGCACTTCACCTAAAAGTATTCCAAGGTATCATAATTTATATTTTCCTAAGGAAAAGTTGGGCTAGAAATGATAATTAGAGAGAGATTCTAGAGAGCACCTCAACTTAGTACCAACTAGTATAGGGGGTAAATGATAAATGTGATAGGAAAGGTTGATGAATGAATAAGCCAAGGTAAATGATACTTAGAACGGACTAGATAGTATAGCTAGGTGGGAGGACAACGAGAGAGTAAAGGGACTCCTGTGTAATTCACTCTACTTTAATATACTTAGCCAATTAACTAGTCTAAACACTATAGTTTGCCTCCTCAATACAAGTATGCTAGGCGAGGGGATAGATCAGTAGGAGGACAAAACTCCTACCGGACCGCACCCTCTTTTTACGGGGTCCTTACCTTTTAAGAACTTACCTAAGAACACGTGATGGAATACAAAGACTAGACAAGGCTGTCACTCTCTTGCTAGCTACCACAAACAATACATGCAACAAGCGGTAACCAAGGATAAGATGATGTATAAGCACCACGCTTACACACAACTTATTACTTTGACTACGATCTATAATCAAAGCACCCTATGACAGGCAATGATCGCATACGGGAAAGGCCACAAGGATCATAGACTATTGATGTAAAGGCTATTAAACAGCAAAAGCATATAACAAAACTATATCTAGTATAGAAATGCTCAAAGTAAATACTGAGTAAAGTAGAGAGAAAAGTAATATATTGATAAAGATAAAGTCTTACAAAGAAGGAAAGATACAACAGCTATACCAGACTTCCCAGCAGACTACTCCGGAAATCCCGAGCGCAGCTCAACTCAACTCTAACTCCCACTCTAGACTAAACTACTAGAACAATCTAAAGAATAGATCTTGTAGGCTTCTTCACCATGTGTAGAGAGGGGGGTATGAGCCTCTATTTATAGTGGGAGGTGGAGTAGGGGCTACTCCATCGCCACGTCAGCGATCCAGGGGGCTTCAATCCTCCACCCTTGGATCCAACCGACCTTGAACTGCCTTTGGATGGATGGTTGTGATTTCCAACATGTGTGAGTGGGTATGGCGGTTGGCAGGGGGTGAACCAACCTAGGGGCGGTCGACCGACCCCCTATGGCCTGTGGGCCATCCCCTGGCCTTATGGATGTGGTCCCACTGGTCAGGGACCAAGTGGGGGCCTTGTGGGCCCAGATGATGGTCAGCTGACCCCCCCCCTTGGGGGCTCTAGCCCACTTCTGTCTTCCAGGTACTGGTCCCACTTGTCATAGATGTTGGATGTTAGTCCTGAGGTGGTTGTCATATTTATCTCCTTGGTGTGGACATGGATCCATGTGCTTTGCATGTGAGTCGTTGAGAGAAAACACAGAGTGATCCAAGGGTTGGAAATCACTCTAGAGTGCTTCCCCTGGATCTTGGCCGAGGGGGGAGAGCTGGTTGGCCCATAGGGTGGTCGGCCGACCCCCTATGTGGGTCCCACTGGCTCTCCTTTGCTTCATTTCTTCATTCCTGCATTCAAACACTCCATGGATATGTGGAACTTATTATTTGATAAAATATGCTCATGATGTGTTTGTTTATCCTTGATACTGAGGTTGTTGGTAGCATTTTGGTTAAGTAAAAGTGCATCATTATTGGTCCCAACACCTGTCACCCCAAAACCGCGGTTCCAGTGGACCTCCGCGCTAGCCCACCGTTGCTGGGTGCCTCGGCACTACGGGAGACCTCACCTCGGACCATAGAGACCTTGGGAAGCCACCCCGGTGGCTATACCGTCTCCCAGTGACCACCATGTGGCGTACCGCGCCGTCAATTGGAGACGGAGGCCAGCTCACGATTTGAGGATCGCCGGCGCGGATGTCTGTCCTGCCCACGCGCCGGTGTCGATCGGGGGCATGAAGTGAAGAACCGAGTCCACCACCAAACCCACCATGGTCGTGCGGGTGCAGCTGGCCCCTCCATTGAGCCTATAGACCACCGAGGGAGGACTAGAATTCCTTGCCGGCGGGAAGCCGTCGCCAGCCGTCGAGCAGAGTGGAGAAGGGGGAAAGGTGGAGGAGATACGCGTGCTCCTGGTCCTTGTGAGCCATGAGGCTGGCCGGTGGACCCCATTTGTGTGCGGCAGCTGTACACCGCTGTGGACCAAACCGAGACCCCCCATCCTGCCTTCATGGACGCAGCTCATATGGACCAGTAAAGGGAAAGGAGGTGATGCACCCGGTGCACCGTAGAGAGGTACGGGAAGATATGACCTACACCCTCTCGAGACAGCTGGTGACCCCGGGGCCCGGTACCATGCCTCACAGTCTCAGCGCTCCCGTGTGACACATGTGTGGAGTTGGCTCAGGGCTGAGTGGTAGGGTGGCATCGTTCTAGGCTAGCAAGCAGCCGGAGTCTAGCCTAGATAACGACGGTTATCGATGATGTTAGAACCCGTGGTATTGTAACACACCTGCAGAGTGTGGTACGGTTTGATCGATCGATACATAGCCGATTTGTCGGCTATGGACCTGTTGCTGTGACCTGCTTCGCCCGCTAGAGAGTGTGACCTGCTTCGCCCGCTATAGATTGGTGTCTTCTTTTCTCCCCGGATATGATATATTCCGGTAGTGTGATCTGAAGGAGTAGTGTGCTGCTGAGATAGACTCGAGCGGGAGTTGGGCTTGTCGAATGAGTGTGAAGTGTGGTGAGATGTGTGTGATGGGAATGGGACGGAATGGATGGATGGACTATGGATTTGAACAACTACACAATGACTTATACTACTTAATAATTAATGAATCTTGCATAGGAAGCCCGCAGCCAAAGATAGGTCTTCTTGCTATCCCCTGATATGCATCCACTACCACAAATATGCATTAGGGTGGAATCATGTGGCTAGTACAAATCGTACTGAAAAATATTTGGCAGGTGAGGATTTTGACTACGACCACGATGAAGATGAGGATTAGGAGTCTCGTTGCTAGCCTCAGGCGTGGAGAGGATCCCGGCGCTTCTATCTTCGTTGCTTCTCTTATATGATTCTAGTGTGATTTCCGCCAGTGTGGCGATGTAATAATTTATGTAAACTCTTCTATTGCCCTCTTGTACTCGAAGTATGGTAATGATATCGACTGAAATTTGGGTAATATTGTGGATTGTTCACTCAATCTGTTTTATTACACTGCGAATCTGTGGATTTCCCTTCACGGAAATCGAGGTCATTTCAGAGCGCATCTAGGAGGAGGCAGACGCCTGGATCGCCGCGGGCTTTCGGGGCCTCGCGGCCTTGGCCGCTCTGGCTGTTTAGGGTTGGGTCAGTGCCCCCCTCCTCTCTCCTTTTAGCGGGTTTAGTGTGTAGTCAGTACGATTCCGCAACTCCACCGTTTCAACCGGTGCCTTGTGTCTGTGTGTTTGGCGCGCTCGGGCAATGGCATGTCGCCCTTGGCCGCGGCACACTCTGTAACCTCTCAAACTCTATTTTCTCTTAAAGCAGTACATGCTAATGCACGCTTTCAAAAAAAATGTGTCGATGAAGAAATGAGAATTTGCCATGGATGTGCGGAGCTGGACGCAGGGTGATTCACTGGCCCGCTCTTAGTCTCTAAACATGTGGAATTGAGGGTGCTCTTTGCTAGGCGTCGCCCGGAAGGTGAACCATGATTGACACATACTCCCTCCATACTCAAAAAGATTGTCGTTTTAGAAAACGACATGGTCTCCAAAGTGTAACTTTGACTACTTATTTTTTGAAATATATTTATTGAAATATAATATATGTATATTTTTATGAAAGTATTTTTTAAGACAAATCTATTGATATGATTTTTACATTTTCAAACTTAACAACTTAAAAGTTATTCATGATTTATATTCTCAATCTTTAACTGAAACCTTGTTCTAAACGATAACCTTTTTGAGTATGGAGGGAGTAGGCCACACGCTGCTACGTGCTCTTCAAGTCGTGAATCCATCAGTATAATTGTAATTGTGTTTTGGCATGTTGGTGTGGTTTTTGTTCATCTACGGTGGAAGGCCTTTTCTGTCTCGGACACCGTGACTCTGTATTTGAATGTTTCCCTTTTTATTAAGGATATTAAATACTTGCAAAGCCACGCTCGTAGATAGAAACCTAGACTAGTATATTGATTATAATACTATTAATAGTATGTCCACACACCATCATTCCCTGGTAGAACGCGATTACTAGGACATGTCGTCAAACACCTGCGCGTCCTTGGCCACTCTGATGAAGACGTCCTCCAGTGTGGCATATGCCACACCCCAACATAGCACCGGAAATGCAAGCCGCGCCATCTCCACCGTCCTCAATATACCATCCAGCCCCACCTCCAGACGAGGCAAGGTGAACTTCTGCGTGCCAGACACACGGTAGATTCTGGAAGCAGCAGGCGAGAGCCGGTTCACCATCTTCTCCACCTCGCCCTCGTGTTTTGGCTCGGTCATGATCGTCAGGGTCCATGTCCCACCATACCTCGCCTTCAGCTGCATCAACATTATTGTCACCTTAGCTTCTTCGATCTTGATGCAAGCAACAGGGCGCCTTAGAAAACATGAGCAATCGTCAGGTGAGTTCTTGTACCAGCATACCTTACTAGGAGTTCCAAGACAATGGAAATCACCATCGACAAAAATACCAACGCGATCACACAACTCCTCAGCCTCCTCCATTGAATGCGCTGATAACGTTGAATGCAATGCAAATTGCGATGTAGTTAATTTCTTGTTGATTGTATTTGAAATTGGAAACGTAGAAGAAGATGCATCATCATATCACTGAATGAAACTTAAAAGAGCAAAGGATTACTTACTAGTAAGGATAATGATGCAGTCTTTCTTTGCTTGCTTGACGGCGTTCCACAGGTATCTCCTTGATGCCGGGCCCAGTCCGGTGCTCAATTCATCCATGTAAACAACCTAATTAATGTGTAATGAAACTGGTGGAGAACTTCTGTAGTGATTATTGTGCGCGTGCGTGTGTGCGAAGGGAAATGGAAGTATATATGGCAGATGGGAGTACTTTAGGGTTTCCTATGAGGGCGATGGCGACGCTGAGCCTTCTTTTCATGCCACCGCTATACGTGCTTGCAGATTTGTCGCCAAACCCGCTATGCAACAGATTTACACTCTTCAAGGATTCTTCCACGGCCTGATTGGGGAGCATATATATTTCACGAGTCACAACTCAAGAAAAATGAATTCTAGCTAGCTACCAAGGATCGGAAAATGTATTCAGAATTTCCATCCACGGTAAGAAATATATATAGTTTCTAAATTCCAATGCACATGAATTTGAGTAGATACCGATACCTTTGTTAGAGCGACACCTGTGAGATTCTTCATCCGACCGTTAGAACATTAAGTGCTCTCTTCCCGTCAGAGTCTCCCAAAGTAGACTGCAGACACATTGGACAGATCGATTTTGTTGACTAGCACTGACAAATTAAATCGCCTTCAAAAACCGAAAAAAAAAATGCTGGACTAGTTAGTTGTTATCGTACTCATGCTGTGGACATACACCAATATTTGCATATATTTCATCCATATCCTTCCTTAGATCCATTCCATCTATGTAAGCTGTTCCATGTGATGGCATCTGAAGGCCAATCATCTGCATATATAGCCCACAAGCACTGTCAGATGTCTCAAGTGTTGCATTACCTTAACAAAGATCGATGCAACATTAATAAGCAGAAACTGAAAGTTCATCATGATTCATGACAAAATTGAAGTGCTCATCAGTGATCTCTCATCCCCTGACACCCTGACATAGGATTACTTGCTCGGGATAACTAACTAATTTAATAAACAGCATGAAAAAAAATCTCATGTGTATATATATTATGAGTACGTTATCACTGACCATGTTGATGAAGGATGTCTTCCCTGAACCACTGGGACCAAGCATCCCGAAACACTTCCCTTTAGACAAAGCAAGTGACAAGCCTCTGACTGCAATCTTGTCAGGGTTTCCATTCTTTCCGGGGTATGATTTCTTCATATTATCGCAGATGATCATGCCCCTCCTCTTGCCCACTTTCTCTAGTAATCGTTCCACCACCTTGCCCTGAAAGTAATGTACTACGTTCTATGAGCAAAAGAAACAGTGCTGAAAGATGAGGTGATGCTGATTGCTATGCTAACCTCTAAGAAAACGTCAGGCGGCTTTGCGATATGAATCAACGTGGATTCGTTCACTCTTCCTGAAACATGTGAATGCTTCATCGACAGCAATCTGTGCCATTGCCATGCAGGCCAGTGGTCTAGTAGACACGCCACAGGAATCAGAAGTATCCATTGGGCAGACATTAGGACCAAAACATCTTTCATCCCGTTTAGTGGGTCGTTTAAATCCACCCATTGCATCCCAGGTTTTCCCAGATTACGTCCCACGTAGGCATAACCTGCAAGGTCATATATTCCTCGGTACAGGGAGAATGCAGGAAAAGCTCCATGCTCACAAGCCATTTCTCTGAAACAAATCAAACAGGAGTTTGTCATGAGGTCATTTCAAGCATTAATTTCCATGTTCAGATTTCAGAAGCATGACAGTGAAATGCAGTACTTGGAAAAGTGGTGTCCTCGATGTAGTACAGAAAAAGCGCATCTCCGAGAAGGCCAGAGGCAAATACATAAATGTAACAAATCACTGTATGTAACACAGAAAAAAAAATGATCCGGATTAGATTAGTCCATATCAAAAGAAGCATATCTATATAAGGTACGGAATTATTTCAGTTTTGATTTACTAACCACTAGCAGTCTTGGTACTTGAGAAGAAAGACGCAAACAAAAATGCAAGCACAATCTGGAGATTGATATATGTGAAATAGAATATGAATTGTACTCCGTAGCTATTTAATCTGAATATGTCTAGCCCTGCAAAAACAATGCAGAGTTCTCTGTACTTCATTACAAGCGCATTGACATGTGTTAAATAAATTAATTTTACGTACGTAGAGTTAATTATTGGTACCTATAAGGGATCCAAAAGTCACTAAGAGGGTCATGTAAGCTGCTGATAGAAAAAAGTAGGCATAAGTTATCAACCAATAAGGAGCACACTTTAGCCCATGCATTTTCATCATTAGTCTCAGTTTATGTTCCTTCTCGTAAACAAGAAGTGTAACTGTTACCTGCAAGTGAATGAATAGTAGGTAAGCTTATGTATAGAATAGATTCAATGTATCTTTAATGGTGATAACCAAATAAACTCACCGGAAGGAGGAGTTGAACTATCCAAGTAAAGAATAATCCGTCAAGAAGAGGTGTCAGGTCCAGCCTCATTTTAGTTTCAGGCTTTGGCATCTCCTTCAAATAGTCGAAGTCCATTTTTGCATCTGCTCCTAGAAGAAGCTTCAGATATGCCGTGGATGCCTACAATAGAAATAGATAGCTAAAATTGATAGAAGCAAGTGCCATCGTGTCATTGGAAAACCTGAAATAGCTTCTTTCTGTTTCTCCTTTTTGTTCTCTAGGGACATAATTAATGAAGAATGAAACAACTGGAGGCAGCCATAGGACAACCAAAATCAGCCATAGGCGTAAGTTAGAAAAGTTGCTGTTAAGGGAAGCACAATTTTGAAGTACACTGGTTGTGCGGTCCTCCTTTTAACGAAAAACGAGTCAACGGACGTATTGTAAAAAGAAAAGAACACTGGTTGTGTGGTACTTTACTTTCTACTCCCTCCATCCGAAATTAAAAGACATTTCAAAAAATTTGGACTCAAAGTATCTCAAGTTTGATCAATAATTACAGAAAAAATTATAAAAATTATGATATCAAATAGGCATACTATGAAAATATAATTGTAAAGAATCTAATGATATTTAGTTGGTATCATAAATATTATTATATTGTTATATAAGTTTGGTCAAACTTAAAATACTTTGACTCTCCAAGATACTAATTAAGAAATACTAGTCCATCAACCCGTGCTCTCGCACAGGTTAGAATTTTAGGAGATATATATAAGTATTAAATAGTGTATAATAATCTCTTTATTCTAAATTATAAGACGTTTCAACTTTTCTAAATATATTATTTTTTCTATGTATCTACACAGTATATCTATGTGTATAGCAAAAGCTATGTATTTAAAAGCTCAAAATATCTTATGATTTGAAATGAATGGAGTACATCTGACTAGTTAAAAATTACTTATATTAAATTTATATTTTTTTCTTTATTTATTTTCTAACATTATAGATATAATATATATACCATGTAGTCTATATCTAATTATCTTAAACCTATTGATTATATTCTTACAAGGACCAATCAATATATTTTTTAGTTTTTTGTGTGGCACCTTATGTACTTTAAATATGTAGTTACTATGAAACTTTACCATTCATCAATGGTGGCTCATTAATCTAAATTTTTATTTTTTCAAATTTTATTCTTATCAGCTACTACAAATTTTTTCTCTCTTCCTAAGTTAAGTTGAAACTCTGATGGTTTTTGTATATTTTATTATCTCTCTTCTTGCACTTTTTAAAAATAAGGATTTTATGTCATGGAGTATGTTCTTGAGTACTGCAATAGCATCAACTATTATTTGAAACATATACGATATCTTATAAATCACGGAGCATGAAGTAAGATCTTCAACAGGGTAGTAGTCCTAATCTCAATAGAATTTTAATGCTTAAACCTTATAATGATCGACTATTTACTGTAAGGTATTCTTAATAAAGGCCAAAACAATATAGAAATAAGTGTTCCCCCCATACTTCTCATGATGATTGAATTTACTATCAAGAAATTATATTTGTAGTTATGATTATACTATCAATATAGACATATCAAATATTTTAGTTAAAATACATAAATATCTCTAAAGTAACAACCAATATAAATTAAAAGTTATGGTTACTAATATGGTTTTAAATAATTTGTTACTATCATTATTTTATGAGTTATCTAGAATTTTTTTTATGTGAAGAAATATAACATATGTATTTTATTGCTCATGCTTGTTGCTGTTATGCATATATTTGCTTTAACAAATCTTACTATATTAATAATGATATAGAAGAGGTTGATAATTTACATATTCTATTTGTTCTCTAAAATATTTTTTTTGTAAAATGAGATGTTGATAATTTAGATAATATTTGAGGGGTATTTAATTTTTCTAATAATGAGATAAAAATTGAGTTATGTAAATTATCGATCATAATATGAGGACATTAAGACTTCAATGTAAATTTATGTCTATATTAGATCATGTTTCTTAACAACATATATAGGTAATATAAATTAGGGGCATGAGTTAGTTTATATTATTTTACAAAACGACATAAATGGATTGTTATTTTAAAAAACATAATACATCTAATAATTATTACCATATTAGGTCATACCTAATTGATGGTAAGATTTATTTTTATTTTTATAATAATTTCGATGATCTATCTTTTGTTTCCAATCAAATTTTTAAGGATTAACATGCACACTTAAGCAAGGACGTCTAGTTAAAATTTATAGTATTAATATTTTTTTAGCATGATATATATTTAGTTGAAATCTAGTCTGAAGATATATAAATTCTTGATATAAATTATTTTGTGTCTTCGTAAATCTATAATTTATCTTTTAACTTTGAATCAAATTGTTGTATTTTTAGATTTTAATTAGATATTCTAGTATACTTTATCTTTTATTAAAAAAACATCACTAAAAAGAGTCTATATCCTAGTACTATTGTTTCTACATAAGTTGAAACTCAGCATGCATCCTCCAACTAAATATGTTGAATTTGTTATATCATAGTATTATATGTGTGTATATTATTTATATATCACAGAGTGCATAAAATTAATAATTTTAATATGACATAATGTTAGAAAAAAATAAACTTATTAAAATAATACCTTATAAAATTTATTATCATGGAGTATGTATTATATTTTATAATGACTAATTTAGGTAATTTAGAAACATTGTTAGGGGGTTATTTTAAATTATATTTTATAATGGTCAATGTGGGTAATTTAGATGCAAATGTAGGGGGTTATTTTGAATTATTTTTTATAATAGCATATGTGGGTAATTTATATATATATCTAGGGGGTTATATTGAAATCTCGTTTATAATGGTAGAGGTGTGTAATTTACATACAAAATTAGGAGGTTACTTTATGTATTTTTTTATAATGGCAGTGGTCGGTAATTTTTTTAATAAACTATAACAGATCCAAGGACTAATGTCGGTGATGGTGATTAGAGTCTACCAAATCGAAGGCTAGATGTTTCTAATTATTGTGAGAATTTATAGAATTTATCTTTTTTTCTTAGCGCATTTGGTCAAAATTAACGTGGTGCCTCCGTTGGGGCCTAGCATTTATATTTTTTTAGTGTGAATATATATATATATTATATATATATATATTTAGTTGAAATCTTAGTCTCAAGATATATAAATTCTTGATATAAATTATTTTGTGTCTTCGTAAACCTATAATTTATCTTTTAACTTTGAATCAAATTGTTGTATTTTTAGATGTCAATTAGATATTTAGTATTCTTTATCTTTTATTCAAAAAAATCACTAAAAAGAGTCTATATCCTATCACTATTGTTTCTACATAAATTAAAACTCGGCATGCATCCTCAAACCAAATATGTTGAATTTGTTATATCATAGGATTATATGTGTGTATATTATTTATATATCATAGAGTGCATAAAATTAATAATTTTGATATGTCATAATGTTTTAGAAAAAAAGAATAAAATTATTAAAATAATATCTTATAAAATTTATTATCATGGAGTACGCATTATCTTTTATATAATGACTAAGTTAGGTAATTTAGAAACATCGTTAGGGGGTTATTTTAAATTATATTTTATAATGGTCAATGAGGGTAATTTAGATGTAAATTTAGGGGGGGTTTTTTAATTATTTTTTATAATAGCATATGTGGGTAATTTATATATAAATCTAGGGGGTTATTTTGAATTCTCTTTTATAATGGCAAGAGGTGGGTTATTTACATGCAAAATTAGGGGGTTACTTTATGTATTTTTTGTAATGGTAGTGGTGGGTAATATTTTAATAAACTATAATAGATCCAAGGGCTAATATAGGTGATGATGATTAGAGTCTACCAAATCAAAGGCAAGATGTTTCTAATTATTGTGAGAATTTATAGAATTTATCTTTTTTAGCGCATCTGGCCAGAATTAACGTGGTGCTTCCGTTGGGGCCTCCAATTAGTAATAGTAAGATCTCATTTCAACAAGCTATTCCTTACTTCAGAATTTAGTTACATATTGAGAAATTCGTAGGCAAGAAAAAGTACCATGTTAACCAACCGTGGAACACGCAAAACTGTCATGGAATCATCGTCGTCGTCATCATCATCCCTGCTGAAGGTGGAGTTGTACCAAATATGTACTTGTAAGCGTGTCTTGCTTGTATCAAGGAAGTCATAACCTATAAATGTGCAGTAAGTTAAGACATGCATGTTCTCAATTAACAACTCCTACAAAGTACAAACATGGTTTTGTCAATGGGCACCCTTATATATTAATATTGGCCACAGAACCACAACAATTAAAAACGGTGTGGTGGTTTTGTCTGTAACCACATGTTTTAGTGTAGCGGGCATAATTTTTCTTTTCTCTTGAATGAAATAAAATAAAAATAAACAAGTTTTAGTATGGTTGTACCAGCAAGGAATTCGTTTGATCTGCCCCACTTATTCACACCCTTATAACCGTTAAATAGATGATGATTTATCACCGACGAATTATCGCACCACAGCGGCAAAGCCTGAACACACTGTAAATCTGTTCCATTTCACAAAGAATATAGGATTAAAGTCAGTTGTTACTGATAGCTCATGGAATGAATTAATTTGCTCCCGAGGTTTCCCACGCACGCAGACGTAGACATAAAATTGTCTTACAATATTGTAGTGGCAACCCATTAGAAGTCGCTGAAACACTGCCTGATTTCCACAGACACTGCTGCTGGAGCATGTACAGGGTCGTCTCGTTTGGAGCAAAGGCCGGCTCTAGGTACAGTAAATGTGCAGGTGGCGCGCTTGAACCCTGAAAGGGGACGGATTCAGAACCAGAAGAACCAAGTTTGTCTTCAGCTGACGACTGATCAATTCAATGCAAGCGAACTATACTCACAGAGACTACACTTGACAAGCCTTCAAAAAAGTTGGAAGAATTGGTAGCACCAGGTGTGAAAGTTGGGAACAGCCCCCTTCCAAGTCCTGCCAAAAATTCAAAATTTTTTTTGAGGCAAATGCAACAGATTAGTTTTTATGCACATTAATTATTCCACAGCTCGGAGAGATCTGTTTTTGTGTGCTTATTAGCAGCATTGTATTATTGTATATAATGATGATGCCATGATACGTACCTTGAGAAAGCTGGCGTTTGCGTCCGGTGAGGAGCACGGTGACCGGGCAGTACTGCTCGGCGGATCCGGAGGCTTGGCACCGGAGCTGGTGCGCGTGCGTGCCCGCGCGTGCCTGGGCGTCCGGCACCTGCACCAGCGCCGGCCACCGCTGCGGCTGACGCACGGCGCAGGTGGGCGCCTGCGTCGGCGTGGAGTACTGGATGCCGCACTCCGTGGCGGCGCAGGCGCCCGTGCGGGTGTCCCGGCGCACGCAGGCGCAGCCGCACCTGAACTGGGGCCGGCCCATCTCCCTGTCCACCACGTTCTGCATCACGAACAGGAGCGCGCACACCAGCACCGGGAACGCCGCGGTCGTCGCGTTGGCTCTCGCGTTCCTCCGCTGCCATCGATCGAGCAGTATATATGGAGGATGAGTCACAGGAGTACCATGTTTGTCAGCTACGTACTCGATCAGCAGCTTCGACGCCATATGCATGTATGGCGCCATCATATTCATATCATTACCTGGAAGGAGATGTTCTTGAGGAAGAGAGCGTTCATCTGTGTCCAAAACCTCGCGCGACCACCGCTGCGAAGTTGTTCTGCGTCGCTCGCCATCTCTGCTACTGTCGCGTTCAGATTCTGCATCACTCCACTCCGGAGTCAGGATGCATCACACCATGGCAGCCACCTCCTGAATATATAGCAGCACCTGCCAGCAGTCATCATGAGGTCACTGGCCCCCCTCAGCTTCAGTATAGCTCAAAAAAAAAAAGACCATCAGTTCAGAATATTTATTCAACGTCACGGTTGCATATCGCTGCGGGATACATGATATCATTGTCTACGTGATGTTTTGGGATTTACATACCATCCACATGCTCAGCTTTGATCACCAGCTACGTATATGATATGTAATAAAAATGTGCTAGCTAAAGCTAAGGGGCCGGGCGGGGTTCCACATTATTGCTGGTGAAAAGCCCGACACATTTTGCCAGATGCACCTGCCAATGCCGACGCCTAATTAGATTGTCTCGGTATTAGATTGTCTAAACAACTGCATAGGAATCGCCAACATGAAAATTATCCAGATATGTAATTTGTGATTAATGAAAAGATACATATAACCAAAGCTCAAGTGTAAGCATATTCCTCAAGAAGGATGGGGATATTAATTGTCCTAGAATCGGTCCAACAATGTTTATGTTTATGCAACCACAACTACACTAGCTAGATACTCATACGTGCTCCCTTCCCTTGCCAACCTTGATGACGACATCGTCAGAGGTGGTGATAACGAGGTCCCAACTAAGCATGAGGTGGTGATATCGGGTGCTCTGCTGTTATTTTGGCTGGACTGCTGGACGGTGTGTTCGTTTTCCTTGTATTTTGGACGCTTTATTGCGCTTCCCTTTTAATTTTTTAGTGAAGTACATTCCCTTTTTTCAGTCGAGAGCTGAAGCTCCCTCGGTGTTTATGTTCCCCAGCCCCCAACATCTGCAGTCTTATGAGGGCTAGAATATTTCAAAGGGAGACAGCTATAGGGTCTGTAGAATATTTCAAAAGACAGCTATAGTCTGTAGAATATTTCAATATACAGCTATAGGGTCTGTAGAGTATTTCAAGAGATTATAGAGTGTATTTGGTTCAACTGTGAGGTATAAAAAAACTGTTGTCACACTTGCCCGCCTCTACAAATAGAATTTAGAGAAAAAAAAACACGAGCCCACTTTAAAGCCCACCTCTTATGTCGAGCCTGCTATAGGCATACCAGATTTCTAACAACCTCAACATGTAGCTAGATCTAAGTGTCACCATGCTGACCAGCTGAAGAATTATGGCCCTAGTTGGTTTCGGTGATTAACGACAATTAGAGATTATTATGGCTAACGTGTGTTTTGCAGAGGCTATGCGTAGCTTAGCCATAGTGATCAAGGAGAATGGGCTCTAAAGGTCATCACTTAGCCCCCAAGATGGATATCGTTTCGGTTCATAAGGAGACATGATGAAGACCCTAGAATGATAGGCTAAGTGCCATAAGGAGATGAAGGGCACTTAGAATTAGATAGGGCTTCTCTTTTTACCTTTGACCGTACTATTAAGAGGGGTTGAGATTAGTAGCTTGACTTAGGAAAGCTTCATGTTTAGGTGTGGTGCACACTTGACTTCCTTAGCTCTAAGCAAGCCTATGGTGACCGTAAGATAGCCTAGAACAACTTCCATTTTCATCGCGACGAAAACCGGAGTTGTCGAAATAGTTTTCTGGGCGTCGGACGCTCCTGGCAGGGGCGCCGGACGCTGTCCGTCGCGTCGGACAAAGGCGCCGGACGCTGGGTGGTTGAGTCCACAGCGTCCGTCGACCTTCCAGAGAGGTTGTTTTCTGGCTAAGTTTTTCAGGGTGCGTCGGACGCTGTCCGTCGGCCAGGCGTCGGACGCTGTGAAGAGCGTCCGTCGACCTTCCAGAGAGGGTGTTTTTCAACCCTAGCCAGAATTCAGCGTCGGACGCTGTGGCTGAGCGTCCGTCGCCCAGTGACGTAGTGTCCGTCGCTGGGAAACAGTGTGTCAGAACTAGCCGTTAGACAGAGGCGTCGGACCGTCCGTCGCCTAGGCGCCGGAGCGTCCGTCGCCTCAATTATGAACAGAAACTAGCCGTTGGGCATGCGACGGACCGTCCGTCGCCTAGTCGATGGAGCGTCCGTCGCCAACTTAAAATGCCAGCCCGAGGCAGTTTTCAGAGGGTCTATTTATAGCCCCTCCCACTTCTCTCCCACCTCGCCTTTGCTCATTTGAGTTGCTGAGTTTGTTGAGAAGGTTGGGAAGAGAGCAGGAGCCCTAGAGAGAGAGAGTGATTCGCGAATCCATCCATCCTCTCTCTAGTTCATCCAAGAGTTCAAGTGTGTATCCTCTAGTTGTGAAGCTTGAGTGAGTCAAGCGAAGATCGAGGCTTGTTACTCTTGGTGATCGACATCACCTAGACGGTCCGGTGGTGCTCGGAGGAAGGTGATCGCCGGAAGATTGTCGACGGCCCTTCTCCATCGACGTTGTGATCGGTTGTGGGCGATTCACGAGCCGGAGTGGCGAAGAATCAGCCCGTAGAGAGCACTCATCCCTTGCGCGGGATTGAGGGGGAGCTATACCTTGCGAGGTGCTCCAACGAGGACTAGGGGAGAGTGTCGACTCCTCGATACCTCGGCAAAACATCACCGTGTCAAGCATCTCTTTCCCTAGCTCTTTATTACCGCATTACTTTCCGCAATTGTCTTTCATTTCATACTAGAATTGTATAGGAAGTTTTCGCTTTCGTTTGCCTTGCTACCGCTTTCTAGCTAGGACACACAAGCGGTAGGCACTAGGGGGTTAATTGGCTCTTTATAGGTTTAATTCTTGTTTAGAAATTAAAAAGAGCCCAATTCACCCCCCCTCTTGGGCATCTTGATCCTTTCAATTGGTATCAAAGCAAGGTTGCTCTAAATTAGGCTTCACCGCCTAGAGCAAGATGTCCCATGGGGATGGACCACCTCCCATGTTCGATGGAGATGACTTTCCTTATTGGAAAGTTCGTATGGAGGCCTATTTAGAGGCCGTTGACGTGGGCGTGCTCAAAGCCGCCACAAAGGGAGGTACTCTCTTTGCGGAGGACCTCAACTTTGAAAAGCACAATACCAAGGCAAAGAACATACTCTTTCGCGGCATTAGCAAGGATGTCTTCAACCGAGTGCATAATGCCAAAGACGTATTTGAGTTGTGGACCACTATTTGTGCACTTCACGAAGGCACAAAGAGTGAGCGTGAAGAACGCTATCACTTGGTTATGGCTAAGCTCAATTCTTTCTCTATGCATGCAAATGAAAATGCAAATGAAATGTACTCACATCTCAACATTATTGTAGAGGAATTAAATGGGCTCGGTCTCAACCAAATGGAACCGGCCGATGTGGTACGCAAGATTCTTTGTGTCTTGCCCATTGAGAAGTATGGCCACATCGTCACGGTGCTTCACCAAGGAGATCTCTCCGCCGCTACACCAACATAAATTTTGGGCAAAATCAATGCCCATGAGATGTACATGAATATTGGTGATGGTGGCTCATCTTCCTCCTCCAAGAAGAAAGAAAAAGAGAAGGAGGAAAAGAAGGACTTGGCTCTCAAGGCATCCTCCTCCGAGAAGCACAAGATGCAAGTCATGTATGAGAGCACAAGCGATGATGATGATGATGATGATGATCTCGCTCTCATGGTGAAGAAAAAAACCAAGATGTTGAAGAAGCTAAGCAAGAATGGAGTCAAGTTTGACTCAAAGAAGAAGAAATTCTTCACAAGCTCTTCAAGAAAGCCCCTCTCCAAGATGGATTGCTACAATTGTGGCAAACTTGGACACTTGGCTCATGCTTGCCCCGAAGAAAAGAAAGACAAGTACAAGAACAAGAAAGCTAACAACAAGTTCAAGTACAACAAGGGCAACAAGGTTGAGTCAAGTGATGAGGAGAAGAAGAATGACAAGCCATTCAAGAAGAAGAAGAACTTCAACTTCCACAAGAAGAAGAAGAATGGCAAAGCCTACATTGTTGGTGATTGGCTCACCGACATTGAATACTCAAGTGACTCATCCGGAGATGAAAGTGAAGAAGAGAAGGTGGTCGCCTTGGTGATTGGTTCATCTACTCCACCGCCACCCCCTCCATCATCTCCGGGCTCATCCTCTACACACCTATGCCTCATGGCTAAAGGTGACAAAAAGGTACAAAAAGAGGATAGTGATGATGAGGCTAGCTCTAGTGATGATAGTGATGATGAGTTTGAGGCACCTTCCTATGATGAGCTAATTGAAATTTGCAACAAATACACTAAGCTCATTAGGAAGTATAAAGGCAAAAGTGAATCACTAGAGAAAGCCAATAGTAACTTGCATGCTAAGCTTGATGACTTGACTAGTGCTAATGATGAATTGAAGCTTGAGAACAAATCTCTCTCATCTAGCACTAGGGAGCTCAAAACCTCACTCAAGCAAGCAAATGAGAAACATGATAAGCTTGAGAGTTCAACACAAGAGCTCCAATCAAGATACAACTTGCTAAAAGATGACTACAGCCAAGTTAAAAATGAACATGACACACTTGTGATAGCTAATGAATTGCTTTCAAATGATCTTGCTACACATGTTGCTATTAACCCGGTTGTTAAGTGTGATATAGCTACTTCTTGTGAGGACTTGCTTGATGAAGTTGCTAGTGAGCAAAATGGAAAGTGCAAGGGCAAGAAGATAGTTGAGGCCGATAAGCATGATGACTATGTGAAGATGAGGCAAGAAAACTCCAAGCTCAAGAAAGAGCTAATCAACCTCAAGGCAAGCAAGTCACTCACTATCAAGTCGGCCAAACAAGATGACAAAGATGCAATGACCTTGATCAAGTCTCTCAAAGAGGAAAATGCAAAGCTCAAGGTTGAGAAGATCAAGCTTACAAGTGGATTGGAGAAGTTCACCAAGGGCCACAACCTTCAAAGTGAGCTCTTGATGAACACTATCATGAAGACCGACAAGACCGGCATTGGGTTCAAGGAGAACCAAATCATGAAGGCCAAGGTCAAGATAGAAGCCAAGAACTATTACAAGAACAAGGCTATGAGAAGCAACTATGACACACCAAAGCCCAAACCCAAGAAGTGCTTTGGATGTGGTCAAGAGGGTCATCTCCAATCCCAATGCAAGACTCCACCTCCCAAGACCTTGCCCAAGCACATAAGGCCTTTCGCTCATGATGCACACTTCATCATCAACAAGGACTCCAAGGGTAGACCTCAAGTTGTATTTCTCGGTCCGAAGATGAAGAACAAGCCCAAAGTGCTATGGGTGGCTAAGGAGTTGGTGGACAAGGCTATGGGACCTCGCCAAGTGTGGGTTCCCAAACAACAAACTTAACTCCAAGTTGCTTGTGTGTAGGTGAACTACAAGACCGGTGGAAGTCATTGGGTGATTGATAGTGGATGCACTCAACATATGACCGGTGACTCCCGGATGTTCACCACACTTGAGGAATATTGTGAAGGACAAGACAAGATTACCTTTGGGGACAATTCAAAAGGCAAAGTGCAAGGTCTAGGCAAAGTGGCAATCTCAAATGATCAATCAATATCAAATGTCTTGCTAGTACAATCTTTGAGCTTCAACTTGCTATCGGTGGGACAACTATGTGATCTTGGTTTCCAATGTCTCTTCACTCCAAATGAGGTAGTTATGTCCAAGATTGAAGATTCATCATTGATATTCAAAGGGTTTCAGCACAACAATCTCTACCTAGTGGACTTCACCTCAAATGAAGCTAGTTTGCAAACATGTCTTTTCTCCAAGAGTTCTTTGGGTTGGCTATGGCATAGAAGATTAGCACATGTGGGAATGTCAACTTTGAAGAAGCTTGTCAAGAAGGAATTGGTTAGAGGTGTGAAGGATGTGGTGTTTGAGAAAGACAAACTTTGTAGTGCATGTCAAGCCGGCAAGCAAGTAGCAAACACTCATCCAACCAAAGCTTTCATGTCAACCTCAAGAGTTCTAGAGCTACTCCACATGGATCTATTTGGACCTACCACCTATGCTAGCCTTGGCGGCAATCTCTTTTGCTTGGTGGTAGTTGATGACTACTCTAGATACACTTGGGTGTTCTTTCTTCAAGACAAGGGAGAAACTCAATCAATATTCAAGAAGTTTGCAACTAGAGCCCAAAATGAGTTTGATGTGAAGATCAAGAAGATAAGAAGTGACAATGGGACCGAGTTTGTAAACACCAAGATTGAAGAATACTGTGATGAAGTTGGAATCAAGCATGAAGTATCTGCCACAAAATGGTGTAGTAGAGAGGAAGAACCAGACACTTATCACTCTTGCAAGATCAATGCTTGATGAATACAACACTCCCGAGAAGTTTTGGGCCCAAGCAATCAACACCGCATGCTATGCGGCCAACCGACTATTTGTCCAAAGGCTTCTCAAGAAGACCCCCTATGAGCTTGTGAATGGAAAGAAACCGGATATATCCTTTTTCCGAGTGTTTGGTTGCAAAGTGTACATCTACAAGAAGCGCCAACACTTGGGCAAGTTCCAAAGAAGATGTGACATTGGTTTCTTAGTTGGGTATTCACTTAAATCCAAGGCATATCGTGTATTTAACAAAGCCACCGGCTTAGTTGAAGAAATGTATGACTTGGAGTTTGATGAAACTAATGGCTCTCAAGAAGAGCATGAAAATCTTGATGATGTAGGTGATGAACCCTTGAGGGAGGCAATGAAGAACATGCCAATTGGTGCTATCAACCCACAAGAGGTGGAGGAAGTTGAAGATGAAGCAAATCAAGATCCTTCTCCACCTCACACGCCTCAAGTTGATGAAGGAGATCAAGTAAGGGAAGCTCAAGAAGACACTCACATCCCTCAAGATCAAGCCGAGGCCGAAGCAAGCAATGTTGAAGCACCGCAACCTCCTCCCCAAGAGATCAATAGAAGATCTACACCTATGCTTCAAGCACATCCTCAAGACCTCATCATAGGGAGTCCATCAAGGGGGGTAACAACTCGATCTAAACTTGCTTCTTATGTTGAACATCACTCTTTTGTTTCCTTTGTTGAGCCTTCTAGTGTGGAGGATGCACTTGCGGATCCGGATTGGGTGAACGCCATGCACGAAGAGTTGAACAACTTCACCCGAAACAAAGTATGGACACTAGTAGAAAAGCCCAAAGGAGCAAGAATCATTGGCACCAAGTGGGTGTTTAGGAACAAGCAAGATGATCAAGGTGTGGTTGTGAGAAACAAGGCAAGATTGGTGGCAAAGGGGTTCTCCCAAGTTGAAGGTTTGGATTTTGGGGAGACCTTTGCACCGGTCGCAAGACTAGAAGCCATTCGTATCCTTTTGGCATATGCTTCACACCATAAAATGAAACTTTTTCAAATGGATGTGAAGAGTGCCTTTCTTAATGGTTTCATTAATGAACTTGTTTTTGTATCACAACCTCCCGGGTTTGAAGACCCAAATTGTCCTAATCATGTGTATAGGTTGTCCAAGGCACTCTATGGATTGAAGCAAGCTCCAAGAGCTTGGTATGAGAGGCTAAGGGACTTCCTACTCAAGAAGGGCTTCAAGATCGGGAAAGTGGATACCACACTCTTCACCAAGGTGCTAGATGGAGAGATCTTTATTTGCCAAGTATATGTCGATGACATTATATTTGGGTCAACAAACCAAGATCATAGCAAGGAATTTGGTGCATTGATGTCCAAGGAGTTCGAGATGTCGATGATTGGCGAGCTAACCTTCTTCCTAGGCTTCCAAGTGAAGCAATTGAGGGAGGGCACCTTCATATCTCAAGAGAAGTACACTTATGATGTGCTCAAGAAATTCAAGATGGAGGATTGCAAGCCAATCAAGACCCCAATGCCTACTAATGGGCATCTCGATCTCGATGAGGGAGGTAAACCGATCGACCAAACTCTCTATCGTTCTATGATCGGTAGTTTACTTTATCTCACCGCTTCTAGGCCGGATATCATGTTTAGTGTGTGTATGTATGCTAGGTTTCAAGCAAACCCTAAGGAGTCGCATCTTTGTGCGGTTAAAAGAATCCTTAGGTACTTAAGGCACACCCCTAGCATGGGTCTTTGGTATCCCAAAGGAGCTCCCTTCCAACTAGTTGGCTATTCCGATTCGGATTACGCCGGGTGTAAGGTTGATAGGAAGAGTACCTCCGGCGGGTGCCACATGCTAGGAAGATCACTTGTTTCTTGGTCCTCAAAGAAGCAAAATAGTGTGGCATTGTCAACCGCCGAAGCGGAATACATTGCCATGGGAGCAAGTTGTGCACAAATCTTATATATGACCCAAACACTCTTTGATTACGGCGTGTTTTTAAAAGAAGTTCCACTTTTGTGTGATAATGAAAGCGCCGTAAAGCTTGCAAACAACCCGGTTCAACACTCTCGCACCAAGCACATAGATATTCGCCATCACTTTCTTAGAGATCATGTGGCTAGGAAAGACATAACACTAGTTGGAGTTAAGAGCGAAGAGCAATTGGCGGATATCTTCACTAAACCACTCGATGAAACAACCTTTTGTAGGTTGAGAAGCGAGTTAAATGTGCTTGATCACTCTAATTTCACTAAAAGATGAGCTTGTGTGAACCTTGCATTCATATGTAATATAACATGTTTAATATGGTAATGCACATAGGCTTGGCTAACGCGGTTAAGATAACCGCCCTCAAAGCGTGTGACAAAGCTTAACCGCGGTTTAAACTTGCAAGCAACCTAAATTCACTTTTCGTATTGCATAGCATATGCATGTGTGTTGTTTGCACCTTCTTTTCGGTTAAGTTTCTTGAGCATCCTCTATGGTAGTCCATTTAGGGGGAGCATTCCAAGCTCAATTCATTCAAATACCCCTATTGTGGCCATATGATGTCTCCTTGGCGCTTCCATTCGAATATTTTGAGCTGAAAACTAAATTTAATCCTATGGCAAAATAATTGAAAATGAGTGCTTGAGAGATGGTTCTCATATCAAGTTCAATCAAGTGTTTTTTTGGATCTTATTGGGATTGGAACTTGGTTGGGAGAAAGACGCAAAAAGAAAATTTGAAAAATTCTACTTTTTAGGCGTCGGACGCTGCCGACGGACGCTCGGTGTCAATTGCCTCAGCGTCCGTCGCGATCGTCCGGAGATTAAAGTTGCCCGCTAACAGGGCGACGGACGATCTCCCAAGCGTCCGTCGCGGTCAATGCGGCTGGGCGTTTCAAATCGGCTCTGGAAGCCCGACGGACGATGCCGTCGGACGTTCCCCGAGCGTCCGTCGCATGCCGACGGACCGTCCGTCGCCTATGCGTCGGAGCGTCCGTCGCGAACTTATCGGCCAAATTTTTTTTTGAAAACCCCGTTCTTCTCTGTTTCTCCCGATCCGATCTCAGTTCGCCGCCGCGCCGAGTTGCTAACCCTAACCGCCGTGAGCCTCTCCCAGAGCCGCCGTGGACCCTTGCCTGCGCCGCCTCGCCACATCTGTCCCAAGCGCCGCCACTCCTCCCTGTTCAGCACCGCCGCCCGCCGCCCGCCGTCCTTCCTCTGCGCCGTGGCTCTGCTCCACCGCCGTCGTGCTAAAAGCTCCTCACCCGTCTAGCACCACCACCACTCCAGATTAGTGCTCCTTGCCTTGCCGTGTGAGCACTGCCAGCTCCACTCTCTGCACTGCCCTGCCGCCGTGAGATCTCACAGCCTCGCACCTGATCCCCTGCCCTTTTCAAGTCGAGCAGTAGTCTTTGTTGATCAAGAAGCTTCCATCCTTGGAAGTTGTTTGTACTCAGAGGTGAATTTCATTCCCTATGTTTACTCCTCTGAATATCAAACCACTTCATCCTTTCTCCATCTCTCTGCCAACCCTAATTCCCCATTTTTTTGTCTTGGTTAGCTTGGGGTTGCGAAGTGCGGATTGCGGTTTGCAATTGATCGATCGGGAATCTCTTCTCTTCTCTCATTTTGGTCAGAGGCTCGAGGTATGGCAGTGGATATCAATCGATTCTATTCTTTCCTAACATTCATGCTTCCATAGATCTGCACCTCTAGTTATATGCTTATTGTGTATATCTCTATCTATTTCTCACGAGCAGGGTCAGTGTGTCAGTTGATCAGAGAATCTGTCAGTGGGCAGCGTCAGATAACTCGGGGCAAAGCCCATGAGTACGGATCGAGGCAAAGCCTCGCGAGGACAGTCCAGGGCCGGCGTGCCACTCTTTCAGCTGTTTGGTCCTGAGGTTTGTCAGTGGTTTCAGTGACAGTTGGGACAGTGATCTTGTGATTTGACTGTTGAGATATGGCATGGACGAAGAATGCAGGTCCCGTCCCCGGTAGTGGTGGTGACCCTCCACCTCCACCGCGTCCACCCACTGACCGCGGGAAGGGAAAGCAGAAGGTCATTTCTCGGAAGCGCAAGAGGCCAGCTATGGATCCGGATTCAGTAGCCGCGCTTGCCGTAGCAGAGGCAGATGAGTTAGCGGAGCGAGGAGGACGTCGCGCCGGCTTGAGGCTCTCGCCTCGCCGTGGAGCGCGTCGTGAGTCCCCTCCACCTCCAGTGTCAGAGCCCGTCGAGGCTACAGAGGCACCAGTGACAGAGCCAGTCCCAGTGACTGAGCCGACAGAGGCCGCGGGCCACTCTACTATTGGAGAGCTGATGAGCCGTCGCGTCACTCGTTCCCAAGGCTCAGGTGCACCACCTAGCCCTCCAGGACCCAGACTCCCAGACCCAGTGAGGCACCAGGTCAGGACACTTACAGCGAAGCAAGTCCAGCTGCTTCGGTTTGTCGACTTTCAGTCCTGGTTCCCACCTCAGAGGGACCCCCGTGCTGGACGAGAGTTCTATACCACAGTGCACGAGGACTTCTACCGAGCGTACGTTGACACCGATGCTCCTCTCAGGGCCCACAGGGTGTGCCCATCTACTCAGATTGAGGGGATCAGTGGTCCAGAGATCCTGTAGCATCTCCAGTACATTCAGGGTTTGACAGACTTGATGGGACGCTCAGGGGCATATCAGAAGGAGTGGGTTTACCAGTTCTACGCCTCTCTGTGGATCTCACCTGGTCACGAGTTCCTCCACTTCGCATATCAGGGACGTGACTTCAGGGTTACAGCTGCCAGGTTCCGAGAGCTCTTTCACCTCGGATCTTCACCTACCAGGATCCACAGTCTCTACTATGGGGATCAGGAGGCCCCTCGCAGACCTCACGATGGTATAGTGCCATCCACAGACTTTGTCAGTCCGTGCTTTCAGCAGCCATTCACTAAGGGTTCGAGCCGTACGCCACGAGACCTCACTCCTCTGGCTCGGATCCTCCACGAGGTTCTCAGACGGACTATTCTACCCAGGATTGGAGCTAGGGATACTATCACTCGTCTTCAGCTTTGGCTCCTAGCTCACATTGTCCGGAAAGAGCAATTCGACCTCTGGGATTTGATAGTGAGCGAGCTCGAGGATATTATAGCTGCTGGATTCAGAGGTCATTGGCAGCTACAGTTCGCACATTGGATCTCCTATTTGATAGTTGCCAAGACTGGGTCAGGTGTTATGAGAGTTACCCTTACGAGGTCAGCTACAGAGTTCCCAGTCTACTCAATGAGCCAGCTTGTGGCCCATGGACAGTTGCCTCGCCCCAGCAGAGCCTACAGACCAGGCACGAGGCAGGCCGGAGTGCCACCACAGTCAGTCGAGGTCACCGATGCCACAGTTGAGCAGATTGCTCAGGCAGAGCTAGCAGATTTGGATGCTGAGATCGATACAGCTGCAGAGACAGTATTCAGAGAGGATCTCGACTCTGACAGCTCTGACGAGGACTACCAGCCCGTGCGTGAGTATGCACCGATGACACATGACCATGAGGCAGGTGGGTCAGGCACAGCTGCAGCAGCTCTAGCTCCAGGCTCCAGTTCTTCAGAGGCTACCCTGCTCACTATACTCTCGAGGATGTAGGAGGAGCAGTCTCGCCAGGCAGAGGAGCAGAGACGACAGGCTGCAGACCTTCGGAGACTCACTGAGCAGCAGCTGGCAGCTCAGGCTCAGACACAGGCTAGGCAGGATGAGTTCCAGCGCCAGTTCCTAGCCTATCAGCTGCAGCAGGCAGAGATCCAGAAGACTCAGACTCTTCTACTTGAGCGTCTTCTAGCCTCTAGCTCTGGGCAGACCTCCACGCCACACTTTCAGTTGCCCGCAGTGTCTCAGCAGCAGCAGTTCACCTCTCCTCCGCAGCCGCCTCCAGTAGTTGTGGTGCCAACTCCAGCGTTACCGTCCAGAGGACAGCAGAGTCAGGCACCAGCTACACCTCCGTTCCAGCCGACAGCTTCTCCAGAGTACCAGACTCCGAGGACCCAGGTGTCCTCTTGGATAGCTTCACCCGGAGAGTTCCAGACAGGATTCACTCCCACCCGGGGAACTACTCTAGCAGAGGCCTCGCGAGATCTGTCAGCTTCCTATCTTGAGATCACGGGAGAAGACTCCCCAGGAGCACCTCAGCAGGTCACACCAGCTCCAGAGACTGCAGTGGATCTTCCGGCGACAGACACTCACCAGTCCTCAGTTGCATCGTCGGAGATCGCCCATGAGCAGTCGGCACAGACAGTCACCACACCTCCAGCTGTCGTTCAGACGGATGCCATATCTCTAGCAGATGAGGTTACAGTGGCAGTGTCCTCTCCCGGTCAGACTCAGCCTGCAGAGGTTGCAGCAGCAGTGTCCCTAGTGGCACTTGCAGTGACATCGTCCCCCTCGCCTCGAGTTTTCACTCGTCGGGCTCCCAGGCCCGCTACCACTGAGGCAGGATCGTCTGAGGCACCAGCAGAGCCTCAGGGGGAGTCAGCTGAGACCGCAGCTCCAGAGGTGCCAGTGACAGCTCCAGAGACCACCCTAGTTGCACCTACACCAGCAGAGACCGTGTCAGATGAGTCAGACGAGTCCGATCTTCAGGACTTCATCATGCTGGATCACAGAGCTGCCGCTACTTCGCCTTCTTCTCCAGCCCCAGACTCTTAGTTTTTGGTGCTAGACGCCAAAGGGGGAGAGAGGGTCGAGTATAGAGATAGGGGGAGGGATTTGGATCTTTGTATGTTTTATTTCCCCGTACTCTTTCATCATGTCTCTTTTATGCATTTGTCTATATGTGTGATGTGATGATGGTTGATGTATATATGGGTGCATGTGACAAACTCTTGATTTCCTCTAATACATCTTGTGAGTTGTCTCATGTTCATGATATATCTCATTGCTTAACGATATTTGAGCTTCCGCGCCTTACTCCGATACATCCTTTGAGAATATCATGAGGTACTGCTTTTTCATTCATATTCATAAGTACCATGTTTTGTGACTTGATTTGGATGAGCAAGTATACTTCATTACATTTTCACTAACCCTTGCTCAACCATTCCAAGTCACCCCTGAATCTTAACCAAAACTCTTATCCATACTCAAGATTCTATTGTCGTCAATCACCAAAAAGGGGGAGATTGAAGAATCATGGCCCTAGTTGGTTTCGGTGATTAACGACAATTAGAGATTATTATGGCTAACGTGTGTTTTGCAGAGGCTATGCGTAGCTTAGCCATAGTGATCAAGGAGAATGGGCTCTAAAGGTCATCACTTAGCCCCCAAGATGGATATCGTTTCGGTTGATAAGGAGACATGATGAAGACCCTAGAATGATAGACTAAGTGCCATAAGGAGATGAAGGGCACTTAGAATTAGATAGGGCTTCTCTTTTTACCTTTGACCGTACTATTAAGAGGGGTTGAGATTAGTAGCTTGACTTAGGAAAGCTTCATGTTTAGGTGTGGTGCACACTTGACTTCCTTAGCTCTAAGCAAGCCTATGGTGACCGTAAGATAGCCTAGAACAACTTCCATTTTCATCGCGACGAAAACCGGAGTTGTCGAAATAGTTTTCTGGGCGTCGGACGCTCCTGGCAGGGGCGCCGGACGCTGTCCGTCGCGTCGGACAAAGGCGCCGGACGCTGGGTGGTTGAGTCCACAGCGTCCGTCGACCTTCCAGAGAGGTTGTTTTCTGGCTAAGTTTTTCAGGGTGCGTCGGACGTTGTCCGTCGGCCAGGCGTCGGACGCTATGAAGAGCGTCCGTCGACCTTCCAGAGAGGGTGTTTTTCAACCCTAGCCAGAATTCAGCGTCGGACGCTGTGGCTGAGCGTCCGTCGCCCAGTGACGTAGTGTCCGTCGCTGGGAACATGTGTGTCAGAACTAGCCGTTAGACAGAGGCGTCGGACCGTCCGTCGCCTAGGCGCCGGAGCGTCCGTCGCCTCAATTATGAACAGAAACTAGCCGTTGGGCATGCGACGGACCGTCCGTCGCCTAGTCGATGGAGCGTCCGTCGCCAACTTAAAATGCCAGCCCGAGGCAGTTTTCAGAGGGTCTATTTATAGCCCCTCCCACTTCTCTCCCACCTCGCCTTTGCTCATTTGAGTTGCTGAGTTTGTTGAGAAGGTTGGGAAGAGAGCAGGAGCCCTAGAGAGAGAGAGTGATTCGCGAATCCATCCATCCTCTCTCTAGTTCATCCAAGAGTTCAAGTGTGCATCCTCTAGTTGTGAAGCTTGAGTGAGTCAAGCGAAGATCGAGGCTTGTTACTCTTGGTGATCGACATCACCTAGACGGTCCGGTGGTGCTCGGAGGAAGGTGATCGCCGGAAGATTGTCGGCGGCCCTTCTCCATCGACGTTGTGATCGGTTGTGGGCGATTCACCGAGCCGGAGTGGCGAAGAATCAGCCCGTAGAGAGCACTCATCCCTTGCGCGGGATTGAGGGGGAGCTATACCTTGCGAGGTGCTCCAACGAGGACTAGGGGAGAGTGTCGACTCCTCGATACCTCGGCAAAACATCGCCGTGTCAAGCATCTCTTTCCCTAGCTCTTTATTACCGCATTACTTTCCGCAATTGTCTTTCATTTCATACTAGAATTGTGTAGGAAGTTTTCGCTTTCGTTTGCCTTGCTACCGCTTTCTAGCTAGGACACACAAGCGGTAGGCACTAGGGGGTTAATTGGCTCTTTATAGGTTTAATTCTTGTTTAGAAATTAAAAAGAGCCCAATTCACCCCCCCCCCCCTCTTGGGCATCTTGATCCTTTCACCAGCGCCATGTTCGCTTGGCTTATCAACCACCGAAACAGAAAACAGCATCAGCCGCGGCTTATCAGCCAAAAAATGGCCAAGCGAACAGGCCGGTACATTGTCTCACCCTCCTCAATATGAGCCCTGCCGGCCAAATTGACGCGCTCTCGAGGTCAATGTACATTGAGATCGATCTCCACTTTATCCGAGAGAAGGTTGCTATTGGTGACGAGTCTGTGTCCTGCATGACCAACTACTTCTCAATATGCGGACATCTTCACTAAAAGTCTTCCATCTTCGGTTTTCACTGAGTTCAGGTCCAGCCTGAACGTGCGCGGTAGCAACGATCAGATTGCAGGGCGTGTTAGACAGTCGTGTTATGGGTTGTTAGTCAGGGTGGTTAGGCCGGATACATTGTACCGGCCTCCTATTGGGCTGTGTGCGCCTCCTCCTATAGGTGGCAAGCGCCCCCTTAGGGGTTTACAATAGTTGGTCTTGGATCGGGCAAGGATCTCCGTTGATGAGATGTTTCTATAAACTCTAGATGGTACACCTTTTGTACCCTCCATAATCAATGTACTAAGTTTTCCTGAGCCACCTCTTCTTTCAATAATCTATTGGTGGAGGTTTCCATCTAGGAGCTAGAACTTGTGGATTAGTTTTGCATTGAGTTTCCAACTTTTCAAAGTCCATGAGAAAATAAGAGAAGTGGAAAACAACTCATCAGTAGTAGCTATTCTTGCTTCTCTTGCTTCTGTATTAGCCTTTTCGAGTAGACCACCATCGCCAAAGTCATATAAATACCCTTGTTTTTGTTGCTTTTCTAGCTTTAATATCTTCATTACAGTTTCGTGTCCAGATGAACATTACTCTAGCTCACATGCTCTAGATTTAAGGCCCGCCAACATTTCTTAGCTACTCCCTCCATCCAAATTTATTTGCACTTCTAGGATTGGACACGCCAACCAAGATAGATGAGAAATTACCAAATTACCATTTAGGCAGTGTTTAGATCCCCAACTTTCCATCACATCGAATTCCTATTCCCCGTCACATCAAAATACCGGCACATATATGAAGTACTAAATATAGATGAAATAAAAAACTAATTGCACAATTTTGTTGTACTTTGCGAGACGAACATTTTAAGCCTAATTAATCAATGTTTGAACAATTATTACCAAATAAAAATAAAATTGTTACAGTGTGATGTGACAACTGCTACAGGATTTTTTTCAACCCCTTTTCACCATGTAAACACCCCTACACCCCTTAATGGTCCGTCCGTGTAATGGCTGTGGATGGCACATGCAGCTGTGGGAACGTCATTTCACTGGCAGCTTTGTTATTTTATTACGACAGGGATGCCACGGGAAGCTTCTGGAAGGGCCGATGGAGCCTCTGTTGATTTTCCTTTTGTTTTTGAGTTCTTTTTTTTGGTCGGACACGCTGCTGTCGTACGATTGAAGGCAGGTACGGATAAGTGACTAGCGCTGATGATTCTTGCCACTGCTGTATGCGTCCGCTAAGTGATCGCTTAATTTGGGAAAAATATTGAACTTGAAACGTACAAATAAATTTGGACGGAGGGAGTACTATCTTACATTTAAAGAAAAGGTGTCCACAGTCTTCATCCAACCGGCTACAGTACAAATTTGAAATTTCATCTTACAGGTAGTGACTTGTGGGCCAGACGGCAAATGAACATTTTAACTTTTTTTGGGATCTTCAATTGCCAGATCTGCTGCCATTTAAAATCTTCATCTCCATTTGCTGTGGACCTTGAGAATGAGGCGTCTCTCCCCAATTGAAATCAGAAAAGAACATGGAACTTGTTTGAAATGTTATGTGGCTTCTCAAAGGATAAATCTTTGGGTAGTCTAACAAATATGGTTGGGTTGCAATCCTTCTCGGCCCTTGCAATACTGTTTTTTTTTAACACATATCATCCCCTTTTAATCCAGGTCCGCGGATGTGTGTTGCCGTACATGTACACAAATGTTCTGCTCAAGATATCAGAAAGGGATTTTATATGTTGGGTGATGGTTTACCGCAAGCAGGCAGCATGCATTGACGAGCTGGTTTCTGACTCAGAGAGCATGAATCCAGCCATATTTGTCAGACTACTAGGTTCAGCTAGTAGATCTGTGACCTGTGCAATTCCTTGGTCAAATTAGTCATTGCACTAACGCCTCGCGGCGATCTGAATGCGACTACCAGGATTCATTGAAATTACATTGCATAGTTCTATGGCGAGTTGCTTTTGCTTTTGGTTTGAAACGTTGGTCCATTTCTTGGATTTCGATTTCCTGTCCGGTAAGCATTGGTAGGACTGATGAAGAAATGTGTTGCGAAAAAAATACAACATATGCTTTCCCTTTGACAGAAAAGGTCATAACCGAGACAGGTAGATGAACAGAGAGATTTAGCATCGGGTCATTCCCTTTTGCATTACAAAAGCTTCAAACCCAGCATGCTTTGAAACGAAACTGAGTAGACACATCAGATAAAAACGACAGAAGGAAGCAAATAACACACTACTAACAGAGGATTACTGCTCTTCTTCAACAACTGGCCTAGTCCAGGTCCTCAACTCAACTCACTGGCACAGCATCGACATGTCCCAAACTCGATCCAGTCTCAGGCGACCTTGACCTCGATGGTCCTGGGCTTCTTGCTCTCGGGCGGGGGCAGCTTCTGGACGATCACCGTGAGCACGCCGTCCCTGCAGACCGCCGAGATCTTGTCCATGTCGGCATTGTCCGGCAGCACGAACTGGCGCATGAACTTGCCCATCCGCCGCTCCATGCGCAGGTACTTGGCGTCGTCCTCGCGCTCCTCCCGGCACAGCTCGCCGCTGATCACCAGCACCCGCTCGTCCTCCACCTGCACCTTGACGTCGCCCGTGCCCAGCCCCGGCATGTCCACCACGAACGAGTACGAGCCCGGGAGCTCCTTGACGTCGGCCGGGGTGGCCGCCATGGCGCTCGCGTCGCGCACGTAGGTGCGCGTGGCGGCGCCCGCCTTGTCGCCGCCCCCGCCCACCGCGCCGTCGGGCACGTGCAGGTGCTGCAGCGCCGTCATCAGGGGGGTCTCCAGCCCGAACATCCTCGCGTCCATCTGCCGCTGGCGGATCTCGATCGGATCGCTGCTTTGCTTGTTGTTGTTGTGTTGGTAGAGGGCGCGATTATATTGGTGGTGAGGGGTGGGCTTCTGGAAGGCGACAGAAGGTTCTGAAATGTGCGGGGCGCTGGGCGCAGCGAAGCGTAGGCGTCCATGCGATGGTCGGGAGATTCCGGAAGAGTCCAGAATACAAGAGTTTCTGTGCTGGAATGTTCTTTCTTTCTCGAGAGAGAGAGAGAGACAGTGGGGTATCTGGGCCCACATGACAGTAGGTTGTGACAACTGCAGAACTGCCACATGCCCGTTGTCCTAACAGATATTTACGGGCGCTCACGTTTGTGCGCCGTTCCTTCGGGAATCTTCCACATTCTTCGCAATAATCCATTGCAGGTAAGTACTGAGCATGCACTATACGTGCCATCCATTTTTTTTTTGAAACCGGTGCTATTCTCTTTCCCTAATGTTTCATTGCTATTCCCTTTCCCTAATGTTTCATTGAAACTTGTGCTATTCCCTTTCTCCAATGTCTCATACTCCTACTACATACTGTTGCACGTATCTCAAAGCGAAAATGAACGGTCAAGATAGCCCATGCTTAGCACCTATGCACCAAAAAAAGACTTTCCTTCTTCCCTGTCTCGTCGACATGAGCGTGAGATCTGTTCAACATTCATAGAAGGAATTTTGTTATTCATCACTTGAAATTTGCAACAAGGTGGCGTTCCTGCTTAAACATTGCAATTAGAACATTGCATTCAGTTCAGATAGTCTTTCTTTACAATGCTACAAGATTTTTCAAAAAGAAATCATTTTTTTCGCAACCACGCGTATTTTATTAAAAAAAAGAGTAGAAAGAAAAGTGTCATTAAGAAAAGAACCAAGAAAACAGCTTATACGCACCTATGAGATCTTGGAAAATCTGATAGTGTAAGTGGGAGATCTGATAGTGTAGGCTACAGAACCACAGAAGAAGTACTTAAGAAACCAAACAACAATGATAAAAAAAGAAGAAAGAAAGGCGGTGAGGAAAACCCTCCATCACAAAGTTAACTGAATGGACTTGTAAGAAAAAAATACATCAAACCGTGGTGGTAAAGCATCCACTGAGAAAAGACGACTACAACAACAAATCATCCGTCCAAATAAGAACTATGAAGGCAAAACGTCTGTTAGAGACAACGCGGCAAAATATCTGCAAGAGGGGAGGGCGTCCAACACAATCATCAACATCTACATTAGGGGTGAAAATAGCGGTACCTTTTTTCAACAGCTATTAAGCTATAGCGGCACTATGACAAATAGTGTTTTTATAAAAAAAATTGAAAAATAATAAATTAATATAAAAAACATGGCAAATATAAAATTCGATAAACACAAATATATTTATAAGGTTCCACAAGTCTAGGTAACATTAACAATATGACATTACAACATGGTTCATGAAACTCTAGTATCCAAAATATCAATTAGTAGTAATTAGTAAATAAGAAGGAAAGAGCTAATTAAATTGTTACTAATATGACCTATTGACAAAATATGTAATAGTGTTGCTATTTGAATGCTAAAGCTACGCAACTTAGT
Organism: Microstegium vimineum; assembly: GCA_022036555.1. NCBI lineage: Eukaryota > Viridiplantae > Streptophyta > Magnoliopsida > Poales > Poaceae > Microstegium > Microstegium vimineum. The sequence continues at coordinate 30,031,562 of CM039136.1, read as the reverse complement.
GACGCTATAGCCCATAATAACAGTCAAAATTGACACAGCGGTAAAAATAAGAATAACTTAGCGTCAAGTTTCTATGGCAGCTACAGCGACACTATAGCACCACTATAGCCTGCTATTTTTTTTTTCTTTGGACAGTGACAACGGCCGGAGGGGGGAGGCAGGGAGGGGTTCCCTAGCGGCTTGGACGATGTCACCCCGAGTCACCTTTGGGAGCACTCGGGGAAGGGACGACTCACCTTGCATCCCACAAAGAAAAGAAACGATGATACATACACTAGAAGTAATTCGTCATTTATGAATACAGTAAACATAACGAATCTAGGACATAATATGCTGCTCTCCCTCTCCATTTCTCCAGCAACTGAGTTGGCTCGGTCAGCTTTGGTATCCCTGTTTGAGATATGACCTAGGCCTCTAGTAGTAGATTGTACCGTAGGTAGAAGTGGCTTAGCTCAGCCATGCCAAGTAGTTCGCCTGATATCAACCATGTCCCAGAGAATATCGTAGTAGGTGTAGGAGGTACTTGTAGTTGTATATCTACTAGACTAAGGCAATGAATCAAACTAGATAAGAGCAGCAAATTTCAGAGTTTCAGACTTGTGCCAAGTGCGCTGTGCTCGTTGCCGGGGCTCCTGTTCGGTCGGTAATCCCCGTGTTGTGGCCAAGCGATGATGGTTCTTGCCTTCTCGGTCTTGACCTTCTGAAATTGAGGGAGGGTCACTTTGGGGGGCAGCCGAGCCATCTCTTTTCCACCGGAGAGTACTGACAGCGTACCCCGATAGTGTATAGCCCCCGGCGAGTTTAGAGAGTGCGGCCAGGAGTTGCTCGGACTGTCACGTCGTTCACTCGGGGACTTATGGCCTGTTTGGTATAACTGTGTTTTATTAGTGAAGCTGTTTTATTTTAAAAAATAGCTTCATGAGTAACTCTCTAGCTATGTGAAGCTAAGCTATTTTGAAAAAAGTGTTTGACAAAACAGCTTCACCAACAACTTTATGTATAGTGACGAAGCTAGCACAAGTTAGAGGGGGTGCCTATCTCTTATAGATTTAAAAATTTAATCTATAATATGGTAAAAATTTGTTTCTAATAGTGGATTTTTAAAATTTTATGGCTGCATGGGCACCCACAAGCTACAATGTAGCTTTGCCCCTGTTTATGCATGTATATGAGAGAGAAAGGAGGGAGAGAGCTATGATAAGTTAGTATTTTCAGCTTCATTCCACTTCATATCTTTGTGAGAGAGAAAGAAAAATAGCTTTATGAAAAGAGGTATTTGACAAAAAAATACAGCTTCACGAATCTATTGTGAGCTATACTAAACATACTCTTAGCATATGTTATAGAACAGCCATATCCTTCTTCCTAACCCAAAATCTCTTGTAGCACTGCTAGGACATAAGAAGCATAGCCATCGAACACTGTAGCACTTTTGTTTGTATGTGGTAATTATTGTCTAATCACGGAGTAACTAGACTCAAAAGATGCGTCTCACAAATTAAACTGTGTAATTAGATATATTTTTATCTATATTTAATACTATATGCATGCGTTCAAAGATTCGATGTCATGGAAATCTTGTAAAGTTTTGGAATTTTTACGCGAACTAAACAAGGCCTTGTCTTTAGGGTGCGCAAAGTTCGAGCGCCACAATGGTGGTATGGATCCTTTATGTATTTGACCAAATTTCTCTTACAAACATTGTAAAGATTTGACACCATGAACAGAGTATATCTATCTTTGTTAAGGGACAACATGACATTCAAATTACAGAATATACAACGTAACTATAGTAAACTATACACCACAACCATGAAGACTATTACCAAAGTTCAGACAAGCATATACACCACATATTCCACAACAAAAAAGAGAGTTATCATCTATAAATCCATTATACTATTTATGCAACAACATTGAATGCGTGTGCTCCCTTGGCAACCTTAATAAAGACATCCTCCAAGGTGGTGTCAACCAGGCCCCAAGCATGTATGCTGAACTGGCGTTTTGCACTCTCGACAGCATGGAATACATCTGCAATCTTCAACTCCTGCTTTGGCAGCTCAAATTTCTGGGTTCCAGAAATATGGTATATCCTGCTCGCATTTGGCGATAAGCGGTGAACAAGCTGTTCAACCTCCTGTTCATTCTCTGAAGATGTTGTCATTGTCAGAACATAGGTGCCGCCATATCTCGCTTTCAGCTACAAAACAATTCATGACAAACATTTGTAAAGTGTTTAATACGCAGGTAGCAAAAATGTACATGTCTGCTCCATACATGTAAATAGGTAAGTTACCTCTTTTGGGTTACCAAGGCACTGGAAACCACCATCGACAAAAATCCCAAGTCTATCACATAGTACTTCTGCCTCCTCCATTGAGTGTGCTGTCAAAAAGTACTTCATCAGTTGCCATTATTGTGTCTATAGAAGCGATAAACAGAGTATAAGGAGAGCTCAGTACTTGTAAGAATGATGGCACGGTTTCTCTTTGCCTCCTTCACAACACTCCAGAGATTGTTTCTTGATGCTGGATCTAGTCCGGTGCTTGGTTCATCCATGAAAACCACCTAAAGATAACAAATTATAAGTTGCACATGCCAATGTATATTCTGCACTAAAAAACACAAACAGAAGTGACGGTGGTACTTTAGGATCCCCAATTAATGAAATGGCAACACTAAGCCTTCGTTTCATGCCCCCACTGTACTTTCCCACTTGCTTATCACCGACGCCACCATGAAACAGATTAACACTCTTCAGAGAGTCATCAACAGCCTGCAGTACAGAATATTGTAACCTCAGTGTAATGTATATATTTCTTTATAGACATGTGGATTTTTGCTTCAATATGGAATCAAAAAATATATATTAAGTCAACCTCAGACTATTTCTCAGTGAAGACAATTAGGAACTATTATTAAAACATGCCAATTACAGAGCTATACCTTCAATAATTCAGTGCCTTGAAGATTCTTAAGTCTCCCATAAAACAATAGGTGCTCTCTTCCTGTTAATGTTTCCCAAAGTAAGCTGCATCAAAAGAAAACGGGGATGAGAACTGATGGCACTAGAATGCAACGGTAATCTGCAGAAATGGGTTTCAGATAGAAAATATAAATTTTAGAGCAATCCCTTACTCATGCTGTGGGCATACACCCATGTTAGTATAGATAGAATCCATATCAGTCTTTATATCCATTCCATGTACATAGGCAGTGCCAGATGTTGGTTGAATAAGACCAATCATCTGCAGGAAAAAAATGTCAGCTTAGGAGTGCATAATATCACCTAATTTTTGCCAAAAAAAAAATCAAAGTAATAGGCTATGTTGATGTACCATACTAATGAAGGATGTTTTCCCAGCTCCATTCGGGCCAAGCATTCCAAAACACTGGCCTTTTGGTATGGCAAGAGACAACCCTCGGACAGCAAGTTTGTCAGGGTTTCCATCTTTTCCATGGTAAACCTTTTTGAGGTTATCAGAGAGGATCGCTTGGTTTGCAATGGGTTCCAGCAGAAGTTGCTCAACCACCTCTCTCTGAACATAATTTATAAAATAAGAATACATAAGGTATCATTGAGAGATGATGTAAGAGACTAACTTACTTCTTGAACAGCATCAAGATTGTCCATTTCAACGACTACTTTAGATCCTTGTCTCCCGAAGCTAAATCTCCGCAATGATAGAGCACGCTTCTTAAAGCAGCTCAAGAAGAAAAAGGGATTTTTCCTGAATCCACCACTCAGCGATGAGACTTGATCAACATAGAATGCCAAGGGGAGAAGTATTGCCCACTCCACAACCATAATAATCAAGACACCACGCATTCCATTAAGAGAGTCATCTAGATTACTCCATTTCATACCAGTGGTCCCCATTGAGTTTCCAGCGGACGCGTATTGACCAAACTCGTATAACCCTCGGAACAATGAAAATCCAGGGATGATCTCCATTACAACTATCCAACCCTCTTTGTACACAAACAAAGATATTGTCATGCATAAAACCTAAAGAGAGTTGTACAATACTCAAATATTAGTAATAAATGATAGAACCTTACTCGGAAAACCAGTATCCTCAACAAAAAAAAAGAAGAAGAAATTGTCCTAGTAAGCCAGAGCCAAATACATAGATGTAACCAACCACTGCAGTAAAATGATTCTCAAAACAGTCAATTGGATCATTGGTTTTAAGCACCATAGGATTTCTTCAGAAGATAAATATGCCGAGCACAAACCTGTGGCTATTTTGACAGCAGAAAAGAAGGAAGCTACAAAAAATGCAAGTGAAACCTGCAGGTTTATGTAGATGAAGTAGAAGACAAATTGAAGGCTATAGTCATTTTTCCTAAAGAAATCTAGACCTGCATAGAGGAAAGTTGAATTCAATTTACATACTTCATTTGCAAATTTTGCATTAACTTGAATAAATTTAGAGTTAATTACCGATCAAGGAGCCAAAAATCACAAACAGTATCATGTAGATAGCCGACAGGGCAAAGAAGTAAACATAGGAGATTAGCCAGTAAGGACCATCCTTCAGACCATGCATCTTCATCATAATTTTCAGCTTCTGTTGCTTCTCGTACACGAGATATGTTAATATGACCTGCAAAACGTGTAACATTGACTTAATATCTAATCCATTTTACCTCTTTCCTTAAGAAAAGGTCATATTTTGCACTCACTGGAAATAGTAGTTCAATGATCCATGTGAAGAACAGTGCACCAAGAAGAGAAGAGAGGTCAAATTTGAGCTTTGTTCCTACTTTGGGCATCTCTTTAACATATTGAAGCAACATTTCCACTCCATTTCCTCTGAGAAATTTAATGTACTCATTTGATGCCTATAGGTAAGATAGCAAGTGTTAGAGGTAGTTGCATAAGATGAATATCACTAACATTAAGCTGTGCTGTAGTACAAACCCACCGCATTAATCAAGCGTGGAACTCGTACTAATGAAATAGGTACGTATGCGGTGTTGTTGTTATAGGTAGAGTTGTACCAAATATTCATTTCAAGACCATTCGTATTTGTGTTCAGAAAATCATAACCTGGGTAGAAGCAAGTTATACACATAAGAAAATTGAAAGCAATAAAGAGAAACATTTCGTTGAAGTCGGATGAGAAGATGAGATCACCTGCAACAAATTCATTCGTCTTTCCGCCTCCACTACCTCCACCATTTTGTCTGTAACCCTTAAAGAGTTCATCATTTACAACTGATGCACTTTCACGCCATAGTGGCAAACTCTGAACGCAGTCTATGTCTAAACATTTGAAAGGGAAAAATAATCAGAAATAGAAACCATATCAAGTTCTGAAAACAATATATATATATATATATATATAAAATGGCATCCTTGTGTATAACAAAAGAGTTCAACAGCAATAGAAAAAACCTCTCTAGGAAAACAAAACTTAATATCTAGCTTGTTTAGGAGGAATAAATTAAATCCCATCTACCCAGTCATAGAGGGTTAGTACATTGCGACAGTTGATGACACTTGGACAACTGATAAGTTAGTCCTTTTTGTGAATAGTGAGAACAGAACCAACAAATATAGATATATAAAGAGTCGAAATTGCCAGGACAAACAGTATAGTTATGGTACAATGTTCTCAGGAAGTGAAATCATCATGAGCTTACAAAAGTGAGGCACAAATTTTATTTCCCACGATTATCCTGTAGACAATCTTGACGAAGTCCTCAGTTGTGCCTTTCCTATCCTTATATTCATATACATCTTAAATAACAAGGAGAAGTGGACCACCAAGACCAAGGTAAAGAATTAGGAAATTCTACTTACTGAGCTGAAGGGGTATGGTCCCGGCATTGGTTGAAAGTGTCTGCGTTAGATTGGACAAGCACTGAGGTTGCAGCAGATACAAGTTATTCCCTGGGATAAACGCTGACTCTATTAACTCTGTTGTCCACGGCCACGTGTCCGATCCCTAAGAGATCAAATCCAACCAAGAACTCCATCCATTACCAACAAAAGGAAAATGAACATATAGTGTAACAAAGATCAAACTACATATTAATTCAAGGCCGGCCTGTAGTTATGCTGGCACGAACTCACCACAACGATCTTGGATAGTGCATCCAGATAATCCGTCAAATTCAAGGAGGAAGTCGAAGCAGGAAACAGTCCAGCCGAAAGACCTGTCAGTGGAAACACGAACACAGCAACAGCACGCGTATTAAGAACAACAAATCGTCACGTAACTGACTTGTATAGCATGAAAGTTCTTGCTACCATGCGTCCATGACATTGACATGGAATGGAAGGAGTAGAATATTATATACTCTGAGCTAGCGAGCGGTTGTTGCCGGTGACGAGGACGGCAGCGGGGCAGGAGCCGGTGTCCCGGCAGGTCGGGTCAGGCAAGCCATCGAACAGCTGGCCGGCGGTCCTGACGGCGCGTGACTCGGGCCGCGGCACCTGCACCAGCGCTGGCCACGGGGTCGGGTTGGGGATTGGGCAGCTGCCGACCTGATCCAGGGTGGAGTGCTGGGCACCGCACTCCGTCCGGCGACACGCGTCCCCGACCGCGGCGGGGCCCGGGTCGACGCAGACGCAGCCGCAGCGGTACTTAGGCTTGTCGAGCTCGCGGTTGATGACGCCCTGAAGCACGACGAGGATGACACAGATGAGCACCGGGAAGAGCGTGATGCCGATGTTGGTCTTCAGGTTCCGCTTCTGCACACATGGGATGACATCGCACAGCCAAGAAAGAAGACAGACAGATCATCGGGTGCTCCATTGCAGCATCAGGCACAAACAATCTAGCTTCATCGGGAGACAGCACAGAGCAAGAGGAAACAGGGGAGGGAGGGAAGGGGGACCTGGAAGCAGAGGTTCTTGCGGAGGAGGGCGTTGGCCTGCGTGAGGAAGCTCGCGGGGCCCCTCGTGGAGGACGGGGCGTCCATCCTCGAGCAAGCGAGCGGAAGAGCTGCTGCTGCCGCCGCCTGCTGGCCGGGTTTGGTGAAGAAGACGGGTCAATTCAGTGGCAAGCAGCAATGGTGGTGGTGGTGAACCTTGTGCTCCAGCAGTGCTCTTTTTATTTTATAGCATTCGGCTGCAGCCGTGCCGTTGTCTGGCTCCCGCCAATTCCGTTTCCGTCCGTCACCGTGGCCGTTTCTGAAGGGGAGTCCGCAAATAACGAGGACTCGGAGGGCTTAACTGAAACCTGTAACAGGTGCGATTAAAACTATCTTGGCAGGGTTAAAATGCAAAACGGTTCTGGTTTGCTCCTCGATCTCGTTCTCTCGCCTCAATGCAAGCTTCTTTGCTCCTTCTGTTGACTTCAAGATATCCGAAGCTGGTCAGAGGCCACGTGGGCCCACCCCACAGGTAGGGCTGGCTGTCCATGACTCCATGTCGTGCGTACATGTGCTTCAATTGAGATTCGAATGGATATATATACATGTGTCAACACTATCCTCTTATATATAAATAAACTATCAAATACACTACAAATATTAACGGCTAGCTTATGGTTATGTGACATGATTTCGATCAATTCCATAATTTATGTAGGATTTTTAGAGTTTGAGGTCACGATTGCCCACTAATAACCAATCCACCCCGGCCTCCCCTATACTACTATACCCCATGCCATATACCCCATTCCTCTCATCGATTACATGTCTCATCTTCCTACTTTTGGAATCTGGTATGTTCATACATACTATTATTGAAATGTGATGTCAGCGCAACCAATATTGTTAACATCGGGACATAAACTTTAGGTTCACCAGCAATGCACATTGTGTTATTAATAAGTTTGCATGATCAACGATAAACCCTAAGTTAAACTAGGAATCGGCATGGTCCCATAAATCCAATACATAAGAGGTTGTGGTTTGCATCTAAATGCGTTCAAGACTTCAACCGAATATATAACCGATAAATTTGCGCTCTAGGGGATATGAACTATCCTCTAGAGCAAAAAGGAGATGCATGCCCTTGAGGACAACTACACAAACAACTATTTATAGATCCCTAGCTCTTTGATTGGTTCAAGTTAGTAATGCACTAAGTTCTCTTTTTTTTTTGCATTTAATCAGTGTTAGTGATCATGTTCAAGGACAAAGAAGATATTGTTTATGAGCTAAACATTATGTGATCATTAGGCCAGATTCGATAGGTGTGTCTCCCAGTGAAAAGGGATTGCCTGTATTTGTAATTTAGATTAATGGTGCAAATGAAAATCTGTTAAATTCATTGGAGCACTCGCTTAGGGTATGAGGTCCCCTCCCCCCCCCCCCACCACTTCCTTTTGCAATATGATGGTTAAAAAAAGCAACTTGTAACATAAATACCTACTTATTATAGAACTATGTGTCATGAAACTGCAAAGCAGTTCTTAGTTTCGTTTCTCATGTATAAAAATATGTCTTGCAATGTATGATCAGAAAAGAGTCCGTGAAAACTTTGATACAGTTTATTAATTAGTTATCACAAGTATAATACTCCCTCCATCTCTGGATATAAGGCATGAACCTATTTAAAAATTTAAACTTTATTATCTTTGACCAATAATTAGTCGAATAATATAGAAAATATATAGTACAACACAAAGTTAAATCGTGGCTTATATCTTGATGTGACAGATGGAGTATATATATATATAATATATATATATATATATATATATATATATATATATATATAAATGAAGCACGATAATGTTATCAGCAAATAGATTCTACCAAAATAATGAATTTTTCTAGTTGCTCCTTCAAAATCGAACCATGCAATTTAGTTGTGGGCTCTTTAATTTGCATGAAGAAAGTGAGAAAAAAGTATAATAAAGTGACCAAATCCAAATACCTAAAGGAAATATTGATCAGAGTTAAATCATCTATAACACATAAAGAGGCCCTGCTGCGTCGCATTATATTATTAGGTGCCTTGTCTCGTTTGCCAAGTGATCTCTTCGGGCTCTTCCATGGAGTACGGTACGGCGGTCTACTATAAACGCTGTCTACTATAAACGCTGGAATGGAAGTTTTTTTTTCCGATCACGCCATAAACGCGTTTTTCATTAAGCAGAAGAGAGATTAAAACAGACCACAGACCAGGATCAGTAACCAAGGTTACCGAAGCCAACCCCCAAAAAGGAAGAGAGGCGACATAGGTCAATCAAAAGCAAATGAAAGCGAGAGGCCTGAACCAAAGAGCCAGGCGGCAAGAAGCTTAGAGACCCGCTAGCAGCCCAGCAAGGTGCCTGAAACCGGCCCTGCACCACTCTGCTACATCTTGGACCAGCAGCACAAGCAGAGGCGCTGGCGTCGCTACCCCTCTGAAAGTTCGAGCATTACGCTCCTTCCACAGAGACCAACCTAACAAGAAGAAGAACGAGTCGAAGCCTTTCCTTCGTAGCTTGGGAACTGCCTTCCTGACCCTCAACCACCAAACAATAGCAAGATCACCAGGCACCGGAGCAGGAACACCCAGCTGAAGCTTAGAGAGCCAGCGGTACCACACCTCCCGGCTGTACGGGCAAGAGAGCAGAACGTGGTCAATAGACTCCACTCCTTGGTCATATGATGCAGGTATCGTCAGGCTGCAGCCCATGGCGAAATCTCCTCTCCGCCGTCCAGCACCGACCATGCAGGACGAGCTAGAAGAAGAAGCGTACCCGTGGAGACGCCGCAGTCCTCCACGTATTGATGGATTAGTTAATTAGTATACAATCCTATATCGTTTCTTGGTCCATAAGGTAAGGCTGACCTCTTACGAGCTCCAAACATGCATGTAAACAGCGGTCTTGACATAAAATATGTAGCATAATATACAGTAGTAGTATTTGTCATGTGGCTGACAGCCAACACAAGTGCTATCAGTTGCTTCCCAATGGATGAAGTTAAACGATACGATAATGTCATAATGATGATTGATTAATAGTCAAACACAGGATGCAGAAGGCCCCTGGAAGAAGCTGCCGGCGACTGCGACGACGCTCGATCTCTACTGGTGAACCTACCTCAAGTTAAGCTGATGAACTGTACGTTTGCAAACCTGCCTGTGGGATTTGACTATTAAACTATTGGAGTACTTGTTTGGATTCAACTGTGTGTATGGTCCGAGCGCGCGTTAGTGATGAATTTCTGGGGAGGTTCAGCTGGTAATATATATTGCTTGCGTACACGTGTTATCAATAAGTCAATCTGGACTTTTCCTTACAGTGTGTCGATCGTCTACAAACTACTATTATTATTAGGTGTAATGACATGGGATGAAATGGAATTCGATGAATATAAAAGCCTCTATTTACCGGAGTTACCTGTATTTGTTGGGTCAGGGTGACTCCAATGAATAAAGCACATTTGATCCCAGCACACAAAGGTTTACGACAATATAATACCGGTAAAAAAATTTGGCACCTAGCGACAAATACAATTTTTTGAGAATTTTGAAAATGATGAATCCACAAATTCAAACGAATTTAACTTGAATTTATTTTTAAAAATAGTTGTTATCATTTCACTAGAAGTCATAAAAAAAATACTCTCTCCGGTCCTGAATAAATCAATTTATAGAAACCTTGACAGTCAAACTTTTAACATAGAAGGAGCATCATGTAAAAATATATTTTATAATAAATATTATGATACTAATTTAATATCATAAATTTTAATGTTTTTTTCTAGAAATTTAATTTGGTCAAAGTTCAAAATTTTTGACTAAGACCACTGTAAATATTTATTTTTGTAGGGATAGAGGGAAGATAGAGCAGCAATATTGCAGCAGACTGATGGTGACTGCCTACACTGCTCGTGTTGTGTGTGGGAGTGAGAAATTTAATAAATTTTTTTAAAAAAAGGCTTCGGTGAGAGTATGGATAGGGAGAGAGCCGTTTATGGTAGTTGGTGCAATTTATGGCTTGTTTGGCTAGGCTCTCTTCAGCTCTAGCTCAGGCACTAGACCTCCCTGTTGCCTGGCGTCAGATGAGCCAGGGAAAGGCAACATCGCTGGCTTCACATGCAAAGATAGGTGGAGCCGGAGCCAGTTTGCTAGTGCTACATGAACATATGGGCCAGGCCTGAGTCGAGTGAGCTAGCCAAACATCCGAGCTCCAGAAAATATTGGAGCAGCCCAACTCCATGGAATTATTGGAGCTCTAGTACAATTTTTTGGAGTACCTTTTCTGCTACTCCAGAATTGGCCAAAATAGACTCAGACTTAGAGTTGAGGTAAAATTACCCGCAATTGCCACTGATTACACAAGTGAACCGTTTTTTCTTTCTATTCCATCCGCCCCCACCCATTAGGACCCGCCCTTCACCCCACCGGTGGCCACCAGCCCCACTCGCCAAGCCCACCTCGTCGGGCGGTGCCGCCCCCGTGGCTCCCTCTCCCCGCTGACCATGTCTTCTTCTTCTTCCCCCACGCCTCCTTCCCCCACTCCTCCATCCCCTAACCCTAACCCTAGAGGAGAAGAACAGAGCCTTCCTCAACGATGTCCGACGCAAGAAGAACTTCTCCGTCGCCGTGAAGACCTCCTCAACAAGATCCTCCAACCTGCAGTGAAGCCCCGACAAGCTCCCCCAACCTGCAGTGAATTGGTAGTGAATTTGTATGCTCTCTAGTGAATTGGTAGTGATCTATATGTTCTCTAGTGAATTTTGGTAGTGAATTAGTTGCTCTCTAGTTCTTGTTAGCTGTTCATGTTCTTGGAATTAAGGTAATCATATTTTTAAATTATGGACTTGTACCTCGGATTATTTGATTGGACTTGTAAGTCGGATTATTTGCTTGGATAGATTATTCGGATTATCTTAGAACTATTTGTTTGGATTATCTTGTAATATGTTGGTTCTTTGATTTACATGTTTGTTTAGCTGTTGTACGTATTATTAAAGTACACTCATGTCAACCAAGGGTAAATTGGACAATCCACATTGATAAAACAACACTATGGGGCTGAGAGTACACTTCTAGCCAAACACCCCGTGCAGACAGCTCCAACTTCACTCAGAGCTAGCTCCACCTAGATTTCTAGAGTGGAGCTGCTCTGTCTGGAATTAGAGTCATGCCAAACAGGCCCTATAGTATAGAGCACATTAGCACACAGAGCTGGAGCTGCCCAACATAAGTCATCTTGCCAAAGACTTCCTTAGTGGGGTGTGGGTCAAAGATCAATTGTGCCAAAATAATTTGACTAGCGAAAGATGAATTCACCCTGTGCAAGGATGAATTCACCAATTACTATATACATAGGGTGAAAGATGAAGGTCCTATTCGTTTCGCTGAAATTTAGCTTAGACTAATTTATTGTGAGAGAAAAATATTGTTTGTTCACTAAAAAGTGCTGCTGAAGTAGTGCTAATGAACCGAACTAAATCGTACAAGAAAATTTTGACCTATACAAAAAATATGGAATCCTAGCAAAAACAATGAATTTTTGAAAGTTATGGTGCATTGTCATGCACCAAAATTTGAACCTTGATAGTGCATGGTAGGTTGGCCAGTTGTAGACCCCCGCAACATAATATCCTGTCTCCGTCCTTGATCGTAGCTAGCTAGCTAGCCTCCCCAACCTGTAGGCGTGGTCTACCATCACTCTCTCGGCTGTGAGGAGGTAGCACATTTTATGTAGGAGCACGGCCGTCTCCTACCTCGCGCCAGCCATAACTGCAACTCCTCTCCGATCTTCTTCCACTACTATAGAACTGACAATCACTGTCGGCCCATCACTGTCGGTTTTGTTTGGGCCGGCAGTGATGCCTCATCACTGTCGGTTCATGCTCTGAAAGATCCTCAATTATTGGGGGCAGGGATAGAACCGGCAGTGAAACTGTTGACACAAAAAGCGTCAGGATTTACGAACACCTCGGGCTATTACCCAAAGCTCGGTATTCCGGAGGCGTGCTAGTCGATTTGACCAGTTAATCGACAAGGACGATAACTAGAACAAAACTGAACGAGACAACGGCGATGCACCCAGATGTCAAAGCTCAGATTGATCAAAGATAACTAGAGCTGAGCTGAACGAGGCAAACAGCGATGCGCCCGGAATGCCAAAGCTCAGAGGTACTCCCACGCGGAACTTGCAAGGGTTTGACGGAGATCAAGATGATGCAGCCCGTCGAAGCTTGAAGAACTCGTTGATAAACTACAGCTAATGCAGTAAAAGGGTAAATTGCGATAAAAGTAGAATAAGAATAAAATTGGTTTGTTTTTGATTGGATTGATTGTCTTTTCTGTGGCACTCGGGCACATATTTATACTCCCACATGGAGAGTTGTACAAGGACACGACTCATATCCTTCCTAAAACAAACTCCTAACTTTATGGAAACTGACTCACGCAGGAGTCGGATCTAAAACAATAATATTTATTTCCCTAAACAAACACACCTATTTTAAAGGAAAATAAACGACCCATGTAAGAGTCGGACTCAAACTACTATAATAACAATACTGGTACAAAACACCAGCTTCCTTATACTTCTCTTCGATGGAAACTTTCCATCGGCAGAACCCTTCAATCTGCGACTTCCTTCTTTGGCCACCAGTACTCTTTCGCTGATATCACACGCCAAGTCACCTTATCAGCACCTCATGCCTATCGGCATCGGTAATATTTCCCGATCGGCAACCTTGTACCGATAACTGTCTTTACCAACCTATCGACAATCGGCAACCACTTCACCGGCACTCAGCATCAGCTTCTCATCGGCAGCGTCATGTTCATCGGCAACACCCCCTCATCGGTAATCGGTAATGCCTCCTCATCGACAATCGGCACCGTCTCTGTCGGTAATCGGCATCGGCAACTTCATAGCTCAAGCTATCCGAATTCACCAATCAACCTTCGTCGACAAGGACCATCCAGCTTCCATCAGCAGCACACTTGGTCATCGGCAATACTGGCTCAAGATTTCCCGATGCCGATGGAGAACGGCCGCTGACCAGTCAAGCCTTAGCTCATTTGACACGTGTTGAAAAACGGTGTCAACACATGCCCCCCAGTTTCGGAGCGTATAATATTTTACGTGCCAAAATTCTCTCCACTGTAGCCATTGAAATAGCCGTTTCCTCCGAGATAGATGCACAGTTTCTTCGATCTCCGCATGTGGAACTGCAATTTAATAATAAAATCCCTCGATTGTAGCACAAACAGTTGCAGACCACCTCGATCACCGCGCGTATCTACCGCAGGCCTCTCCACATTCCTGCACAGTGTGGAACGGAACCCCAAAATGCCCCTGGGTAAGCTTATAAAAGTTACTGGGATCCACACCACTTTTTTACCCTGAGCTCATTTTCACTTTCACCTTCCTGCCTTCGTCTTCAACCTCCAGCCGCTCTGAAGAACACGAGCTCGAGCAACAGTACTTCCTGCAATCCAAGGACGAACCGCAAGCATCCTTCAACCTCAATGGCGATCCAAGTCGACATCCCAAAGGTAAGGCTCATTCTCCACCCAATCCAACCTCCTTCTGGTCCTTTTCCGCACAAATCTAGATTTATCCCCGTTCCTTTTCTGATTTTTTCCCCTTCTTTCCTTCGAACCCTAGGAACTGTACGACAAGGTAGTGATCCCACTCACCGGTTCCACCTTCAGTTGCTTAGGCCCATGGGGAATTCGGATCCTAGTTATATAATCAACGCAGAAACCAACTGAATCCCTTTCAGATCTGAATGTTTCGGTCTAGGATTGTGGAAGGACGCTTTCCGATCATGGCCCAAGCCTACTAAGGGGTGGAAAAACTGGTACCTTAGGGTTGCTAGGGCACAACAAGTTTACTGGCAAGAGCGCAATTTGGACCAATGCATCCGGCTTTCCATTGCCGATATAGAGAGAAATGAGAACATGCTGATAGCTGCCTCCTACTTCTGGTCTGACACAATGAACGCTTTCCTTTTCCGACATGGACCATCCACCCCGACCCTTGCCAATGTCCATATGTTGACCGGCTTGGATGTCTCCTTTGCCGATACCTTCACTTTATTCAACAGGAAAGCCGAGTACAAAGTGAATACTCGGAACATCGGCGGCTGGACAGGCTATATTTACGAGTGCCAGAAAACAGGATCGGTAAACCAGAGAGAGCACGCCACTTTTCTAAATATGTGGCTAGAAAAGTTCATCTTCTGTGGTAGAGCAGATGGACCCACTACCATGCATCTTCCAGCAGCTGAGTTACTTGCCAATGGGACGAGACTTCCCCTAGGCAGATATCTTCTAGGATCGGTATATCGCCTTCTCCATCAAGTATCCCAGAAGTTACTGCTAGGCGAGCACATCGGCAATCTAGGCGGCCCTTGGTGGTTTCTCAATATGTGGCTGAACGCACAGATGCAAAAAGCACTTCAATTCGACTTTTTCGCCCAGCGATTCCCGAGAGACATATCAGAAGACCATCAGTGTAGGGATGATGAATCGGCAACCCGCCCTCCACTCAACTTTGGAGAAGCAATTATAGTGTTGCCAGGGACCAATGCCGATGCAGAGCAATTTGGTTTATTCTTTCAGAAGTTTTATAATGGAATTCCTGCCACAAAACGGCTCTGGTGGCCATATGCCGACGAAGACAACCAGTTCCCATTGCTATTTAACCTTACCGATGGGAATGTGCCTGAGAACCAAATAATTATGAAGGCCAGTATCACTCCTCGAGCTATTCCAGTAAACATCTTCGGATCGGGAAAGAACGCTCCTCCATCATTTGAGTTCTACTACCCATCGGTAGCGGCAAGACAACTGGCGTTCGGTCAACTGCCGATCAAGCTTTGTTACTCCAAGGTAGTGAAGCCCAGGCAGACATTCTCCAGCGCTCTAGACTGGAACAAGGTTTTCAACCTTCTCCCCGATGTCGATGTATTAGACCTCGACCTGTCCTCCTGGTCACCAACTTCCTTCATCACAAATGAGTACAAGTCCTGGTGGCAAGAATGGAGGTGTCAGCTGTTTGCGAAGTCGTCGCACTACTATCGGCACATGATCGACGCCAATCACATCGTCCCCGATGACGCAGTAAGTTTCATCCCGATGCATTCTTTACTTTACTTCCACCATCGGTATTTAACCCTCTTGCGCTTAACAGGTTGATGATTCAATTCCTCCGATGAGCAAGAGTGGCAAGCCCTTCAAGCTTCGAATGATGAGCCCCGTATCACTCATCGGCAACAAGGCTCCCTCGTTAGCCGCCTTCATTCCTCGGTAGGTACCCACACCGACACCTGCAAAAGCCAAGGCTACATCGGCCGCTGCTGCTGCCCTGAGACGGGTGTTTGCAGTAAATTCATCTTCACTCACGCCGATTACATAATGCTTCATTGGCAATACTCTATTTTGTATAACTTGCATTGAATATTTTCAGGCTATGAGGTCATCGGTAGCTGCTCCCAGCAGACAAGCACCTTCAAGTCCGGCTGCCGATGCCCCCCAGTCCTCATCGAAACGGGCTAGATCCCCTGCTGCCGCGCCAAGGAAGAAAAGACGCTTGAGGCTGGCTAGCCCATCTTCGCCATTGGCACAAGTTGCACCACCAACTGTCGACGCGTCGTCGGCAGAGACTCCATCGTCTCCTATCCCAGATCAACCGATGGATGACGTCCTCGGTCAGGAGACAATTCCATCCGCTGCAGCAGCGGAGGCGGCATCGGCATCGACACCGTCAGCTGAAGTTCCCGATGAAGAAATACCCGCAATGGCAGCGGAGGCGGGATCGGTATTGGCACCGTTAGCCGAAGTCCCTGATGAAGCAACACCCGCAATGGCAGCGGAGGCGGTATCGGCATCAGCACCGTCAGCCGAAGCTCCTGACGAGAGAACGGCGTTGCCGCCACGAGAACCAGGCACTACATCGGAAGCAACGCCAGCAACGACGTCACCAGCACCGACCGCGCCAAGTGCTTCTCCTATGGGAGTTCCTTTATCGGCAATCGCCGCCACTCTTCGGGATGAAGCTGGACCATCCACCATGCCGAGCCCTAGGCAAGAGATTCACTTCAAGATGGTAAGTTAATCCCTTAAAAATTCTAGTATAATCTTTCGATCGGCATATTTTAACCCCTCCGTTTTCAGGCCCAAGATTCTCCAGACAGTCTTTTCTCCTTCAGCCTTAACCCGCAGGATGAAGATGGACGCCAAGGCCCCCTCCAGGAAGACAGCCTTTTCTCCTTCACAGTTGACATACCCGATGACGACGATGAGGAAGAGAGCTCCGTCCCAGTTCTATCGGCAGAGATCAAGACCAAGCTTGAAGCACTACTCTCCTTGCTGCTACAAGACACGTCCCAGCTCATTCAAGACTCATCAGCAGCAAGGGTTACTTTCAAGGACATCCAAGGCCATCTCCCTGCCGACATGGCATAAATCCTTCTTCAAGCAACCTTCCTCAACATCAAGCAAGTCCAGTACCAGCGGCTTTCCCGTCGCATTGCCGATAGGGCCGCCCAATCCAAGAGCGAGGAAGAGAAGCTTAAGTTCAAAAATATTGCCGATGAGAAGCACAAGAGCATCGGCCAGGCAGAAGTCTCCATCAATGGCCTCGATCACGAGATCACTCAGCTATCGGTCAAGAAAGAGAATTATTAGCTGAGTTACAAAGGGTCGAAGAGGCTCTGACTACTTCCAATCAGCAGAAAACCCAACTGCTCGATACCATCAAGGTCCTGCGGCAAGAAAGGGACCAGAACGCCCGACAAGCCATCTTGTGGAAGAAGAGGATCAAGTCGGTCGAGGGCTCCGCTGATGCCGATGCTAAAGAGATGGATGAGATAGAACAAATCCGCCTACGTGCGATATCAGCCATCCACTCTTTGTTGTAATCCATTTGCTGTATCGGCAAGAATGCAATTCTGACACTTGATTTTGGGTCTTGTAATATAATGCTTACATGTTTTTACCGATGTATTATAATTTTCCCTTCATCGGCATTCAAACGAGCACGCTGTATGTCGACTCCTTCGAGAGTTCCTAGAACGTAGGCATTGCTGGGAGCAAACTGTCTTATCCGATAAGAACCCCCCTTGATTAGGAAACCATCTTCCAAGCTTAAAACTTGGTTCCAATCGGTAAAATCAACTTCCATACCAGAGTACTATCGGCAAACTCTTTCACCCAGTTATCGGCAACCACTACCGACACCATGACTTATCGAATCAACTAAAATCCTCTAAGTAATCCCAACCTTCTAACAAACCCTGGTATTTAGCCCGATTGTAACAATAATCGGCAATGAGGCCTCACACTTCCATCGGACTAGAATTAGGACAATGCCGATAGACCCACCAAGGAGCACAAGGAGTAATTCCCCAAAACGTTTGCACCACACACGCACGCAAGCACGGCAAAATCATTCTCACCATCATCCTCCTCTGGCGGTTAACGAATCCATCGGTAGCACGACGTCTCACACACAAACCATCGGCAGGTGCCCCCAAGTATAATAATTGAACTCACCAATTTGCCGAGTACGGTCCCCAAGCCAACAATGTCCAAGATTGACTCCGGTTAGACCATTGGCAATATATTGCCGTCTGCCGATGGATTTCCATCCTTGCGCTTTTGACCTTCACTACTTTTCCCTTAAGGGAATCTCAGTGCTATGTAAATCATTACGGCGTTTGCGCTGAATCCTCCTCTTCCGAGTCTTTGTCAGACCCTTAGGGCACCACTGCGGGAGTCTGGTTTTCCAGACAGGCTGATGCTGCCTTTCATTACTCACATCGGCACTTCTTCCGATGTTTGAATCTCTGGAGAATACTTCCTCATCGGGCACTCTCGTCATGGTTACCCCTTCACTCTCCTCTTGATCAACCTGCCTGCCAAGCCTGCTATGGGCACTAAGCTTGCCCCCCAGCCGGTCATGTACCGGTGGCTTGGCGTACCTGGATGCCCGATCATCAAAATAAGGTTTCTTACCCGACTGATCGGCAGTGTGATACCCATTGCATTCAGGATAGTCATCGGCAGTAGGTAGCTTAATGCCTTCTTCCCAACAGTTAACGAAGAAGGGACACCTCCAATTATTTTTCCGACGAAGCCACTCCCGACGTTCTTCTTCTTCCTGCCGATATCGCTCATCTCGTGATTGCCGATAGTTCCGCCTTGGTAGCTTGTGCGTGATCACCATACCAGGAGCCCTTCCGACACAGCCACCTTCATCGGCAATTCTCTTGCCTTTCCTGTCATCGGCAAACTTTTCGACGTCGCGCTCAGCCACTTGATGATCAGGATCTACCGATGCACTCTTTCTAGCATCGTCCGATGTCAGCACCTTAGTCTTTCCATCGGTTTCCACCATATTATTCGGAAACGGGTGCTGATCAATTTCCATTGGTTTCTGGACTTTAGGATTTTCAAATTGTATCCGTCCAGAGTCAATTTCTGACTGCAACTGCTGCCTGAACACTTTGCAGTCGTCGGTACTGTGAGAAGTTGTATTGTGCCACTTGCAGTACCTGGCCTTCTTGAGTTCCTCGGCCGATGGAATTACTTGATTGAGGGCTAGCTTAACTCGCCCTTCCTGAAGCAGTAGGTCAAATATCCCATCGGCCTTCGTGACATCGAAGGTGAACTTCCCAGTCCTTTTCTGGTCGAGCGCACAAGGTATCGGCTCCTCATCTTTCACCCACTCAACAGTGCCGACGTTCACCTCCTCATCTGACTCGGAGTCCCCTTGTCCAACGAAGAGCACTTTTGCGCTCCAGGTCTTCTTGGGCTCGAACGATTCAACATCCTGATCGGCCCCTGCGACATCAAAGGTGAAACTTTCCAATTCAGCATCGCTGATACTTGGTTCCCCGTCCGAATCTGAATCTTCCATTTTCTTGGTCGAAAACACCTTCGTGTCTGGATCTTGCTGATGCGCAGATTCGCTCACTGGTTGGGCAGATGGATGCATTTCTTCATATTTTTGTGGTGAGCAAGCTGGAGTAATTAATACATCAGCAGCACCAATCTGTTGAATATTAAGCATCGGCTGATTAAACGATGGGCAAATCTGAATGTCCACTGGTTGAGTAGGTTGATGTACTTCAGATCTTCGTGGTGAAAAAGCTGGAGCAGCCAACACGTCTATAGCACCAATCTGCTGAATATTATGCATCGGCTGATTGACCGATGGGCAACTCTGAACGTCTACTAGCTGAATAGGTCGATGCACTCCTTCATATCTTGACGCCAATGCACTTGAGATGATTGGTGCGTGCACAGTACCAGTCATTAAAATATTATGCATCGGCTGCGTCGCCGATGGGCAATTTTGCATAGCTGCTGGCTTGTGTTGCGGCGTCATACTCACCGGTTGCTGTACCGATGTCTCATTGTGCACGTTTACTTGCGATTATTGCGGTGTAGTACTTGTCGGTTGATATACCGACACCTCATTCTGAAGACCCGCAGGATGCTACGGAACTCCTGCCACTTGGTGCTCAGGCCTCACACATTGCTGCTGAATCGGCAACTGACCGATCCAACCTACATTAGGTGTCATAGGCACATGACTTACTGATGGCTGATAACCAGCTGACTCTTGCAACCCTTGTGCCTTTGGATGATTGCGTTGATCTGCAAGTACCATAGGCTGGGCAACTATTGCCGATACAGGCTGACTGGCATTTGACACGCTTTGCATTGGCCAAGAATTTACCATTGGTTGATAGCCAGCTGACATCTGTCGTTCTTGTACCCTTGAATGATCGCCTTGACCTGCGGGCACTACAATTTGAGCAGTCATTGCCGATACAGACTGATATCAATAGACATGCCTTGTCGCATCGGCCAAGAATTTGCTGATGGTTGAGAACCAGCTGGCTCTTGCAACTCCTGTATCCTAAGAGGATAGCTTTGATTGGTAGCCACCGTAGGTTGAGCAGCTACGGCCGATGCAGACTGACTGACACTCGATGCGCCTTGTTGCATCGGCCAAGAATTTGCCGATATAGGCTGATTAACGATTGGCACGTCTTGTTGCATCGGCCAAGCATTTGCCGATAACTGATAACCGGTGGGTGCTTTTTCTTGTTGTACCCTTGGATGATCGCTTGGACTTACGGGTACCACAACTTGAGCAGCTATTGCCGATACAGATTGATTGACGATTGGCATACCTTGTTGTATCGGCCAAGAAGTTGTCGATGACTGATAGCCAGCTGACGCCTGTCGTTCTTGTGGCGTCGGATAATTGACAACATAGCTACCTTGATTGGTAAGTGTTCCAGCTTGGAGAACCATTGCTGCCATGGGTTGACTCGCGACTGCTGGGCCTTGTTGTATCGGCAAGTGACTTGCCGATGGTTGGGCATACGGCACTCTGGGTATTGCCGTTCGCAGATTCCCTGTTGGCAACTGCACCGTTGGAGATGGTGTAGCATAATGTATCATTGGAACCATCGGCTGTACAGATATTGCCGGTGCCATGGGAACCTTCCACCCTGCATGGTTATCTTGGACCGATCTGGAATCAGCAGATAGACTTGGAGACATACCGTATCCCTACCAGTGGGCTGAAGCTGGCTGATTCTGGATCACAGGTCTAGACATCGTCGAAGCCACCAGATTTGTATTCACCTGAGCAGTGCTTGCTGGGCTCGATCTGGGCGGCGCAATCCCATCGGCAGATCGGCTCATAATTGGTGTGGACACCCTTGGAACCGCCGATGGAGTCGCAACAGATGCCGATCCGAGTTGACGATACTCTGGACCAACATAATATGGTGCCTGTCCCTTGAAAGCTTGCTTGACAGCATTGCATACGGTATCGGACAACACATTGGATTGGCTAACTAATACATTATTTAATGCATAATTAACTGTTTCTTGTATTTTACCAGGATCGGCGTAGAGAGTGGTCTGCCGTAGCGACGGCGGATCTTGCTTCTGTACTGCTCCACCGATTCCGTTTATGCTGAAGGACTTGAGATACAACCGCTTGTACTCCTCCATTGCCTGCTCCATAGCCTGCCTCTGATGATCCGTCAGATTTGCTGTGGAGACTTCAATGACACTCCTTGGATTAGTCATGATAGATATAAAAATCTATAAAATCGGGTCCCACTGGGCGTGCCAAAAGAGGTGTTGACACAAAAAGCGTCAGAATTTGCGAACACCTCGGGCTATTACCCAAAGCTCGGTATTCCGGAGGCGTGCCAGTCGATTTGACCAGTTAATCGACAAGGACGATAACTAGAACAAAACTGAACGAGACAACGGCGATGCACCCAGATGTCAAAGCTCAGATTGATCAAAGATAACTAGAGCTGAGCTGAACGAGGCAAACAACGATGCGCCCGGAATGCCAAAGCTCAGAGGTACTCCCACGCGGAACTTGCAAGGGTTTGACGGAGATCAAGATGATGCAGCCCATCGAAGCTTGAAGAACTCGTTGATAAACTACAGCTAATGCAGTAAAAGGGTAAATTGCGATAAAAGTAGAATAAGAATAAAATTGGTTTGTTTTTGATTGGATTGATTGTCTTTTCCGTGGCCCTCGGGCACATATTTATACTCCCGGATGGAGAGTTGTATAAGGACACGACTCATATCCTTCCTAAAACAAACTCCTAACTTTAAGGAAACTGACTCACGCAGGAGTCGGATCTAAAACAATAATATTTATTTCCCTAAACAAACGCACCTATTTTAAAGGAAAATAAACGACCCATGCAAGAGTCGGACTCAAACTACTATAATAACAATACTAGTACAAAACACCAGCTTCCTTATACTTCTCTTCGATGTAAACTTTCCATCGGCAGAACCCTTCAATCCGCGCCTTCCTTCTTTGGCCACCAGTACTCTTTCGCTGATATCACACGCCAAGTCACCTTATCAGCACCTCATGCCTATCGGCATCGGTAATATTTCCCGATCGGCAACCTTGTACCGATAGCTGTCTTTACCAACCTATCGGCAATCGGCAACCACTTCACCGGCACTCGGCATCAGCTTCTCATCGGCAGCGTCATGTTCATCGGCAACACCCCCTCATCGGTAATCGGTAATGCCTCCTCATCGACAATCGGCACCGTCTCTGTCGGTAATTGGCATCGACAACTTCATAGCTCAAGCTATCCGACTTCACCAATCAACCTTCGTCGACAAGGACCATCCAACTTCCATCGGCAGCACACTTGGTCATCGGCAATACTGGCTCAAGATTTCCCGATGCCGATGGAGAACGACCGCTAACCAGTCAAGCCTTAGCTCATTTGACACGTGTTGAAATACGGTGTCAACAGAAACACCACATCACTGCCGGTTGGTGGCTTAAACTGGCAGTGATGCCTCTCTGCACTATCACTGCCGGTTCAAGCCACCAACCGGCAGTGATGTGGTGTTTCACGGCCGGTTCGTGTATTGAACCGGCAGTGATGTTGTGTACAGTATAAAGGCTTCGATATCCTCTCCCTCCTCTGTGCCAACAGTGCAGAACAGTGCGTGAGGAGCTCCCTTTCTCCATTGTTGCGGCTGGTGGATTTCTTGACCTCCATTGTTGGACCTCTTCAATCTTGGATACTAACATCTTCTAGCTCTTGGTTAGTAACAAACATATTTATTTAGAATTGTATGTTTATATTGCTTTTGTGTGTAAATCCATATTTAGAGCTATACTATTTTTCATGATCAAGAAGAGCTAGGGTTGTTGCAATTTGTGTCT
Source organism: Microstegium vimineum (assembly GCA_022036555.1). NCBI lineage: Eukaryota > Viridiplantae > Streptophyta > Magnoliopsida > Poales > Poaceae > Microstegium > Microstegium vimineum. Next base: position 30,007,929 of record CM039136.1, on the reverse strand, counting down.
ATTTTTTTTAGCTTTTAGATCCAAAATTACTTGGAAAAATTGTAGCACTTTGTTTTTATTGGGTAATTATTGTCCAATCATTGAGTAGCTAGGTTCGAAAAATTGGTCTCGAAAATTATAGATAAAATGTGTAATTAGTTATATTTTTTACTTATATTTAATACTCCATGAATGCATTTAAAGATTTGATGGGATGTGGAATTAAACAAGTGCCTCCATTGTTGTTCAAAAAGAGTATGCAATTAATGTTGTTTACGATGAAGCCTCCATTGTTATCTATTTGTTGTCTCATTTTTTATAGCACGACCAAATTCAAATTATATCGAAGAATACATTATATATGTTTATGTGCTTCAAATAATATTGTTCATAAATGCTCCTATTGAAAAACTCTAAACCCTAAATGTCCACGAAAGATCATACTTTATGTTTATGTGCTTCATCTATTAATATTGTTCAGAAAGACTCTGATTAATATGTTCCTATGTTTCCTCTGCTCTGTCCATTTTATCTGTGCAGACATGTCTCGAGGGTGGATGTACGATCTATCACGTACATACCCACGGTACTTGACGGGCATCGACGATTTTATCAAGCAAGCGAGAGTCAATGCTGGGGACTCACATCTTGTATTCTGTCCATGCAAAGACTACAAGAATACGAGAAAATAGGATGACGTGGAGCATTTACGTTTTCACTTGATCACAAGGGGGTTCATGAGAAACTACACTATTTGTGTTGACACAAAAAGCGTCAGGATCTGCGAACACCTCGGGCTATTACCCGAAATTCAATATCCGAGGGTGTGCCAGTCGATTTGACCAGTTAATCGACAAGGACGATAACTAGAACAAGATTCAACCAAGACAACGGCGATACACACGGATGTTAAGATTGGGACTTGATCAGGATAACTAGAGCAGAGCTGAACGAGACAACAGCGATGCACCCGGATGTCAAAGCTCAGAGGTACTCCCACGCGGAACTTACAAGGTTTTGACGGAGATCAAGGTGATGCAGCCCGTCGAAGCTTGAAGAACTCGTAGATAGACTAAGACCAATGCAATAAAGGGTAAATTGCGATAAAAGTAGAATAAGAGTAAATTGATTTGTATTTGATTGATTGATTTATATCACAAGTAGCCTTTGGGCACATATTTATACTCCCGCATGGAGAGTTGTACAGAGACACGACCCGTACCTTTCCTAAAACAAACTCCTAACTTTAAGGAAAATGACTCGCGCAAGAGTCAGATAACAAAATTATTTTCCTAAACAAACATGCCTATTTTAAAGGAAAACAAACGACTCATGCAAGAGTCGGACTCAAACTACTATAATAATACTGGTATAAAATCACCAGTTTCCTTATGTCTTTGCTTCGATGAAAACTTTCCATCGACAGACTCCTTTAATCTGCAATTTCCTTCTTTTGCCACCGGCAACCTTCTACTGACGTTAACTGCCACATCACCCTGTGCCCATCGGCATTCCGTGCCCATCGGCAACATCTCCTCATCAGCAATCGGCATCGGCAACATCTTCTCATCGGCAATCGGCAACTTTACAATCCTGGTGACCTGACTTCACCAACTAACCTCTATCGGCAAGAATCATCTAGCTTTCATCGGCAACAAACTTAGCCTTCTTACATCGTACTTCCATCGACAATACTGACCTATGACTTCCCGATGCCGATGGAAAACGGCCGCCGATCAATCACAAGTCAGCTCATTGGACATGTGCCGAAAAACGGTGTCAACACATGCCCCCCAATTTCGGAGTGTAGAATATTTTACGCGCTGAAATTTTCACCACTGTAGCCGTTTCTCCTGAGATAACTGCACAACTTCCTCAATCCCCGCGCGTGGAACCGCAATTTATTAATAAAATCCCTCGATCATAGCGCAAACAGTTGCAAACCTGACAATATCGCCTTGATTATCGCTCACATCCATCGCAGGCCTCTCCACATTCCTGTACAGTACGAGTAGAAACTCCAAAATACCCCTGACCTAGGTCTATAAAAGTTACCATAGTCCAATCTGCTTTTTACGCTGGGCCTACCTTCACTTTTCACCTACCTCCATCTTCGACCGCGGCGTCTTCAACCTCGGCATTTTCTCCGAAGAACACCTTCTCGAGTTCAAGCAACAGTACTTTCCCCAAGTCAAGTACGAACCACAAGAACTCCCCTATCTCCAATGGCGATCCAAGTCGACATCCCTAAGGTAAATCCATTTTTTCCTTACTCTTTCTGCAAGTCCCTTGTCCGTATGAATTTCTGCAATTTTTCCCCTTTTCTTTCTTTGATCCTTTTTTCTTTTCGAAACCTAGGAACTATACAATAAAGTAGTAATCCCTCTCGAGCAGTCCAACTTCACCTGCCTAGGCCCAATGGGAAATCCTGACCCTAGCTATCTGATCAACGCGGAAGCCAATCGTATCCCCTTCAGATTCGAATGTTTCAGTTTAGGGTTATGGAAAGACGCCTTTCGTTCATGGCCCAAACCCACCAAGGGGTGGAAGAACTGGTATCTTAGGGTCATTAGAACACAGCAAGTTTACTGGTCAGAACGCAGCCTGGATCAGTGCATCAGGCTCTCCATTGCCGATATGGAGAAAAACAAGAACATGCTGATAGCAGCCTCTTATTTCTGGTCCGATACCATGAATGCTTTCTTATTTAGACATGGACCAGCCACCCCTACCCTTGCCGATATACACATGCTGACCGGCCTTGATGTCTCTTCCGCCGATGTCTCAGCCTTGTTCCATCGGAAAGCTGAGCATAAAGTGAACACACGGAACATCGGCAGCTGGACCGGTTATATTCAAGAGCACCAAAAGACCGGATCGGTAGGGCAAAGAGAACACGCCACCTTCCTGAACATGTGGTTGGAGAAGTTTATTTTCTGTGGCAAAACTGTCGGACCGACCACAATATACCTCCCAGCAGCAGAGCTTCTAGCCGATGGAACAAGACTACCTCTCGGTCGATATCTTCTTGGATCAGTATATCGCCTCCTGCATCAAGTATCCAAGAAGTTGTTGTTAGGTGAGCCCATCGGCAACCTTGGAGGCCCCTGGTGGTTCATAAACATGTGGCTGAACGGACACATGTACAAAGTCCTTCAGTTTGATCTATTCAACCAGCAATTCCCAAGGGACATATCAGAAGATTACAAATATGGGGATTATGAATCGGCAACTCGCCCTCCACTCAACTTCGGAGAGGCCATCATAGTGCTGCCAGGGACCGATGCCGATGCAGAGCAGTTTGGCCTGTTCTTTCAGAAATTTTACAACGGAATCCCTGCTTCAGAACGGCTCTGGTGGCCATACATTGATGAGGACAACCGATTTCCGCTGCTGTTCAACCTTACCGATGGGAATGTACCTCAAAATCAAATAATCATGAAGGCCAATATTGTTCCCCGAGCTATCCCAGTCAATATTTTCGGAACTGGGAAGAATGCCCCTCCATCTTTCGAGTTCTACTACCCATCGGCAGCGGCAAGACAACTGGCATTTGGCCAACTGCCGATCAAGCTCTGCTACTCCAAGGTGACAAAACCAAGGAAGACCATCTCCAGTGCCATAGACTGGAACAAAATCGTCAATCTTCCTCCCAATGCCGATACGTCAGATATTGACTTATCCTCCTGGGCACCAACATCCTTTATCATGAATGAATATAAATTCTGGTGGCAAGAATGGAGATGTCAATTATTTGCCAAGTCATCACACTACTATCGGCATATGATTGACGCCAATCACGTCATTCCCGATAACGCAGTAAGTTCTTCATATCGATGCATTCCTTATTACTTATTCCATCATCGGCATTTAATTTCCTCATGCTTAACAGGTCGATGATCCAATCCCCAAGACGAGCAGAAGTGGCAAACCTTTCAATCTCCGAATGATGAGTCTTATATCACTCATCGGCAATAATGCCCCCACACTGGCTACTTTTACCCCTCATAAGGTACCTAAGGTTCCTCTCAAGCCCAAGTCGACGCCTGCAAAAACCATGGCTACATCGGCTGCTGCTGCTGCCTTGACACGGGCTTTTGCAGTAAACCTCATCTTTACTTATACCGATCACATGCTGCTCATCGGCAACATTTACTTCATATAACTTGCACTAAACATTCTCAGGAAATGAGGTCATCGGCAGCTGCTCCAAACGTACAAGCATCCCCAACTCCTGCTGCCGATGCCCCCAGACTTCACCAAAACGGGTTGGCTCACCAACTGCTACACCAAATAAGAAACGCCTGAAGCGAGCCACTCCAGCCACTGACGCTCCAACAGCTGAGCCATCATCAACTCCTATCCCTGATCATCCACTGGACGACATCCCCGATCAGGAGATAACACCACCCACTGTAACAACAGAGGCGACATCGGCATCGGCACCTTCACCAGACAAAATTCCCGATGAGAGAACGGTGTCGCCACCATAGGAGCCAACCACCACAGCAGAAGCAACACCAGCAACAGCGCCACCAGCACCAACGGCGTCAACTGCTTCTCCAACAGAAGCTCGCTCATCGGCAACTGCTGCCGATCTCCAGGATGAGGCTGTACCAGCCGACATGCCAAGTCCTAGGCAAGAAATTCGCTTCAAAATGGTAAGTCGGTTACCTAAATATTTATAGCATAACCTTATGATCGGCACGTTGTAACTTCTTCTTTTTCAGGCCCAAGATTCTCCTGACAGCTTGTTCTCCTTCAGCGCCAACCTTCCCGACGAAGGCGAAAACCAAGAAGGGTCTACTGCAGCAAATAGCTTGTTTTCCTTCGCTGTCAACCTCCCCGACGAAGACGAAGACGAAGAAAGCTCCGCTCCAACCTTATCGGCAGATATCAAACTGAAGCTCGAAGCATTGCTCACCTTGCTGCAACAAGACACATCCCAGCTCGTCCAAGATTCAACCGCAGCAAGGACAGCTTTCAAGAGCATCCAAGGTCATTTATCTGTCGATACAGAAGAGATTCTTCTCCAGGCAGCTTTTCTTGAGAGCAAGCAATTCCAATACCAAAGACTCTCTCATCGCATAGCCGATAGGACTGTCTGATCGAAGCTTGAAGAAGAAATGCTTAAGTTTAAACAAGTTGCCGATGAGAAACACAAAGACATCGGCCAGGCAGAAACTTCTGGCACTGATCTTGAGCAGGAGATCATTCGGCTATCGGCAAGAAAGGAAGAGCTGCAAGCTGAACTAAGAAAGGTTGAAGTAGCCTTAAACACAGCCAACCAGAAGAAGGCTCAGTTGCCCGATATCGTCAAAGTTCTTCGCCAAGAAAGGGACGCAAATGCCCGACAAGCCATCTTGTTGAAGAAGAAAATCAAGGTAGTCGAAGGGTCTGCCGACGATGATGCTAGGGAAATGGAAGAGATAGAACAAATTCGCCTGCGTGCGATATCAGCTATTCAATCTCTGTTGTAACTTGTCAATTTTCATCATATTGGCAGATGTAATCAGTAACACTTGATTTTGGCTCTGTAATACAACGTCAGTACGCTTTTACCGATGCTTATATAACTTTTCTTTCCATCGGCATTCAAACGAGCACTCTATGCGTCTACCCAAATACTAGGGTAATATTTCTTCAAGTATTTACCATTGATTGCTCTGGAGAATGCAACTCCTTCGAGAGTTTCCAAAATATAGGCATTGCTAGGAGCAGACTGTTTTATCCGATAAGGACCTTCCCAATTAGGGGGCCATTTTCCAAACTTAGAACTCTTAGTCCCAATCCGTAAAATCAACTTCCATACCAGATCACCATCAGCAAATTCCTTTACCTTTACTTTTTTGTCATACCACCTAGCAACCCTTTTCTTATTTTCTGATCAAAGCCTTCAACCGATGACCTGCTAAGTCATCCAACTCATCTTTCATAAGAATATCATACTCATCGGTCGTCAATTGATCTTGAAAAGACAATCGCCTAGAACCAGTTTTAATTTCCCAAGGCAAGACAACATCGTGTCCATAGACCAACTGATACGGCGAGACTTTGGTTGCGCCATGACAAGCCATCCGATACGACCATAGGGCCTCATTTCAGACTAGATGCCACCTTCTAGGGTTCTCTTCAATCTTGCATTTGATAAGTTTAATAACTCCTTTATTAGTCGCTTCAGCCTAACCGTTAGCTTGGGCATAATGAGGAGAAGAATCTAGTACCTTGAACCCCATACTAGCAGCAAATTCATCAAACTCTCCCGATGTGAACATTGTTTCTTGATCGGTAGTCATAGTCTGAGGAATACCGAATCGGTAAACGATGTGTTCTTTTACGAAATCCACCATGTTTGCCGATGTCACCTTCTTCAAAGGAATCGCCTCCACCCATTTCGTGAAGTAATCGGTAGCAACGAGTATGAACTTGTGTCCTTTGCTTGATGGCGGATAAATCTGGCTGATGAGATCAATAGCCCATCCCCTGAACGACCAAGGTTTGATTATAGGATTCATCGCCGATGCAGGTGCCCTTTGGACATTACCAAACTTTTGACAACCTTGGCACCCTTTAAAATAGTTGAAGCAATCTTCAAGAATTGTCGGCCAATAATACCCATTCCGCCTGATCATCCACTTCATCTTGAATGCCGATTGATGTGCTCCACACACACCTTCATGGATTTCTCCCATCAACTCCTTTGATTTTTCTTTACTAAGGCATTTGAGCAAGACTCCATCAATTGTCTGATAATACAACTCATCGTCAAGGAGCACATACTTGGTAGCTTGAAATCTTAGACGCCTTTCAACCTTCTTGGACGGATCTCTTAAGTAATTGGCAATCTCTCTTCTCCCGTCATCGGCAACCATTACTGATGCCATGACTTCTTGAATTGGCTGATATCCTGAAGCATTCTATGCTAACCGATTGGCCTCTTCATTGTGCAACCTAGAAATATGCTCCAGGCGATATTCTTTGAATTCTTTCAACAACTACAAACACTTTCCATGGGTTGCAATTAAAGCTTCACTTCGGCATTCATACGTCCCAATCAATTGGTTAATCACCAACATAGAATCACTGAAGATTTCAACAGCATCGGCACGTACTTCCCTGAGTAATTCCAACCCTTTAAGTAAAGCCTGGTACTCAGCCTGATTGTTTGTTGAAGTAGCAACAATCGGCAACAAAATTTCATACTTCCGTCCTCGGGGTGAAATTAAGAGAACACCGATACCTGCTCCGTCCTTGCACGTAGACCCATCAAAGAATAAAGTCCAAGGAGAAATCTCCACAGAGCTTACCATATTGCAATGCTGAGTAACAAAATCGGCCATCACTTGACCTTTAACTACCTTAGCCGATTCATACCTTAAATCAAACTCTGAAAGTGCCAGAATCCATTTGCCGATTCTTCCACTTAATATCGGCATCGACAACATATACTTAACCACATCATCTTTGCAGATAACAGTGCATTCAACCGACAACAAATAATGCCTCAATTTTATGCAAGAGAAATATAAACATAAGCATAATCTCTCTATGGCCGAATATCTGGTTTCAGCATCCACCAACCTTCTGCTCAAATAATATATCACACGTTCCTTCCCTTCAAATTCTTGAATTAAAGACGATCCGATAACACTGTCATCAGCAGACAAATACAATCTGAACGGCTTCCCGTGCTGAGGTGGAACCAAGACTGGAGGGTTTACCAGATATTTTTTGATCTCCTCCAAGGCTAACTGTTGTTCTTCTTTCCATGTAAACTCTTGATCGGCTTTCAGCTTTAACAATGGACTAAAAGATTTAATCTTACCAGACAAGTTGGATATAAATCTTCTAATGAAATTAATCTTGCCGATCAAAGATTGCAGCTCAGTCTTGTTTGTAGGAGCAACAACTTTGTTAATTGCATCAATAGATTTTCTGCCGATCTCAATGCCTCTTTGATGCACCATGAAACCCAGAAACTGGCCCGCCGACACGCCAAATGCACACTTGTTAGGATTCATCTTCAACCTATGCTTCCTTGTGCATTCCAAGATTTTTTGCAAATCGGCAATATGCTTTTCAAAATCTCCAGACTTGACCACCACATCATCAATATAGATTTCAACTATCGTGCCGATGTACTTATGAAAGATGAAATTCATTGCCCTTTGATAAGTAGCATCGGCATTCTTCAAGCCAAAAGTCATGACAACCCATTCAAATAAACCGACGTGACCTGGTCATCTGAAGGCAGTCTTGGATATATCTTCCTCAGCCATGAATATCTGAGTATACCCAGCATTACCATCCATGAAGCTAATAATTTGATGTCCAGCAGCAGCATCAATCAGCAAATCGGCAACGGGCATTGGGTAGCCATCCATCGGTGTATCCTTGTTGAGATTCCTGAAATCAATACAAACACGCAATTTTCCATTCTTTTTATACACAGGAACCACATTAGAAATCCAATCGGCATATCAACACTGCCGAATAAACCCAGCTTCCATTAACTTTGTAATTTCGGCTTTAATGTCGGGTAATACCATAGGATTGCATCGGCGCGCCGGTTGCCGATGTGGTTGGAAACCAGATTTAATAGGTAATCGATGTTCAACTATCGATCGGTCTAAACCAGGCATCTCTGTGTAATCCCAAGCAAAACAATCTTTATATTCCTTTAACAAATTAGTCAACTGTTGCTTACACTGGGAGTCTATCTTAGCACTAACAAAAGTAGGCCTAGGTTTACTACCATCGCCGATGTCTATTTCTATTAAATCATCGGCGGACGTGAAGCCCTGTCCTAGTTTCCCATCATCAGCGAACCGATTCATTAAAACTCTTCTTCAGGACCGACTGCTTGGATCGGTTTAATACTGTAATCGGCAACTCTGAGGAATTCTTTGTCCCAAGCTTCACCGGATATGCACCTGGTCTGCTCATAAGTTTCCAATTCTGCCGATGCAACAGTAGATGGGGCCTCACTTCGGACAACTTCAATTTTGTCCCCGATCCACTGCACAAGGCTCTGATGCATAGTAGAAGGGATACAGCAATTGACATGGATCCAATCCCTTCCGAGGAGCAAATTGTAAGTGCCCTTGCCACTAATTACGAAAAACATCGTTGGCAAAGTCTTACTGCCGATGGTCAACTCAACACAGACGGCTCCCATAGCTGGCGACACGTTGCCTTCAAAATCCTTGAGCTTCATGTCCGTCTTGACTAAGTCTTGGTCGCCTTTTCCAAGCTTCCTGAACACGACATATGGCATTATATTTATTGACGCGCCACCATCTACCAACATCTTTGTCATAGGCTGTCCATCCACCTTGCTTTTAACGAACAGAGCCCTCAGGTGCTGCCTTTCATCGTTGGCAGGCTTCTCAAAGACAGCTGCCATCGGATCTAACACCAACTGCGCCATCTCTGCAGTTTCTTCATCGTCGCTGACAGGCGCCATGAACTCCATCAGCAATATGACGACCATATTAATTTCTGCCAATGGATCCCTGTCCTTATGCTTTGGCCCCCACTGCTTTTCCCTCGAAGGATCCTCATTGTCATACAAGTTGTTTCAGCGTTCGCGCTGAATCCTCCTTTTCTGAGTCTTCGTTAGACCTTTAGGGCACCACTGAGGGAGCTTGGTTTTCTAGACAGGCTGATGCTGCCTCTCATCGCTTGCATCGGCCCTTCTCCCGATGTTTGGATCTCTGGAGAATACTTCTTCATCAGGCACTCTTGCACTGGCCATCTCCTCAAGCTCCTCTTGATCAACACGCCTGCCAAGCCTCCTATGTGCACTGAGCTTGCCCCCCAGTCTGTCATGTGCCGATTTCTTCTCCCTGAGCGGCTTGGTGTACCTGGATGCTCGATCATCAAAACAAGGTTTCTTACCTGACCGATCGGCAGCGTAGTATCCATTGCATTCAAGACAATTATCAGCAGTGGGTAGCTTGATGCCTTCTTCCCAGCAGTGAACGAAGAAGGGACACTTCCAGTGGTCCTTATGCCGAAGCCATTCTTGGTGCTCTTCTTCTTCCTGCCGATATCGTTCATTCTGAGATTGCCGATACTCTAGCTTTGGCTGCTTATATCATGATTATAACACCAGGAGCCCTATTGACACCGCTACCCTCATCGGCAACCCTCTTGCCCTTTTTGTCATCGGCAAACCTCCTCTCGTCGTGCTTAGCCACTTGATGGTTTGGATCTACCGATGCGTTCTTCCTGGCAGCTTCCGATGTTAGCACTTTAGTCCTTCCACTAGTCTCTACCATGTTATTTGGAAACGGGTGCTGATCAACCTTCATCGGTTTCTGGACTTTAGAATTTTCAAATTTGATTCGTCCAGACTCGATCTCTGACTGCAACTGCTGCCTGAATACCTTGCAGTCATTGGTACTGTGTGAAGTTGCATTGTGCCACTTGCAGTATCTGATCTTTTTGAGCTCTTCGGCCGATGGAATTACTTGATTAGGCGCCAACTTGATTCGACCTTCTTGAAGTAACAAGTCAAACATCCTATCGGCCTTAGTGATGTCAAAGGTGAACCTTTCAACTTCCTTCTGGCCAAATGGACAAGACACAGGCTTCTTATCCTTCACCCATTCAGCAACACTGATGTCTAACTCCTCATCGGAATCTTCTTGCTCAACGAAGGTTACCTTCTTGTTCCAAGTCTTTCTCGGCTCAAAAGCTTTGATGTCTTGATCGACAATTCTTTGTACCAGATGACTTAGACTTTCAAACTCTTGAGATGCATATTTATCTTTGATATGCGGTAGTAGTCCTTGGAAAGCCAAATCTGCCAGTTGCCGATCATCAAGAGTTAGGCTGTAGCATTTATTCTTGACATCCCGTAGCCTCTGAACAAAGTTCTCTACTAATTTTTCATTGCGTTGCCTCAATTTGACCAAATCGGTAATCTTCTTCTCATGTATGCCAGCGAAGAAGTATTTGTGAAACTGCCTCTCTAGATCGGCCCATGTAATCACAGAGTTTGGAGGTAATGATATAAACCATGTGAACGCCGATCCAGACAACGATGAAGAGAACAATCTTACCCTCAATTCCTCCCTGCTGGCAGCTTCTCCGCACTGGATAATGAAGCGGTTAATGTGCTCCATCGTTGACGTGTCATCTTGGCCAGAGAACTTAGTAAAATCAGGCACTTTGTACCGATTTGGGAGAGGAATCAAATCATAAGCTGGAGGATACGGTGTCCGATAAGCATATGTATTAACCTTGGGTTTAATGCCGAATTGTTCTTTCATCACTTCGGCGATCTTATCGGTCCAATATGCGTCCTGCTCCTGCCGACTCATTGGCTGGTTGCTGACTGGTGGAGTCGGCTGACGCGCCTCTTCAAGTCTTGATAGAAAATGTGGAGTAGTCATAGGCGCGACACCAGTCATCTGGACGTTATGCATCGGCTGATTTGCCGACGGGTAATTTTGCATACTTACTGGACTGAGTTGAGTCATCATATTCATCGGTTGCTATACCGATGGTCCACTCTGACTGTTGGCTGGATTCCCGTATTGATACATTGGTACGCCAGGCTGCTGAGCTAGCGGCTGACTAGTCCATCCAGGATTATACATCATCGGCATGTGACGCACCGATGGCTGATAGCTGATTGGCCCCTGCTGTTCCTGCACCTTAGAGTAGTTAACAAAGTGGTTACCTTGATGTGCTAGTACTCCGGCTTGAGGATCTGCAACCGCAGGCTGATTTCCAACCGCTACACCGTGTTGCATCGGCACGGAGCTTGCCGATGGTGGCATCAGAGGTATTTTAGGGATCATCTGGAGATCCTCTGAGGGTACTTGCACAGTTGGAGGGGACGTAGAGTAATGCGTCATAGGGGCCACCGGCTGTGATTGTATTGCCGATGCCATAGAGCCCTTCCAAACGGAGTTATCTCCCTGCACCACATTAGAACCAGCAGATGGATTTGAAGGCATACCGTAACCCCACCAGTTGGCAGGTGCTGGATGACTCTGGATAGCAGGTCCTGACATTGCCGACGCCACTGGATCTGTATTGAGCCTGGCGACGCTTTCAGGACTCGGCCTTGGTGGTGTAGCCACATCGGCAGACGGATCCACGGGAGTAGAAGACGCCATTGGGGCCGCTGATGGGTTTGTAGATGCCGATCCAGGTTGATGATACGCTAGACCAACATATTGTGGTGCATGTCCTTCTTTGAATGATTGCATGACAACATTGTAGACAGTATTGGACAGCACACTGGAGTGGCTAATTAATGCTTGACTCAAAGGAGAATTAACCATCTCTTGTAACTTACCAGGATTGGCGTCATACGTGACCTGTCGTGGCAACGACGGATCTTGCTTCTGGATCACTTTGCCGCTCCTGCTCAGGCTGAAGGATTTGAGATACAACTGCTTGTACTCCTCCATAGCCCGCTCCATAGCCAGCCTCTGATCATCTTTCAGATCGGTCTCGGAGACTAAGATGACGTTCCTTTGGTTGACGTCGGAGTTGTCACCCATGATAGATGTGTAATTTGTATAATCGGGTCCCACCGGGTGTGCCAAAAGAGGTGTTGACACAAAAAGCGTCAGGATCTGCGAACACCTCAGGCTATTACCCGAAATTCAATATCCGAGGGTGTGCCAGTCGATTTGACCAGTTAATCGACAAGGACGATAACTAGAACAAGATTCAACCAAGACAACGGCGATACGCCCGGATGTTAAGATTGGGACTTGATCAGGATAACTAGAGCAGAGCTGAACGAGACAACAACGATGCGCCCAGATGTCAAAGCTCAGAGGTACTCCCACGCGGAACTTACAAGGTTTTGACGGAGATCAAGGTGATGCAGCCCGTCGAAGCTTGAAGAACTCGTAGATAGACTAAGACTAATGCAATAAAGGGTAAATTGCGATAAAAGTAGAATAAGAGTAAATTGATTTGTATTTGATTGATTGATTCATATCACACGTAGCCTTTGGGCACATATTTATACTCCCGCATGGAGAGTTGTACAGAGGCACGACCCGTACCTTTCCTAAAACAAACTCCTAACTTTAAGGAAAATGACTCGCGCAAGAGTGAGATAACAAAATTATTTTCCTAAACAAACATGCCTATTTTAAAGGAAAACAAACGACTCATGCAAGAGTCGGACTCAAACTACTATAATAATACTGGTATAAAATCACCAGTTTCCTTATGTCTTTGCTTCGATGAAAACTTTCCATCGGCAGACTCCTTTAATATGCAATTTCCTTATTTTGCCACCGGCAACCTTCTGCTGACGTTAACTGCCACATCACCCTGTGCCCATCGGCATTCCGTGCCCATCGGCAACATCTCCTCATCAGCAATCGGCATCGGCAACATCTTCTCATCGGCAATCGGCAACTTTACAATCCTGGTGACCTGACTTCACCAACTAACCTCTATCGGCAAGAATCATCTAGCTTTCATCGGCAACAAACTTAGCCTTCTTACATCGTACTTCCATCGACAATACTGACCTATGACTTCCCGATGCCGATGGAAAACGGCCGCCGATCAATCACAAGTCAGCTCATTGGACACGTGCCGAAAAACGGTGTCAACAATTTGAACTTTGTATGAGGAGGTTGGTCAAAATGTTGCACAAGAAAGTAATGATGATGTGCCCATGCCTAGTGTATCCCTCAATGCATTATTGCATGCTCATGATTACACAGAACATGTGCCTACTAATGATGATGTGTTTATGAATACATTAGCTGACGAAATAGAGGAAGATGATGACATTTCACAGCTTCTACATAATGTGCATGGGGGATTCCTTAGTGCTTCATAGTTAAAAAAACTGGAGATCATGAGAAAGGATGCAAAAACACCATTGTATCCGGCCTGCCCAATAAGCAAACTAGATTGGAGTTTAAATCAACGAATGGATTGAGTGATAAAGGCTTCGATAACTTGTTAGGTATACTACATAAACTATTCCCGAAGGGTACCGAGTTAGCAGAAAAGACTTATCTTAAGAAGCAAATGATTTGCCCAATTGGCCTCGAGGTTGAGAAAATCCACGCGTGTTTCAACGACTGCATATTGTACCATGGAGAGAAATACAAAGACTTGGATGCATGTCCCAAGTGTAAAACCCCCGATACAAGCAAGGGCCATCAAATGATGGAAGCAAGACCAGAGGAGGGCCCGTAAAGTCTGTGTGGTATTTTCCTATGGCTCCACGAGTGCATAGGTTGTTTGCAAATGCAAAGTCAGCCAAGCTGTTGCGTTGGCATGGCGAAGAGCGAAAGAAAGATTCAATGTTGAGGCACCCCGCCGATGGGTCGGACTGGAGGACTATCAACACTATGTTCTATAAGAACATCGGTGGAGAGGTAAGGCATCTGTGGTTAGCTTTGAGCATGGATGAGATGAACCCGTTTGACCAGGTTAGAACCAATCATAGCACTTGGCCAGTGACGCTATGTATATACAACCTTCCACCCTGGATTTGTATGAAATGGTCATACATCCAGATGCCATTACTAATCCAAGGACCAAAACAACCTGGTAATGATATTGATGTGCTTCTAGAACCAGTGATCGATGAACTACTACAGATGTGGGAGACGGGTGTGAAGGATGTTTGGGATGAGTACAAAAAAGAACATGTCACGGTAAAGGCTGTACTTATCGCTACAATCACCGACCTACCAGGGCGAGGTTCCTTGTCTGGAGAGAAGACAAAAGGATACACTAGGTGTGTCGAGTGCTTGGACGGGACTGATGCTACACATCTACCAGAAAACAGGAAGATGGTCTACATGGGACATAGTAGGTTCCTACGCCGTGATCACCCTTACCGCAGGAATACAAAAGATTTTAATGGGACTACTGAGGAACGTGGACCTCCAAAGTATCGAGACGGGAAACATATGCTTCAACAATTAAGCAAACTCACAAATGTTGTCCTTGGGAAGGGGGAAGGGGCAGTAGCAGCGCCAACTGATAGTATCTGGAAGAAAAAAATCAATCTTTTGGAAACTACCTTATTGGTCACTTTTGAGTGTACGCCACTGTCTTGATCCAATGCACATCACTAAAAACGTGTGCGGTAACACACTTAACACGTTGATGAACACCGGGGGAACAAGCAAGGATTCTCTCGCGACACGCTTGGACATGCAACACCTGGACCTCAGGAAGGAGTTGCACCAAGTAACTCTTGAAGATGGCCACTTGAAACTTTCGGTGGCATCATGGACACTGAAAAAGGAGGAAAAAGAAATGCTTATTTCTTTCTTCAATGATCTCAAAGTACCGAGTGGCTACTGTGGGAACCCGAAGAGGCTAGTTAACATGAGAGAACTTAAGTTTAACTATGGTTCTATGAAGGTCGATGACTGTCATTTCATAATGACTCAGCTACTCTCAGTTGCCCTGCGAGGTATCCTCCCTGACAAGGTTCGCGCTCCAATCATAATGTTGTGTTCGTTCTTCAACGCCATCTCTGAAAAGGTCATTGAAGGGGCAAACTAGACCACCTGAAGCAGGAGATAGCCGAGATTCTATGCAGGCTTGAGATGCATTTCCCACTGACTTACTTCGATATTTTAGTGCATCTACTTGTTCATCTTGTGGATCAAATAAAAGCCCTTGACCCAATGTACCTACACCAGATGTTTCCTTTCGAGAGGCTGATGAAAGTTTTTAGGTGGTATGTTAGGAATAAATTCAGACCAGAAGGGAGCATGGTAGAAGGATGGTCAACAGAGGAGGCTATTGAGTTCTCCACATATTATCTGGACATCAAGCGGGTCGGAGTTCCAATATCTCATCACGATGAAAGACTAGGGGGCAAGGGAACAATAGGTGAGAAAGCTGTCAAAATAAACAAAATGGTCTCCTTCAGACAAGCACACTTCGCTGTTCTCCAGCAGGCCGACGGTGTGATGACATACATTGATGAGCACAAGCAGTTTCTGCAAAGTAAGCACATAGGGAGGTCACAAGCTTGGTTTGAGAAAAAAACATAAGGAGGAATTCAGTGACTGGTTTTGACGCCAAACGCTAGGAATGGTGACGGGATGTCGGCTAGATCTCTTAGCCCCCGGACCTTCGACTACGCTAATGAAGTACCAAAGATATCAAATAAATGGTTTTACATTTTACACAAAAAAATAGGACGAAAAGAGCACGAACCAAAACAGTGGTGTTCGTTTCAATGCCCACGATGAGTACGACATGGTGGTGGCAACATATTATGGTTTCATAGATGAGATATGGGAGCTAGAATATGGACATCAGTTGAAAGGTACTCTTTTCCATTGTCTGTGGGTTCGGCTGAATGAAATCAACACCGACAAGGATGGGTTCACTAGCGTTGATCTATCCAAGACCACATACAAAGATGACCCCTTCGTCCTTGCAAAGGATGTTTTGCAAATCTTCTATGCAAGGGATAACAATACAAATGGAAGATGACATGTAGTATTGCAAGGCAAAAGGAAGATTGTCGATGTCGACGGAGTGACAAACGAAGAAGAGTACAAAGGTTATGAAGAAATGACTCCTTTTGGGGCAGACTTTACCCTACATGTCCTTGAAGAGGGTGACGAACCTGCTTACCTCTGGAGTGATCACGATGAGGCCATCATCGTGCCTGCACCGTGAATAGTTAGAGTATCATAAACTATGTAATCCTTAATGAAATGTTGTTTTAGTAATTTGAGATCATATGGAGTTGTAGAGATTGTTGAGTTATACCACGTTGTTGATTGATGTATGCCATGTCAAAAGGGAATTAAAAAACTATAAAGAATTAGACCTTGACTGTATAAGCAATAATGTAGAGCTCCTCAAAACTAGCAAAAGCTATTTTGGAAGTTTTTCAACTTCTATTCAAATTTTTGGAGTAATTAGAAAGTGGGTAATTGAATTTTAAACCCTTATTCAAATTCAAAAGGGAATTAAAAAACTATACATAATTTGAATATGCTGCTTTAGTAAAAGTTGTAGACAATTAAGAATTATGCAACTTCTATGTTTGGAATTTTTCAAGTTCTAGTAAAAAATCTGGAGTAATTTAAAATCTAAGACAAAAGGCAAAAGTCCATATCACTGCCTGTTAGTAAGAAACCGACAGTGATGCTCCACTATCACTGCCGGTTCTACTAACCAATTGACAGTGATGCTCCACATATCACTGCCGGGTAAAAAAACCGGCACTGATGTTACCTCATCACTGCCAGTTCTATATACAAACCAACAGTGATAGGGGACATCACTGCCAGTTTGTACAAAGAACCGGCAGTGATGAGCTCAAGTATATAACCGCTTGCGCACGTCTGAAATTTTCAGACGCGCGCCAGTTCTCCACACTTAGTTGCTCCTCGCTCTGCTCGACGACGCCGCTCGACGCTGCTGCCGGTCCACGCCGCCGCCGTTGCTCCACGTTGATGCCGCTCAGCAGGACACTGGTCCACGCCGGTCCACGCCAGTCCACGCCGCCGCCGTTGCTCCACCCTCGGTCCGCTCCTTCGGCTGTCACCGCCCGGCGCGCTCGTCGGCTAGTGGACGCGCCGCCGCCGCCGCAGGAGCTCCACGCTGCTGCTGCTCGACTCCCGACACTGCCACCGCTCCCCACCCTCGCTCGAGCTCGGCGCCGCTCCAGCCCGCCGCCGTAGGAGCACACACCGCCGGCCGGAGCTCCACCCCGCCGTCCACGACATCGCCACCTCACCACGACATTGCTAGCCGGAGCTCCACGCCGCAGGAGCACACGCCGTAGGAGCACACACCGCCCAGAGCACACAGGAGTGCAGGAGCACAGGAGTGCAGGAGCACAGGAGTGCGAAATTCGGCCATAACCACACCGCGGTGAGCTCTATGGCTATGCACTATAGGTGTTCAACGAAATGTCTACATGGATCAGAGTGCTTTTGCTTGCTTGCTTGGCATGGAGATAGATGAGGAGAGGAAGGAGGGAGAGAAAGGGAAGGAGGGAGAGGAAGGAGGAAGGAAGGCATGGAGATTAGAGAGATAGATAGATAGATTAGAGAGATAGATGAGAGATATAGAGAGATATAGAGAGATTAAAGAGATAGATTAGAAAGATTATACTTGTATAGCATGACTTATACATAGCTAGAGATATATACTTATATATATAGAGAGAGAGATTAGAGATATAGCATGACTTAGTTATAGAGAGATTAGAGAGATAGTACTTATAGATAGGTAGAGATATATAGGGAGATAGATAGATAGATTAGAGAGATATAGCATGACATATATATAGAGAGATTAGAGAGATATAGCATGACTTATAGATAGATAGGTAGAGATATTTTGTGGAGGCACATTTTGTATAGCTATGACTTATACTTGTATAGCATGACTTATCTATATACTTGTATAGCATGACTTATGGAGATTTTGTGGAGGCACATTTTGTATAGCTATGACTTATGACTTATCTATATACTTGTATAGCATGACTTATCTATATACTTGTACCGCATGACTTATCTATATACTTGTATAGCTATGATTGAGTCTATCTATCTACCTATGAGTTAATACCAATAATCGAAATTCATGTCCAGAAACATGACAATTAAGCGCCGATTCACCACCTGTCGCCCTGCAACCGAAGCGCCACAAGATCCAACTAGTGGTGGCGGTGAACGTGACCAAGGAGATGATGACAGCCAACAAGGGGATCAAAGACCATGGAGCCCTAGCCATATGCTGAACCTAGAACAAGGAGACGAGGTAATAACTTAGGTCATACCTAAAAACACGGTAGAGCTAGCCAGAAAAGTTTGATGGGGACTTATTTATAAATTTTGAAGCAGGTTCCGCCGGAAGGTCCAAGTACTAGTGAGGGTACCAGCAGGGCTAAGCGTGGTGCAACAAAGCTCCCTCAGACAACTAGACGCTGGCACATCTCTCAGTTCAACCAAGTAGGGGAGCCGATGGAGCCTATTAAAGCACTAGGCTCATACAAGAGTACCATCGGGGCACTTGTAAGGGACTTCATCCCGATCAAATACAAGAAGTGGAATGGCAGTGAGCAAGACCCGTGGAGGGTTCTAGAAAGTGAGAAGGTAGTTTGGAACAAGCTTAGAGGGTATTTCACTTTCCCTAATGATTATGATGAGGCGACAGTCAAGAAGAAGGCCAAGGAAATCATGGGTCACTCCTTCAAGAATTTCAAGGGAAAGTTGCACAAGCTTATCAAGGAGGAAAAAGAACCGGATTTTGCGGGAGGTGAACTCAGCAAGCAGAGGGACTTCTGGGAGGAGTTCAAGGGTTACAAGCTATCCGAAGAGGCCAAGGCAGCAAGCGAAATAAATAAAGCAAACTCGCTTAAGGCAAATAATCTTCATCGCCTAGGATCGCGTGGGTATATAAGGAAGATTCCAGAATGGAAATCCCGAGTCCATGAACTAGAGCAGAGAGGCGTTACACCTCAGACAAGCGATTGGCAGCCTAGATCAGTTGTGACACCCTGTGTCAAGCTTGCATTAGGATCATCATTAACCACTAAGCACAAGAATTTCATTGCATTCATGTTTGCATATGCTATCATTTCATGTGTGTGTTATAATGTTTTGAAACTAGAATTAAATATGTGTTTGTGCTCAATCCTGTGATCAACCTGTTTAGCTAAACCTTGCTATGCTTAGAGTAAAGTATGGTTTGTTTTATGCTTATTTACCCTACTTAATTAAGGTTAGTTTATCTGTTAAAGAATTAAAGTAATTATTTTCCTAACTAGTTTAAATAAGTTTTTAATCCTCAACCCTTGAACTAATGGTTTTCATAATTTATGATCTACATGAAAAAGGTAGATAATAATATTTTGAACAACTTTGGTTTAAGTGTCAAAACTTAGTTTGGAGTTTTTGAAACCATTTTGAAACAAATTCAATTTGAATCAAATAAAACAAAATGGAAAAAGGAAATCAAACTGGAACGGGCCGAGTTACCGCTTTCGGCCCACTCGGCCTCGCCCGCCGCTTTATAAAGTGACGGACCGAGGGTCGAACGAACGACCCCCGAGCAGGAGGCTCGATCAGCCGATCGACCTCCCCCTCGACTTCGACCCCTCGAAGTGACGGACAAAGGGTCGAACGAACGACCCCCGAGCAGGAGGCTCGATCAGCCGATCGACCCCCTCCCGCGCGCTCACCCGCGCGTCGCACAGCACACGTGCCGCGCACGTGCCCGCACGCACGCGCCGCACACGCCCACGTGCACCCGCCCGACCACGGCTGAGCCGTACGTCCGCGTCGTCTGCCGCGTGGCCGTCGATGCCTGACTGCGGATGTCGAACACGCCACGCCGCCGCTGTCGCTCTGCGCCACACCCTACGGCCCTGCATCGACATCGTGGTCGCGCCGCGCCGTCAGCACTGCCGCTGACGCCCTGCGTCGTGCCGTCGCGTCGCATTCACACCGCCGCTGCACCGGTCGCCGACCAGCTCCACGCTCCGTCTCAGTCGTGTCCGCACCCGCGCCCGCGCTAACGGTGCTAGGACCGAGCCTGCACCGCTTTGCCGCCGCTGACGCCCTTGCTTCGCCGCCGCAGACTTGCCAGCCGCACTGCTGCAGTGCCGCGTCCGATCAGCTCCACGCCTCGTCGCACTCGCAATCGAACGCGAATCCGCGCTAATGGCGCGTCGACCAAGTTCCGCGCGCTGTCTCGTGCGCTGCCGCCTCTGCCCTCGCGCGCGCAGACACGCCAGCGCCGCTGCCACCTCCGCGCCATCGCGTCACGGTCCCTCTGGCTGCGCCGGTCGGCCATGACCGTGCAAAAGGGAGCGCCTACACCTCCTTTACCCCCTACACTTGTCCGCACTCATCCTCACTCGCTCACTCGCGCGCATTGCCTCTGTTCTCGCCGCGCCGAGCGCCAACAGCACCGCAACGCCCTTTTTCAAATCCACCACCACCCGAGCTTCTCTGCTCGATCCACCTCGCACTATAGTTCACCTTGGAGTGGCACACGCCCTGCTCGCCTCGCTTTCACCCGCCGAGCCCTCTAGTCGCCGAAACGCCTCCGCCGTTCCTCGGCCCCGAGTCGCCACCGCACCGACCAAACGGTGTTCACCCTTCACTGTCTCGCCTCCGACGCCTCCATCTTCGTGGAAGCTTCACCGGAGCTAGCAGAGGTGAGAACACCTTTTTCCTAGCTCTAGTTCGTCCTGAATCAGCACAGCGCCGTTGGCCGTGCGCCATTGCCGCCGCCGTGGAGCTTGCACGTGGCCAGGGTTCCACAGAGCCCCTCTGGCTCCACCAACCCTCGAACCGCACTCACCACATCACCGCAATGCTCACGCAACCCCGCGCCGAGCCTCGCATCGCCGGTGATCACCTCGCCGCGTCGCACCGCCGTGCTGCACCGCCACCGCACGCCGCCGGCCACTTTCACGGTCGCACCGATTCAACCAACCCCACCAGTGGATGTGCGTCATCTCCTTGAGCCTAGCACACCCAACCACACCACCGGAGACCTCACCGTCGGCGGAGAAAGCGCCGGTCAGCCCCGTCCTCTGCTTCCTGCTCACTGGCAGGTGGGCTAGAGTTGACTGCGGGTCCCGCTTGTCAGCTCTCTTCCCCCCGCATGTATTGGGCCAGGCCCAGTACGGTTCCTCCACGGCCCGGTTTCCGAAATGATTTTCCTTTTCCTATTTTCAGTAATATGTTAATGCTTGTTTAATTTATATCTAGAGTTTGGTAAATCCTAAAATGGTGAAATCAATTTTGTTAGACTCTATATGTTATGATCTTTCTGTTACAAATATAAAGGTAATTTTTGGAGAATGTCTTCAGTACTAATGTTTATTTAGTTGTTTTCTGCATTTATCAAAGTTAAATGTGATCCTGCTTAAAATGGTTAAATAAAGATGTAAGGTTTTTATTTTAGCTCTATTATCCTGTGTAAAAGCTAGAAAAAATATAACATGCCATGCTTCTGTGTAATTTTTAATTATCACCTATTAAAATGTGTTTCTGCTATTTTCTTAGATTAATTCCTATGGTAAATATGTGCATGTATAAATCATGAAATTTTTTGTGCAGTCTCTGTATGTCATGCTCTGTCTAATAAAAATATCATATGTGGTATGTTGTATGGCAGAAAAGATACTTGTAGTTCAAGTGTCATTTTCTGGGGTTTTCTTGGAAAATCCATATAGAAAATAATCTAATAGTGTTGATCATGGAACTTTCTTGATAAGTATGTTTTAAGTATAGATTCTGCTAAAAATAAGTTATAGCATGTTTCACCTTGTTATCTAGTAGCTCTAGTTCTAAGTGCTTGTTCTGCATTTAATTTCATCTTTTTGTATCTGCTAGCGGGTAGCTTTGCTATGAGTGAGTTTTCTGCAGTGGCATCCAGTAGACATGATCTACCCTCTGTAATTTTGGTAGATTTTTCTGAGTAGTTTATAATAGGGTTGCTGTGTAAAGTGGCTTTGTGGTAATTATTTGGTTAAATGCTTAGAATCACTTTTAGTGTGCTAAATCTTGTTCAAGCATCATCCCTACACCATCAAGTTACTTATATGCATTGCAATCATATAGGATCAGTGGAGGAACACCAGGAGCCAACCCTAGAGACAGAAATCCAGGAGGTGCAGGAGCTAAACGAGGAGTACCACGAGCTCGACACTAACCTCCCCGAGTGCCCTGACCACCAGCCCTCCACCTTTACTCAAGGCAAGCTCCGGAGCATTCTTAAGCCTTCCAATATTTACAATTAATCTACTTGAGTATTTTATACTGTGATGCATTAGGTGACAGGAGTTGTTTGAATCCCAAATTGATGCATTACCTTCCTTGATTATTGTTTTACCTACCTTGTCACCCTGTTAATAAAAGTAAAAGCAACCGCTTAGCCTGCTTAGAATAAATGGTTACATTTATGTTTATGTTAGTATTATCCCATGGGGATAATACCTATCACGGTTGGCTATATTTTGCTATCGTGGAAAGAATCAATGGTAGTAATGAAATGCGATCAACTGGAAGGCAAGTGCACCAAGTGGTTTAGACTTGGGGGCAGTCCGTCCGTTGGATCGTATAGGTTTGTATACGATGGTCGCCCTCTTACATCTTTGAATGCGCCCTTTCACATAGGGGCCGTTGTGAGTATCGACCCCGAAGCCAAGTAAACACTGTCCGGGCCGGCGCTCAATCTGCTGTGAGCACCCTCTAGTTTGTAGATACGATCTGCCCCGTGGTGGCCAACTGATTTCTACAATTGGGTGGACCAATGCGAGCCCGCGGCGATACTACCTGGACTTTGTTGAGCGGTAACCCAATGCATGGACCCGACGGGGAAAGTGTGGGCGTGTGTTAAAGGTAATCTTGCCATCTGGTTGTATATCGATTTGAATTGCCGCCCCCCACTGGATATGGGGGATTATGCTGAGCTTCACCATGGTACAACTCCATGTGACATTGTAATGGTTCTACTAAAATATTGATGAATGAATTGGATATATGTTATTATATTGTTTGAGTATTTCAAGTGAGTGCTCTAGTACAGGTGCAAACCTAGAAATAATAATAGGATGGAAAATGGTTGTTCTCTAATCTTTAGTTTCAATCTTGTTCGCTTTTCCGCAAAAGCAAGTTTACCCAGATCCACATAAATAGCCTTGCATTTCCTTGGAGTCTTTCTTTTCAGTTAGACGGGTAAGTCTAGCTGAGTACATTCCCGTACTCAGGGTTTATCCCGTTTGTTGCAGATGGCCAAGTATACTTCGGCTATTGTAAGCACTGTCTCTATCCTGTCGAAGGAGAAGAGGAGTAGGCCTTGGGCAAGGTCTTCTACGAGCTCATCTTTTGTTGTTGTCGGACATGACCTCGTGGGCACCCCTATCTTTTAATGATTCTAGTGTGGAGTAAAACTTTGGGTTCAGTTTCAAACAATGTTTTATTCGGCCACAGGTGTTGTGGCGTAAGTACTACTTTCATTTGGAACAAAGTGTTGTAATAACTTTATTCGTACTTCAAGTATTTTCGGTTTATTTGTGGCTCGTTCGAATGTGCATACCTGAGTTTGCGCGATCTTGGTTGGATATACGATTGTTAGAAATCCTTCGAGATTTCCAGACTACCGGGATTATATGGGCTCAAGTGCTTTAAGTGGCAGTTAAATCAGCTACTTTGGTACTTGATCTCTTATAATTTGGACGGTTCCGTCACAGCTGGTATCAGAGATGAGTTCAGGTATCCTCATTCGTTTGAGCAACTTTTTCAACGAAATGGGTATTTCAAAACTATTTTTATAAACTAATTTTGAAACTTGGGTGCCAGAGTCTAGTCCTTAGCCCTATACTAGGAAATCAGGTGGCTTAGTTATACTAACTTGGTTCAGGGTTTTTGCTCATGCTGGATCTTTATAATTGCCAGGGTATCATTCTTGGGAAGGATGATATTAGGTTCGAAAATTGCATTGAAAACTATTTGGGAGATGTGAGAGTAGACCTTCCAACCGTTGGTCAAGGGAAGTGATATCTTGTTACTTAAGGATATGCGAGCTTTCACACAGACATATCTGAGAAGTATGAAATGTTGGGTGGGTTTTCCGAGCTTGGTGCATAAGGTTTTGGTATCTAACTGGTATGTACTTAGTGCGTATCAGGAAGTGCCCGGTGATTTTCTGCATTGGGTTTTGTTCTTTTTGGGCTGAGATGAAATTTCTACAGGTACACTAACTACGCAACTGTATAGAATGAATAACTGCGTAATGAGAGATCGCCTTGCCACCGACTAGAACGTTAGGACTTTCAAGTCATTCTAGTTGAGTGAGAACGTATTTATGATCATGCATCATGTTTATATTCTTGTATCATGTCATCCCTCCACTTAAATGGTAATTGTCCCCTTTTGATAAAAATGACCAACTTAATATCTATCTCACGAGAGTCAAAACCCCTTTTGCTACAGATGCCTCACACCCGTCTGACCGCCAGGAAGGCAACCGGAGGAGCAGGAGTACCTCGCCACCCGTTGGCAAGAAAGATGACCAGGGGAAAGTTTTTGACGTACTTTGGGCTGCCAACCATCCTTTGGTGAGTTTTGCACGCCATTGGGTATTCCGAGGGCAGTGAACCCAAGTACTATTGGCAGAAGCAGCAGTATGGTCAAGATTCTCTGGTCCAGGTTGAGGTCAGAGTGAAAGCTCTGGAAGGAAGGCCCGACTGGGCAGGATGGACGATCGTTACCAAGGGAGTTTGTGCTAAGGATGGAGCCAACAGGGCAGCCTACCTGGTACTAAAGGACATCATCGCTCGTTTTCCAGCAGATCTTGCAGATGCGTGGCCGGGAGTGTTCCCACGTGGACCAGCTTTTCCTGTGGATTGGATGCAGACCGAGGAGACAGCTCTGACAGGAGACAAAGAGGAGCTTTTCTTTTGTGAAACCCCAGCCATGGGTGCCACTGGAGCTCTTCTTGGCACTTGTGAGAGTCTGGAGCGCAGTCTGGCAGATGTTGCAGAGATCCACAATGCCACGATGGAGAGCAAGCGCCAGTTGCAGCAGGAGTTCGAGACAGCCGTCGAGACCCTTCAGGCAGAGTTAGCTTAGATGACTCTGGAGCGCAACCAGGCTCAGACTAGGTTGGAGGAGGAGATTGCTGCTCGTGTGGTTAGTGAGAAGTTACTTCTCGAGGCTACCAACTCCAGGAATGAAGCTTGGGCCGAGTCTGAGGACCTGCAGGACAGAGTTGCAGAGTTAGAGGGGAACCTCAATGGACAGTAAGAGTACATCGACAACCTGCACGAGGCTTTCCACGCTCTCCACCAGCAATAGGCAGTAGTAGCAGCTGAAGCCGCCGAAGCACCTGCACATGAGGAGCCCGAACCACAGGATGGAGTGATCCTTGGTCCCGACTCACCGAACGAGGCCTTCGCCGACGAGCCCTTCTACGACGACAACCTCGACGACAACATCGGGGAGCATGACTACTCCGACGGTTACTGAGCGCTAGATTAGGAGTTGATCTTCCGCGCAAGGAGCTTTTGTATCATGATGTTGTTTAAGACTCTGTTTAATTTGGATCTTCGTAATGTGTAAGCCGAATTTGGAATTTAAGTCTAGACGTTGTTCTGGCGAAGGATTTGGAATGTTATTTGTATGTTTATGACGAGCAATTAATTTTGTGATGTTATGTGGAAAGATGAATAATTATATCTGGTCATGTGCTTAATGTTACATTTTGTACAACACGGTATTTATTCATTGTTCAATATAGCATCACCTAATTGTTGCTTGTTAATGGGCTACACAAATGACGGCTAACACTCGTTGCACCAATCGGGGTGATGGAGAGGCAACTAGGGAGGACCTGCCACCACCACCGCCACCTCCAATGACACCGGAAGCATTCTTTGGCTAGTTCTTGGGTAGCCAAAGAAGTGTAGAAGAGATGCAGCGGCAGATGCATGAAACGTTGCGCAACATCGCTGCCAACATAGCTCAGCAGCATAGGCAACAGCAAGGGGCCGCACCTAATCAGTACAGTACCTACAAGGATTTCATGGACACCTGCCCTCTGATCTTCAAGGAAGCTACGGAACCGCTGGAGGCAGATGAATGGCTACACTCCATGACACAGAAGTTTAGGCTTTTGCGCCTGACGGAGGAACTAAAGGCGGAGTATGCCGCGCACAGACTGAAAGGACCGGCAAGCATTTGGTGGTCCGAGTACCATGATAACCTGTCTGCCGGTACTGCAGTTACTTGGGACCTGTTCTCCACAGCTATGCGCCGTCACTACATTCTAGAAGGCGTGATGGAGATGAAGCTTACTGAGTTCATGAGGCTGTCCCAGGGTACCAGATCAGTGACGGAGTACCTCACCAGTTTCAATAGGTTGGCTCGCTATGCCACTGACTTCGTAAACACTGACGCCAAGAAGATCGCTAGCTTCAAGAGGGGCATGAATGCCGCTCTTCTGTCCAAGATGGGAAACAGCTACCGCCTCACTTTCAGCGACTTCATCAGTGACTGCTTGAATCAAGAGACCAATGACAACAGGTTGCTTGCAGAGACGCGTCGTCGCATCTCAGAGGGAGGATCCCACCAGAATAGGGGTCCCAATGCTTCAAGGCCAGCGTTTCGTCCACCACAAGCTGGTGCGTGTTTCCGACCACCTCAAGGGAAGGTGACCAATGCTCGTGCTCGTCCCGCCTACCAGAGCTCCTTCACTGCACCCCTGCAGCAGAATAAAGGTAAAGCCGCAGCACCTGCAGCTGGAGGGCAGAAGACGCCGTATGTGGTGGGGCCATGCTACAACTGCGGACAAACTGGTCACCTGTCTCGCTTCTGCACGAAGCCCAGGAAGCAGTTCAACTATCCACGGAAGCCTCGCACAGGGAATGTCCACCACACCACCTTGGAGGAAGTACCAGAGGGAGAACCCGTCACAGCTGGTACGTTCCTTGTTAATCAATGTCCTGTAGTTATCTTGTTTGATTCTGGAGCATCGCATTCATTCATTAGTGGGAACTTCGTGTTGCGAAGTCAACAGAAGGTGGTAGAATTGGAAAAGGAGTATCAAATTAGTGCAGCAGGAGTTGTCCTATATACTCGTAAAATGGTAAAGGAGGTAGAAATTACCATGGGGACGACATCGATATATGTCAACCTCATCGTAATACCTGAGCTAGGTCTAGATGTAATCCTTGGTATGGACTGGATGAAAGTTTGGAAAGTGCATCTAGATATAGCCCAACGAGCAGTATCTATCACCAACCCATAGAACGGAGTTACTTTCGGGATCTTCTTACCTAAGAATCCAAATCAGCTGGGAGTCATGTTTGCTATCACTGCAGAGTTGTTGGATAAGATCCCTGTAGTTTGTGAGTTTCCGGATGTGTTTCCTGATGATCTTCCAGGGTTACCCCCAGACAGAGATGTCGAGTTTGCTATAGAGCTAGCTCCCGGAACAGCACCTATATCTAGGAGACCATATAGGATGCCACCCAACGAGTTAGCAGAACTCAAGAAACAACTCCAGGAGTTGCTGGAAAAGGGTCTGATCCGCCCAAGTTGTTCACCGTGGGGATGTCCCGCCATCTTTGTGAAAAAGAAGGATAAAACCTTAAGAATGTGCGTGGACTATCGCCCTCTCAATGCGGTTACCATCAAAAACAAATATCCGTTGCCGCGGATTGATTTGTTGTTTGATCAGTTGTCTAAAGCCAAAGTGTTCTCCAAGATAGACTTACGATCTGGTTACCATCAGATTAAGATCAGAAAGGAAGATGTACCTAAGACCGCGTTCTCCACGAGATACGGTCTCTTTGAATATCTAGTGATGTCCTTTGGATTGACAAATGCGCCCGCGCATTTCATGTACTGGATGAACTCAGTGTTCATGCAAGAGTTAGACAAGTTTGTAGTGGTTTTCATCGATGACATTCTGGTATATTCGAAAAATGAGAAGGACCACACAGGACATCTGCGTTTAGTGCTGGAACGGTTAAGAGCGCATAAGCTTTATGCCAAGTTTAGCAAGTGTGAGTTCTGGTTGACCAAAGTACCTTTTCTGGGTCACATCTTGTCAACCGAGGGTATCTCAGTGGACCCCTCAAAAGTGCAAGAAGTTATGAGTTGGAAGGCACCTGTTAACGTGCATGAGGTTCGCAGCTTTTTAGGATTGGCCGGATACTACCGTCGTTTTATCCCGGACTTTTCTAAGATAGCTAAACCTATGACTAGGTTAACATAGAAAAACAAGAAGTTTGAATGGAGTATAGAGTGTGAAACAGCGTTTCGTACCTTGTCGACACTGTTAATGACTGCACCGGTTTTGGCACAACCAAACCTGGAGGAACCTTTTAATGTGTTTTGTGATGCATCAACCATTGGTTTGGGATGCGTGTTGATGCAGAATGGAAGAGTCATTGCTTATGCCTCACGACAACTCCGACCTCATGAAGAGAATTACCCGACCCATGACTTGGAGTTAGCAGCAGTTGTGCATGCTTTGAAAATATGGCGACATTACTTAATGGGTAATCTGTGCCACATTTTCACTGATCATAAAAGTTTGAAGTACTTGTTTACCCAGTCTGAATTGAATATGAGGCAGAGAAGATGGTTGGAGTTAATCAAGGATTATAACTTGGAAGTGCATTATCATCCTGGAAAAGCAAATGTTGTAGCAGATGCTTTGAGCCGCAAATCTCATTGCAACTTGTTGCAACCCCTGTTAGAAGATGGTTTTGATCTAATGCACCCCTTGGTCCTAAATAATATTATTATCGAGTGTACCTTGGATAGTGATATTATTGACGGACAGAAATCGGACAAAGAGCTTATGCAAATCAAACAAAGGCTAGAAACCAGTGAATCTCTGAATTTCAAAGTGGATGAGAAGGGAGTTCTATGGTTCAATCAGCGTTTGGTAGTACCTAAGGATCAAGTCTTGCGAGATAGAATTCTCAATGAAGCACATAACTCTAAGTTGTTGATCCACCCTGGTAGTAGCAAGATGTATCACGACCTGAGGACAAGGTATTGGTGGTCTAAAATGAAATTGGAAATTGCAGAATATGTCGCAAAGTGTGATACATGTTGTCGCATCAAGGCAGTGCACATGAAACCTGTCGGGTTGTTACAACCTTTTTCTATACCTGAATGGAAGTGGGAAGGTGTCAGTATGGACTTTATCACAGGATTGCCTACCACCCAGAAAGGGAATGACTCTATATGGGTTATCGTTGATCGCTTAACAAAGGTCGCTCACTTCATACCAGTCAAGGTTACTCATCGACCCCATTAGTATGCCGAGCTATATGTTCAGAATATCTTAAGGTTGCATGGTATTCCTAAAACCATCATATCCGACAGAGGATCACAGTTTATCGCTCGTTTTTGGGAGCAGTTACATAAAGAGTTGAGAACAAAGTTGATTCGAAGTTCCGCTTATCATCCTCAAACAGATGGACAAACGGAACGAGTGAATCAAGTGTTGGAAGACATGTTGAGGGCATGTGTTGTGTCAGCAGGAGGATCATGGGAGAAATGGCTACCTTTGGCGGAGTTTTCTTATAACAACAGTTACCAAGAAAGCATTAAGATGGCACCGTTCGATGCTTTGTATGGACGCAAATGTAGAACCCCTGTCAATTGGATTGAATCAGGAGATAAGGGATTCTATGGTACAGACTATGTGAAAGAGGCAGAAGAGATAGTCCGCACTGTTCAACAACATATCAAGGCAGCTCAATCTCGACAGAAAGGGTATGCAGATCAAAGGAGGAGACCTTTGGAGTTTCAAGTTGGTGACTATGTGTACCTTAAGGTATCACCAATGAGAGGCGTCCGTCGCCTTGGAATTAAGAAGAAGTTAGCACCCCGATATGTTGGACCTTATCGGATCGTTGCCAGGAAAGGCAAGGTGGCTTACCAAGTACAGTTACCCCTGGAGACGAGTGCTGTTTTTCCAGTGTTCCATGTATCTCAGTTTAAGAAGTGTCTTCGAGTTCCAGAAGAAGAGTCTGTTCCGAGTTCAGACATCGTAATCAGATCAGACTTGGAATACTATGAGGAACCAGAAAAGATTCTGGATACAAAGACAAGAGTCACCAGGAATCAAGATGTGAAGACTTTCAAAGTTCTTTGGAGTCATCATGGTCCCAATGATGCAACCTGGGAGACCGAGGCCTACCTAATCGCAAACTACCCCGCCTTTTATAATAAATGGTACTAAACTCAAATCTCGGGACGAGATTTCGTTAAGGGGGGAAGGGCTGTAACACCCTGTGTCAAGCTTGCATTAGGATCATCATTAACCACTAAGCACAAGCATTTCATTGCATTCATCTTTGCATATGCTATCATTTCGTGTGTGTGTTATAATGTTTTGAAACTAGAATTAAATAGGTGTTTGTGCTCAATCTTGTGATCAACCTGTTTAGCTAAACCTTGCTATGCTTAGAGTAAAGTATGGTTTGTTTTATGCCTATTTACCCTGCTTAATTAAGATTAGTTTATCTGTTAAAGAATTAAAGTAATTATTTTCCTAACTAGTTTAAATAAGTTTTTAATCCTCAACCCTTGAACTAATGGTTTTCAGAATTTATGATCTACATGAAAAAGGTAGAGAATAATATTCTAAACAACTTTGGTTTAAGTGTCAAAACTTAGTTTAGAGTTTTTGAAACTATTTTGAAACAAATTCAGTTTGAATCAAATAAAATAAAATGGAAAAAGGAAATCAAACTGGAACGGGCCGAGTTACCGCTTTCGGCCCACTCGGCCTCGCCCGCCGCTTTATAAAGTGACGGACCGAGGGTCGAACGAACGACCCCCGAGCAGGAGGCTCGATCAGCCGATCGACCCCCCCCCCCCTCGACTTCGACCCCTCGAAGTGACGGACAAAGGGTCGAACGAACGACCCCCGAGCAGGAGGCTCGAGCAGCCGATTGACCCCCTCCCGCGCGCTCGACCACGGCTGAGCCGTATGTCGGCGTCGTCTGCCGCGTGGCCGTCGATGCCTGACCGCGGATGTCGAACACGCCACGCCGCCGCTGTCGCTCTACGCCGCACCCTGCAGCCCTGCACCGACATCGCTGTCACGCCGCGCTGTCAGCACTGCCGCTGCCGCCCTGCGTCGTGCCGTCGCGTCGCATTCACGCCGCCGCAACACCGGTCGCCGACCAGCTCCACGCTCTGTCTCAGTCGCGTCCGCACCCGCACCCGCGCTAACAGCGCTAGGACTAAGCCTGGACCGCTTTGCCACCGCTGACGCCCCTGCTTCGCCGCCGCAGACCTGCCAGCCGCAGTGCCGCGTTCCGATCAGCTCCACGCCTCGTCGCACTCGCAATAGAACGCGAATCCGCGCTAACGGCGCGTCGACCATGTTCCGCGCACTGTCTCGCACGCTGCCGCCTCTGCCCTCGCGCGCGCAGACACGCCAGCGCCGCTGCCACCTCTGCGCCATCGCGTCACGGTCCCTCTGGCTGCGTCGGTCGGCCATGACCGTGCAAAAGGGAGCGCCTACACCTCCTTTACCCCGTACACTTGTCCGCACTCATCCTCACTCGCTCACTCGCGCGCATTGCCTCTGTTCTCGCCGCGCCGAGCGCCAAAGCACCGCAACGCCCTTTTAAGGCAAGTGCACCAAGTGGTTTAGACTTGGGGGCAGTCCGTCTGTTGGATCGTATAGGTTTGTATACGATGGTGGCCCTCTTACATCTTTGAATGTGCCCTTTCACATAAGGGCCATTGTGAGTATCGACCCCGAAGTCGAGTAAACACTGTCCGGGCCGGCGCTCAATCTACTGTGAGCAGCCTCTAGTTTGTAGATACGATCTGCCCCGTGGTGGCCAACTGATTTCTACAATTGGGTGGACCAATGCGAGCCCGCGGTGATACTACCTGGACTTTGTTGAGCGGTAACCCAATGCATGGACCCGACGGGGAAAGTGTGGGCGTGTGTTAAAGTTAATCTTGCCAGCTGGTTGTATATCGATTCGAATTGCCGCCCCCCACTGGATATGGGGGATTATGCTGAGCTTCACCATGGTACAACTCCATGTGACATCGTAATGGTTCTACTAAAATATTGATGAAGGAATTGGATATATGTTATTATATTGTTTGAGTAGTTCAAGTGAGTGCTCTAGTACAGGTGCAAACCTAGAAATAATAATAGGATGGAAAATGGTTGTTCTCTAATCTTTAGTTTCAATCTTGTTCGCTTTTCCACAAAAGCAAGTACCCAGATCCACATAAATAGCCTTGCATATCCTTGGAGTCTTTCTTTTCAGTTAGACGGGTAAGTCTAGCTGAGTACATTCCCGTACTCAGGGTTTATCCCGTTTGTTGCAGATGGCCAAGTATACTTCGGCTATTGTAAGCACTGTCTCTATCCTGTCGAAGGAGAAGAGGAGTAGGCCTTGGGCAAGGTCTTCTACGAGCTCATTTTTTGCTGTTGTCGGACATGACCTCGTGGGCACCCCTATCTTTTAATGATTCTAGTGTGGAGTAAAACTTTGGGTTCAGTTTCAAACAATGTTTTATTCGGCCACAGGTGTTGTGGCGTAAGTACTACTTTCATTTGGAATAAAGTGTTGTAATAACTTTATTCGTACTTCAAGTATTTTTGGTTTATTTATGGCTCGTTCGAATGTGCATACCTGAGTTTGCGCGATCTTGGTTGGATATACGATTGTTAGAAATCCTTCGAGATTTCCGGACTACCGGGATTATATGGGCTCAAGTGCTTTAAGTGGCAGTTAAATCAGCTACTTTCGTACTTGATCTCTTATAATTTGGACGGTTCCGTCACATCAGTGAACTACCTACTCGCAAGGGTGGCATAATACAATCCTGACGGGAGCCTTTCCGCCAGCGTTGAACCCATCACCGATCTCCTGCAGAAGATTTCCACGATCACTGAGGAAGTGCATAGAGGGGCCTGCAAGTCTGATAGAGAAAATGACGTGCTCACGCAAGCACTTGGAAACAAGGAGCACCCCGGTCGCATTAGAGGAGCCGGGGTAATTTCTTGGGAGAAAACATTTGAAGGTGAATCTGCTTCCTATAGGAGCCGAGCAAGGGCTAGAACACAAAGAAAAGAGGAGTTCCAAAGGATGCGAGAGGAGCTAGAACAGAGCATGGAAGCACGGATAGCTGCTCAAGTGGCAAGTGCTATGCAAACCATGTGTTTGAGTCAAGGGCCGCATGCAATCCCGGCTTTGAATAGCCCAGTGCCCGGCAAGGGCTGCAGTAGCTGTGGCTCAACCCCTATGCCTGACGACGAAGAGGTCAATGCTCCTCATCCGGTGGATGACATCAAAGAACCTGTGAATGTCAGGTTGTACATCCGTCAGCAGTGGACCAAAGACAAGGTGGCGGTCGAACAAGCATTTTCTAGAGGAGAGAACGTCATTCATGGCAAGCCAGTGCCACTCAGGTATGCCAGGGTCAGCATTTATAAGATCTTGGACAAGAAGTACAATAAGATACATATTGATTTCCCAGTGGAGGAAGAAAGGCCGCGTCTAGTTCACAACTTGGGCACTCATGTCGCCTGGCGCAAACGCTCATCAAGCTAGATGACCAGCCATCTTCGGATGATGATGATGATGACAGCAAATCATCCCGGTCGCCTCCGCAAAGAGGTTTCTCTCTTCGTCAAGATCCACTGACACCTCCTCCACCATCAAAGGAGAAGACTCCTTCTCCACCGCCAAAGGAGAAAACTCCTTCTCCACCACCAAAGGAGAAGACTCCTCCTCCTCCTCCTCCACCAGCTTCAAAGTCCTCAGGACTGGGATCTCGACGGCCTAGCGCTAGATCAAGTTCGACTTCGCATCAGAAGCGGTCATCAGCTTCAGTTGGTAAAGATCCCAAGACGACTAGTAAAAGGTGGAAGCCATCGCCGACTAAGGACGAGATTCTACAAGCTCAGATTGCAGAAAAGGCAGCCAAACTTGCCTTGTTTGAACGATTGGCTTATATACCTGAGTACTTATCACAGAGCCAATTTGAAAGGCAAAGCAAAAATAAGGGTAATCAAGAAAGAGCTAGAGAAATACACACCGCTGATTTGCTACAGATACAGAACTTGTCCAGGGAATTGAAAATAAGCATGGAGGAGGCCGAAAATCTCTATTATGGAAAAACCAAATTTCATAACACCACGGTTGTATACAAGTTTCAACTAGGCAAGCCTATGGTCGCCAGCCAAGAAGAGTATAGAAATTTGCCGATAAACATGCGACAATTGCATGATTATTATATCATAGATAGTAACAGTAGCAAAGACAAGAATGCAACCTTTGAAGTATGTATCCCTTCCTGTCTGATTTTTAATCATCCTGAAGAAGTTATGCATACTATTTATTATGAAGACCTCTTTCAACTCTTTCAACGACGCTCGCTGGATGCGCAGATTATGATGTTATGGACTCTGTAAGTACCATACCCTAACAACGTTATAATAAACTACGTGATCTGCATTTGAATATATCCATGTTTATTTTGTAGGTGTATGGCAAAATTATGCCTTAAACAGCGAAAGAGCCACTTTGACTTCTTGGACCCCATCTTTGTAAATGAGACAACATGCAAAGCCGGTCTCACAGATCCCTATGTATCAAAAAGTTTGAAGATTGAGTTTGAAAGAATGTTCTCAGTCCAGAAATCAAACGCACTGCTAACCTACAACTGCGAGTATGTGTTCTCGACCCTTACTTAAGTGTTTTTTCTTGATATGTCATCCAATAACATGGACTTTGTGATTGCAGCAACCATTACGTCTTCGTAGATATAAGTCTTAAAGATTCAACTATCGATGTGTGGGACTCAAGGAAGAAGCCACTTAAGCTTATCGACCCCCTTGTCATAGTGCTAAATAAGTAAGTGAACCCAATATCATAACACTTTTAAATCATATATGATGTTATAATTAATATCCTCAGCCTTCACATTTCATTTACATTGTCACATAGAATGAAAGTGTTACCTGATTGGAGAAATGTGGAGCCCAGTAAGCAAAATAAATGGAGAGCCCCATTCACAGTGAAGTACATGAAGGGGGTTAGGACCCTAGATCAACCAATGGGGAACAACGAATGCGGGTTCTATGTGATGTGGGCAACGCTTTGCTACCTTGGCGCAAAACTAGGAATCAGAGATTCTATGGTACGTATGCGTCTCATTTTAGTTCTATTGTTTTGGCTTACGTATATGCATCTCACTATCATCTTGTATCAATTTACAAAGCAAAGAACAAAAGAACAACATGTTGCTAGATTTTGAGATAAAAGGATTTCAACAGGAGATAGAGGCTCTTATTCTGGACGAGATAGTGTACATGGAAGGATCTTTAGCCATAGTGAAGAGTCAGAACTTCAAGAACTACAGAAAAGACCGTCTCCAAAGGCTATTGTAATGCAACAATTAATTCAGTACTTTAAGTTTTGTTTGGATGTTTTGTAATAATTATTATATATGTGTGATGGGTTTGTATTGTCGTTGGTCCACAACCACCTTCAATTCACATCGATATCAAATGGTTCGATAGCAAACACCTCCACGACCTCCCACCCCACCACCTCTACCATAAACCCTAAACCCTAAACCCAAATGAAAATAAAACAATTAATAAAATGCAAATTTAAAAAATAATATCACTGCCGGTTCAATTAAAACCGACAGTGATGGCACAACCATCACTGTCGGTTGGTGTAAAAAACCGGCAGTGATGGCACAAGCATCACTGCCGGTTGGTAACACGAACCGACAGTGATGCTTGTGTCATCACTGCCGGTTTGGCATAACCGGCAGTGATGTCATGGGCTCATCACTGCCGAAATGGTTGTGTCGGTTCAAAAACCGCCACTGAAGGGGGGTTTTGAACCGGCACTGATTTGGGTTTCTGCAGTAGTGTTCCTCCACGCCGGCAGTCGCTCTCCTCCTCGCCCTCGCCCCGCCGACGCCCACCGCCCCGCCGCGGCGAGCTAGAGTTTCGCCGGAGCTCCGCGGAGCTGCGGTAAAACCCTAGCTCGCCTGCGGCTCCACCTTCTTCCCCTCACCGCCACCGCCGCTGCCGCCATGCCCGAACCTCCCTCGCCCCGACCTAGCCCGACCGCCACGACCGCCGCCAGCTCCCCTAAACCGTCCATTGACATTCCCCACCACCTGACCTACCTACCTCCTCCGACCGACCATTCTATATCCCACTGGAGTTGGAGAAGATGAGTTCGTCGGAACCCTAGAAAGTAGATCTAGGGGAGGAGGAGGAGGAGGAGGAGGAGGGTGGTGGTGGAGGCCTACCTCGCCATGGCCGCCGCCGCCACCGTCACCGTCGAACCCCGCCGCCGCCGCCGGAGGCGAGGGAGGGAGGAGTCGCGTGGGGAGGTGGGGTTGCGGGCGCGGACTCGTCGGAGAAGGGTGCGGGCGTGGACTCGCCGGAGGTCTCGCCGAGGGGGGAGGAGAGAGAGAGCGTGAGCGGCGAAGAGGAGCGCCGAGCGCGAGCAGCGTGTGCTGTGTGAAGGAGCGCGTGCGCGAGAGCATGATAGGTGTGCGTACGAGTTGATTAGAAATCGGCCACTCGGTAGGAAGTCTTTGTCTTTTATGTAACCCACTTAGTATTTTTTTATCGGATATAACTTGGATGTACACGACCTATACACTTTACGCTCACACCATACCAAATATTAAGCAAATCTTGTTTGCACAGCAATACAAGTTGTTGGGTAGAGTTATCATGTTCGAGCAATGTGAGGAACCTTCGCATATATTGGAATTCCGATGTTCACTTTGTTGTTTATATGAGCCAAAAGAATGGCGATCCGCATCTAACCACCCGTGGCTTCATCTCCGAGAAGCATCCGGTTTTCAGATGCAACTTGGAAGGGCTCTGTCCTATCAATTCCACCTCGCGATGTGCGACAAGAAGCAGTGGTACAGAACATGCATCTGGATAGCAATGACATCATTTGCTCACATGTGCATATATAGTTTGTATGTATAGATAACACGAGTGGACAAATTGATTGCCCCCTAGTCTGATCCATGTCCTCATAGTGACAAGCTTATTTTTGTCTTTCATCGTCACAAAGTTTAGCTAGATGTCAGGCGGCTGCTGAGGGTGTGCTCCAGACCAAATAAATGGGCATGGTTCATATTTTAATAATTTAAAAATCCTAGTCTCATAGTAAATGCTATATTGTGTTATACTCCCTCCATCCAAGATTAATTGGACGTCTAGAGTTCAAAATTTTTCCCAAATTACTGGCTCACTTTACTAACCTGAGGCTCTGAAACCTGGCAGACGTACAGAGGCTACCAGCAAGTGCAGCACTAGTTTATAATAATATTTTATTTTATTTTTTCTTTTTCGTGGACAAGTGCAGTGCAGGTATATTAAAAAAATGGATGGGTCGGATTGCTCGAGTCCATTCGTCATTCATCCTTTCTCCACCGAGCGTCCGAGCCTTATCCGTGCAAGCGCCGAGCATCCCCTTTACTCTCCCATTCGCACACGGCACACCCCACAACAGCAGCAAGATCGAGTTTTTCCAATCTCTTCCAAATCTCCCCCCCTGCTTACACATGGCTGCAAACGGCAGGATTCGCCGCCGTAGCCGGCGGATGCGTGAAGGTACCAAGCTGGCTAGGGCTGGCTAGGGCCGGCAGTGCTGACATGAAGAAGCCCCGCGGTGGGATCTATTGCGACAAGTCTAGTGACCGCGGGATTCGAAAGCACGCCGGCTCTAGTGGTAACATCGGCCACGATGGCAAGCCAGACGCCCTCAAATCGGAGGCGAAGCCAAGCAACGGCGACTCAGCTGAAGAGGCGTGGATCTACGTACGCGGGTGCTGAATCGTGAGGTCTGGCCTTCGCTTCAACTCCCAGGGCGACGTGTGAAAGCCCAAGTTTGGTTTTGGTTAATTGATTAAACCTATGGACTAACCCTAGTGCTAAGTGTATGATCTAGCTAGGGTAATCCAAATTGACAAATGGAGCTAGATGAAGGATCATGATGGATCAAGTGCTCCATGACTAAGAAAAAAGAAGAAAGAGAAAAACAAAAATGGACCTAAGGCAAAGGTATTTAATAGGACCATTTTTGGATTAGTGATCAAAGACACTATAGAGAGTGTGATCACATTTAGGATAGATAGCCGTACTATCAAGAAGGGAAAACTCGTTTTGATTGAGGTTATCATGTGCCACTAGGTTTGCATCGCATGCATAAAATTAACCTAAGTGACACTAAAATATGATATAAACCCAAGATAATTCTTTACAAAGGCTAACACAGGAGAACAAGTGTTGGATCACAAGGTGTTAGCACATGGAAGCTTGGAGAAGAGGAAGCAACTCTATTGGACAAAGAAAAGAGGTCCGAACGCAAGGGTCCGGACGCTAGGGCAGCTCGATCCGGACAAACGCAGACGCGTCCGGAAGCATACCCTAGCTCTCGGCCTCTCTGGACAGGAGGTCCGGACGCTGAGTGCAGTCCGGACGCTGCACACCGGACAACCAATCGGGCGTTTGGCGCTCTCGGGGAGCTCTCTGCTGGAGTCCGGACGCTCGGCGCAATGGTCCGGAGTCCCTCCTGTTCCCCGCGTTCGGAGGCGATGTGGCGGCTCACAGTGAAGGCACAAACAACGAAATTCAAATAGAAGGCAGTCCGGACGCCGGCGTATTGGTCCGGACCCCAGGTTTCGCGCGTCCGGACACCGCGTCTGGAGTCAGAGACAGAGACTCTGCAGCTCGGTTGGTGAAGGGTCCGGACGCCACCATTGGTCCGGACCCTAGGCAAAAATAGCGTCCAGAGTCGCGCAGGCAACAGAGAAAAGAGGAGAAAACGGCTAGCTCGGTTTGGGAAGCTATATAAGTGGATTGGCTGGCTCCTTGGGACCTCTCTTGCACCTCCCTTTCATTCTCACTCTTTGTGCCTGCTTGAGAAGGCCCCCAACTCATCTCTCTTTTCTTTGCTTGCTAATTCATGAGAGTTTGAGTGAACCAAGTGCTTTGATATTTGCATTGCATCTTAGTGGCACTTGGTCATCGTCATCACCGTGAGATTTCTTCTTATTCTTGATGTTTGCTAACACCTAGACGGCTTGGCGATTGTGGAGAAGCTTCGACACGTGTTGGTGATTGTTCGTGGCCGGCTTCATTGATTGTGAGAGGGCTTGTACCCACCT
The DNA here is from genome assembly GCA_022036555.1 of Microstegium vimineum. Classification (NCBI taxonomy): domain Eukaryota; kingdom Viridiplantae; phylum Streptophyta; class Magnoliopsida; order Poales; family Poaceae; genus Microstegium; species Microstegium vimineum. The sequence continues at coordinate 29,968,261 of CM039136.1, read as the reverse complement.
CGACGGAGAGTCAAAGGGTAACTCTAGTGAATTGCTCATGTCATTGAGTTACTCTCATTTGAGTGGATTCTTGAGGCGCCCGGGTAGTGGGCTAGGCTTGTGAAACGCCTATTAGCCACCGAATCACCATTTGGGTAGTTGACGCAACGGGCACTAGCTTGGTGGCAACCAAGTGAACCTCGGGAGAAAAATCATTGTGTTCATCTTGTCTCCCAGCTACTCTTGGTGATCTTAATGTCATTGGTCTTCACTTTGATATATTCACTTCACAAGGCATCGGTATATCAATCACCTCTATCCTTTGCATTTACCTTCTTTCTTATCTTGTCTAGTTAGCTTGCTAGTTAGTTCTTTTGTTAGTTGTTCTAGCTTGCTTGAGCTAAGTGTCTTAGGTTCTTGCTATTGTGTGTAGGCACTTAGTTAACTAGAATTGCTTGGATAGGTGGCTTTGTATCCCTAGTAGAGCTAGAGCAAAAGGCTTCACTTTAGTGTTTCACTAACCTTTGCTCTAGTGGTTTGTAGAATTTTATTAGGCTATTCACCCCCTCCCCTCTAGACATCTAGGACCTTTCAAGTGGTATCGGAGCCGTGGTCACCGCTATTATCAAGGCTGAAAGGTCCTTGTGTGATTTTGGTAATTGAATGACAACTTAGGTGGACTAATGTGTCTAAGTGATATATACACAGGAGATTAGTTCACAAGTGATTGTGTGATGAAGTAGCTTAATTGCACATGAAACATGACATGGAGTCATGTGACCAAGGTGGAGAAGATCAAGATGAGGCTTGGCTTGATGGACCGGGTGCAAGTGTGAAGGGCAAGCGGGTGATGCTTGGCGCCGATGGACCAAGGCAACGGTGAAGAGCAAGTGAGGTCAAGATCGATGAACCAATACGGTCATGTGATGATATGGAGTGGATCATATCATTTGACAAGTGTCTGGTGCATGTGTTGCATCAACATTGGAGATGGAGATGGAATGGAATACGCAAGGCAAAGGTTTAACCATAGGGCATTTCATTTCACCGGTCATTGGTGTGTAGAGAATTTTATGACCGGGTTTAGGATAGATAGCCGTACTATCAAGAGGGGCAAACTTGTTTGCATATCGGTTATCTAGTGCCACTTAAAGCGATCTAAGTTTGCGATGTATTAGGATCGAGTGGCACGGTAAGATCAAGTGAAAATGCTTTGAAAATATTTGTGAAAATGCTAACACACATGCACAAGGTGAAGAACACATTTGTGTTAGCACTTGAGAAGCAAGAAGAAAGAGGCAGATCGGTTTGGCTCGGGTGTGAGCTCCGGACGCTGGGGCGTTGCTGGTCCGGACCATCGCGGATGCGTCCGGAAGCTAACCCTAAGCGTGCCCTCTTGACTCAGAGGATCCGGACGTTGTTGTTAGTCCGGATGGGGACTCTGGACTCGCATCCGGAGGTTTGGCCCTCTCTGGTTCGGCTCTGTGTTGAGTCCGGATGCAGGCTGGAGTCCGGGCGCTGGAGTTCGAGCGCTGGGACTTGGGCGGTCCGGACCAATCGGTGTGCGTCCGGTCGCCTGTCCCCTTGACTGAGCAGAGTGAACAGAGGAGATCCGGATGCTGTTTGCAGTCCGGACGGTGAACTCCGGACGCGCATCCGGAGGAAAAGTGCTCTCGGGGAGCTCTCTGCATAGCTCCGGACGCAGGCGTGCGTTGGTCCGGAAGGGCATCCGGACGCGTTCGGAGGACACGTGGTGGCGATCGGCGTAGCACGCCAATGGCTCGCTTCAATGGGAAGGAGTCCGGACGCGCACAACATGGTCCGGACCCGCACTGTTGAGTGCGTCCGGACCCTCTGCAGAAAGCGTGAGAAGAGGAGGAAACGACTAGTTTCGATGGGGAGGCTATTTATAGCCCTTGGCCGGCCCTTGGGGCTAGTTGAGCACCTTGGGCATGTGTTGCCTCTAGTGTGCTTGGTGAAGGAGCCCTCTAACTCACTTGTGCAAGCAATAGTGCGATTCTAATTGCGAGTGAGTGATCTCTAGTGCGTTGCATTGTGAGTTTGCATCGAGTGGCACTAGGTGATCGTGTTGCAAGCCGGTGGTGCTTGTTACTCTTGGAGGTTGCCACCTCCTAGATGGCTTGGTGATTGTGGCTCCGACGAAGCGTGCAAGAAGATTGTTCGGCGCTCCGGAGAAGGCTTTGTGAGGGGTGTTGTGCTCACCCCGTGGGAGATCGCGAAGAGCGACTCTAGTTGAGCGTGTCATTGAGCTACCCTCACTTGTGGGTAGATTCTTGCGGCGCCCGAGTGAGTGGGCTAGGCTTGTGAACGCCTATTAGCCGCCAAATCACCAAGTGAGTGGTTGACACAACGGGGACTAGCTTGGTGGCAACCAAGTGAACCTCCGGAGAAAAATCGTCGTGTCAACCTTGTACATCTTCTCGGTGGTTTGCATTCTCCAAATCACTAGCTTGTATTTACTTTATTATACTTGTGCTAGTGGTAGTTTGTTGCTCTTGTAACTAGTTTAGCTTGTGTAGCTTGCCTAGTTACCTTCTAGCTTGTATAACATAGAAGTAGCTCTTGTGTGGCTAATTGGCTTGAGTAGCCTTGTTAGTCACATTGCTTAGTTTGTGTTGCTAAGTAAGTTGAGCTCTCTAGTTGACTTGTGTAGTCTTGCTAGAGAGCATTGCTAGTGAGCTTAGGTGCTTTGTGCTTTGCTTACTAGTATGTGTAGGAGCTCCCGGTTTGCTTAGAGTACTAGTTGCTTAGGTTTGTGTGACCTTGCAACCTAGACTTGTTTAGGTGAGCTTCCTAGCTTGGCACCTTAGTAAGCCCAATTAGTATTCTTTGCTAGGTGCTAAAGTTATAGATAGAGGGGTGTAGTCTTGGCTAGACCGATAGTTTTAATTCCGCATTTGTTTCGATTTGCCGCTGCGCGTAAGTTTTTAGAAAAGACTATTCACCCCCCTCTAGTCCGCCATCTCGACCCTTCACGTGGTATCAGAGCTTGGTCTCTCTTTTGTGGTCTTTACCGACCCGAGAGGATGGCGACTTATGGGCTAGATGTTGAGTGTCCACACATTTTTGGTGGCACACACTTTGCACGGTGGAGAAATTGGTTGACATGCAATTTTAAGTTTATTTCTCACCAAATGTGGTGGATCGTAGATGTGGGACTCTCTTGTGCAATTGAGAGAAAGGATGCAACTCAAGCACAAAAGATGTGCCTACATCTCGATTGCCAAGCTACTAACATTCTCTACCATTCTATGAAAGATAACATCTTTGGTGAGATTATGGACATGAAGAGCGCTCATAAGATTTGGACCTACCTCATTGAAAAATATGAAAAGGTCCAAACAATGATGATGATGTGTCCAAGTTAGTGGCACATGAGGATGTTGAGGATGACCATGACTTGGTGGTTGTGGAAGATTGCTCGACCACATGGTCAAGTGATGATGAAGATAATGATCTACCTACTCCAAGATCACTTGACAAGAATGATGAAGGCCCCACATCAAGTGTTGCAATTGATGATGCTACTCCAAGAACACTTTATGATGATGATGATGCATGCTCGGGCTATGAGAGTGATGCCTCCACAAGCTCTTCTACCTCATCACATTGCTACATGTCACATGGTGACACTAAGGTATCAATTGACAATGTAATTGTAGATTGTGATGACCCTAACTTTGAGCTTGTGTGCAAACTTTCAAAGGCTTTAGCAAGTGAGCTAAACAAAACAAAGAAACTAAAAGATGAAAACTCACTTCTAAAGACCTCATGTGAAGAACATAAGCACTTACTTGCTGTTCTTAAATCTTCACATGATGAACTAAAATTGGGTCATGAGCAACTTTGTGTGTCTCATGAAGATTTGGTTCACAAACATGGTTCTCTCATTAATGAATTGCTAAATCTTAAAAATGAAGAGAGCTCATCACTTGGGTCAAATGATCAATCACATGTTATTGCTAACCCTTGTGATGTAGGGAAGAAGAATGTATCCACCTCTTGTGATGATCTACTTGATATGCCTTGTTCTTCAAATATAGATGCTTGTTCTACTTCTATGTCTTGTGAGACTAACCTTTTGAAGGACAACAATGAGCTCAAAGTGAATTGAAGAACATGAGCAACAAGCTAGAGAGGTGTTACACTTCCAAAGTCACCTTTAAGTACATGATTAACAATCAAAGAAGCTATGGTGACAAGTGTGGAATCGGTTTCCACAAGGGCAAGGGCAAGAAAGAGAAGAAGCAAGAACCAAAGAAGCTATCTCATGTCATGTGCTTCAAGTGCCATGGTATGGTACATCTTGCAAGTGTTTTCCCAACTAAGATTGCTCAAGCTAAGCCACAAGTCAAGCCCCAATTGCAATACAAGATCAACCATGAAGATGGTGGTTCGGGGATGACAAAGAAGAAGAAGACAAGAAGAGGTGGAAAAGCTAGAGCAAGGCATCCAACTCCTATCCATGATGCCAACAAGATGATGATGAGCAAAGATCAAGAGAAGAATCATTTGGCTCACATCAAGTGCTTCAAGTGTGAAGACATGGGAAACTTTGCCTTGAAGTGTCCTACCAAGCTTGAGATGAAGAATCAAGCAAAAGAGAAGAGGCAAGACAATGAGAAGCACAACATGAGCAAGGAAGAAAAGGCTCAAGCAAAGAGAATGTGCTACTCAAGTTGGGAAAGGGGACACATGGCTCATTCATGTCCCCTAGGTATGACTTCTAAGCTCATTTCAATTGATAATGATCATATGCTTAGAAAGGATGGTAGTGGTACCTCTATGGTTGCTATTGCAAAACATCCCACTATCCATACTAAGGCATTGCCTAAGTATGTTGCTCCTAATTTGAGAGGACCCAAACTAGTTTGGGTACCATCAACAAGTGGATGAATGTGTGTAGGTACCATTGGCATTGGAGGCTTGATTCAATTGATTGTATTCAATTCATCATATGATTGAGTCAAGTAATGAAGCTTAGTGCTATTCTTATCCCAATGCCAAGTCAAAATAATGAAGTCCAAGTGCTACAACATACAAGTGCATGATCAAGTTGTGGTGGTTGATTGAATTATTTGATGGCTTGCAAATATTCAAGTTGAAGCTTGCTAATGGATTGATCATGATCTACAAAGGTATATCTCTTGTTGATCAAGTCCATTTGTGTGTGTATAAGTTATTTGAATTGGATATACACATAGTGCATATGAGTTGATTGAATTGGATATATATGTGCACTAGTTGCTTGCTATTTGGATGGTTTAATGCTTAGTGATCAAGTTTATGTTGATTTGAATGGATATGATCATGAGACTACTTTTAGTAAGTGGATTGAATGGATATATGTCTTATGAGAGTGTTCAAACAAGTTAGTATCAAATTTGGTTCAATTTGATTTCAAGTGACAAACATTGGATTGATCTAGAGTCACTAAGATTGAAAGGTCCTCAAGTTGGAATTATACTTATAAGTGATTGAGACACCTACGTTTGATTTTGGTTTGAGCTAGAAGCATGACAAGCAATGAGTACAAGGCAATTTGATTGTGGAGTGTATTTGACACATGTTTGGTACTCAAGTTGAAGATCAAGATCAAACTCAAGATGAAGATGAAGTTTAAGTTCTAGTGATAATTGGAGATCAATGGATAGAAAGAAAAGGACTTAAACAAGATAAGGTTGAGCTCATAATGGATCCATAATCATTCATCCAAAGTAGTTCAACAATTGAGTCAATCAAACAAAGCTAATTCAAGTGAGTATCAAGAATGGTTCTTGGAGAAAGGTCACTTCTCCCTTTTGTAGGGGCTTGCCGCCTTGTGTAGGTAAACCAAGAACATTACTTGGAAGGCTAACATGGAAGTGGTGATCTAGGGATCATTTGGAGATGCTTAGTTGAAAGCTATCAATAGGATTGATCAAAAGAAAAATAAGCAACACCAAAAGAGAGAGATTAATTAATTTAACCTACAAGTGTATCATGACATTCAAGTAGTATCATCTTCTACAAGTGGTACATCATTTGGTACTCTCTCATGCAAGCAAAGATCAAGAAAGAAGCAAGTCAACCACAAAAAGAAAGTGCACTTGATCATTAGTGGTTCTCAATTCATATGGGTGAAGAATGTAATTCATATTGGTATTCATTGGTCTTCACCATGCTCTTAATTGGACTTCAAATTTCTAATTGGAGATGAAATCTATATGACTATCCTCTACTCCAACATAGCAAAGGTGAAATTGTTTGACATATGCATACATACTTGCTTAGGACATGTTTAGTGCATATAGTCATACATAGTCATCATTCATTGAAAATCAAATGAATTTTATGCTTATAGCCTACCACTATTACTTGATTGAGTTATGTGATCTAGTGGTAGTATATGAGTTTGTTCATGAGCTAGTGAACCCAAGTACTTGATCTATTTTGGATTGCAATCAAGTGACAAGTACAACCTCTATAAGATAACCGCTAAATGTGTGTGAACAAGCTTAGAGAGGGTTTAAACCGAACTTGGAAGCTTATGCTATTCATTCTAGTTCAAGTCCAACATAGAAGCTCATGAAGAAGAATCTAGTTCAAGCACAAGACAACAATGCAAATGGATATCAAGATGTAACCTACAAGTGGTATCTAGACTTATGCTAATCTTTCAAATAGTATCAACTTTCATATTGGTGCTTGCAAAAGATGTCTAGTTCTAGCATACTTGTGATAGCCCACATGTGTCTCCATTCAAGCAATCCTACACGTGGTATGTCACAAGTGATATCCTACAAGTTAACAAGTGATCCTCAACTTTAAGTGATCAAATCAAGAGTTCTCTTGCTATCAAAGCTTATTTGGATGACATTTGCTTTGACCAAAGGGGAATTTCCCTACTCAATGGTATAATGGTCAATGATCTTACATGAAGAGTCATTCAATACATATGTGTTGGTGTCCATCAAAAAGTATCAACCATCTACCCTAGTGCAACCTTTGCATCAATATGAGCATACCTTTATGGAAATTGATGACAAAGGGGGAGAGATTAGTGAACAAAGATAAACTAGTGAATGGACATGCACTAAGGGAAAGAGACATGGACATGAACAAGGGAACAAGATTGAAAGGATCAAAGTCTTAGACTAAGTGATGCACACAAGTAGGGGGAGCAAGCTCATGAACTTGTTTGATTGCATTTGATATGTGCATATTCATGTGCTTGCCTTGCATATTGCATAAGTATTATCTTTATATGCATGCTTGCGTGGTGTATGCTAGTTACAGGATTTGAATGATGATTTGTCAACTAGCATGCATAGGTTGGTAAGCTAGATATTTTTGTTCCTACTCGTGGTATCTAGAAACCTTGCTTCTAATGTTGATCTCACGAAGTTTCTAGTGTTTTTGATGATATCTAGCTAACCATGGTGCTAAGGATGAACTTCAAAAGTGCAACTACATGGGTATCTTCAAAGGTTTATCCTATATCCCTTAGCATCACTTAGTAGTGCTAGCACTCCCACAATGTCTATTCATGCATGTGTGCAAAACTTAATTCAAACCTTTGTGAGCACACATGTAGGGGGAGCTATCACTACCAAGTCGGACTTTGTGGCATTTATCCGATTCTTGGCATAGATCTTAAATGATGGATAAATGGCATAATATCCAAATTTGATCTTAATTTCCATATCTTTGTAGAGTTGTCATCAATTACCAAAAAGGGGGAGATTGAAAGGTCCTTGTGTGATTTTGGTAATTGAATAACAACTTTGGTGCATGTGTTGCATCAACATTGGAGATGGAGATGGAATGGAATACGCAAGGCAAAGGTATAACCATAGGGCATTTCATTTCACCGGTCATTGGTGTGTAGAGAAGTTTATGACCGGGTTTAGGATAGATAGTTGTACTATCAAGAGGGGCAAACTTGTTTGCATATCGGTTATCTAGTGCCACTTGGAGCGATCTAACTTTGCGATGTATTAGGATCGAGTGGCGCGGTAAGATCAAGTGAAAATGCTTTGAAAATATTTGTGAAAATTCTAACACACATGCACAAGGTGAAGAACACATTTGTGTTAGCACTTGAGAAGCAAGAAGAAAGAGGCAGCTCGGTTTGGCTTGGGTGTGAGCTCCGGACGCTGGGGCGCTGCTGGTCTGGACCATCGCAGATGCGTCCGAAAGCTAACCCTAAGCGTGCCCTCTCTGACTCAGAGGATCCGGACGCTGTTGTTAGTCTGGACGGGGACTCCGGACTCGCGTCTAGAGGTTTGGCCCTCTCTGGTTCGGCTCTATGTTGAGTCCGGACACAGGCTGGAGTCCGGACACTGGAGTCCGGACGTTGGGACTTGGGCGGTCCGGACCAATCGGTGTGCGTCCGGTCGCCTGTCCCCTTGACTGAGCAGAGCAAACAGAGGAGATCTGGACGTTGTTTGCGGTCCGGACGGTGAACTCCGGACGCGCGTCTGGAGGAAAAGTGCTCTCGGGGAGCTCTCTGCATAGCTCCGGACGCAGGCGTGCATTGGTCCGGAAGGGCATCCGGACACGTCCGGAGGACACGTGGTGGCGATCGACGCAGCGCGCCAACGGCTCGCTTCAACGGGAAGGAGTCCGGACGCGCACAACATGGTCCGGACCCGCACTGTTGAGTGTGTCGAGACCCTCTGCAGAAAGCGTGAGAAGAGGAGGAAACGGCTAGTTTCGATGGGGAGGCTATTTATAGCCCTTGGCCGGCCCTTGGGGCTGGTTGAGCACCTTGGGCATGTGTTTCCTCTAGTGTGCTTGGTGAAGGAGCCCTCTAACTCACTTGTGCAAGCAATAGTGCGATTCTAATTGCGAGTGAGTGATCTCTAGTGCATTGCATTGTGAGTTTGCATCGAGTGGCACTAGGTGATCGTGTTGCAAGCCGGTGGTGCTTGTTACTCTTGGAGGTTGCCACCTCCTAGACGGCTTGGTGATTGTGGCTCTGTCGAAGCGCGCAAGAAGATTGTGCGACGCTCCAGAGAAGTCTTTGTTAGGGGTGTTGTGCTCGCCCCGCGGGAGATCGCGAAGAGAAACTCTAGTTGAGCGTGTCATTGAGCTACCCTCACTTGTGGGTAGATTCTTGCGGTGCCCGAGTGAGTGGGCTATGCTTGTGAACGCCTATTAGCCGCCAAATCACCAAGTGAGTGGTCTACACAATGTGGACTAACTTGGTGACAACCAAGTGAACCTCGGGAGAAAAATCGTCGTGTCAACGTTGTACATCTTATCGGTGGTTTGCATTCTCCAAATCACTAGCTTGTATTTACTTTCTTATACTTGTGCTAGTGGTAGTTTGTTGCTCTTGTAACTAGTTTAGCTTGTGTGGCTTGCCTAGTTACCTTCTAGCTTGTATAGCATAGAAGTAGCTCTTGTGTGGCTAATTGGCTTGAGTAGCCTTGTTAGTCACATTGCTTAGTTTGTGTAGCTAAGTAAGTTGAGCTCTCTAGTTGACTTGTGTAGTCTTGCTAGAGAGCATTGCTAGTGAGCTTAGGTGCTTTGTGCTTTGCTTACTAGTATGTGTAGGAGCTCCCGGTTTGCTTAGAGTACTAGTTGCTTAGGTTTGTGTGACCTTGCAACCTAGACTTGTTTAGGTGAGCTTCCTAGCTTGGCACCTTAGTAAGCCCAATTAGTATTCTTTGCTAGGTGCTAAAGTTATATATAGAGGGGTGTAGTCTTGGCTAGACCGATAGTTTTAATTCCGCATTTGTTTCGGTTTGCCACTGCGCGTAAGTTTTTAGAAAAGACTATTCACACCCCCCCCCTCTAGTCCGCCATCTCGACCCTTCAAAGGGTTAACAACCTTCGGTGTTTGTGATGGCTCAAATATAATTCAACCATGTTGGAAGCAAACCACCAATGTTTGATGGCACATCCTTTGATTATTGGAAGAGGAAGATGAAGACGCATCTAGGCTCAATACATGAGAAGGTGTGGAGTGTGACCGAACATGACTTTGTCATTCTTGATGAAGCCGCTCCACACCTAGAGAGAAAGAGAACCGGCAATGCAACACCATGACACTCAATGTGATCTATAATGACATTGATTTCAAGGTGTTTGAGCAAATCAAAGATCTTGAGAAGGCAAATGAAGTGTGGAAGAGACTTGAGGATACATATGAGGGCACCGCAACCGTGACGAATGCCAAGTTGTACATGCTCAAGGACAAGCTATCTCACTTCAAGATGAAAGATGATGAGTCCATCCCGGAGATGTTTCATAGGCTTCAAGTGATCATCAATGATCTCAAGAGCTTGGGAGAGAAGGTCAAGGATGAGGACTTCTCAAACCGGTTTCTTGGTTGTTTGCCCAAGAAATACAAAACCTTGAGGCAAATAATTAGGAGAGATGGTTTGAACAAGATCACTCCAAATTAAGTGCTTGGAGAAATCATGACCGAAGAGAAATACAATGAGGAAAGTGAAGAAGAAGAGGTCAAGGAAGAAAAGAAGGAAAAGAAGAGCTTAGCATTCAAGGCATCATCATCCAAGAGCAAGGGAAAAACAAAGAAGCAAGAATCAAGTGATGATGAAGAGGCTAGTGACATTGATGACGAGATGATGGCTCTCCTTGTGCGCAAGTTTGGAAAATTCATGAAGAAGAAGGGCTACGGTGCTAGAAAGAGAAGAGATAACTTCAAGAGCAAAGAATATGAGAAGAGATGCTATAAGTGCAAGAGCACCGGTCACATGATTGCGGATTGTCCTAATCATAGTGATGATGATGAGAATAAGAAGAGCAAGCATGACAAGAAGGAGAATAAGCTATCATTCACCAAGAAGAAGGGTGAATAATACATGGTGACTTGGGATAGTGATGATTCTTCTGATGATGATTCTAGTGATGATGAGAAGAAGAAGTCCAAGAAGAAGGCATTGGCAAGCATTGCTATCAACAACAAGCCATCCATCTTCAACACTCCATCATGCTTTATGGCTAAGCCATCTAAGGTACAATCTCATGATGATAGTGATAGTGATGATGATAGTAGTGATGATGAGGAGGAGTACTCCAAGGAGGAACTAGTAGACATGATGAAGCAAAGTTATGCTTGCTTTGAGACAAAGAGAAAGGAGTGCAAAGAATTGAACAAGAAGCTTAAGGCTCTTGAACAATCCTTTGATGAGCTCAATGGCTCTCATGAGAGGCTAATGGAAGCCCATGAGAAGCTTGAGAGGACTCACAAGAAGCTTGACGAAGCTCACTCCTCCCTCCTTGAGCAAAACAAGGATAAGATTTTTGCATCATGTGATATTGGAGTCACTTGTGATATTCTAGATGAATCATTTTTCACTCCTATCATCGTTGCACCAACCGACACTAGCACTTCCACATGCACATCCACTAGTGAGAGCTCAAAGGTTGATGCTAACTAGTGAGAGAAAATGAAAAATTGAAACATGATGTTAATGAAGTCACTCATGCTTTGGGTAAGGCATATGGTGGAGATGCCTGCTTGCTAAAGTGCTTGGGTAGCCAAAGATTCTCCCTTTGCAAAGAGGGATTGGGCTATACCCCCAAGAAGGGCAAGTCGGCCTTTGTGACTCCAAAGCCTAGCTTTGTGAGAAGCAATGGTCGGTATTGCAATAGTTGCAAGCAAGTGGGGCATGTTGACCAATATTGCAAACTTAACATGAGCCAAACCAAGTTTGCTAAATCCACCTCCATGCATTTTTATTCATGTTATATGCTTACCAAAGGGAGAAATGGTGTATGGCTAAGTATGTTGGAACACCCATTGTTGGCTCAAAGAAGAAGGCAATTTGGGTGCCAAAATTCTTGGTCACTAACTTTGGAGGACCCAAAGAAGTGTGGGTACCTAAGAAGAACTAATTTGTTTTGTAGGTCAATTACAAAGTCAGAGGAAGGCATTGGGTGCTTGATAGTGGGTGCACTCAACACATGACCGGGGATTCTAGAATGTTCAAATCAATCAACTCCAACACCAATGATGGCATTGATAGTATTACTTTTGGTGATAATGGCAAGGGCAAGGTCAAGGGTCTTGGTAAGATTGCAATATCCAATGACTTGAGCATATCCAATATCTTGCTAGTTGAGAGCTTGAACTTCAATTTGCTATCTGTGGCTCAATTGTGTGATCTTAGATTCAAATGCATATTTTGGGTAGATGATGTTGAGATAATTAGTGTGGATGGTTCAAACTTGATCTTCAAGGGCTTTAGATATGAGAACCTCTATCTAGTTGATTTCAATGCTAGTGAAGCTCAATTGTCAACTTGCTTGCTCACTAAATCAAGTATGTGTTGGTTATGGCATAGAAGACTTGGTCATGTTTGCATGAAGCAATTGAATAGATTGATCAAACATGACTTAGTTCGAGGCTTGAAAGATGTTGTATTTGAGAAGGACAAACTTTGTAGCTCTTGTCAAGCCGGCAAACAAGTTGGTAACACCCATCCTAAGAAGAGCATGATGAGCACTAGTAGAGCATTTGAGTTGTTGCACATGGACCTATTTGGACCAACAACATATACAAGTATTGGAGGCAACAAGTATGGCTTTGTGATAGTTGATGATCTTACAAGATACACTTAGGTATTCTTTCTCAATGACAAGAGTGATACATTTGCCACATTCAAATCTTTTGTCAAGAGATGTCACAATGAGTTTGAGACCACCATCAAGAAAGTGAGAAGTGACAACGGAAGTGAATTCAAGAATACAAGAGTTGAAGAACTATGTGATGAGCTTGGAATCAAGCATCAATTCTCGACCAAGTACACTCCACAATCAAATGGCCTTGTTGAGAGGAAAAATAGAACATTGATTCATATGGCAAGGTCTATGCTTAGTGAATACAATGTGAGTCACTCCTTTTGGGCTGAAGCTATCAACACCGCTTGGTACTCTAGCAACCGGCTATATTGTCACCCATTGATGGAGAAGACACCATATGAGCTCTTGAATGGAAGAAAGCCCAACATTGCATAATTTAGAGTGTTTGGTTGCAAATGGTATATCTTGAAGAAAGGCACAAGACTTGGAAAGTTTGACAAGAAATGTGATGAAGGGTTCTTACTTGGTTATTCAACCACAAGCAAAGCCTATAGAGTGTGGAATTCGGCTAGTGGTATACTTGAGGAGGTTCATGATGTTGAATTTGATGAAACCAATGGCTCTCAAGTTAAAAATGAGAATCTAGAAGATGTGAGTGGCCCTCAATTGTCAAAGGCTATGAAGAACATGGATATTGATGACATTCGGCCAAGACAAGTGTTGGTATTTCTTATGACTATTGGATAAATCCGCAAGCGCACAGATTATACCGTTGTAGCACTTCACCGGGAGTATTCCAAGTATCGTATTTTCCACGGGGAACGAGAAGTGATCTAACTAGGAATACGGGTATGTCCTATGATGGATCAAGGGAGACTATGATAACTGGGTTGAGAGGTTCGATATAGCAAAGATATCTAACAAGGTATAGCTGGTTATACATGTTGTATTGAAGCCCTACCTTTTAAGAACTTATCTGACACGTGTGGTGGAATACAAAGGCTAGATAGAGCTGTCACTTTCTACTAGCATCCACGAACAATCCACGCGATAAGCGGTTTACAAAGGTAAGATCTAGTCTAGACACCACGTCTACACTATTCTTACTACTTTAACCCCACGTTAAGGCTAAAGCACTCTACTTAAAGTAAAGCGATGAACAAGCAGGAAAAGGTGTATAATAGCTAACCCAGAGTTAGAATATCAAATACTATAAAGAACTCGGAAGAAGTCACTTACAAGAGCTGAACTTACAAGAGACTCGCATCCGCCGAGGAAGAACTCCGGAGAAGATTACCGACAGGCCCGGGGCTTTCTCCAGAAGACCTTCCTCACTCTCCTCCAACTAGCATAGCACTACTAGAGAACTCCGCTAAGAGACTAAGGAGTAGTGTTTCTCCAATGAGGCATGAGTTGAGAGTGAAGGCCTAGGGGGTATTTATAGCTAGAGGTGGAGTAGGGGCTACTCCGGTGCCACGTCAACGATCCGTGCCACCTCCATCAGCCACCGTTGGATCCAACCGACTTTAGAACCGCCTAAGGATCAATGGTGTTGATTTCCATCATGTGGGGAGTAGGTAAGTCGGTTGGGGAGGTGAAACCGCCATATGGTGGTTTGGCCGAACCACAACATGGCCTGTGGGCCCTCCTGGACCTTCTAGAAGATGGCCCATTGATCAGGGGCTAAGTGGGGGCCTGGTGGGCCCCACCTATGGTTCGGCCGAACCACATGTGGGGTCTGTGGGCCACCTCTGCCTCCTGGATACTGGTCCCACCTGCCATATGCCTTGGATGTTGGTTCTGAGTTGAGTTGTCACGTTAATCTTCTTGATGTGGGCCCATGGATCCTCGTGATGTGAATCTGGACCGTTGGTAAGAGATACACTTGGATCCAAGGGGTAGAGAGTGATCTAAAGGGTGGATCTTGGATCATGGGGGCTTGGGATGCCAAGTGGCCCCACAAGGTGGTCGACCGACCCCCTGTGTGGGCCCACTAGCCCCAAATGTCCCCTTTTGTCATTATCTGCATCAAATAGTCATGGGATATGTGGAACTAGTTATTTGGCACAATATGTTCAGGTTATGCTTGCTTTCCTTGGAATATGAGGATGTTGACGGTATTTTGATGGTGACAAGATAGCTCTTAATTACCGTTAACAACAAGTATTTGACATTGAAGATGACAAAGATCAAGTGCTCAACTCATCAAATGTACAAGCTAGTGGTTCTCAAGTGCAAGATCAACAAGTTGCTAGTTCATCTCAACCAAGCTCAAGCAATCAAGTCACTATCCTCCAACCGACCAACATTGCAAGAGATCACCCCATTGATCAAATTGTTGGTGACATTACAAGTGGTGTTCAAACAAGATCAAGATTAGCATCCTTTTGTGAACACTATTCATTTGTATCATCCATAGAGCCCACAAAGATTGAAGAGGCCTTACAAGATGTTGATTGGGTCAATGCAATGCATGAAGAGCTCAATAGTTTCACAAGAAATCAAGTTTGAGAGCTAGTTGATAGACCCAAGAACTACAATGTGATTGGCACAAAATCGGTATTTAGAAACAAGAAAGATCAAGATGGTATAGTTGTGAGAAACAAAGCAAGATTGGTAGCTCAAGGTTACACTCAAGTTGAAGGTCTTGACTTTGGAGAAACTTATGCACCGGTCGCAAGATTAGAGGCAATAAGAATCCTATTGGCCTATGCATGTGCACACAACATCAAGCTATACCAAATGGATGTGAAGAGTGCTTTCTTGAATGGATATATCAATGAGCTAGTATATGTTGAGCAACCTCCTGGTTTTGAAGATGACAAGAAACCCAACCATGTTTACAAGTTGAGAAAGGCTTTATATGGCTTGAAGCAATCACCTAGAGCATGGTATGAAAGATTGAGGGATTTTCTCTTATCCAAAGAGTTCATCATGGGGAAGGTTGATACTACTCTCTTCACCAAGAAGCTTGGCAAGGATCTATTTGTGCTCCAAATCTATGTTGATTATATCATATTCGGTTCAACCAATCAAGATTTTTGTGAAGAATTTGGCAAGATGATGGCAAATAAGTTTGAAATTTCAATGATTGGTGAACTTAGCTACTTCCTTGGACTTCAAATCAAGCAATTGAAGAATGGCACCTTTGTAAGTCAAGACCAGTACATCAAGGACATGATGAAGAAGTTTGGCCTAGAAGAATCAAAAGGCATTAGCACTCCTATGGGCACAAATGGACACTTGGATAGTGATGCTAGTGGCAATATGGTGGATCAAAAGTTGTATCGGTCTATGATTGGAAGCCTACTCTATGTGAACGCTTCAAGGTCGGATGTCATGTTTAGTGTATGTATGTGTGCAAGATTCCAAGCCTCTCCAAGAGAAAGTCATTTGAAGGCTACAAAGAGAAATTTGAGGTACTTGAAGCATACACAAGATGTTGGATTGTGGTATCCCAAGGGGTCTAACTTTGAGTTGATTGGATATTCGGACTCCGACTATGCAGGATGCAAGGTTGATAGGAAGAGCACATCGGGCACATGTCAAATGCTAGGCATGTCACTTGTATCTTGGTCATCAAAGAAACAAAATAGTGTGGCACTTTCTACCGTCGAAGCCGAATAAATAAGTGCGGGAAGTTGTTGTGCTCAATTTCTTTGGATGAAAGCAACTTTGGATGACTTTGGAATCAAATTCAAGAAAGTGCCACTACTATGTGATAATGAAAGTGCGGTGAAGCTAACCAACAATCCGGTTCAACATTCAAGAACCAAGCACATTGACATAAGGCACCACTTCATAAGAGACCATCAACAAAAGGGTGATATCACAATCACAAGTGTTGGCACCGATGATCATCTTGCCGACATATTCACCAAGCCACTTGATGAGAAGAGATTTTGCAAGCTAAGGAATGAATTGAATATTCTTGATTTCTCAAACATGTGTTGATGCACCCCCATATATGACATGCCTCTCCTTCGAGCAATGCAAGGTAAAAGCTAATTGACATGCCATTCATCC